>JAUIMM010000036.1:3162500-3810000 GCA_031769625.1 Taudactylus pleione
CTAAACCAGGAGACTCCCGCAGGATGCGGGAGGATAGGCAAGTATGCCCTAAGGAAACTATATTTGAACCTCTATACACTCCTGCCTATACCTTCTAATGTCCTGCCTATAAACCTCAAAGGATGATGCTAATTTTGCGTACGCAGTCATACAGTAAATAAAGACTCCAGACATAGAACCTGTGGTTCCAAAGCACAAAGTATTATTCAAGTAAAAGTACAGTCAGTTACACGCAAGTTATAAGTACAATTTAGCGCAAAGGAATTATACAGACCCAAGTACAGTTATACATACGCAGCGCTCTGGACCAGATGTAGGCATCAACAAGAAACCCCTTGTCAATCAGCATTCACCACAAAGACTAGAAACCCAGGGTCAGAGCACACATATTTATACCCCCCAGAAATAGACAACACAACAGAGAAGTTTGTTGCTATTACCATTGGTCCTAAAGGAGAGGGCAAATGTTGCAAGGCATCTAACAAGTTGGTTCAAATAGACAGTCCAGCCTCTAACAACTGGTGGTCTCTGGTTTCCTGCCTCATGCAAATCCTAACAGTTGGTCATATAATGTACATTTTGTTGCTTGAAGTCTCTGCGGTCCATAAGTTGAGAATGCCTTTTGCGATCTCTACATCAATGTTACCGGAATATTGTTGAGAGAGTACGCATCAGTACAATACCAAACATGGCTTACTTATCACATATAAAACCTTAGTTACAAAATAATCTTTATTTCATAGCAATTATAGTAAATGTGCATACTTGAATCTTATACCTTAAAGCTTATGGAACCTTGGATGTGAATATGTAATGTGTGAGTATGTGGGGTTTGATGTAAAGACGCTAGTTAACTTGGGGCAGATGCGTGTGCATGACCTAGGCATTCGGCAAAATTTAATTTAGGCTTACATTTATATATTATTTAGTGTTATTATGGGATGGCACAAGGTGGTTCTTAATCCATCAATAATGTGTCTCTGAGTGGGGACATAAAACTACTATTATACGCACACCACAGATCTTGGAAGATCATGTGAAAATTGTGGGGATGCACCAGTCTTATAAAGGCAGTCTTGAAGGGAAACTGAGACTTTACATTATCTGAGGTGTTTCAAAAGTAACATTTCAATAATACATTCTATGCTCGCCTAAATATAATACATTAGATAATGGTATTTCCTAGTTCAGGGTTGTAATGCAGTTCTATATTTACCTCAGTATTCATATTGCCATTACTGACCACCATCATAATTTCGTTCTTTTGTCTTACTCTATTTTAAAATTTTCAACACTTCAACACAATAGGAACATACCGGACACATAGGCCAATTACTATGATGACAATCAGTATAAGGATTAAGAATTTGCCTATGCTGGCAATCCCTTCCTGGACCCATTCCCCTAGACCTGAGAACCATTTCACTAGGTTCTTCCTTGAAACCCATCCTTCTATCTTCTCCCCTACTTCAGCCACTGAAGCATTATGGTCCTTACGAAGTTCCCATTTTAGCTGCAGAATTTCATCCATCTTTCGGGCTATCACCTCCTTGGGGTCACTGGTATCATTGGTGACATTTGTGCAACATTTTACTCCAAATTGGGTGGCCAACATTACGCAATACCCTCCAGTAACAGCAGTAAAATAATTTAACACTAGCCTGTGTTGCACCAGTTCATTCTTGTATGCTTGCAATTCTCTCCCTGTATACCTGAATGTGTCATCGTACATCTCGGTGATATTATCTATTAATTTAGCAAGTTCCTGAATATATCTAAAATTTTATGTACCCCGAGCGATCCTGGTGGGATCCAATGCGATGAAAACTTGAAAGCCAGTTGTCTCACTAATTAACTGAGTGGCTGTATGCACATCACCAGGTATCATATTTCGTTTGCCTCTGTGTTCATATTGCGTGTGACGATATGGTGATGGTGTGTTTTTATAAATACCAAGCATTTCACCATGTGTAAGGGTCATAATTTCTGGAAGTAGTCTTCTCAAATAACATAACAATTACGGTACTGAGATTGGTCAGACACTCCCCTGATTTGGCATAGCACTCCTACTCCTGACTCCACTCCATCAGCAGTGCCATCAGCTCCCATCTCTTCTATCGGTCCTCCATCTCAGAAACTCGGTATCCCCAAACAAACCAAGATGACGGAAACTCTGGAAGAAGAATACAAAAATGAACACAGCAGAACAATCCCTTGCTGCGACACTGATCTGCAGTTTTCTTTTAGCTCAGGTTTCTCACTGTCACCTTTTTAATCCTCCCAGCACAAACTCACAATCAACAGGTCCACGTTATCGGCCTCGTCTCCGCCTTGTATCTCTACCGGTTGGTTAACCTCCCTATAGTGAGTGGAATGGACCCACGTATCTTCCCCAGCCACCCTTTGAGGATGTGGTACTTTGTCAACAACGTCAGATACGGACCTTTCCACCGATCAGTCAAACAACCTGAGCTAAAAAATTTTGGATCAAAACAAATTCCCCTGGTTTTGACATCATGATAGTTTACATCAGATATGTTGGAAAATAACATTTTCAATTTCAGTTGTTCTTACTCCTCTTCATGAGACACTGCACAGTAACCTCATTATCATATTTTCACATGAGGCTGCCTGTTAAACAGTATCTCAAAGGGGAACAGGTAGACAGATGGTCTGGTATGATCTTGATATTAATACCCATCACCTTACACAGGTTATAGAAGAGATTTCTTGTGAAATGAGTATCCCTCCTAAATTCAGTTATTCTAGGGATACTGTATTTGTACACAAATTCCTGCAATTGAAATTCTGTTATCAATATCTACTGCTCTAAATATTGCCTGGGCCCCTGGGTTGGACAGTATTCCGATTATTTGACCTTAGCCTGGCATGGCTGCCATTTGTCCTTAGTGTCCTGTGTGTGAGAGATAAAGCACAACAGTTTAATATCATTTAAACATGATCTAAATACAACAATAAATCGTCCACATTTTACATTAGAACAGATCCATTGGCAGGTTAAAAAGATTGTAAACAGTCATATAAGGCCTGGGAGAAGATACTGGGGTTGTCTATGAACCCATGGGAAACCCGTGTTCATGTGTGGTGTTCTTCACTTTGCAGCACTTACTTATGTGTCCCACTTGGTGACAATTAAAACATCTTTTTGAATGGGGTGGATGAAAGGATTGTTGTGGGAGTTGAGCAAGAGGGAAAGATGGTGGGTATTGGTAGGAATATGGAGGATAAGGGTATGGTGGGAGGTATGAAGTTTGTGGGTAGCATGGGACCTGTGGTTGTGTATGATATGTGGGGTAAGGATGTGTTTGTTGTGGTGTGGGATTGGTGAGGATGTGTAACTGTTCAGGTGCAAGAGTGTGTAGAGGTTCAGGTGTGTCTACTGGCTGCGATGTTACAGTCATTCCTTCCAGAGCTTGGATACTGACAGCCATTAGTTTTTCGCTCTAGGTCTCTCTCTTCTTTGAGATGTTTTTATAATGTTCTATGGCAGATTCTATGAGGGTATCTATTGTGACTCCCCTCCAGCCAGGCTGTGAGGTCTGAACCCAGGTCTTTAAGTCTTCTTTAAGGCCATCCATGAGTATGGTGACAATCATTCCCCTGTGATGAGTGCTATCTTTAATATATTCTAACCCAGTGTACTGGGTGATAGTCTGCAGAGTCCGGTCGCAATAATCTTCTGCAGATTCACTCTCTTTTTGCTTTATGGTGAAAATTTTGTTCCAGTTAACTACTACTGGAAATTATATACCCAATTGAGTTATGATGCAGGAAATATTATCTTGGTTTACTTGGTCTGTTAAGGGAACATCACCATCCAATACACAATCCATGATAAATTTTGTCACATCGATATTGTGTGGTAGACAGGCACTTAACACCACCCACCAGTCTTTATTAGTTGGCTCATGAGAACTTCCCAAATTTCTCAAAAATCTTTGACATTTGGCTAGTTCCTTTGTGGGATCGGGGAAATCATTTTTGATGGAATTTAGTTCTGCTCTTGTCCAAGGACAATGCATTACCACTTCCCTCATGGGCACTACACCGTTCGCATCTGCATTTCCATTCGTAACAGTTATTGTCTGAATGGGATGCAGACCGGTAGCGCTGCTACCTTTGACCTTGTTACCTGGCTGGGGGTTTAGTCTGCTGCTGCTAAGTATGATATTAACAACTTCCTCTACGGGTGTAGAGGGGGCTAGCACTTCCCTTACTGTTACTGATGGAGATGATGGCACCACTCATGATTGTTGTGGTGCAGCATCTATCATCTGTACAGCATGGGAAATGGCAGACATTACAATAGGCTCATCATCCACATCATGAACATTTTCTTTATAGTTGCTTAAGAGAGGGTACAAATTACTTGTTAAATTTTTATGGGTATTTTTGATAACTGTACTTGCACCTCCATCCACATAAGGTGGAGGTGGTGTGCGTGAACTGCTGGCAATACCTTCTACAACGCTACCTTGTCGCACGTTCGAGCCATTTTGCGGCTTACTCGTATTGCAATTTAGCGTTGTGGATGCATTCTCTGGCAATGCGCTCACAATGCTAGTTTGCGTCGCTTGTGTATTTTTAAGCCACGCATCCCCTTCATGCTGCCACAACTTTAAACATTCATAATATTTTACCTTTTTACCTTGAGAGTGCATCAGACTGATGTGATCTCGGACATTATTCAATACATCTTTATCAAAACTACCAATTCTAGGAAACTGTTTAACACTCTTCCTCATCATATTAAACCATAAATCACAATACCTGGTTGCATTGGCACCGTACCTAATATGCATAATATGCCACGCCGACCCAAGTGGTTCTTCCAACAGCAGCAAATCATTTAACATCTCTACTGATCGCTTGGCCCTCATCCTGGGAGAACCCTAAGTTATTCAATAAAGATTCAAATTGGTGAAAAACAGTCTAGATACTCTCACTTACCTACGGAAGAAATTTCCAGATGCCCCCGCTCACCAACAGAAGAAATTTCTAGATGCCCCTGCTCACCTACGGAAGAAATTTGTAGATGCCCCTGCTCACCTACGGAAGAAATTTCTAGATGACCCTGCTCACCTATTATCTCTCAGCTCACAATCACATGTTTCCTAGTGTGGCTCAACTACAATGCTCAAAAAACCCAAACTATTTATTGAACACTGCAATCACACTGAGAGCCGGTCCCTACATCAAAGACAACATGTACACCTGCTGATGTGTATAGAATGGTAAGCTACTTACCGAGCTACTAGGCCAACTCCTGCACCTAGTACTAAGGGTCATACAATACCCTTAACCTTTAGGTCCCGTGTTACACCCTAAACAAATACAATCACACACTCTTTTCCTGTGCAGAAAACTACACGTTAACCCAATTATTGGCAACAATTGAAAAGAATGTATACCTCAATAGCTTTGTTTAAACACGTGGAAGGAAAACAACCGGAAGTACATATACGTTATTGTGCACCCAGTCGCATACACAATAATGCGACTACCACACAACTGTTTTACAACCTTTAGCTGCGTACACAAAAGTGCATCTTTACTGTGTGCAAAACTGCGACTCAGCTGCTTGTTCAATACTGCGGCACCCCTTTAAACGTTAGGTTCTATCAACAAAGGAATACTTTTTCCTCTCTTGTCTCTGGATTCTAGTCAGTGTCCTTGGCTCACACAAAAATGGGTAGCGATCTCTCAGCACCGAGTGGTTGCAGGTAAACCCTGCATGTGGCCACTCCACCCTTTGGTGAGATATCAGTAACCGTATGTGCCGTGTGAGTAGGTAAGTGACTTCACTATGAGCCCCCAACTAAGGAAACTATATTTGAACCTCTATACACTCCTACCTATACCTTCTAATGTCCTGCCTATAAACCTCTAAGGATGACGCTAATTTTGCGTATGCAGTCATACAGTAAATAAAGATTCCAGATCTAGAACCTGTGGTTCCAAAGCACAAAGTATTATTCAATTAAAAGTACAGTCAGTTACACGCAAGTTATAAGTACAATTTAGCACAAAGGAATTATACAGACCCAAGTACAGTTATACATATGCAGCACTCTGGACCAGATGTAGGCATCAGCAAGAAACCCCTCGTCAATCAGCATTCAGCATGAAGACTAGAAACCCAGGGTCAGAGCACACATATTTATACCCCCCAGAAATAGGCAACACAATAGAGAAGTTTGTTGCTAATACCATTGGTCCTAAAGGAGAGGGCAAATGTTACAAGGCAACTAGCAAGTTGGTTCAAATAGACACAGTCCAGGCTCTAACAACTGGTGGTCTCTGGTTTCCTGCCTCAAGCAAATCCAAACAGTTGGTCATATAATGTACATTTTGTTGCTTGAAGTCTCTGCGGTCCATAAGTTGAGAATGCCTTTTGCGATCTCTACATCGATGTTACCGGAATACTGTTGAGAGAGTACGCAGCAGTTCAATACCAAACATGGCTTACTTATCTCGTATAAAATCTTAGTTACAAAATAATCTTTATTTCATAGCAATTATAGTAAATGTGCATACTTGAATCTTATACCTTAAAGCTTATGTAACCTTGGATGTGAATATGTAATGTGTGAGTATGTGGGGTTTGATGTAAAGACGCTAGTTAACTTGGGGCAGAATCGTGTGCCACATGTACTAAAGTGTGAGTTTATCTAAAATGGCGCTTGGCGGCCATTCACAAAATGGCGTCTTGTGATTTCATTTCCAAGATGGCGTCGTGCGGCCAGTCGCAAGATGGCATCACTGCGATTCAATTTTAAACTGATCTTGTCTCAGCCAATAATCCAGCTTTGACAGCCCTTTACCCACAGAGTGTCTAGCATACACCCTCTCATACCCACACAGTGCCCAGAAGATGCACAACCCCCATACCCATATAATACTTAACAAACACCCCATACACATAATGCTCAGTATACACCCCCCCTACTTACACACTGCTCAGCAGACACCCCACCAACCAATACAGTAATCACCATGCACCCTCCAATACCAACAGTGCCCAGCATACACCCCCTCCATACCCACACACTCACACAGTGCCCAGCATCCACCCCCTCTTTAACCACACCCTCACACAGTGCTCAGCATACACATCCCATACCAACACATTGCCCAGTTTATACCCCCACATATACCATACAGTGCCCAGCATACACACCCCATACAGTGCCCAGCATGCACATCCCATACCCATACCCACACTGACATGTTGCCCATCATACACCCCCTATACTTATACAGTGCCCAGCATGCACACCCCATACCCATACAGTACCCAGCATGCACATCCCATACCCACACTGACACATTGCCCATCATACACCCCCTATACCTATACAGTGTCCAACATGCACACCCCATACCCACACACTGAGACAGTGCCCATCATACACCCCCTATACCCATATAGTGTCAAGCATGCACACCCCATACCCACGCACTGACACTGTGCCCATTATACAACCCCCTATACCCATAATCAACATACACCCCCTATACCCACAATCTCACAGTGCCCAACATATAGCCATCATACCCATACATTACCACCATGGACTCCTCACATCCATAGTGCCAGGCACACACATAGCTGTACAGTAATACTTTACTATTCTATACCTGTAGCACAGCCACACAGCATCTGTAATAGCCCTGTATCGAGCAGCAGCAGAGAGCAGGGATATCTAGAGGGTAAATACTATCCTCACTGCAGAAGGGTGGTGGCCATGTTGCTGAAGCTCTGTAATTCCGGATACCTTTCTTTCATATGCTCACCCCCTGGTGGCCCACAGCAGCAACTGCAGCTAAAGATGGTGCTCTACAGCAGGTTATTCTTGACAGTAGAGGAATGTGGGGGTTTTATTTAATTTCATGGGGCATCAGGAGACTGTGACTTGATCCAGGAGTCTCCCCCAGGAATCGGGATGGTAGGCAGGTATGTTCTAGCTGCTGCATTAAAAATAGATAGTAGGGTTGAAAGACCAGTTAGGGGAAGACTAGTAAGGAGGGAACTGAAATAGTGAGTGCAGGAGATAATGAGTGTGTGAATTGCAGTTTTAACAGTGTCTTGTGAGAGATATGTGTGAGATATGTGCAAGATATGTGTGAGATGGTATGCAGTCGGGAAACTGGCAGCCTCCATACCAACAGCCAGATTCCCGGCTGCTTTATCCTGGCTGCTGGGTTCTGCTGATCTGTCGGGCTGCCGGGAATCAAACAGCCGGCCATGCGGCAGCCGGGATTCCATACCAATTCCGTGTGAGATATGTGTGTATTCTAGAAATGTATCTTAAATGTATGCAAGTAAAATTTAAATAGAATTGGATATTTAACGTGAGAAACAAAAAAAGATAGTAATTTTTAAACAAGGATAATACCTAGGCAGTGAACTTGAGAATTATGGGTTTAGTGTTGTGTTGTTGCAGAAGGCAAAATTTTGGTTGTAATATCATTATCTTGGTTGAGATTAAGATTAAGGTGGTAAAAGGATATCCAAACTGAATGGCAGAAAGCAATACAGTAACTCAGACCAGCACAGATGGTCAGCTTTTATTAAGGTCAAGAAGGCACAAAACTTCAAACTACATAAGCCCTATATCTGCCAGAAATGGTCTAGTGCCAGCCACACTCCCTTAGCACAAAACACCATGATATCATGCCACAGTGGGTAAGGCTGCCAGCAACCCAGAACAACAGTGCTGCCTAGGTCACGCTCCCGGTGGCACTATAGCAGCAATTCTGGCTGCAAGGTGCTATTCAGGAACCCTGCTAGCCAGATACAGGGACTGTGGATGAATGGAAGTGTCGCCCACAGAGCTCTGCACTCTATGCGATGGCACCATTCACCCATATCTAGTTATGGCCTTGTCATCAACATCAAGAGCCAAAGATCTAAATCTAGCCCACTAAAATTGAGACAATGCATTGGCAATCTCGTTCTCTAACCCAGGTGCATGTCAAGATTTTGTCTTAATTTTACAATGCAAACAGGTCAAGATTAGCTGCACAAGGAAACACAAAACCAGCATGGTCCAAGTCTGCTGCTGATTTATCTCATGCTCCACACCAAAGTTATCACACTACAGCATGATACAGCAATTACACAACCGATTGCCCCAGATTTCTCTGGCAACCATTATGGGGAAGAGTTCGAGAAGAAGAAAATCCTTCATAAAACCCATAACTGTCCATTCCTCAGGTCGGGGTAGCCATGCAACAGGAACCACTGATGTAACAAATGAACATCATGGAACCTGATGCATCTGTCAACAACTGCAACTAAAAATTGTCAGCGACTGGGGTGATTAACAGCCGAATATCATTAAACTACTCGAGAACCGAGACCCTAACACACAGGTCCCACTTAATCTTCAGTGACAATCAAATCAAATGGTGAGACTCACGAACCCCAGCTGTGGCCCTTTCCAGCTACTGACAAAAAAACTGCCCATGGGTATAACTCTACAGTCAAAGTTCAACAGGACTAACATGAATTGAACCAGGCATAGAGTAATCTTAGACAAAGCTGTACACTATTCTATGGCAGCATGCAATTTGTTTACTTTATCCTGATGAAGTTGTTAAGATGTAGCACAGCTATCGATCTCAATACCAAGAAATAAAAAACAAGAAAAGAGGCCCTCAGTCTTGTCGTTATCAATAGGAACTCCAAAATGAAAAAAATAATGCTAGCAGTGAAAACAAAAGTGATAACATCTATCTAGTCAGGAAGTCATCAAGATAGTTAGCTATCCCATGACCACCACAAGAAAATTCCATGCAGCAATGGAGGAAGGTGTTATACCATTCAAAAAAGACACAAGACAAAACGGACAACCTATAGGGAACATTTGTCTATGTAATATCAGTCATCAAGTTGAAACTTCATGAACCTGAAGAAATCAAGCTACAAGAGAAGTAAACAGAAAGCCGATTCAACATTCACCTTAGCCAGGACTATAAGCTTCACCATAAGATTGGTAAACCACAGAACAAAGTTCAGTATGTTTTCAGTCATTAATAGATGACCCTGGGTCTGATTCAACAGTGCACACTAGTGCACAGCTGATCGCAGATTCCCAATGTTTGGGAATCTGCATGTATGCAGGATATGCACTACACATGCACAGTACGGATCTGTGATCACACATGCGGTCTTGCAGCCGATTTTCAGTGATTGACAGTGTGCTGCCATTTCTGGGCAGAGAGGGGGTGGCGACAGCATCCGTTTCACCGCCATTGGGGAGAAGTGAAGAGGCCAGGATCTCCATCAGCTGTTGGAGATTTCCTGGCCTCTTTTGAGAATCTGCTACGACTGGCTTGCGTGACCCCATACAGTAGGTCACTTAGCCGGCCTATGGTATTGCAAATTATCCAATGCTGTATCCTTGGACACAGCTCAGATCAGTAATTCATGCAGGAGGCATGATACCTCCTGCTGCAGTAACATATTACAGCTATTGCAGTTGTGATATGGTAAAGAATTATAGCAAAAATATTACAAAATTAAATATAGTGTAATGATTAAAATGAACTATGTAATCAATGGCAAACACCTGTGACAATGCAAGAATAAAAAACGGTACAATAAAAAAACTCTATATAGGTGTTCATATATGTTAGGACACAGAAAAAGGTACAGGACTCCCACCAGGTCCCTCTCTATGGAAACAGCTGTGACACTTCAAGAATAAAAAATGGTATAAAAAACTGTTTATAGCTGTTCATATAATTATGTTAGGACACAGACAGAGCTCAATCTTCAGATCCCAATAGTATTATAGTTTAGTCCAGTGCTGTCACAATCCATACAGATGCAGTTAATTTCAGTCAGTCAATAATGTAGCAGGTGCATGGGTTGTGTGCCTGAGCCTTCACACTTTTCTCCATTTATAAACTCTCCAGTTTCATCAGAAGTCATAATGCCTTCTGATACACATCTACAGCCAAACCCACATCATCAGGCAAAAGAGACAGACAAGACACAGAGCCTGACTAGTACAGACCTGTTATGTAGGTGCAGTCGCAACACCTAACTTGACAGGGAGAAGCCAGAGCCCACAATGTTATAACAATTGTTCCACAGCAGTAGCCATGGAAAAACCAGCAGCATGGCTAGTGGATGAAGTAGAGGGTCCTTGCACAGCACTTGGGGAGATGACAGAAAAGGTACATAGGCTGACCGCGGTAGCCATTATAGATATAGTGGCTAATGGGTTCAGTTGCACAGGTGTAAGAAGCAGAAGACTAAACACTAGCCCCCTGGGAAGCAGCAACAGTGGGAATTGCAGGCGATTGGGAACATTTATGGGCAC
The DNA here is from genome assembly GCA_031769625.1 of Taudactylus pleione. Classification (NCBI taxonomy): domain Eukaryota; kingdom Metazoa; phylum Chordata; class Amphibia; order Anura; family Myobatrachidae; genus Taudactylus; species Taudactylus pleione. The sequence goes on from JAUIMM010000036.1 coordinate 3,173,858, forward strand.
TCCTGTGCCAAACAGCAGACCCACCTGCATTACTGGGATGGGCAGCCACAGGGAACTTAGACCCAGTGCCCCTGAAGCAATATCTATTGCAGTTAAATCAGGGGCAGAAACACCTCCAGAAGATTCCCCTGGATGCCTACTAAGATGGCACTGGACGTCTGCCCCCTGTCCAGGAACATGTCAGCAACCTAGAATATTCCTAACCAAGTTAGCCCTTGACAGGCCCTTTTGTGCTTAGCACTGGCTGCATGCATGCATGCATCAGGCACATCACTGCTGCAGCTGGAGGTAGGCCATGTGCTCTAGCCACTGCCCACTAGTGCCAGAGCTAAGGCAGCTGCTCTGACACAGCAGGCAGTGGGGGTATGTTTGATGGCTCTGGACACTGCCGGCGCTATTGGAGACCCTCCCGTGGCATGAGTGACAAATGTGCCCATGGCAGGTCCACGGTAGTAATAGAATGGAGAGAAGACAGAAAGTGATCCAAAAGAAATAATAGAGAAGACCAGCACAATCTCAAATACAGGCAATGTAAACCTTAAAGGACGTAGGACTGTCAGAAGACTGAAACAAAGAAGCTTTGGCCCATAGTCAAAGCCTTTAAATAAATTCACCCATGCACTGCCATAGGCTGCTAAGTACAATGATCAGCACCCATGCAAACCCCATCCTAGAGATATAAGCCACCTCTTTTCTTATGTCAATCATTTGGTTTCTCTTACGTTGTTGACTTCAAATAAAGATTACAGTAGGTTGGTAAAGACAGGTTCATAAACATTCCAGTGAGGACAGCACAGAAAGGTTAAAGAACAAGGGTAGACAGAGGTTGATTAAGAATGTTGTCACCTGTGATTTTGCACCAGGAATGCAGGAATGGTAGAGCTACTGTGACACACTGTGGATTATGGCCTGTTTTGGTCTGACCAACATGCTGTACTTTTGTCATGTTTCAGTTGTATGTTAGTGATCCTACTAAATAAAATGTAACCAGCTGGGCTCTGGGGTTAAACTGTAATTAAAACTTGAAACTTGGGTCAAAGGGAATAAAATAAAAGACCATTGACTGTGATCAACTATGTTTATTTCAGAGGTGTGCTTTACCTGTTGACCTCAATTTATCCTTTTGTCCCCAATGCAAACAGCTGTCTGCAAACTGAGCATAATTTATGTTGGGAGCTGAGGTGCAGGGGAGAGAAGGGGAGATCTTGTGCGAGCAGTTTGTTTGAGAGGTGGGATTTGTGCAGGTAAGTGGAATTGTGATATTTTCATAGCTGTGAAGAGGAGAGGAGGGTGAGAATTGAAGATTCTGGGAAAAACCTTAATTCCACAATTGTAGTCCAATAGTCGTGTAAGGCTGGGTACACACATAAAGATTTTCTGTCCAACCATCCAACTAGTTGATTGGTTGGAATGAAAATCTGGTAACGTACAGTATGGGAGTAAATGATGATCAGCAATTTAATAAAGGGTCAATGTTCCATAGGATTTAGGGCCTGATTCAGCTTTGGGAATAGAACTAGACATAGCAAGTAACTGTGCACCTTGGTAAGACCATGCTGCACTGAAGGCGGGGCAGATTTAAAATGTTAAGATATTTAGTTTTGGTAAGGGTGTGTCCAAAATGAAATCTAAATTGCAGTGTAAAACTAAACCTGTACTGGATTTGTGGGCTACATGCAAAATTAGCCTCTATTTACCCTATATGCAAAATAAATGTTTGTATATGTACCCCTTGCATTGCAACATGGTTTGTCCTGGTTCACAGTTACTTGCTATAACTTACTCTATTCCCAAAGCTGAATCAGGCCCTTAGTGATATAGGGGCATGAGGGGACTCTAATAGCATATAAATGGGCATGAGAGTGCTCTGACATATGTTGGAGCTTATGTGTGCTGTATATGGTGCAAAATATCAGTGCAATGGACTGGTGGAAAGGGGAAATGGTTAGGTACAGTGCCACTAAAAATGTAAATCTACTTGTACCACTGCCTATTTGACATTTGAAAAATAAAAAAATAAATAACTTTTAAATACAAATCTTTCAACTGAGCTTTACTAGGAGTTGGGATTCCTTCATTGCAAATTGCTCTATTGGCATTCAAAATACACATTGGAGCATTTGAAGCTAACCTCCTGGTGGATTCTCCACCTATCTGCTCAGTTAGCCACTGTCTTGTCGATAATCATACCTAGTCCACGGTCATTAGTTTCAGTGAGCAGCAGGAGCTTCTCATAACCTAAATTTGCTTTTCTTATGCTTGCAATTGAATTTGCTGTTTAAGAAGATATGGGTTATCATGATGAGGGATAATCCTTTTTTTCAGCTGTGTTATTGATTTGAGAATAATCCAATGAGAACCGATGAGGTAACGTTGCCATCTATCCATCATCATCACCTGACTGAACTGGTGCAAATTGTGAATCTCCTTTTGTGCATGAATTCACTAATCTGCCATTGTGGATGATCCACATTTACTGTAAGTTAGGGGTGTGCATCTGCCACTTTTCGTGTTTTGGTTTTGGATCTGGATCTTCCTTCGTGTTTTGGATCTGGATTGGTTTTGCCAAAACCACCCTTTCATGTTTTGGGTTCTGGGTTTTATGTTTTGGATCTGTATTTTTCACAGAATTTGTGTTTTTTTCTGCTCCTATGCTATTATTAACCTCAATAACCTTAATTTCCACTCATTCCCAGTCTTATTCTGAACACTGAACACCTCACAATAGTGTTTTTATGTCCAATAGGTTGCACCAAGGTATCTGGATGACTATGCTAAGCGACATGAGTGGGCAGCACAAACACGTGGCCCATCTAGGAGTGACACTGCAGTGGCAGACAGGATGGCAGTTTGAAAAACTAGGCCCCAAACAGTACATAATGCAAAAAAAAAAAAGAGGTGCAAGATGGAATTGTCCTTGGGCCCACCCACCCACCCTTATGTTGTATAAACAGGACATGCACACTTTAACAAACCAATCATTTCAGTACCAGGGTCTGCCACATGACTGTGGCTGAAATGATTGGTTCATTTGGGCCCCCACAAAACAAGCTGGCAATTAATCTGTCCCTGCACAAACTGGCTATATGGAGGCAAGATGTCGTCCTCATCATCCTCATCCACCGATTCCTCACCCTCTTCAGTGTTGTGTAAATCCTCATCCTCACAGAGTATTAATTCATCCCCACTGGAATCCACCACCATAGGTCCCTCTGTTCGTTCTGGAGGCTGGTCTCCCTGGAAGAGTTGATAATTCATTTTTATGAACATCATCTTCTCCACATTTTGTGGAAGCAACCTCCTACGCCTTTCGCTGACAAGGTTCCCGGCTGCACTAAACACTCTTTTGGAGTACACACTGGAGGGGGGGCAACTCAGGTAAAATAGAGACAGTTTGTACAGGGGCCTCCAAATTGCCTCTTTTACCTGCCAGTACAGGTACGGACTGTCTGACATGCCTACTTGGATGCTGTCACCGATGTAATCCTCCACCATTATGTCAATGGTGACAGTATCATATGCAGTGACAGTAGACATGTCAGAAATTGTTGGCACGTCCTTCAGTCCGGGCCAGATGTCCAAACCGGCCCTTGACTTATGACACAGGCGCACGCTTGGTGCTGCAGCTGTGTTGATGCACGTGCGGCTACTGCGCATACATTTCACACACAAATACAGAAAAAAAAGAATTGTTTATTTCTTGTGGAGTGCACTTTGGGGGTTACACCACCCTTTAACAGACTTATGGGACACAGGCACACGCTTGGCCCTGCTCCTATGTTGATGCACGTACAGTGCACACAATTCACAAACACAGAAGAAAATGTTTTATTTTTGTTGGAGTGCACTTTGGGGGTTACACCACCCTTTAACAGACAGAGGCACGCTTGTCGCTGCTGCTTTGAGGATGTAGGTGCGGCTACAGCCCACACAATTCATAAAGACAGAAATAAAAAGATTTTTTTCTTTTTTGTGGAGCGCACTCTGAGGGTTACACAACCTTTTAACAGACAGACGCACGCTTGTCGCTGCTGCTTTGAGGATGCAGGTGCGGCTACTGCGCATACATTTCACACACAAACTCAGAAAAAAAGATTATTTTATTTTGGTTGGAGCGCACTTTGGGGGTTACACCACCCTTTAACAGACAGACGCACACTTGTTGCTGCTGCTTTGAGGATGCAGGTGCGGCTACAGCCCACACAATTCACAAAGACAGAAAAAAAAGAAGAATTTTATATTTTTTGTGGAGTGCACTCTGAGGGTTACACAACCTTTAAACAGATAGACGCACGCTTGTCGCTGCTGCTTTGAGGATGCAGGTGTGGCTACTGTGCATACATTTCACACACAATCACAGAAAAAAAGAAGATTATTTTATTTTGGTTGGAGCGCACTTTGGGAGTTACACCACCCTTTAACAGACAGACACACGCTTGTTGCTGCTGCTTTGAGGATGCAGGTGCGGCTACAGCCCACACAATTCACAAAAACAGAAAAAAAGAAGAATTTTTAATTTTTTTTAGTGCACTTTGGGGGTAACAGCACCCTTTAACGGACAAGCCATCCGGCCCATTACTTATGACACAGACGCACGCTTGGCGCTGCTCCTTTGTTGATGCATGTGCAGCCACAGTGCACAAAATTCACAAACACAGAAAATAATTCCTCCACCATTCTGTCAGTGGTGACAGTATCATATGCAGTGACAGTAGACATGTCAGAAATTGACATTGCTGGCACATCCTTCAGTCGGGACCAGATGTCCAAACCGGCCCTTGACTTATGACACAGGCGCACGCTTGGCGCTGCTGCTGTGTTGATGCACATGCGGCTACTGCGCATACATTTCGCACACAAACACAGAAAAAAAAGAATTGTTTATTTTTTGTGGAGTGCACTTTGGGGGTTACACCACCCTTTAACAGACTTATGGGACACAGGCGCATGCTTGGCGCTGCTCCTTTGCTGATGCACGTGCAGCCACAGTGCACACAATTCACAAACACAGAAAATATTTTTTTATTTTGTTTGGAGTGCACTTTGGGGGTTACACCACCCTGTAACAGTCAAGCTAGCCGGCCCTTTACTTATGACAAAGGCGCACGCTTGGCGCTACTTTGTTGATGCATGTGTGGCCACAGTGCACACAATTCACAAACACCGAAAATCTTTTTTTATTTTGTTTGGAGTGCACTTTGGGGGTTACAGTACCCTTTAACGGTCAAGGCAGCCGGCCCTTTACTTATGACACAGGCGCACACGCTTGGTGTTACTTTGTTGATGCACGTGCAGCTACTGCGCATACAATTCACAAACACAGAAAAAAATAATTATTTTTTTTTGGAGTGCACTTTGGGGGAGCACCCAAGATGTAAAGATCACCCACTGGACAACACTACAGCACCCCTCTAGAACTACAGCCTGTATGGGACACTGCACAACACAGTCCAGCCAGCCCCTATAGACTTTGGAGTGGACACAGCCCCTATGGACAACTGACTGCACAACACAGCCCAGCTAGCCCCTATGACAGCAGCACAACACAGCCCATTCAGCCCCTATGAACTGAGTGGTCACAGCCCCTATGGACAACACCAGCTCAACACAGCCCAGCCAGCCCTAGCTCCCACCCTCCCTCTGCACTGTCCACATCCGGAGTGAGAAGTGGCACCGACACGGGGACCTTTTATAGAATCCAAAACCTGCGAGATCCGGATGGCGGGATGATGACGTCTTGCCTCGATTTCAGTTCCAAGTCAGGCGGGAAAAGTCGAGCCTGACTCGGATCCGACTCGCATTGGGGGGGCTCCAGGGGGTTCGGATTTCAGAAATCCGAACCCGCTCATCCCTACTGTAAGTTAACATACCCTTCCTGTACTCGGCCAGTTATAATCCACATGCCACCTCTTTGGTCATAAGGATTATTTACTTGTGCAAAATGCTTGCAGTTCTGCAATTGCATAGGTTTGAACTCATGAGGCTAAAAGTAATAGGTGGTGATCTTCCGATGCTGCAGGGATTTATGCAAGTCTCCCGTATTTTTAAAGTGACAATCATTTTAAAAGCTAAACCAAGCTGGTTTAGCCTTTAAAATGATTGTCACTTTACAAATTCGGGGAGACTCACATAAATCCCTGCAGCATCGGAAGATCACAACCTATTATATCATATATAATCAGCCTATTATCAATCAGCCTATTAATGTCAATAGTTTTACTAAAATGTAACTATTTGTCAACACTGGTGTATTGTGGTCCACTTTTAAAATTTCAGTGTAATATATCAAATTTTAATTAGAGAAAATATTATTCAGAATTATTAGAAGAGAATATCATTTAAATGTATAGTATTATTTGCAATCATTAATAGAAATGATGAACAACAGTATGTGCCTAGAATGTAAATGCACCTTCAGTTAAAATAGAATATATTTTATCACAGGTATATACCATTTTAAAAGCAAACTATATTAAAGTCTAGTGTTATATACATGTAGGACCAGTGCTAAGGTTCTAGGTGCCTTAGATGAAGGTTCAGACAGTCCATACCATATATATATATATATATATATATATATATATATATGAACAAAACTATTTTCAGATATTGGATTCATATTTGTAAGCTAAAGATGCTGAAAATTAGGTATTTTATTTATCTTTATAAATTATTAACCTTTCATACAGAAGCAATAAAATCCACTTGTTAATCACCGGATGAGATAATGACGAGAAACAAGCATAACACCATTCGGAATCAGATCCCCTACTGTCCCTATGGAGTATAGAAGAAAAATCTATTGATACAAGTGTTCTATAAATAGAGCAATGTCAAGTACATTTTGCAAATTGATTTGAAAATCTCAAGGTAGTCATGCTATGAGGAGGTAAACAATAACAATTAATTTGATGTAGAATGAAAAAAATTAAAATATCATAAATATTAAGTGAGCAATAATTGTAACCTGAGGATCTATTGTGATCATTCTAACTGTTTATTTTTTTTAAAGAAAAATTAGGGTGATTCAGTCTAATTTCTTTGTCATTTGTTTTTGGAAAATGTTCATACAAATTTACAATTGCAATTTATACTGTGTGTTTCAGATTTAATACTCACTAGATCAGAGGTTCTCAAACACAGTCCTCAGGACCCCACACAGGTCACATTTTCCTGGTCATCCGGCAGGTGCACAGGTGTATTCATTACTTACTGGCAAAAACAATCATATAATAAATAAATACATATGATGATTTTTATGTTCCTCAAAATCTTTGAAATCATTTCTTACTATTTATTTAACAAACATCATTCATACAAGTGTGAAATAATACACTATTCTTACAATATAACAACAATGACACATGATTATTGGCACCCTAAATAATATTTTAAATAATTTATATCTTAGGTCACAAAACTCTGTATTTTTATTGTTCCTAGTCTCCAGGAATCCCATTGTTGGCTATTGACCATTTCCAATCTCCCTGGGGTATAAATATATGTTTATACATTTGTATAATCCTTTTGTTATCCAGCAGCATGACTAAAACCAAGAAACTGGCAAGCAAATCAAATGAAACAGAAGGGTGTGGACCTGCATAGATTTGGAAATGGTTATAAAAAAAATAGTAGTATGCTGAAATTACCATTAAGCACAACCAGGTTGATAATATAAAAGCAAAAAGAACTTGGAACAATTGAATTTTTACCAGTAGAAGATTCATGAGCATACTGCCTACACCTACAGTGTGGAGGATGGTAAGATAGGCAAAGACCATCACAGTTTTAGAACTGCTCGGCTTGGTTGGATCTTGGGGTTTTAAAAAATTAAAATCCATTCTAAACACCACCTCTATGATCAGATGTTTTTTCAGAGAGTTTCACAAAAAAGCCTTTCATAATAGTAATACACAAATTGCAGCACCTGATATGTGCAAAATGTAATTGGAACTACAAATAGAATCATGTACTTTGGTGAGATAAGATAAAAAATGAACTTTATGATGATGCACATCATTGTTATATTTGGTGAAAAAAAGGAACTGTATGCAAAGAAAACCACCTACCCACTGTCAAATATTTTGGTAGATCATTGATTCTTCAGAGCTGTTTTGCTTGTAGTGGTCCAGGGGCTCTTATGAAAATCATTTGCATAATTAATTTCGCTCTGAACTAGATTTAAGGCCCCAATCTGTCTGCTCCTGCCAGAGGGCTGAAACTTGGCTGTTGGTTGACCTATAAGCAAGATAATTACCCCAAGCACACCGAAAAGTCTAAACTGAAATGATTGCAAAAACAAAAACAATTTTTTTTGCAATAATAACAATAATAATAATAATAATAATAATAATAATAATAATAATAATAATAATAAGGCAGAGATTGATTTTTTTTCTTTCTTTCAGAGCAAGGTTAGTATTAGGCTGAATTAGGCTCATAAGTTACTCTGTGATATGACTTCCCATATAAATTATGTCTACAGATGTAGTAAATATTAAACTTCCACACAGTGCCTCACAAGTCCCAGAGATATAATTTTGTACTGCAATACTATAATGTGTCATCATTACTCTTTTGAAATTCATTATTCTAACGTATTTTCTTAAAAAAAAAAAAAGGGCAGCTCCACCAAATTTCTGCCTGTGTGTTATAAGGCTTCATGGGTTCCATTCAGTTAAATTTACAGTAGGTGTGTAAAGTGTTTTACACTCACAATTTAGTAACATACCCGGAATGGACAACACCAAGGAGAGGAAGAGGTGGTGTGAATATATTGGCATTCTCTTTATAAGGTGACTATGAAGATAAAAATAAAGAATAAAGAATTAAAACAAAGTGCTCCCACTCAACAAAGTGTGTAAAATGGCTGCTCACCAAAAAGGTATTACCAATCCCTTTTTAAACAAAAACTTGCTCCAAATATTTAAGAAAAGGTAGTGCCTATACGCCAACACTCTGAATACAATAGTATAAATTTAACCCACATGTTCTTAAAGTTAATTATTTAACAGGAACATTCCAGTGTATACATTAAATATCAATCCATTGCCACATTAAAATATAGGCTTAATAGGAACAATGCCTTAAGAATTTAGTATAACACCAGTTTTTTTCAAAATATATATCAATTGCAGTTCAGAATTTAGTTACTAGGTATAATCAAATACTTAACTGTAACTACAATATGCACAATGTATCTCTTAATAGTCAATTAATATAACAGTGACAAAATAGAAAATTAAATCAAGATTGTTTTTAGTTAATTATGTTGATTGTGATAATGCCTGGATAAAAATTCTGTTGATCCACAGTGTAGGACAATGTCTTTCTGTTTATTAAGCAGTAGTTGGGGCTCCACATTGCCTGGTATAGTCCTAATAAATCCGGTAGAAAAGCAACACTTTATATGAGGGCTCCTTCCTCTCCTTATCTAAAGCTGGCCACAGACATAGTGATGTGCTCATGATCCGACATTGTGTACAATTTGCCGTGAACTCTCCACGGGAGCTCCTCGGCAGTCATGAGCATGATTTGGTCCAAAAACCTGCAAATTTGACTTCCAATCTCACGATCCATCAGATCGTACGAATCGTGAGTTTCATCTTGACTTTCCCAAAACAAGAGAAGGAGCTCTTCATGATTGGTGGGAAATTTAAATAATAATAACAAAGGGAGGGGCTAGCCAGGGTGTATAAAAAGCAGCCACCATTTTAACCCTGTGTACATTCTGCTCTGCTACTAGTGAGGCTAGGTTTACACCAGCTGAAACCTGTACATTGCTGCTGTGCTCTACTTTGTATTTGGCTTTTACCTTTTACAAAGTGTGTTCTACCTGCAAGTGTGTGCAACTGCATTCTATCCTGTTCCTGAATTCTGTGCTGATGCATCCCTATCAGTATAAAGTGTTGGTCGCCAAAACTGGGGTCCAGATGATCCAGGAGAGGGCCCAGCAAAGTAGAAGAACATGCTGGACCAAAGAGTGGCTGCAGCAAAGGGATACCCACTCTCACATGTCCCTGTTGATGGAGATCAAGGACCAGAACCCGGATGACTACTGCAACTACCTGCGCATGGTTGATGCCACTTTCCAGGAGTTGCTGAATATGGTGACCCACCACATCTGGAGGCAAGATACAAGGTAGTGGAGGGCAATCCCTGCTGAAGAGAGGCAGGTGGCTACCCTGAGGTACCTGGCTACAGGAAGGTAACTTAAAGACCTGAAGTTTGGGACCTTCATCTCACCTCAGTCCTTGGGCGTCATCATTCCAGAGATCCAGAGACCTGCAAGGCTATCATTAAAGTGCTGCAGTACCAGTATTGCAAGGTAAGAAAAAAAAACACACTACACATTTGTTTCTTGTGAAAGAAAAAAAGTTTTTTTTTTTTTTTCTTTTTTTTAATTCAATTTAACTCTTATATAACTGTCCCAGCCAATAAGGCTGCATTAACAAAACTGTGCTGCATAGCAGTCATGAACATTTGAGTTGCAAGAACCTTACACCACATAATTTTAAATATATTACATAAACATATGTATAAACAGTACAAAACAGCATTATCACCAATTTTATCAAACCCAATAGGTAGCCTGCTGTATGTTGTACAGCGGGTCAGACACCAGATTGAACAGGCCAATACACACATGGCACAAGTACATATTGTGGACCCGACTTCCAGCAATCTGTACTTGCGCCATGTGTGTAGTGACCTTGTCCAATTAGTGTCATCACCACCGTATAGCATACAGCCAGCACCTATTGGGAGTGATGAAATTTGGTGATAGTACAGAAGAAGAAGAAAAAATATAAGAATGAAGAGAAACATGGCATTTCCTCCTCCTTGTAAATGGCCCTCCTTGTGGTTGGGGTGCTGGTTGGGGGAGTAATCTCCAACTGGGCTCGGGGGGGCCTGACATAGGCATTTGGAGCAGCAGAATAAAGCATAGTGTCAGTAATATAGGTGGAGTTGTGCAAATTACTGTTGAGGGATCAAATGAGAAGCTCATAGACGAGTCTATGGAAATTTTACCGCATCCATTTTTCTCATCTGACTATTAATGTGAGCATTAAAGTCATCAATATCATCAGGGGCTTTTTGAAGGATGCCTTCTGCTTTTTGTAGAAACAACTCCTCCTGTTCTGTGTGCTTTGCTTTTTTTGGGGGGGGGGTTGTACTGAGGAGGGTGATGCTCCTGGTTCAATGGGTGTGGTAATTGTGGTGAAGTTTTCCACCTCGCTATCCCTGATCAAAGTTAGGTCCGGTATGATGGACAAATCAGGATCTTGGGTGGGAGTCTATATAAGAAAAAAATATATATTTAAGTCGTGTTTTTCAATAAACTTAGATTTCTCTTTTTCCAGTTTCCTAACACCGTGGAAGAGTGAAAGAGCATCACTGAAGAATTTGAACGATGTTGGAATTTCCCTAACTGCTGAGGAGCCATCAATGGAAAACACATCCACATCAAACCATCTGCCAAAACCGGATCATATTACTAGAACTACAAAGGCTTCTTTAGCATCATTCTCATGGCAGTGGTGAATGCCAACTATGAATTTTTGTTTGTGGATGTCGGCAAGAATGGCTGTGTTTTAGATGGCGGGTCCTTCAAACAGACTGCTTTCTATCAGAGACTCACCAACAAAACCCTCCACTTGCCATCACTGGATGAGACAAAGCACTGCCTAAATTATGTTTTCATCGCAGACAAGGCTTTTGCATTACATGTGATGAAGCCATTTGTACAGAGGGGCCTGACCAGAGAGAAGAGGATTTACAACTATCATATATCCCGTGCATGGCGCATTGTGGAAAATGTGTTTGGAATATTCAGCAACCGGTTCTGCATTTTCCACACCACCACCATAAACCTACATGTGGAGAAGATAGATTGTGGCACACAGCACGTCATATTGGCGTGCTGTGTGCCACATAACCTTCTGCGAAGGAAAACCACACAACGAGGACCAGTCCCAGCTAGACCAGAAGAAGTAGGAGCTCTGGAGGACATTGCCCAGTTTACATCAATATCTGCACCAACAAATGCAACAACATCAACACCACGTGCGAAAGAAGTGAGGCAGTAGTATATGGCCTATTTCAATGGACCAGGTGCGGTGCCATGGCAGGAGGGCTGTCGGTGAGATAAATGACTATAGTGGACAACTGTGATTGAGCAACAAAAAACTTATAAGGTTTTGGTTTATGAACTGTGTCTCTACTTACCAACCAATCCTCAGATGGTGCAATCACTTCTGCCGCCTCCTATTCACCCTATCGCTTGGCCAACAGGACCACTGACTGGCATTGTGGCTCTTGTTCACTTATGAATCTTATAAGGTCATAGTACCAGAGCGTTGGGTGGTACACGTCATCACTGCCTGCCTTGGAACTTTTGGACTCATCCACTTTTTGCTTTTCTTTGATATACACAGTACACAGATTCTGTATTTTGTGCCATACTGCTTTAAGGTCAGCATCCACAATGAACCTTTTTGTGTATTCCAAAAGGACATTCATAGCTGCCAATTTTGCTGACTTGTGGTGGTACTGTCAACAGGATATCCTCCATAGACACTCCTTTTCCAGGAGTATGTCTAGGAAACCGGTTACAAATTCCTGTTCACTATCTACGGACATGCTAGGAGGAAAAAATAAGAACATTTTAATGATCTACAAATGTGAATTGTTTTGTACATTTTTATGTATATTTTTACATTTTTTCAAGATTTTTGTATATATTATTTGTTTTTTGATTTTTTATATTATATTTTTACAGGAATATTATGGTTTTTTTAATGTATTTTAATATGTTTTTTTATAGGAATGTTATATGTTTTTATATGTATTTTAATATGTTTTTTTATAGGAATGTTATGTGTTTTTATATGTATTTTAATATGCTTTTTCAGTATTTTAATGTATTTTTATTGTATTGTAATATTTTTTTTAACTGTAATGTAATGTGTTTTTATAAGTATTGTAATATGTTTTATTTTTGTTTTTGCAATGTATTTGTTTATGTTGTTGACATACATTTGTTTATGGTGGTATATTCAAACATCATAAACTAATGTATCACAGCAACAAAAACACATTTTATATATGTATTGATGTTGTTGTAATGTTTTAATATTTGTTGAAAAAAATAAATTTAATTTAATCAATTTATAACATTTGAGTGATTTTTTAATGTGAGGTTATTTTATAGGCGTCACGTGACATTGGTGGGTAGGTGGGTGGCACACTTTGGTGGGCAGTGGGAGGTTAATGCATGGCCCAGCCACCACCTGCCTCATTCCGGTGGGTGGTGGCTGGGTCATGCATTTATAAATGGCTGGCACACATTGGTGGGTAGGTGGGTGGCACACAATGGTGGGCAGTGGGAGGTTAATGCATGGCCCAGCCATCACCCACCTCATTCTGGCAGGCGGTGGCTGGGTCATGCATTTAGAAGTGGCTGGCACACATTGGTGGGCAGTGTGGTTGCATTAAATACAGTACCAATACTCACCAAACTGCGGTAATCACTGTGCAGGCTGTATCGTGCATCCTTCTTCCACTATCCCCGATGCTGCACAAGATGGCGATTGTGCATGTACAGGCTCCTGTCCAACAAATTCCCCAATGTATGATGAATCGTGAGATACATCGTGAGTAGAAAAACCTTCACGATTTGGATCAAATCGTGTCCCAGATCGGCAAATCCAGATCTGAAGATGCGAGGTACGATGAGCGGGGATGCACATCGGCATTGGTATCAGGGGTAGAACTTCACAATGTGGCCATATTTTGCATGATTTGTCCTCACAATTCGTTGAAGTCGTCCAAATCGGGTAAAAATTTGCCATGTGTGTGGCCAGCTTTAGACTGTCCTATATATATCTTTAAATTACATCATCATATTATGTGTGCTGCTACTTGCCAAATTGATGCCTCTTGGAAGCCCCCACTGCCCCCCTATGTTGTCTCAGTCTATGACAGGGTATGGAGCACATCACAAGCATACTGAGGAACTCCTCAATGCTTTCCTAAAGTTAAAGTCTCAAGGTAACTCAATTTGTTTGTATTTAATTATGCTTTTGGAACTACTTATCCATGTGACCTCATAAACTCATGCTGTGAATAAAAAAATAATAATAATTTGCTGCCTAAAATGTCATTAATGGAATGTTTTCTGTAAATGGGAATAAAGCTGTGTATTTTCCAGTGATTTGGCAGTCATCCAATTGTAATCATTGAGGTCATGTTGCCTTCTGCCATTATCATCATGTTGTGTTTGTACTTGCCCTTGTGAGGTTCTGGTTTTGTTGTGGACCCAGGATGGTAATAGCAGCAGACACTGAAGCAGGTTTAAAAGTAAATGTGGAGTTTTTAATGAGTGGCTTAACAGAAATTAATGTGGTAAAACAGAAAGTCCGGGTATAGCACTAAAGTGCACTTGGGAGCTGCAGTGAGGCAAATAGGAAAAAGTCCAGTTAGTGACAGGCAATGGAAAATGTCCAGGTAGTGACTGGTTAATAGAAAATGTCCAGGTAGTGGCAGACAAGGGGAACTGTCCAGGTGGTGACTGATTAATGAAAAATGCAGACTGAGGAAGAAATAACCAGCAGAGTGTCAGTGGAGGCAAGGTGCAGGGTGAACAGCAGGACTCAGGTACTCAGGCAAGGGGAAGATAAAGGAGGATGCAGGGTAGTCCAGTGGGGTTGGAGCAGACAAGCAGGCAGGCAGGTAGCGTTTCACAGGTAACAGGTGGTAAGCACAGGGAATTCTCTCTCAGCGATGTTGAGAAACACGTTGCACTGGAAATGAAGTGAGGCTCTGAACCTCCCTAAATACCAAGTGCTGTGCTATGACTGGCCAGAGAAAGCATGTGACAAACCAGGATTGGGCAGGCAAATCACATGGCCGGAGGCAAGATTGCAGCACCCATGCCAAACAGAACAGAAGCACTGCCAGGCCTCACTAGCCCAATGTGACAGCATGCCTGCGCAGAGCCTTGCACAGCCAATGCCCCCCGCCACACACCAGAACCACCACCAGATGCTCCCCGCCACAGTGACCTCACAGGTAATACCCATCTACCACCATGCCAAGAAACCCTGGTTGTGACAGTATCCCCCCCTTATGGGTGGCCTCAGGACACTCACCAGGTCTTCCAGGATGAGCCGACTGGAATTTCCGGATGAGTGCGGGAGCATGGACGTCTTGGGCATCTGTCTAACAGCACTCCTCCAGGCCGTAACCCCTCCAATCTAGGAGATACTGTAGTCATCCCCTGCAGATACAAGAATCCAGGACCATGGAGACCTCATACTCCACGCCTCTCTCAGTCTGGATGTGGGGGGAAACAGGAAGGACCTTGCAAAATTTGTTCAAGATTAGGGGTTTCAGGAGGGAGATGTGGAATGAGTTAGGAATTTTTAGGTAAGCGGGCAACTGAATGTGATACGCCACAGGGTTGATTATTTCTGTGATGGAGAAGGGTCTGATGAACCGGGGAGAAAATTTCATCAAAGGTACTCTAAGGCAGAGGTTACGGGTGGACAACCAGACTTGGTCTCCAACTCGCATGCAAGGTACCTTCCTACATCTCCTGTCTGCCAGAATTTTTTAGCGAGAGGACACCTTCTCCAAATCAAAATGTACTTGTGACTAATTAGATGCAAATCTTCGTATGGTATCCTCCATGGCTTGCACATCAAAGACTGGCAGGCTTTGGATTTCAGGAATCCGAGGATGAAGACCGTAGATGATCAGAAATGGGGTTTGATTAGTAGAGGAATGGTAGGAGGCATTATGTGCAAATTCCGCCCATGGTAGCAACTCAGACCAATTGTCTTTGGATGATGACATGAATATCCTTAAGAAGGTCTCAAGGTTTTAATTGACCCTCTCTGTGGATCCATTGGTTTGAGGGTGATAGGCCATGGAAAAGTTCAACTTTACTTGTAGAATGGAACATAGGGCTCTCCAGAATTTTGCCACAAATTGCGTACCACGATCAGAAATTATTTTGGTAGGAAGTCCATGGAGGCGGAATATGTGCTGGACGAACAGATGAGCCAAGTCAGGAGCAGTAGGCAGTTTCTTTAGAGGTACATAATGGACCATCTTCGAAAATCGGTCTACCACAACCCAGATGGTGGTGTAAACCTGAGAGTTTGGTAAATCCGTTACAAAGTCCATGGAGAGATGCATCCATGGATGTGATGGAATAGACAGGGGCAACAATTTGCCAGTTGGGGCTTGATGTAAATACTTATGCTGAGCACATGAGGTACATGAGGAAATAAGGAAATAAACTCCAGCATATCAACCTTCATGGATGGCCACCAGTAATTTCTTTTTAAAAGTTCCAGAGTCTTCCGAGTACCTGAGTGACCTGCAAAGTGAGAGGAATGAGCCCAGGTGAGGAGCTGCTTCCTTAACTCCAGGGCCACAAAGGTCTTCCCAGTAGGTGGTTGTATTTGTATGGTGGCAAACACTCTTGACTCCAGCACAGGGGCTCTATGTAGGGTCACCGAATTGTCGTTACAGAGAAGAGATCTAGACAATCCACTTTCTGATTAAGATCTCCAGATCGGAAGGTCAGGGTGAACTGGAAATGAGCAAAGAAGATGGCCCATCGGGCCAGACGAGGACTCATACATTGGATATTTTTGAGAAAGAGAAGGTTCCAATGGTCAGTGAAGACAGTGAAGTGAAATTTGGCCCCTTCCAGTAAGTAACTCCACTCCTTCAGCGCCAACTTCACTGGCAAGAGTTCTTGTTCACCTATGGCATAGTTCCTTTCAGCAGGAGAGAACCTTTTGGAGAAAAACCCACAGGGATGAACTCGGTTGTCTTCATAACGCTGAGATGAAACTGCTCCCACTGCTTCTGATGAGGCATCCACGGCTAATAAGAAAGGTCTATCCAGGTCCGGTTGTCTTAGGACAGGAGCTGTGATAAAGGCTTGTTTCAGAAGCTGGAAGGCTGTCTCTGCTTTGGGTGACCATAGGGCAGGATTGGCGCCTTTATGGGTCAATGCCATAATGGAAGCCATCAGTGACAAGAATCCTTTGATAAAACATCTATAATAGTTGGTGAATCTGAGTAGTCTCTGGATGGCTTTCAAGGTTTGAGGATGGGACCAATCCAGGATCGCCTGTACTTTCTTGGGATCCATTTCTAGGCTGGAGCCAGAGATGACATAACCGAGAAATGGCACACTGGGTACACTAAAGACACATTTCTCCAGCTTACAATAGAGGTGGTTTTCTCAGACGAGAATGAGAACATCATAAACATGTTTATGATGTTCCTCTGAAGAAGACAAGAAAATCAATATATCGTCCAGATAGACAACAACAGACATGTACAATAAGTCCCGGAAAATTTCATTGATAAAGCTCTTAAAGACAGCAGTGGCTTTGCACAAGCCAAAAGGCATCACAAGGTATTCAAAATGTCCATATCTAGTATTAAAAGCGGTCTTCCATTTGTCATCTGAGCGAATACGAATGAGACTGTAGGCCCCTCTAAGATCTAACTTGGAGAATATGATGGACCCCTTGACTCTGTCAAATAACTCTGTGATTAGTGGAAGTGGATATCGATGCTTGACTTATATCATTCAAGCCTTCGTAGTTTATACAAGGTTTAAGCCACCGTCCTTTTTGGCAACGAAGAAGAACCTAGCTCTGGCAGGAGAAGTGGAGGGGTGAATAAATCCTTTCTCCAAATTCTCCTGAATGTATTCAGACATAGCTTTGGTCTCCAGTAAGGACAGAGGATAGGTGCGACCATGAGGCAGCATCTTGTCTGGCAATAGATCAATTGGACAATCCCACTCTCTATGGGGAGGTAAGACATTTGCTTGTTGTTCAGAGAACACGTCAGTAAACATTTGATTTTCCTTAGGAATTGATGGATATATTACTGAAGCTGTTTTCCTTGCAGGTCATATCTTGGGAAGACAGGATTTTTGACAGTCATCTCCCCATGAAAGAATTTGAATAGAACACCAGTCTATCCTAGGATTGTGCAGGCATAACCAGGGTAGTCCTAAAATGACATCTTGAGACACCTCAGGTATCACTAAGAACTTTAAAGACCCAGAATGGAGTGCTCCGATATGGACTAGTACTGGTTGAGTCTCTTTGGTGACGACTCCATTAGTCAGAGGCCGACCATCTACGGCAGTCAAGGAAATTGCATGATGGAGGGCTGAACAAGAAATCTGTAGTTTGTCCACTAAGCTGGAGGTTATAAAATTTTCGGCTGCTCCAGAATCTAGTACAGCAGTAACGAAGACATGTTTTGACTTGAGATCTATGGCTAAGACCATTACAAAATCTTTAGAATCTGGGGATGGGCTCATAATCCTAACTTGATGTCCCCAGGGTCAGTTAGGAGTGGGCATTTCCTGATTTTTGGGAACAGGAGACCACCAGGTGACCCGCTTCTCCACAGTATAGGTAGAGGTTTTTTAATATTCTTCTCTGACGTTCCTCTTTGGAGAGATGGGTATGATTCACCTGCATTGCCTCTTCATCTGTAGAAGGAGGGGTTGGGCGGGTAGTAGAGGGAGGAGTAGATGATGTTTGCCAGTCAGTTCTGTGCTTTTCAGCCTGACGTTCTCTGAAGCATAGGTCAATCTTATTACAGAGGGAAATCATATCATTGAGGTTAACAGGAAGATCACAGGTGACCAAATCATCCTTTAGTCGATCAGAAAACCCATGCCAGAAAGCTGAGGAGAGGGCTTCCTCATTCCACTTGAGTTCTGATGCTAAAATCTGAAACGGTATGGCATATTGGCTGACAGGATGGGTTCCTTGTTTCAGTGTCATAATACTAGATGAGGCTGATACAGTACATCCAGGCTCATCAAAAATCCTCCTGAATGATGTCACATAGTCAGTGTAGTTATCCAGCAGAGAATCTGAATGCTCCCAGAGTGGGGAAGCCCAATCCAAGGCTGACCTGGACAACAGGGAGATGATGTAAGCCACTTTAGTTCTTGCAGTGGGAAAATTATCAGGCTGTAGGGTGAAATGTATATCTCACTGATTCAGAAATCCACGACAGAGTTTAGGGTTGCCTTCGAACTTGCCTGGCATAGGGAGATGTAAGTGGAGAGATGTCCTGCTTCCAGTATTCCTGGACATAGAAGTGGGTGTAGTTGCTGGTACCCCAGAGGTGGATAAGGAGGTTTGCAGATTATCCTGTCATTTAGACATTTCTTGCAGAAACTGAGCCATTTGGTGCTGCATTGGTAACAGGTTTTCCAGACGGCCAGCAATTCACCAAAATAAATCTACTCCAGACTCCTGTTCCATGGCCGGATCCATGGGGCCAGTGCAAACTGTGAGGTTCTGGTTTTGTTGTGGACCCGGGGTGGTAATAGGAGCAGACACAGAAGTAGTTTTAAAAGTAAATGTGGAGATTTTAATGAGTGGCTTAACAGAAATGTGGTAAAACAGAAAGTCCGGGTATAGCACTAAAGTGCACTTGGGAGCTGTAGTGAGGCAAATAGGAAAAAGTCCAGTTAGTGACAGGCAATACAAAATGTCCAGGTAGTGACTGGTTAATAGAAAATGTCCAGGTAGTGGCAGACAAGGGGAACTGTCCAGGTGGTGACTGATTAATGAAGAATGCAGACTATAAAGCACAACAGAATATGCTACAGTTATTTAAATAGACATTAAGTTAACAATAAATGTTATAAGTAGTTGATGCATTCAAAGTATGTTCCATTTTGCAAATGCACATTTGTGCATTCATATTCTGGTTATGCATAGTGTAAAATATACAAAATATGCCACCCAACTTGCATAGTACAAACTCTACCAGCCAAACAAGAAAAGTTGAAAAGGACATAGAACTTTAACTCTTAAACTTGTGTGATCGATGCAATTTTTCCAATCTAGCCTGGTCCTTTAATTTTTATTTATATTTTTACCGAACATCTGGGACTGCATATTATTTGTGCATCATTTGTTGGTTTGAAGACATGATTCAAATTTGAATATACAATAATTGCTGATCTTATCTTCCTATCCCCTTGATCTGATTTGATTTCACCACTCATATCCTTCTCTTGCATTCAATCACTGCGCTCTCTACAACATCTCCAACCTCATCTTACCTGAAACTCCCTCTCACCATCTGAGTTATCCTGATTGTCACCTTGCTTCTGTGCTTACTACCTACACCCACTCTCAAATCCAAAATCTTCTGTGCTCATCCTCTCTTCTGAATCTAACTCCTGTGTCCTATCAGACTCTCTACTAGTATGCAGAGATTCAAATATGCCATGAAAACACTAGTCAATAAAGTCCACCAGCCTCCTCATACCCTTTGTTCACATATCCTAGTTCTTCATCTCTACCCAGTTCACCTCCCAGACCATTAGACTGTAAGCTCTCATGAGCAGGGCTCTCAGCCTTGTGTTTCCTACCTGACACTCTCCTTGTTTTCAATGCACTCAAACTCATAGTCAGCAATTTTCTGTCTGTCCTTCAAGGAGGTCATTGAGTGCTACTGTTAATTATTGACTCTCATTTGGTTGTATCATTATTTCACTGTTTGTTTTTTGAACCTTTATTGTCTATTTGAAACTATTTATATTGTCTGCACATACTGTACTATGAATATATCCACACAGACTCCAAATGTAGACCATCAATAAAACACTTGGTTAATATCATTTAAATGTATATGATTTGTATTTATGTTACACAAAAGATGATTCAGTTGGAATACAATTTATTGTAAATGTGCTTTAGCACTTGCCTGCACAACAGCACCTTGGTGTCTGTCCATTGCAATAAAAATAAAGTTAGAACTCTCATTAATAAAAGAATAAAGGCAACAACCTTCATTTGCTCCATTTCTTTACAAGTTTTTTTCACTGAATGTGATTTACATTCCAGTCTCAGCTTCTTCCAACCTTGGGCTATTCACTTTACTTCTCAGCGCCTGAGGCATTAAAGTTACTATAAGTTCTTTGGAGCAGTCAGATTTTGAGCCTTAAATGTACACACCTACAGTATATGCACCACATAATCATGCAAGAATAAAAATATTACACATAGCATATTATTTATTTTCAGTGTATTTCTATATAAAAATAAGACTTTGCTTGTATATTTCAGAAACATGTTGCTTAATAGATACACATAATTGTCTTTAATTACAGGTATGGCTTACATTGTTAACTGAGGTAGATAGTCCCATAGACAGTCGACATTTGGCACAAGACTTTCCACCCCACTGACATTCATTGTATTCTGCTGACAGTGAATAGATTCAGTAACATTGAATTAGATCTAAATATAGCTCCATCTTTCTTGTAGGTAACAGCTAGCTAAAAGGACTCAATTACATTAGAACAATTCACTGAAAACCATCCATACAATTAAACTCAAACCCTGGAATTTTTTGCAAAGCCCGCTGTCAGACTCTGCAGTATTGTGGCAAAGGCTGGCAAATTACTGCTTTCCCAAAGCGAACGACTTATAAGAAACCTAGAACATCTGATATGATGTTAACTAAGTTCAATTCCACTAAGTTGCACCTATAATTAACAGTTAATATTTAACAGTAACCGCTCATTCAAATTCTTTGTAAGCATCCTATAAACTCTGGTAATGTATAGATTTATATGTAACACTATATAAAGTAAGATACAATTTGGGGCTGATGCAAAGTGAGGTTTATACCAGTTTGTGCAACTTAAAATATGTAGATTCGCTCTGCGCATTTCCAGAAAACACCTGCATGCACACGTGGCTACACCGATTTGCTTGTTGCTAACACAACCGCTTGAACCTGGGGAGGCAGGATGGGAGAGTGAAGGGGTATTACAGTATTATAATTAGTACCTTTTCGCGTAAATGCAAATACCCATCAATGGTGTATGATTTGCGAGTGTCTGAGTGATGATGCAAACGCATGATAATAACAATTGTCATAAGCAATAGAGAACCTCTTGTGATCGACTGTTTGTAATTTATCTGTTGATGCTGATGCTTTCTTTGTTTGCTAATGTGTTTATTACATTTTTGTGCACATGATTTAACTATTTTCTTTCTCGCAATAGATGGAGAGTTTTAACTATTGTATTATTGAGGTTTTTACATTTCATGATAGCCTAACAAATTGTATTTTGAAAGCAAAACAATATTCATATGGGTGTAAATGTATATGATGTACTGTATGCCTAATGCAAATCTGGCACAGATACATGACAGTATGCAAATGTAACACAAATGTGAAAATGCTACTGGTGCTGATCTGAACAATTTCTGCATTAGTTAAAACATTGCATATACTTGCAATTGCAGCTTTTATATTGAATACATTTTATGGCTCTGATTTGGGGTGCTGTTATGTCCATCTCAGCATCAGCCACTCTCTCGTCACTTAAAAGTCACTATCCTCTTTTGGACCACCCTTTTTTAATCAATCCTGCCTTCCCCATACTGTATAGCAAAAAGGAGCCTATTTTACATAACTAAAAATAACCCTCAGTGCAAAAAAAGTGAAAGGGGGGAAGGACAAAGGGAAAAAGATGAGAAAAGAAGAATTAACAATATGAAAGTATGTACAACAAACCAAATTTATTGATGTACACTTATGGCACTTTGCGAGAATGAAAACGTCTGATCTAATAATCCTTACTATGGAGACATGCTCCAATAGCATAGATATACACAGTATAGATGACATCTTCTGCATTTAGTGTGGCAGTAAAGGAAATTTGTAACTATTCCTAAATCACACCAACAACAATACCAACAACTTAAATATTACCTGCCACACAAGTGCTTAATGAGTGGAATCTCTTGAATTGGAGATATTTATAGAAGATTAGAGATGAGAACTTTTTAAAGAAGATTGACTGCAGCAATTTTAAACCATCCTCGAGCTGTCAACCACAAAAATGTCAATCAATTGAACAAAGGGACAGTTCAAGACAATTAGACAGAACTATTCTCACATCTCTAAGGGCCGTATTCAATTAGTGTCGCACTCGCGATACTCTTTTGCTTGCCAGACTTTTTGCCTACATTGCGTATTTTAGCTGCGGAAACTTATCTGTGTGCCCCCGCTATCCGCCGCATTCAATTCCTAAACACGTGAAAGCGCAATCCGGCGAATGCAAACCAGGCGAAAAGTACTGTCAGATTTGGGGAAATCAGCCTGACACCCCCTAAAAGATGCACTAACATTGGGGATCAATGTACATGCCCCCGAATAGCCCTAATAAAGCTATTTGAGGTACTTACGGTATGTCAATTTCTTCTAATTAGAGTCTTTGCACAAGTGGTGAAGAATAGCTTTAAGCAGTTTAAAAAAAAAAATTGTCCTGCCAAATTTGGGGTACATGAAAATGGGTGCAAGTATGATTTAAAGTCTCTAAAGTGACGTTTATAAAATCCTAAAAAACGCACCTCCTTGCAAACACCTGCAATCAAAAAAACACCCACTCCATTTTTGCAGACCCCCCAAAAGTCTATTTTGGTATTTTAAAAGATTGTACCCCCACTTTTCACTTTTTCGCCCCCATTTTCAAAGTGCTGTTTGGGGTGTTCCTGACTTTTTTTTTTTACACAGTTATCCTTCGGGGGGCTGTCCCAAGGGTGCTGAGGGGTTTCCCCACCTTTGCACCCCAAAATAGCGATTTTGCACTTTTTTCTGACACCTATTCATAGGCAAATCTTTTTCGCCTATTACATTGCATTGCGTTTTCACGTACGCAAAAAGAGTTTGCATCTGACTACGGAAAGTTTACACCAGGTGAAAAGTTGCAATCAGCAATACTTTTTCGCGGATTCCGACTTTTCGCTGCTAATTGAATATGGGCCTAAGTATGACACACAAGAAACAACCTTTAAGGAATTTTCTTTGGAAATGAAAACTGGAGAAACTCCTTTTAAAAATGCTTTGTGTGAGACTAAGGACCAGATTCATTATGGATCACAACTGCAATTACACACAGAGGGACCATTGTTGCGTTCTGCGCATGCATATGCATCGCATTGAGCATATGTCTCACTGCGATCACAATGCAGTCACAGACACTACGCAGACCCATCGCGGAGTGATTGGCAGGAAGTGAGCATTTGGGGGGTGGTCGTCGAAATTCAATGTCAAAGCATATAAATACTGTTACAGGGATGTGCAGAAATTAGCCACCGTGATGGTATATGCAGCTTGAGTTCCCACTGTGTGTGACAAGGTTAGCGATTTCTGAGTAAGGTCTGACCTTGTGCAATTGTGCTTGAGGATCCAATGGTACTCGATGTTACCGATGGTTTTGCTGTTTTGCTAAGTATTATGGATGAGAGTAAGGTGTGGGTGTCCTTATGTTAGGCTGCAATGGCATAGCGATTGCAGAGATTAGCATATTTTCGCAGTGGGACTGCATGTGTAATTGCAGTTGCGATCACAATAGCGATCCGTAATGAATCAGGCCCAAAGTTAGATAGAAACACATTAATAATTACAAAGGCTAGAGACAAAGGCCCTCATTCAGAGCCACTCGCTATTTGCGGTCGTTCGTTCTAAAACAAGGGGTGGCTATTCAAATGAACCGTTCGCTGTTTGCGGTCTGTTCACGCCTCTAGGTCTGAACGAGCGAACAAAACTTGCGTTCGTTTTTTGGAAAAATATGCCCCCTGGCCGCTCGCATCCTACGTCATGTCCGCTATTTATTAGATTAATCGAGTACATCGACCAGGGTATGAACTGCTCGCTATTCTTGGGGTTGGTTTTTGCTACCACAATTTTGCGAGCAGTTCTGGCTATAAAAGAACCCAGTGACGTGGTCAATGACGCTGCTGTTTTAAATATGCACACCCATAAAATGCCCATTTTGACCTTTAAGCACGCCTGCGATCGGATCTCCACTCCCCGTTTTCAAGCACCTTCCCCTGTTCCCACCCACATACGCCTCATCCTGTCACTCAAATTATCAGGCATTCGCTATTTTGCGAACACATGAATTTTGGCTGCACTGAGTGGTTCGCGCATGCGTATAACGATCCATACGCATGCGCAGTTGAGCAAACATCGCTCGGAGCGAACGAGCAGCCACTTGCGTCCGGCTCTGAATCAGGGCCAAAAATAACAAAGATTATATGGGAGGCAAAATATAAGTTGATGCTATTATTGTTGATTTGATTTAGAAATAGTGTTTATTCTCATTCTGCCATAAACAAATTCACATACTGCAATGTACAACAATAAAGTTGTTTTATTGTTGTACATCGTTGTTGTTTCCTTCTTTTCTCTTAGTTTACCTTTTGCCCTCTTTTACTTTTATTTAAGTTGAGGGATATTTTTTTGCTATCTATATCCTCTCATTTCTATTTCAGCAGTCACCTATTGCACACTTTGGAGAGATTACATGCCAAGGCTGAACTTATTGTTTTCCTCCATTCCAGGGTCATTTCATCTCTCCCCCTCTCTTCTGTTACTCAAATCTGTGTCATTGGTATCCTTAATCCTGCTCGCTCCTTCATTCGGAATGTACTGTTCCTCAGCGGTCTGTGAAGGTGCAACTATGATTGGGGGGCATTTCCGCTATGACAGCAGCAAGTAGGTCATTTCCTCTGGGTAGACCAGGTGTCTGTGTTAGGGAGGGACCAATACTACGCCAATTGGGGGGAGTTGGTACCTCCAAATCCAATTTACATTACATTTACATTATTTATTTATTTAAAATATTTAGTATTGGGCTATGGTTCAGGTATCACTGCTTTTTTCGGCCACCATATAACAACTTCTGATTTGATTAATACATTTGCCTGTGACCCCTTTAATCCAAGCCACTGTATCTGTGTCTTTATTGTAGTTAAGATTAAGTTAGCAAAATGCAATGAAATGAAATGTTTAGGGAGGTGTCAGAGAGTACATAAATATAACTTCTGATGGCAGCCATTTTCCCTTTTTCCAGTTCGGATAAATAATTAATTATGTAATTCTCTAAGGACAAGCCCTTGATTCGAATGTTAGAGTGGGTGTCAAAGGTAATATTAATTGTGTGATAGGAATAAGATAGGTAGTTTTAGTTTTTAGATTAACCAGTCACAGTTGAGAGTTGTTCATGACATGGGCTAACACTGTAAATATACATAGTAGGGTATATGTAATAGCCTGTGAGTTATAGGCACCTGTGAGATCTCACATTTCAGCTGTTATATTTAAAGTTGCATGTCCAGGATATAGTGTAAGACATCCTGAATAATGCATCAAAGATAAGTTATCATTTAACTAAAAAAGGTTCCAGGCTATAAGATTTGAATAGCCTTAACAGAGGGTAGGGATATAGGTTAGGAACCCTGGGGGGACTTAGGATTAAGCACACCCCGGGAGGGTTAGGGTAGGGAAAGGGGGAGGTTAGGGTTAGGCACCATTAAGGGGGGTTAGGGTTAGGCACCCCCCAGGGAGGGTTAGGTTTAGGGTGCGCCAAAGAGGGGTTAGCTTTATGTGCTAACAGGGGGTGAGGTTAGGGTTAGGTACTAGGGGGTGAGGTTAGGGTTAGGTACCACTAACGGAAGGTTAGGGTTAGGGGGGAGAGAGGGAAGGGTTAGGTTACTTACAAGCCCCAGTCAGGAATTAGGTCCGTCAGGGTTCCGCTGTTGGTATTTGATCCGGCGGCATTAAATATCTATTCCCAGACACATAAAGAGGTATCTTTAAAATATCAGTTAGTCTATAGACTTTTAATTTAATTATTAACCTTATCTCCCTTAACATTGAAAGTACAAGTATTTTGCAGAGAACAGATACATATGCCCAGTGCCATAATAATTATGGTGCCACTGATGCTGCCACCCATGGCAAAAGGTGAAGGGGTGGCACAGATGCCTGTCCATGGTACATGAAAGGTCCTGGCTTTCAGCTCCCCTAAGATTGTGAGTTATAATGCTGCCAGTTCAGAGCTTGAGGAATGAAGAAGAGGAAGAACAGTACCACAGATGGAAAGCATGGGGTGTAGATGTGGGTTATTGGCAGTGGCAAAGATAATGCAGTATTGGGGCTGATTTAGGTGCAAAACTATGCAGACACAGGGCCATATTTATAAATGAGTTTTATCACTCACGACAAGTGATAAAACTTGTTGCATATGATAAATGGTTCTCCAGCCAATCAGCTCCCAACTATCATTTTTCAAACTGAAAACAGGTGGAAGCTGATTGGCGGAGTACCATTATCATACGCAACAAGTTTTATCACTCGTTGTGAGTGATAAAATTCGTTGATAAATAAGGCCCATAATACCTTATTTAAAGCAATATAATTTCTGTAAAATATATATATATATATACACCGATCAACCATAATACTAAAAGCACCTAATATTATGTAAGGCACACTACCACCAGAACAGCTCTGACCCATCAGGACATGGACTCAACAAGACCTCTGAAGGTGTCCTCTGGTATCTGGTACTAAGACGTTAGCATCAGATCCTTTAAGTCTTGCAAGTTGCGAGGTTGGACATCGATGACTCAGATTTGTTGTTCCAGCACATCCCACAGATGTTTGATTGGTTTGAGATCTTCGGAATTTGGAGGCCAATTCAATACCTTGAACTTTTTGTCATGTTCCTTAAACCATTCCTGAACAATATTTGCAGTGTTGCATGGTGAAACATCCTGCTGAAAGATGCCACTACCATCAGGGAGTACCGTTGCCATGAGGGGTTATACATGGTCAGCAACAATGTTTAGGTAGGTGGTATATGTCAAAGTAACATCAACATGAGTGGCAGGACCCAAGGTTTCAAGGCAGAACATTGCCCAGACCATCATACTATCTCGCCTGGCTTGTCAGCTTCCCATAGTGCATCCTGGAGTCATCGCAGGTAAAGAATGCAAAAGCATCTGGACTTACACATGATGTAAAAGAAAATGTGATTAGCCAGACCAGTCCATCTTCTTCACGCTGCGGGGGGCGGTAGTGCTGGACAGATTTGGCGCATGTGCGGAGGCTCTAACACTGTATTTTTTGCAAAAAGTACAGTGAGAATTGTGCTATGATGATTCACAGGGACAGAGATTCCTCGAAACCTCTGACCCGACTTGAGAATGTTGATACATTCTTGTGATAATTCCTAAATTCGCAATGCAAATTTAAGTGAAATTATCACAATACAGTCCACATTTGAAATGAGGATTGTAGTAAATAGGGTCCTGAGTGTGAAGTAATAAGACAATCCTAAAAAACTCTATAGTCCATGCGAGTTTGCTTACAGCATATGTTTGGAGTACAGAAAATCCATCAAATCTGTGCATACACTTACAGTATTTAAAAAATGAATGTGTGCCAGGTCATAACATATTAATAAAGGCTTAGTTTCTAGGCTCATGGCCGTAAGACAAACAAAATTATCTTATATAAATATTGGAACACCATCCATTCATTCAGTAGCCAATCACAATAAGTTATCATAATGAGTTCACCCATGTATTTATACCTGGTATCAAACATAAAGCATGCAAGCACCATTTCAATGCTTGCACATCACACATGTGAGCACCATTCAATGTGATGACATAGAAGGCAGCTGGTGTCATCATGCTTACAGCCATAAAGGATGCATTACTGATGACAGGTGCCATTACATCTGTTGTCATGACGACCAGGTACATTGCCCCTATCTCCATGCTCCTGCAGGCATATTGAGTGCTGGACCATGTGTCATCACTGCAGAAGTATGTCACCAACCAGACACTTACACAAATCAAAATAATTATATATATATAAAAGAGAGAGAGAGAGAGTAGAATTTCTGAAAGACTATTTTCTAAGATTTTAGTGATCTGCAGTAGCTGCCAGGCTGTTACAGTACAGTTAGCTGTTACAGTTCACTTGGACCTATGAGCATTGCTGACGACTACTGTATAAGTAAAAGTGATTTATTAATATTTTTCAATCAAGTAATGATGCAGTTTACTTTTGATTAACTATTGCTGTTGATTTGCTAACCAAAACACAACTATTTGTAAATAAACTATTTTTCTGCTCCTACCTTTATGATTATTAAATTCATTTCAACTACTTCAAATATTCACAGACATGGGAGCTCTACTATAAGTCCCTATAGCATACATGTCATCACAATTTAAAAAAAAGACAAACTACAGTACACGAACATTCCATGTTTCAGTACATTGCCATATGTTTAGTTGGAGTAAAGAAATGCTACAGTTTACTGAAGATACACAAATTTAACAGACCATGGAATAAAAATCTGCTAAACCCATTATGAAACATCACTAACTTTGTGTTGCTGTACATAAAATAACTATCGGTAAATAAAGGATTTCTACAGTATGATAATTTGACTAGGGAAATTAGTATAAGGTAAGAAATGTCAGTTTGCTGCCTGCTATGTGAGGGAGATTAGTTAAGTAACATCAGTGATGTGCAGTCAGGTGAGACAGAGCCTTTACTGTCATACTTAGGTATACTCCAGAGTTTTAACTATACAAACTATAAGAAAAATATGTAAAGAAAATATTATAAATATCTTCTTTGTATTATCCAAATAATTTTTAGAGTCAAAACTCTGGAGTAAAAAGTGTATGGCAGGTGAGGCACTGCCTCCTCTGTCTATCTTTTCCCACACATCCCTGACCTTTGCATAATGCCCACATGAACCCGTGGGTTCATATACCAATCTGTAAATCTGGCTCTGATACTAGCCAGTGCCTCCCCAGCCATTTACCTCACCGCACACCACTGTGTAACATGCTATATTTTGTCACAAAGATGTTTGCTGCCTTATTATTGGTGTATTACTTATTTTCAAATATTACTGTTAAAATTCACCCTGTAAGGACAGCAGGAATGGGTATGCAATGCGGGCTGTGAGGTTGCCTCCTGTCAGAATACCGACAGCGGTATCCTGACAGGGGTCGGGTAAGTAAACTTACCCTCCCCCCTTCCCCCCTAACACTCCCTTCTTGTAGCCTAACCCAAACCCTCCTTACCCCGCACCCTAACCCTGACCCCCACCCGTTAGTGCCTAAACCTACCCCTCCCCCCTTCATGCCTAAACCTTTCCCTCCCCCCTTAGTAACTAACCCTAACCCCCCAGTAGTGCCTAACCCTAAATCTCACCCCTAGGGGTGCCTAACCCTAACATTCCCACTCAAAACCTAACTCTAATCCTGCTACACTCCCTAACCCTCCCCTCTGTAGCTGACACTAAGGGCGCCCTGGACTTACCTCGTTCTGGAAGGCATCCTTCAGCATTCCGGCGTCGGGATTTAGATAGGCGTTGGTATTTTGATGCCTATCTTAAGTCCCTTGTCGGGATTTCCCTGTCGGTATTAAGACCGGCGGCACTGCGGCCTCATAATTACATCCCATACAGCAATATCAAATAGAGATTAAAAAAAGGTTGGAAAATAGAGTAGACCATGCAAGGTTTTGATTTAGTATTTGATCCTGGTTCTGATATTCATTTGTATTGGAGCAAGTACAGTGAACTGTGTTGCGGTATTGTCTCTCCATTCTGTGCCTGTAGGATACAGGTGCCAGAGGCCTGCTGGCACTTATGGTTCTACAAGTACCGCAGGGCAGGCTAGCTGGGACTTGTGGTCCCACTGTTACGAACAAAATTAGTACTATATTTAACCCATTACCCCTGCACCCACAGCCACCAGGGGTGCAGAGAAGAGTCCTGAGCTTTCAGCCCAGGGCTGGTTGAATTTCGGGAGGGGGGACCCCAATTTTTTGGGGGGCAGTCCCCACTTTTTGAAAATTTCCAGCCTTGGGATGATCAGTTTGGGACTGAAGAATGGTTTGGCAGGGCGAACCCATGCTGTGTGTCTCCCTTCTGTGCCATTACTACCACGGCTGGTTTAGCACAGTGCTGGTCATAGAAAAATAAGGGGCAACCCACATCGTTTTTTCCTCCAAATTTCTTGTTCCAGAATGGGCTCAGAGGTCCAAGGCTGGTTATGATTTTAGAAGAATAACCTAATCTTTTATTTACCCTATAGCACAAAGAAGCATTGCAGAGATCACACTGTTTTTTTTTGATGGACAGTTCCCCTACAAATTTTGCACCATGTTGACCAGGTTTGGGCCATTATATTATATTATGGGAGCCCATGATCTAAGTCTCTCTGTTATAGTGTGTCCAGCCAAGACTGGCATAGCTTGGGACTGGTTTCTGTCTTTGCACAGGACCTCACGCTCTTCCCCAACATTGTCAGTACCCAGCCCAGGCTATAGTACTGGTGTTAGTAATACTTCCAGGGGAAGAGGACAGGGGTGTTGAGAGTGGGGAATGGGTACTAATTACCCAAGCCCAGGCTTGCTGGAGGGGTCCGGCGGGGGACCCGGTACAATGCCGCTCCCTCCTACCTGTCAGCATCCCAGCACACACTGCTGTGTGCTGGGCTGCAGTGGGAGACTGCTCACTGCTGTCCAGCCAGCCTGCCTTACCCGTGCCACCCCTAGTCCAGCTATCCTGTTTGCCCTGACCCTTGATTAGTGCAGCAGGCTTTTCCTGCCCTTTGTCCCCCCTAATCCAAACAACCTTCCCTAACAAATGCCCCCACAGCCCATACTTTCAGAATTTTTTTAATGGGTTTATGCACCACTTGATGCCCCATCCCTGAAATAGCTCTACCCACATTATCCACAGCTCCGCCCACCTCTGTTGCATACTTCTGGGTGGAGGGGGGCCTTACCTATTTTTATCAGTAATGGGCCCACAATTTCTGATGGCTGCCCTGGTTACGTATGCAAGCCCCAGATGCTCATGCAGTCTGCTAAATATTGCAAGATCCACATGCAGACAGAATTGCACTTAACAGGCCCAAAGAGTTTTGAAAAAGGGTGTGCTCTTTTCTTTTCTGTAGGGTTTTCTTTCCAATAGTACAGTAATACATTTAATTATATAGTAGTTTTATTCACAATGCCTTCATATATCACCTTTCTTGAAGCCTATATTTTACAATATTGTGCTCAATGTGTTTATTTATGCACATTGTGCCCGAATCAGTATGGAATGCAATTGCAATCACAGCTGCATAATCGCACGTTATGAAGCTGCAAATATATGCTAATGCCTGCCATGACTCAGCCTGCATAGAGACGTCCACTACTGCTTTCTCACATCCGTAATACCTTGCACTCCTGCATATACATAAGTAACATCACAGCACATTGGCCCGGCACGCACAATTACAGCAAACATTGCAAGGCTTATTGCATGCAGTGAGCCCTCATGCTGCATATACAATCGCAGTGGCTAATTTATGCATGCCCATGCAACGGTAGTCAAACGGACAGACATGCCTGCGTTTTTCCAATCACTTCGCCATAACCACCCTGAGACACTCACGACCTATCACTCACTCTGCAATGGATTCCTATGTGCATTCTTAATCGGAGTGTGATTGCAGAGCACATGCAGTGCGATGCATGCACAGTACTGAACAATCGGCCGTACTCTGTACGTATTTGCAATTGCGTATTCTGCTGACTCAGGCCCATTATTGGGAAATCTCATATTGAGCCTCAAATAGAAAGGATTTATATTACCTGTTCAAAATGTCAATGCTGTACATATGTCCTTCACACACAATTCTCCACATGCTACAGCACATGATTAAAAAAATGAATGGCTGGCCAAGGCTCATGGTGGTACTGACAGTGGGGAACACTTCAATTCTGTGATATTCACTAATAAAGCATCTTTGGCATTGAGCCATTATTCATAGCTATTATTTAGAAATAGAACCCAACTGTCTTTTAACCTAGCTCAAATCATCATACATTTTAAAAGTGCTGTTTACAAAATTAATTATTTTCTGTTATAAATATTTGTCTTAGTTGTCTTTTAAAATTTTCCAAAGCTAGAAAACTTGTCTTATGGATACAAAAGGTCATACTTTACATTATAAGGATCCAATTAGCCCTGATATATTTTCAGGGGCAAAAAACAGGGATTTTTCGACGATAATCCCCATTTTCTGCCATTTTTTTTAGCAAGGTATCCTATTTGATCGGCCAATCAAATAGGATTATTCATCTGAAAACACATTGGATCTGTGGTAAATTTACGGACCTATGTGTTTTCGCCATCGCAGCGACGAAAACACTGTTCTTTTTGAGGGTTATTTTTTGGGACACATCAGGTCCCGAAAAAAAATTCCGATAAGTGGCGGCAATGGGTTGGAATTTGGGGCTTTTAATTAAATACCCACAAGGGATCCAATAGCAAGGGTAGTTTACCGCTGCTTATTAATTACCAACCTAAGTCTAGAAACAAGTGTGTCAAGTATGAGGCTTTTGGCCAATAGGAAGACAGCATTGTATCTCCTTACATAGCACCATAGGGAAAGTAACATAATTGATGCATACGGACAAAAAGGACAAAGGTTAATTAAGCTATGAAGTTGTTTATGTATGGCCCCTTTAAGATAGTTAGGGGCAAATTTACTAAGAATCGAGTCTGATCCAGTTTTTCTTTTTTCAACTTGATTAGCATCGCCGAAAACTAAGGCGAATTAAGTCTCCTGAAACTCACAAATTTACTAAGAAGTGAGTTTAGTTGAGAGTGAGTTGGCCGATGATGAAGCAGATCGAGATATCCCCCCCGAGTAGCAAGTTTTGAAGGAGATAACTCACCCGAGATTGCAGTGTCTTCTCTCTGCCTAACTCTTCCGAATAAGCAACCTGCACAGTGAGATATGTGAAGGCTGCTTGTGTGGTCTACCTGTCCAAAAAAAGGGTTATTTTTTTTTTAAATGAAGTAGGGTCCCCCCCCCAAAAAGCATAACCAGCCCTGGTTCCTAAAATTATGGAAAAAAACATGTACTGTTCCCATGTAGTTTAAGAACCAGCACCTGGCTGCAGGGTCAGTCCTGGTTTTAAATATAGTGGGAAAAAATGCGTAGGGGTTCCTCTATATTTAAAATCAGCACCGGACCCAAACCAAGCAGGGTGTAATGACACAGCCAGGAGACCCTATTACCGGGTATCCCCAGCCAAAGCATTCACACCCCAAGCCAGTCAGCTCAAGACAGGGCTCTCAGGGGTCTTGCATCTGTAGGCATGTTTACTAGAGATCCGCATCTGGGGTAGCAGGTATAGTTTTGGAACGAGCCTACAAAAAGGTGCCCACACTATTAGTGATGATGGGTCCCTCATGGATATGACTCTATCCCCATCCAGCGCTGCTCCTCCTGCTGTGCAGCCCCCTATAGTTCCATCTCTGTTGAAGAGGTGCACCTAACTCTCTGGTACTTGCTGTTGATCACACCCCAGGACTAAGCTCCATGCCCTTTTTATCACTGGCTGGCAGTGCTGGGATGGGCACATCTGCTGCATTTGATGACAATGGACCAATGGTTAAAAATATGCAGGTGACTATCTCTGCAGCCAGCTGCCAGTATACACTTAAAAAGGTGCAGTTGTCATAAAGTACACTTGTCAGTACAGGTGCTCAGTCAGTTCTAACATCTTGAGCCAACAACCCAGATGGTATAGTACACTGTGATAACACTGTATTATTGTGAGGAATGTGTTCTCATATGCGAGATCATATAAGGAGAGAGAAACATGGAAATGTGTTTGCACTGACATCTCACACCAAAAAAGAATTGGAGGTGGCTAAGCATAAGGGAGGCTTTGGGGTAGAAGCTTTCAGTCATAACACTACTGGTTGGCCAGTATGTACAGTATGTATTTGCAGGCTGTTATCCTGATCAACAGCCTGCCAACATACATGGTTTTTCGGCATGTGCCATCAGGTTCATCCAAGAATTTGAAATCTGCATGTGAATTGCCACATTGTACTCAAGAAAGTGATAAAGCAGGTGAGTTTGGGCCATATTACCAGCACTGAAACTTCTCATCATCTGATTGACATTGTGCTTTCCCATATGGACATGTTTCCCAAGAAGGTTAAGGGGAAATATAGGCTGATTCAGCATCTCTTTTATCCTGCAGGTAAATCAGTCAATGTCACAATACCTCTGGGATTGTGTTGCATGGTTTGATAGTGCCTTGGATCTGGTTTGATCACTGGGCATGGGTGTACTGTTAGCTAAGACTATGTTGAGTCAGACTTTTACCTTCTGTTCCCGGATCCGGATTCATTCTGGTTCATCGTTTTTTGTCTGAGTAATGGATATTTCATAGACAAAGTTTTGCCTATGGGATATTGCATTTCTTGTGTCTTTTTGAGTTATTTAGCACCTTTTTACATTGGTTCATCGTAACTGATACTGGGGAGTCTGGGATGACACACTACCACAATGATTTCCTTTGTATTGGAACAATGGGTTCTCCTAGCTGTGCTAACCTTTTGTTTTTGGCATCGATTTTTGTAACTAGGTGTTCCAATTGTGCAATATAAGATTGAAGGGTCAGACACATGATTGTAATTTTTTAAGCTATTGAAATTGATACTATTGTGAGTTGCTACCATCTCCTACAGGACAAGATTGAAAAACTGCATTTAGCTGTGGGCTCGTCTGTTGGGAAGTTGCATCTGCAACAGGACTAGTACCTTGCGAGGCTCTTTAACTTGCCTGTAGGATTATTCCCATGGGGATTGTTTTATGCAGAAAATTAGAGAGAACTACATTTGGTATATCCCGTCCTCATCATTTTCTCTATCTGTTTGCAAAATAAAGCATGATCTTAGGATCTGGTATTTATTTATTTCCAACTTCAATGACATCACAGTTGGACATTGCAGATATTTACTGATGTCGTAGGATCCACTGGCTATGGTGCGTACCTGGATGGTTCCCAGTATGCTGTGCCTTGGCCTTTTGATTGTATTGCTGAGGGTTTATAGTGGCTCTAGATTTGGGGAGAAAATTTTGCATAAATCTAGTACAGCTTTTTGGTGTCATAAATTGAGCATTGTACAATACAAGTGATTAATCATCAGGGCATGTCACCTGCGGTTCATTTGCCTACCAGACTAGTTTTATGGTGATTGATTTGTAATATTACTTTTCAAGCCAGACATGTTCCTGGGGTTGAGAATGGCATTGGGGATACCCGGTCAAGGTTTAATTAGGTTAAATTTCATCAGTTAGCACCTCATGCTGCACTAGTGGGTGACAGTTATTCCCGTTATGTTTGGCAAATCATATAGCCAGATTGAAGGAAATATCTAGGTGCTTTGTTGTTTTGGGGACATTGCTCTTTCACAAGGTGGTTTGGGATTAATGGGAACCTTTTTGATCTTCATTGCATAATAGCGGTAAGAGTCAGTATCGTCTGATGCTCTCTTTTGTCTGATCAGCATATTTTGCTATCTGTTCCTTTTTGTATATGGTTGGCTGGTGTTACTTATTGTTTGGGTCTGAATGTGGTGTTCTAATCCCACTAAGGATTTTATAATCATAGACCTTAAGGGGTTGGGCTAGATTTTTACCTGCAGTGGCGGAAAGGTGTTGGCATATGTGACATATGTTGCCACGCCTATTAATGTCTGTTGAAGGTGTTTGTTACTCAGCTTATGTAGCCATGTTGTTTAAAATGGCTTTCATAATAGCCTCAAGTGTCACATTTACAGTTAGTTAGCTTGTAAAGCCTGTAAAGATGGCAGAAAGTTTCATTGTGTGAAGTGTTATATTATTAAAATTACAACTCTCCAAGACTGACCAGTTAGGATGTGCCCAATTGTCAGGAAGCTCAGATATGCCTGGTATGCTTGGATCATGCTTATATGTCATCTCATCTTGAGAAGGATGGGCCCTGGTTGGAGCACCAAGATAAATCTGCCCTTGCGAAATATCAGTTTGGTCAGTTCTTGAAGTATTGTATTCTGTTTATGGGCTTTCCATGTGGTGATTTTGACACCCATTCCTTTCAGATTAGGGTGGCTGCTTCCACAGTTATGGCAGGGGTCTTGGTTTCTGACACCCAGTCGTTGAGTCGATGGAACCCGTGAGCTTTTTGTCATAATGTTAGGCTAAGTAAAATGCTCTGAAGCACATTTTTTCTTCTAACCAAAAAACTATCTATTTACTGTGTTTTGCAAGGGTCTGTGAGGATTTTTTTATTTTCCTACGAAGGCATCAAATAGTTTAAGTTTATTATAGAAAAGTTCCTAGTAGGTTTTTCTTTTTAACCGCTTGCCATGTTTTTTGCTGTTTTTTTACTAACACCCTCCCCTATACCATTGTTTGTTGTTGTGTTTACGTAGGTTGATCAACTGCGATGGGTGTGTTTCAATTTATTATTAATTAACTTTTATATTTTGTTTTGCAGAATGTTTTGATTCTAAGTCCATTTGGATTGTTGGGCATTTGTATGGGCCTCCTTAACACCTATGGTCAATGATTGTGGCCATTTCCTTCAGACATTGGATAGGTTTTCAGGGAATGGCTGCTGTCTGTTTACCCAGAGTGGTAGTTTTTCACCTTGTGGCAATGATTTGTGCAGGTGCGTCTGGTGGTGAAATATAAATTGATTTGATTCAAGAATGTTCATCTGTATTGTCCTGATTATGTAATCTAACAGATGAGGGGTATTTCCTAGAAGGAATTTTATGTGTCCACATAAACCTTTCCTAAAATCGAGCCATGTGGACAAATATTCCATGCCTTTGTATCTGTGTATTAACCACACCTTGAGATTTTTCTTAAAATTTGCTACTTTAATCTGATACTTTATATACTTTTGCAGGAAAAATAAATTGGGATCCGTCTAATTGCTACTCGATGTGGTGCATCTTAGCTGTGACGGCATCTTGTGCCAAATGAAGCAAAAAAGGAAAGGTGTATGAGGACACATCTGAATTGAGTTAGCATTGGGTATGGTAGTGGTGCAGCAGCTTTAGGGGCCTTGCTGTTGGCGGTAAGAACAGTTTTAGTGGAATTTCTAGTTATTTAGTTAGTGGGTAATATTACATTTTAAGTTCGTACATGTTTTACTACTCCTGCACTAATTGATCATTTAAAAAGTACCAACATGATCACAGAATGGAAGACAGGGGAGGTAATTCAGAAGTGGATGTAGGGAAGCCATCAGGCACAACTGGCCAATGGTTTTCCTCTGTGCACATGTCTGAGCCACACTACACATGCGTACCAATGGTTACTGCACACGGATAAAGATCTAAATTGCATACAGTTCCAAGTAATTTTGATGGGTGTTTCTGGGTAGTAACTGGGGGGGTGGATGCAGTCACACTGACACCAGTGGACACGTTTAGTCATACATTGTGCACTAGCCATAGGGTAGGTGCAATGTCCTGTGGTGTGGCCAATGGAGTGCCGACAGTGCATCTTTGGACGCACATTGGTGGATTCACGCTGCAGCTGGCAGGCATCTAAATAGGACACCCATCAGCCATGGCATTAGAATAAAGATGCAGTAGGTACTATTATAAAAGCCACTATTGCATTTGTGTCCACTTCTGAATCACCCCCATGGTGAGATGTCTGCAGTAAAGACATATTTGCACATAGCATGCCTGTATATCACAATAGACTAATTTATTTGCATGGCAAGACAAAGAGAAAGACACCTATTGGTCCATTTTCTAAGGGCTGTGTTTGGTGTTCAATTAAAACCAACGGTATTGATGTTGTATTGCACTTTAAAAAAACACCAATTACTATTGATCAGTTTTGACTGTGGTTTAATATCTGACATCAATCCCTATCAGATTTCAAACCACTACTAAGCTGCAGATCCAAACACAAACTCACCGCAAATCTGTTGCAAAGTGAACTTCTACAAAAATATGTGCATGCTTTGTTATAGCATAAAGTGTATTAAGGGATACATTCTAAAATTAAAAAAGTGTGGTTTTCCCCCTTAACTCAATAACCAGCCAAGGACCACTGAGTCTAGGCTGGTATTGGAAAATAGGGGTGAAAAAAACAGCATTATCCAATGACCAGAACTAGGCTGAGCCAGCCAGGTGGCTACGCTATAGCAGGGGGACACGCAGCATGGGGTCCTCCTGCCATAATGGCAACCAGCCCCAAACCAGTCAGCGCAAGGCTAGAACCCCTTAGGAATCTGTAGGTGGGGGCACACATTTTTCATTTAACTATTTATAAACATATCAATCTAACGAAGCCTGTAGATCATAGTGATCTGTGCAGTACATCAAACAGACTCACCTGCTACAGGTAGGTCTACTGATTGTGCAGCTTTGGCATCAGCTTAGCATCGGGTTATAAACCCAGCATTTAGTAAATCTGGGGTTTCAATACTTTTAACTAATAAAAAACATTGATAATAAAGAGCCAGTGGTCTAAAGTCAGTCATTTGGTGTTTTATTTCCATTGATTTTGACTTTTCTAAAAGACAGATTGAAAAACTGATGGATAAATCCCAAAAAATCCAAACTCAACCTTTATTAAGGTTACCCCTTAGAGCCTAATTTAGAGTTGCATGCAAGTCATTTTTGCAGGTGGATTTTTCACACTCAGAACTGACAATATGCAACTATGAACAAACATGGTTGATTCAGGGTTGTATGCAGCTCAACTGCATTTAAAACTTGAAGCTGAATGAGTCAATAATTAACATACTAAGTCTGGGCATCCACTATAAAATTTTCTGTCAGATATCTGTCCAATCTGGCTGGTTGGAATGAAAACCTGATAATGTATGGGAGCAAATGACAGTCGATCATATGGTTTTAAACACTGAAAAAAGGACAAAAAATTCAAATTGGTTACATTTCTGTGTTTTAACCAATTTGTCTGAACAACCATTTTTGGCTATTTTCCAGTGTCTGTGAGCAAATGGACGATTGTCATTTGCTCCCATACATTACCAGGTTTTCATTCCAACCAGCCAGATTGGACAGATATCTGATAGAAAATTGTATAGTGGATGCCCTGCTTATCTCACCACGAGCGCGGTCCAAAAATCATATGTATCCATAGCGGCATCACTGCTCAGAGCAATGAATATTTTCCCTGCTCCTTTCGGAGCAGTGAGACAAGTGCACCAGCGTGACCTACTGGTCACTCATGCACACAAGAGCCCTGACATCCAGGGCCTATACCTATCCATTCACCTTTGTGTAGCTGTCATCTATTGTCCACTTGACCATAGCTTTATATTCCTAGACAACTTTGCTTCAGACCTTCCCTCCCTTAACTTAGGTGATATCAATATCCTTATTGATGCCCCCACTGACCCCTCTGCCTCTAAACTTCTTACCCTCACTTCATCACAGACTCTCTCAATGGAACTCCTCATCCTCCCATTAGTGTGGACACTCACTTGATCTTGTCTTCATTTGCTGTTGTGATGTCTCTGATTTCACTAATTCTCTCTCTGACCATCATCTTCCCTCTTCTAACTTATCTCTCTCTCCTTCTCCACCTCTGCCTCCCAAGGCTACCATCACTAAGCATAATCTAGAGGGTATTGACACTGTTTCTTTATCTACCCTACTCAACTCACGTCTTTTCCCATTGTCTCTTTCTCCTGCCCTGGCCAAGCTGTTTCCCTGTACAATGTATTCCATGCTTCGGCTCTTGACTCTGATGCTTCTGCTGTCACTACTTGCCTTTGCTGATCCAGACCTCAACCTTGGCATTCAAATGTGATCATGAAACGCTGAGCAACAGTGGAGGAAATTGCGCTCCAATGCAGACTTCCGCCATTTCAAATGTTTGCAGTCGACCTTTAGTTCTGCCCTTTTCTCTCTCTAAACAGTCTTATTTCAATAGCCTTATCTCCACCCAGTCCCCCAACCCCAATTGTCTCTTCTCCACTTTCAACTCCCTCCTCTGCCCCCCCACTTCTCGCACTGCCTCTCCACCCAACTGATTACTTCCTCCCACATATGCCATCATAGCGGCTATTTTATGTACGCCCCTGCAACGTCCATTTCCAGAGGACCAGCCCCCATCAGGAAGAAGTACCGTGGTAGCATGGAAGGGGATCTATCCATAACAAGTAAGGTACATTACAGGAGAGCACATAAGTTCCTGATATTTCAGTGTGTATAAATATATGTGGCTGTGTATATATATATATATATATATATATATATGTGGCTATCTGTCTGTGTGTTTATATGTGGCTATCTGTGTGTGTGTGTGTGTGTGTGTGTGTGTGCATATGTGGCTGTATGTATATATGTGACTCTGTGTGTGCATATGTGGCTATATGTATATATGTGGCTACCTTTGTGTGTGTGTGCACCTATATGGCTGTATGTATATATGTGGCTATCTGTGTGTGTGCATATGTGGCTGTATGTATATATGTGGCTATCTGTGTGTGTGCATATGTGGCTGTATGTATATATGTGGCTATCTGTGTGTGTGTGTGTGTGTGTGCATATGTGGCTGTATGTATATATGTGGCTATCTATGCGTGTGTGTGCATATGTGGCTGTATGTATATATGAGCTGTATGTATATATGTGGCTATCTGTGTGTGTGTGCATATGTGGCTGTATGTATATATGTGGCTATCTGTGTGTGTGCATATGTGGCTGTATGTATATATGTGGCTAAATGTGTGTGTGTGCCTATGTGGCTGTATGTATATATGTGGCTATCTGTGTGTGTGTGCATATGTGACTGTATGTATATATGTGGCTATCTCTGTGTGTGTGTGCGCCTATGTGGCTTTATGTATATATGTGGCTAAATGTGTGTGTGTGCATATGTGGCTGTATGTATATATGTGGCTTTGTGTGTGTGTGCATATGTGGCTTTGTGAATATATGTGGCTATCTGTGTGTGTACATATGTGGCTATATGTATATATGTGGCTATCTGTATGTGTGTACATATGTGGCTATATGACTATATATGTGCCTATCTGTGTGTGTGCATATGTGGCTGTATGTATATATGTGGCTATATGTGTGTGTGCATATGTGGCTGTATGTATTTATGTGGCTTTCTGTGTATGTGTGCATATGTGGCTGTATTTATATATGTGGCCTTGTGTGTGTGTGTGTGTGTGTGTGTGTGTGTGTGTGCATATGTGGCTGTATGTATATATGTGGCTATCTGTGTGTGCATATGCTGAGTGCCGAAACTCATAGTCACAGGTCCATCTTTCCTCCTTGCAGCTCACATTATTGGCTAGCAAGGTGTTAATTGGAGGGGGAGGAGTTGGGAGTAGAAAGGGGAGGAGTCGGTGCTAAACACTAAAATGCCCCCCTAAAAGAAGTGTTTAGATCCGCCACTGGGTAAATACAGGCTGATTTTGCATGTAGCCCACAAATACTGCACAGCTTTATTATTACTCTACAATTTAGATGTCAGTTTGGAAACACTCCTCCCAAATCTAAATCTCTCTGCACAGTTTAAATCTGCCCCACATGCAGTGCAGCATGGTTTCCCCAAGATGATCAGTTAAGAGAGATATCTCTCTCTATTCCAAAGTCTAAATCAGGCCAATGACCTCAGAGAGAGATCAGCACATGTGTGGTACAGATCCAGCACATGTGCTGATCCAAAAACACCTGAGTTATGTATATACCATCAGTTTTACAGCAGGTAAAATGGACTAAAACAGTTTCACCAAAAACTCTAAATTTCCATACATGGAGAGGGATCTAAATCACAGACTTCCCCCATTTTGCATCAAATAGAAAAGGGACCTACTATAATTTTTAATGTGGAATGTTTCCTACTTTAAAAAAATAAAGGACTTGTTGGGCAATTATATTATTCTTACACAATTTAAGCATTTAAACAGAAATGGTGAAAATTAGCATATAAAAAAAAATTTATTATTATTTTCAAATGCATAGAATCCTGCCTTTTGCAATTTTGGAAAGGTGGATTTATGACAAGGCAATTTTATTGGTAAAATTTAAATGTAAAATAAAAAAATCACAGTTTTTAGTTCACTTTCTTGGGATTTCAATTAAATATTAAAAATACACTTTTTTGCCCATTTTGGTTAAATCTTGTATGATGCGTTAAACTAATAAAAAGAAATGTAAAATGTGTGTGGGTACTGTATACAATATGTAATAATGGGAGTGATTCAATTCAGCGTGATTTAAAATACTGTAGCTAGGGAAGGAGTTCCTGAAGCTACTCAATTGACCATCCTGTGCCCTGCACTTAGTCAGGGGATGTGTAGTCATGGTATTCTGACTTAAGTGCTGGCTATGATGCTGTTAGTGCACACGCTAAGCTGGAAAAAAGCTTTGCGGCCCTAGTTTAGTCAGCTTTCTGCTCGCACCGCAGGAGGGCGCGAGGAGAAATTCTTTGGTCGGGAGTTTACAGCGTGGTCAATTGAACAGCTCCAGGAACTCTTTCCTGAAGCTATTCAAATCATGCTGAATTGATGTTATAATGTGACAACTGCAAACGTAAAAATGGGTTCAGCACAAGACTAAGAAAATCCTCAGCAATTAAGGGGTTATACTGTATTTTCAAGCAGTAATAGCCCCCTAAGTGGCCAGTGATGATAATAAAAGTAAACAGCATTATGGACTTGAAGACATTACATTACAGGTTGAGTCTCCCATATCCAAATATTTCGAAATACGGAATATTTTTAGCATGACTGAGATAGTGAAAACTTTGATTTTTGATGGTTCAGTGTACACAAACTTTGTTTAAGGCACAAAATTATTAATAATAAAGTATAAAATTACTTATAGGCTGTTAGTATAAGGTATATATGACCAGTGGCGGAACAGGACAGTGGTGGGCCCAGGTGCAAAAATATGCTATGGGCCCGTCACCATCACCCCACCAAGCAAAAGAAAAACTGTGGACACAGGAGATTACAAATTTCATTGATCCATATTTTTATTAGCACTGTATTATTTTCCACCATTTTAGTGGTGTCCCCCTACCCCGCCCCCATCACTTTCACACATCGGTAACACCTTGCAGGCCTGTGTATACATCGAGAACATCCAGTAACATTGGTCCCTTACACACGATTACAACAGGTCTGACCCTACTCATAAATTGGAAACCTCATCACACGCAGTGAGTACACAAGCTGCGTATGCCGTCACAGTGGCTAATTTATGCAATGGCGTTCAAACGGATAGGCACACCTTAGTTTTTCCCGACCACTCCCCCGTAGGGATGAGGGGTGTTCTGCTAGCCGGTGTCAGTGCATGGATGGAGGCACTCTCATTTGAAATGTGGATTGTTGTAAATAG
This sequence comes from Taudactylus pleione, assembly GCA_031769625.1. Classification (NCBI taxonomy): domain Eukaryota; kingdom Metazoa; phylum Chordata; class Amphibia; order Anura; family Myobatrachidae; genus Taudactylus; species Taudactylus pleione. The sequence goes on from JAUIMM010000036.1 coordinate 3,217,983, forward strand.
GGGCCTTATAGAGCTTCCCTATTTTATGAAAAATAGTAAAAAATGGGTTTTGTAGCAAGACTCGGTGCAGATACTGTCCCTATTGTTAGTGTACAAAATACTTGTGGATCAAATCTTAGCAGATTAGGCAATAAAATAATAATTGTAATTTATTCAAATATGCGAGTGTCAAGGCCAGCTTCAGGGCTGTAAGGCAGTGCGGCCGATCGTGGGCACCACCCGATAGGGGGACCATTAACCAGTGCTGACCACCAGCTGTAAGACCCGACCCAGCTCAAGCCAGGCTTAAGCTCTGCAACCCCAGTGATGTAAATAGGAGTCACCAACAGGGCGGGATAGGGGGAGAGAGACAGTGACATGGGCTAGCTGCACCTCCGCTAAGAGTGGGGACGCAGGGTGGATGCAGTTGCGTTCTGGCCATGCGGCTCTATGTATGATGTCGGAGTCTATAAAGACTGAAGTTCCCAGCATCCAAAAGGAGGAGGCACTATGGCCATTATGCTGGGACTGCGGGACCCCACTCCTTCTGTTATTCTACACAATATATATATATGTATATATATATATATATACATATATATGTATATATATATATAAATATATATATATATACATATATATATTGGTGCACACAGGGGTTATAGAAAAAGGGGAACTGCCCTAATTAGGGCAACTACTGTGGATATGATGATAAAAAAATAAGCGTCAGATAAAATAAAGATAGACTTACTTCTACAAGAACCATCCACAGGGGAGGCACAGCCACAGACTCCTCTCCACACATCACTGCGAGCTGGCTGCCAGAGTGGTCAAACTCCGGAGGAGAACAAAAAGGAGGAGTGCAGCTGCGCTCCTTCCAGAATGCTGGGTGGCGTCCGACGGGCATGATGACATCACACGTGTGGAGGTCGGAATTTGCTATATTACAGGGGCCGCGGGATGGGTGGGGGGTATTTGGGGTGTGGGCTCTATACTGTAGGCTGCGGGGGGAGGGGGTGCAGGTGCTTTTGGTGTCACCCCCTCGAAGGGTTACACCTGGTGTGGTCCGAACCTGCCTAGTGATGCCGCACCCCTCTAGTGATGCTGTGACAGGAGACAGGGCAGCCCCAGGTGTCCTCAGATACCTGGCTGGTGATGTCAGTCTGCAGGGAGCGCTGCTGGGAGTTACCGCAGGAGGCAGGCGGCTCCGGACGAGGGGGTGGCAGCCTCCTGCTCCTCAGCTCTCAGGAGAGGAGGGAGCCGGCGGTGGCCCCGATCCCGCTCATGGACCACACAGGAGGTGCTGGCAGGAGCCGGGACAGGGGGGGACATAGGGAAATTTCAGGCCGTGGGCAGAGGGGGAGACCACAACAAGGAGTGTGAGGCGGAGTGTCGGCCCGAGTGCTGTCCGAGCTCCGAGGGGCTGTACTCCTTCGGCCAGACCGCCCACTACCCTCCTCTCTCCTCTGGCCGGACCGCAGCGGTGTCCTGCTTCTATGTTAGGGCCCCCAGCCAACCGTGACTTGCTGTAATGAGTCAGTCTGACTCATCAATGCAGCCAGCTGCGAATGGCAGGCCTCTTCCCTGCCGTGGGCCCCGGTGCGCTGCACTGGCTGTACCGCCGGTGTTTCCGCCCCTTTATATGACACATACATGAATTTCATGTTTGTACACAAACTTTGTTTCAGCCTCAAAATTATTGAAAATATTGTATAAAATTACCTTCAGGCTGTGTGTATAAGGTGTATATAAATCATAAATACATTCTGTGTTTAGATTTGGGCGCTATTCCTAAAACTTTTCATTATGGTATACAATTATTTCAAAATACGGAATATTCCGATATCCAAAATACCCCTGGTCCCAAGCATTTTGGATATGTGGCGACACAAGAAGTTAATATTAAAATAAGCCAGAATAAAACATTACAATAATTCTGTGCTTATTACAACGTTACAATAATTATTTGCTTATTTCATGCATTACATTCTGATCCATATAATAAGAAGACAAAGGCAGGTTATTACTAGATTCTACTGTAGATGCATGTCCAGAATATATCACTTGTCGGCAGATATGCTGCTATCTGATATGTAGATGTCATATGACTTGTAATTACTGTATCTCATCCTAAAAATCGTGTATTTTGGTTATGTGCAAGTGAAAACAATATAATATTTTTTCCAGCAAAAGTACATATCCAACAAATTATCATGTTCTTTAAGGGGCTATACATAATTATGGATATAATATTCTCAGCGCTGGTTAATTACCTAGGTAAGACACCACACCTGCTGCAGAATCAAATAAAGAGGTATTGACCACCTCACAAGCATTTATTCAGCAGTACATAAGTCATCAAGTAAAACAACTGTATATATAGATAATTGCTATTATAGCAATATAGAATGACATAAGCACAAGTAAGCAAAAATAAAACATATATAACATTAATATATATATATATATATATATATATATGTCAGTCCAGTTATGTTGTCTTAACTTGCTGCTACATACTCCTTCCTCCCTGCCTACCCCATCTGTGTCACCCCGGTTTGTCTATCCCTCCCTTTTAGAATGTAAGCTCCTATGAGCAGGGCCCTCTACCCTCTTGTGTTTCTCCTTACTCTACCTTCATCTACTCTCTACCAGGGCACCTAACACTTGATTGCTTTGCATAATAGCTTATCTGGGTGTTATGGTCGCAAATGTAGCAATGTATATTATCCATGTCCTGGATTGTATTATATTGTACTGTACTGTAAGTCACTGTAAATCATCCTATTTGTTTATGTACTTTGTAAGGCACTACAGAACACTTGTGGTGCCATATGAATAAATGATAATAATATAATAATAATAATAATAATAATAATAATAATAATAATAATAATAATAATAATAATAATAATAATAATTATATATAATTATATGTCCATAATCTGAAATCCACACTTGATGATAGTGATCATAGGTTTAGATGTAGCAAATTTTGAAAATCCTCATTGCCAATTATGTATAAGAAAATATAGCTTATACAGTAGATGATTTATAGTTCAAGTGCACTTATTAAGCTGGTATAATGGCCATTTAAAATTGTTCAACAGTGTAAAACAATGTAGCATTTGTAATTACCTCCAATAAATTAGTTGATATAGGACCCAGCAATTTTTTGCTGATGGCACCTACAGTATCCGACACTCCAGTAAGTTATAGGTATCCTTACAAATCATGTCTGTCCCTACATGTATGGTCAGCCATGACCGCAGCTTGTGTCTCAGCACTAGCCTGTCAGCACCACCAAGCGGGCCAGCAATCAGCATCCATCGGTGCCTGACAGAGCCGTCCACAGGAATATTTAACGGACATATGCAATAGTAGGATGCTTGTGCAATTTACTAGTTTGTGTTCTGAGTATAGATGAATAACACTATCAAATTAACATTATCTCCATAATTTTTAACAATTAAATAATATTTATAGGGTTTAACGCAAATTAGTCCTATATATATTTATCACTTAGTACATGACAAGGCTTCTGTTATGCCATTGTGACATTTTAATATACTAGTTATGCATTTCAATTGTGTTTACTGCAAGATAAAGGTATTTAGATACATGTGTGCTTTAGATCTAATGTAAAATTACTAAACATTGGACTCTCATAAAATAAAACAATTATGCCACGAAACAGACGCAGCTGTATCTCACATATTACAACCAAGAGAGGTGCTGCTGCAAACTATCATTCTATAGAACGAGTTCTCAAAATAGCACAATTGCTTTCTCTCAGAAAGCCAAATCATTCATTACAGAATGCCCCCAAGATAAATTTTTTCCTAGTGAGCTTCTTTATTCTCTACAGCAAAATAAATCAATTTTCAGAAATTGAGAACAATGCTTAGAAACTAAGCTTAAGTTGCACTGAAATTGCATACTTAGTACAGTGTTTATCAATATAATAAAAGTTTACCTATCATTTACATATATAATTGAAGTATGACCATTGCTTGCTGGAAGCAGATACTGTAGTCTCTATTCTATATTAAGTCAGCATTCCTTCATTTATGTATACAGTAAGTATCATTTTCTCCATTTATTTTAATATTAAAAGTCTTTGTTGCCTCCATGATATACTTTTTTTTTAACTAAGAATTGTTATGGCAAACATATCAATCATCTTGTATATAAAATCCATTGGTCTGTTTGTTTGTCTGTCTGTCCAGTTATGCATTCGGACACTCCTGCCCCGATTGGGATGAAACCAATGCGAGGTGGTTCAGTTGGATCCTGGCCAGGTTTTAGGGGGGAGTTTGGGTCCCATTGTTGTACACTGGGCAGAACTTTGCCCATGAAGCCTGTTCTGAGCCTTCCGCTGGATGGATTTGGATGAAAACTTCCCATAGTGGTAACATTGGATCCCAGAAGACATTCTAGGGGGATGAGGTCCCAGTCGGACCTCCTGTTGGTGTATACTGGGCAGAACTTTGACCCATGGATGCTGGGCAGAACTTTGACCCATGGAGCCTGTTCTGAGCCTTCCACTGTATGGATTTGGACGAAAACTTCCCATAGTGGTAACATTGGATCCCAGAAGTATTAATATTATAATCACTGCACTAATGAGGCATATACAGTATGGAAAAAAAGCTGCTTGTTCACAAATTGTTTAAACATGTAAAAGATAAATCAAGCGCTTGTAATTGGTAAGTATGACAAATGTGTAGCACAATACCTGTAAAAAAGAAGGTGGTTAAATTATGTTTATAGCCACTTAGGCGAATTTGTAGGACAAGCAGTGTATGGGGTTCTGATGTGAGCTGTTTCAGTGTCTGTGTGGTGGAAGGTACTGTAGCACTTGTAACTAACTGTCCCTATCTCTGCTTACCTTCCAATATTCATGGCAGCGTTTGCCCTTCACAATCACGTATGTTCACTCCGTCTTCCACACACTGCAGTGCAGGGATAAACGATCCGTCTGTTTGCTGTTGCGATGTTAGACATGTGAAAGACATGCTCTAGCACCGCAACAGCAAACAGATGGATCGTTTATCCCTGCACTGGGTTACCTCCAAGGTGAGTCAACTCTCAGCTTAAACATGTGCTGTTATTATGCAGTACACTCATTTGTAATTATATGACCCAGAGTGGGTGCTACTATTATGCAGCAATAATTATTTTGGGGTGAGCATTCGGGAGTGGAGCCCCCGGAGTTATGCTGGCTGGACATTTTTCAGGGCATCACCACTTAATTCAAATAGATATTTTTTATCACTTTTCTAATTGTTTGTTTATTATTTATGTCATTTTAATTCTTTCTCATTTCATTAACACTTATTGATTTATCTTTACACATCTATTCTTTACATATAACTATCATCTATTTTTCCCTTTTTCATGTGATGCCCTGGGGATGGTCCTAGGATGGAATTTTTTTGGGTACCTTGCTTCTCAGACGTGAAACCCTTAATGTTAGGGACGCTAGTATAGAGGAGCCTTGACGTCGGCCCAGCGCATATTCATATATTTGCAAATGTATACAGATAATACCTCTGAATCTCTATTATCATGTAGGATTTAAGTATATTTTGTTGATATTGCTGCAGTGAACTGGAGGGAATCTTTTTTTTCTAAAATCATTTTGGTGTATAAAATATATAAAATCTTTAAAATCTTCCGCATCTCCATCCCATATAATGATAATATCATCAATATACCACTTATATAGCTTAATTTTGTCCTTATGTGGGTTGTTGTTATAAATATATTCCTCCTCCCACATGCCATAAAGATATTATCATAACTTGGTTAGAAATTCATGCCCATTGCAGTCCCACATACCTGCAAGTAAAATTGATCCAAGAACTTAAAATAATTATGGGTTAAAATTAGGGGTGTGCACCGGCCACTTTTCGTGTTTTGTGTTTTGGTTTTGGATCTGGATCTTTCTTCATGTTTTGGATCTGGATTGGTTTTGCCAAAACCACCCTTCCGTGTTTTGGGTTCTGGGTTTTGTATTTTTTTTTTTAAAAAGCATAAAAACAGCTAAAATCACATAATTTGTGGGTTTTTCTGCTTCTATGCTATTATTAACCTCAATAACCTTAATTTCCACTCATTTCCAGTCTATTCTGAACACCTCACACCTCACAATAGTGTTTTTATGTCCAAAAGGTTGCACCGAGGTAGCTGGATGACTACGCTAAGTGATACGAGTGGGCGGCACAAACACATGGCCCATCTAGGAGTGGCACTGCAGTGGCATACAGGATGGCAGTTTGAAAAACTAGGCCCCAAACTGTACATAATGCAAATGCAAAGAAAAAAAAGAGGTGCAAGATGGAATTGTCCTTTGGCCCTCCCACCCACCCTTATGTTGTATAAACAGGACATGCACACTTTAACAAACCAATCATTTCAGCGCCAGGGTCTGCCACACGACTGTGGCTGAAATGATTGGTTCGTTTGGGCCTCCACAAAACAAGCTGGCAATTAATCTGTCCCTGCACAAACTGGCTCTACGGAGGCAAGATGTCATCCTCAACCTCCTCATCCACCAATTCCTCACCCTCTTCAGTGTTCTGTACATCCTCATCCTCACAGAGAATTAACTCGTCCCCGCTGGAATCCACCACCACAGGTCTCTCTGTACGTTCTGGAGGCTGGTCTCCCTGGAAGAGTTGATAATTAATTTTTATGAACATCATCTTCTCCACATTTTGTGGAAGCAACCTCCTACGCCTTTCACTGACAAGGTTCCCGGCTGCACTAAACACTCTTTTGGAGTATAAACTGGAGGGGGGGCAACTCAGGCAAAAAAGAGCCAGTTTGTACAGGGGCCTCCAAATTGCCTCTTTTTCCTGCCAGTACAGGTACGGACTGTCTGACATGCCTACTTGGATGCTGTCACCGATGTAATCCTTCACCATTCTGTCAATGGTGACAGTATCATATGCAGTGACAGTAGACATGTCAGAAATTGTTGCCAGGTCCTTCAGTCCGGACCAGATGTCCAAACTTGGTCCTGCCTGCCCTGCATCACCGCCAGCGGGTTGCTTAGGATACCTAAGTTTTTTCCTGGCAGCCCCAGTTGCAGGAGAAAATGAAGAAGGAGCTGTTGACGTGTCACGTTCGCTTCAGCTAACAGTGTTTTCACCAGCAGGTCTTTGCACCTCTGCAGGCTTGTGTCAGCTGGAAAGAGAGACACCACATAGGCTTTAAACCTAGGATCAAGCACGGTGGCCAAAATGTAGTGGTCTAATTTCAACAGATTGACCACCCTGGAATCCTGGCAAAGCAAATGAAGAGCTTCATCCACAAGTCCCACATGCCGAGCGGAATCGCTCCGTCTTAGCTCCTCCTTCACTTTCTCCACCTGCTTCTGCAAAAGCCTGATGAGGGGAATGACCTGACTCAAGCTGGCAGTGTCTGAACTGACTTCACGTGTGGCAAGTTCGAAGGGCTGGAGAACCTTGCACCACATGGAAATCATTCTCCACTGTGCTTGAGTCAGGTACATACCCCCTCCTTTGCCTATGTCATAGGTGGATGTATAGGCTTGAATGGCCTTTTGCTGCTCCTCCATCCTCTGAAGCATATAAAGGGTTGAGTTCCACCGCGTCACAACCTCTTGCTTCAGGTGATGGTGGGGCAGGTTCAAGAGTGTTTGCTGGCGCTCCAGTCTTCAGCACGCAGTTGCTGAATGGTGAAAGTGGCCAGAAATTTTTCGGGCAACCAAAAGCGTCTCCTGCACGCCCCTGTCACTTTTCAGAAAATTCTGCACCACCAAGTTTATTGTGTGAGCAAAACATGGGACGTGCTGGAATTTGCCCAGATGTAATGCCCGCACAATATTGGTGGTGTTGTCAGATATAACAAATCCCCAGGAGAGTCTAAGTGGGGTAAGCCACTGGGCAATGATTTCCCTCAGTTTCTCTAAGAGGTTGTCGGCGGTGTGCCTCTTACTGAAACCGGTGATACACAGCGTAGCCTGCCTTGGAATGAGCTGGCGTTTCTGAGATGCTGCTACTGGTGACACTGCTGCTGTTGCTGCGCAAGGTGATACATCTACCCAGTGGGCTGTCACAGTCATATAGTCCTTAGTCTGCCCTGTTCCACTTGTCCACATGTCCGTGGTTAAGTGGACCTTGGGTACAACGGCATTTTTCAGGACACTGTGGACGCATTTTCTGACGTTTCTGTACAGTCTAGGTATCGCCTGCCTAGTGAAGTGGAATCTAGATGGGATTTGGAACCGGGGACACACTACCTTCATCAATTGTCTAAATCCCACTGCACTAATGGCGGATACCGGACGCACGTCTAACACCAACATAACAGTTAAGGCCTCAGTTGTACGTTTTGCTTCAGGATGACTGCTGTCGTACTTCATCCTACTCGCTAAGGACTGTTGGAGGGTCAATTGTTTAGTAAAAGTAGTGGTGTTCCTACTTCCTCTCTGGGATGATGAACGACTCCCAGCAGCAGCAACAGCAGCAGTGGCTGCAGGAGGCGTAGCAATGCAGGATCCTCAAGAGGAATCCCGGATAGGAGAGTCAGTCATGCCAGTGACATGGCCTGCAGGACTACTTCCGATCCTGACTAAGGAGGAAATTGATGAGGAGGGAGTTGACGGTGTGGTTTGCAGGCGCTTGGATACAACAGGACAAAGGGATTTAGGTGTCCCTGGACTGCTTACGGTCTTAGCCAAAGTTTCTGAACTTGACAGTAACTTTTTATGAATGTGCTGCAGGTGCCGTATAAGGGAGGATTTTCCTAGGTGGTTAACGTCCCTACCCCTACTTATTTCACCTTTACATATGGTACATATTGGACAGTTGTTGTCCGGATTTGGACAGAAATATTGCCAGACCAAAGAAGTGGAATGTTTGGTCTTCTGCCCAGGCATGACCGTGATGGGCTTTTTCATCCCACGGACAACAACTGTCTCCCACAGAGCCTGATTTAAACAAACCACATCACCATCAGAATCCTCCTCACCAACTTCCCCAGCAGCGCCAGCTACACCAGTATCCTCATCCTGTTGAACTTCAACAGTGACATCTTCAATTTGCATATCAGCAAGTGGACTGTGGGTGCTCCTTTCAGCACTTGCAGGGGGCGTGCAAATGGTGGAAAGAGCCACCTCTTCCCATCCAGTGCTGGGAAGGTCAGGCATCGCAACCACCACCACACTTGGACTCTCCTTGGCGATTTGTGATATCTTCTTATAACGCACAGTTCTTCACTGTGCTTTTGCCAGCTTAACTCATTTGATTTTTTTTAGTGGGAGGAGGGCTTCCATCATCATGTGAAGCTGAACCACTAGTCATGAACATAGGGAAAGACCTTAGCCATTCCTTGCCACTCCATGTCGTAAATGGCATATTGGCAAGTTTACATTTCTCTTCAGATGATTTTAATGTTTTTTTCAAGGTAATTTTCCTGAACTTTGTCATTTGTGATTGTATGTGCCCTCTACGTTGACATTGGGCATCGGCCTTGGCAGACGACGTTGATGGCATGTTATCGTCTATGTCATGACTAGTGGCAGCAGCTTCAGCACTAGGAGGAAGTGGTTCTTGATCTTTCCCTATTTTATTTTTATCAGAGAAAGTTTGGTCCTCCATTTATGTTATATTGATATGTACGTGCGGCTAAGGCGCACACAAACACAGAAAATATTTAAAATTTTTGTTGAAGACTAGTGCACTTTGTGGGATACACCACCCTTTAAGAAATTAGCCAGCGGGCCCTTTACTTATGGGACACAGGCGCACGCTTTTCGCTGCTCCTTTGTTGATGCACGTGCAGCTACAGCCCACACAATTCACAAACACAGAAAATATTGTTTTATTTTGTTTGGAGAGCCCTTTGGGGGTTACAGTACCCATTAGCGGTCAATCCAGCCGGCCCTTTATTTATGGGACACAGGCGCATGCTTGGTACTACTTTGTTGATGCATGTGCGGCTACTGCGCACACAATTCACAAACACAAAAAATATTTTTTTATTTTGTTTGGAGTGCCCTTTGGGGGTTACAGCACCCTTTAGCAGTCAATCCAGCTGGCCCTTTATTTATGGGACACAGGCACATGGTTGGCACTACTTTGTTGATGCATGTGCGGCTACTGCGCACACAATTCACAAACACAAAAAAACATAATTTTTTATTTTGTTTGGAGTGCCCTTTGGGGGTTACAGCACCCTTTAGTGGACAAGCCAGCCAGCCGTTTACTTATGGGACACAGGTGCACGCTTGGCGCTGCTCCTTTGTTGATGCACGTGCAGCCACAGTGCACACAATTCACAAACACAGAAAAAATATATATTTTTTTGCACTTGGGGGGAGCACCCCTGATGGAAAGAGCACCTCCTGGACAACACTACAGCACCCCTTTAGGACTGGGACACTGCACAGGACTTTGGAGTGAACACTGCCCCTATGGACAACTGACTGCACAACACAGTCCAGCCAGCCCCTATGGACTTTGATGTAGTGGACACAGCCCCTATGGACAACAGCAGCACAGCGCAGCACAGCACAGCACAGCACAACACTACACTGCACTACACTACACTACACAGCCCAGCCAGCCCTAACTCCCACCCTCCCTCTTCACTGTCCACAGCCGAGTGAGAAAATGGCGCTGACGAGGGTACCTTATATAGGATCCAAAACCCGCGAGACCTGGAAGGCGGGATGATGACGTTTTGCCTTGATTTCAGATCCGAGTCAGGCGGGAAAAGTCGAGCCTGACTCGGATCGGCCTCAGATCGGGTGGCTCGGGGGGGTTCGGATTTCAGAAATCTGAACCCGCTCACCCCTAGATAAAATAAATCTTATTAAGATGGAGATAAAATTTTTATGAGAGCCACTTAGTTCGGAGTCTTGTTCCAAGGTTATTCTACATGCCTCTATCCCTTTTGTCATGGACTCTGGATGTATATAAAGATGATACATCCACTGTGGCCCACTTGTAAGTCTCCTTCCATTCGATCTCCATGTATTTAAGAACACTGGTTGTATCTTTAAGGTAGGAAGTGAGTTTCTTTACATAGGGATTCAAGAAAACATCCACATATTTAGATAGTGGTACTGTTAGTGAGTATATGCCGGCAATGATAGGTCTACCTGGTGGTTTTTTCCAAATATATATATAATCCATATACAGCCTGCACTGCATATCACTTTTAACAGCAGAAGCTGCTTGTGCTACCAATTCGCATCACAGTGTGAATAAGATGCATTTGAAGAAAACAAAGTCACACGAAAAGACGCTCGGTGCAACCGAGTCAGGTCATGGCATGTATGACTTCGCCATCGAGCTAAGCATTTACAGTAGGTTCAATCGCTCCCTAAAGAAAGAAGATTGCACAGCCTCAGTGGTACAGATGTGTCAACATACATCTATCCTCCAGGCGCTACAAGTCATGCCACACATAACATGGGAGCTCCCTGTGACTCGGTAGCACTGAGCATTGTATGTCTTTGTGTGTAACTTTTTAACTTCAAATGCATAATAGGTTGCACAAGCAGCTTCTGCTGATTAAAATTATATGCAGCATGCCTATGTTCTGTGTCGTTCACAGAATATAGGCATGCTGCATATAATTTTAATCAGCAGAAGCTGCTTGTGCAACCTATTACATAGCTGAAGGTAAAAAGTTGCACAAAAAGATGATTGGCACTACCGAGTCATGCCACGGCATGTATGACTTTGCCATTGGCCAATGTTGACCATGCTCAGTTTCATGACCCTGGTAGGAGTGCTTTTTTATGCCTGGTGGCGGTCTTGATGAAGGTGAAAGTCAGCACCAAAACGTTGACTAATATGTAATGTTTTCAACTGTGTTTTGGTAAACACAGTGGTTGTGTATTTTATTCAAAGTCCTGGAGTACCTTCCTCTTTTTATATATATGTATGGATATGTTTGCCAGCCTATATATATATATATATATATATATATATATAATGCAAAAAATGACAGGCGGCACTCAGAGGCTTGTAAATCCATAAACCCTCACCAGGGGGATTTATTAAGTGCAAGTGCTGGTCAATGTTTCAGGGTCTTACACCCCTTCCTCAGGACAACATAATGTCATCCTGAAGAAGGGATGTAAGACCTCGAAATGTTGACCAGCACTTGCACTTAATAAATCCCCCTGGTGAGGGTTTATGGATTTACAAGCCTCTGAGTGCCACCTGTCATTTTTGCATTGTATATATATATATATATATATATATATATATATATATATATAGTCTGGCAAACATATCCATACATATATATAAAAAGAGGATGGTACTCCAGGACTTTCAAAAGAATACACAACCACTGTGTTTACCAAAATACAGTTGAAAACATTACATATTAGTCAATGTTTTGGTGAAATCTTTCTGCATGTTTTCCCGAATATATATGTAGAAGCACAGGAGGCAACTCCACATGAGTCTTTTTCAAGACAAGTAACATAACCCACCCACTGTCTCAAACAGTTGGTGGGTTATGTTACTTGTCTTGACAAAGGCTCGTGTGGATCCAAAACGTCGACTATGCATATGAAGCAAATTAAAAACTTTTTGAAGCTTTTGGCATAAATATTGGTCTGGTGAGTACTCTGAGCTACTACATATATATATATATATATATATATATACATATATATGTGTCCAAATTCCGGCACTCAAATGGAATGGTTCCCATAGGTAACTGGCCCGGGTGCCCTCCGTAGGAACAACTCAGAGGTTGTAGCAATATACAGTATAGATGAACGGCAGCACTCCGGTTAAATAATATGTCACACTAGCGTTGGTGATAATTCAACATTCCTGCGCTTTTATCGCGCCTTCGTCAGGAAAACTGCATCATAATTTATGTTACAATACAAAGCACTTACCTATATGCTATCTCACCAGACTTGCTGTGTGCCACTGCCCGTCCTCCAAACAGTGTGAACGTCTCGGGTAAGTGATGTCAGCAATGTGCTCCCCATTGCTTAGTAACCCCTTGGTACATGTAAACAAATAAAGAGGAAAGAAAAAATGAAAGGACCAATAAAATGCATGACATTCATCAATAAGAAACACTGTATACATAAACTATGTGCTGTCATTATATGTAAATAACTATATGTTAAAGTATGTCTCTGTAATATTGTACAGAAGCAAATCGATAGACTCGAATTCTAATAGAGGGCCTATGCTAGATCCTAGTGCAACAAATCAATATATAAATACACTATAGTAATCAGGGTAATAATGCTCAAGATGGTATATAATAAGCTGTATATGGGGAAAAAAACAATTGGTTGAATTAAAGAAAGCAGTGTAGACCCAGTGTCTTATTGTGTCCAATCGGTGCCATTGTCACCAGTCAATCAATCCATTTTGCTTCCAGCTGTAACAGCAATTTGCCTCTATCACCCCCCTTGTTACAGTGTTTCTTATTGATGAATGTCATGCATTTTATTGGTCCTTTCCTTTTTTCTTTCCTCTTTATTTGTGCACACGTACCAAGGGGTTACTAAGCAATGGGGAGCACATTGCTGACGGCACTTACCAGCAACGTCCACGCTGTTTGGAGGATGGGCAGTGGCACACAGCAAGTCTGGTGAGATAGCATATAGGTAAGTGCTTTGTATTGTAACATTTATTATGCTGTTTTCCTGACGAAGGCGCAATTAAAGCGCGGAAACATTGAATTATCACCAATGCTAGTATGACTTATTTAACCGGAGTGCCGCCATTCATCTATACTGTATATTGTTACAACCGCTGAGTTGTTCCTACGGAGGGCACCCGGGCCAGTTACCTATGGGAACCATTTGAGTCCCGGAATTTGGACACATTGATATGGAAGTACAGTACTTGCTGGGTCTGCTTTGCAGTTATTTTTCCCAAGCAGCTTTCATTCAAGGCACCAGAAACCTATATTAAAACCAACTGTGCACCAAAGGAGTACTGTGTTACAAACTGACTGTGCGTTTATATTAGGGATGTGCAGTGTCGGTTCTACTCGGTTCCGTTCGTTTTTTTTTACATATATATATATATATATATATATATATATATTAATTAGAGATGAGCGGTTCTACTCGTTTCTTTCACCAAATTGGCACAAGATCAGATGTACGTTATTGGCCAAAACACGCACCTGCGCCCACCTCTGAATCACTCATTTAGGGGTAAATTTAAAGTGAGAGTGGAGATGTTTCTCATAGCAACCAATTAGATTCTACCTATTATCTTCTACAAGGTGCTAGTTAAATGTTAAATAGGATCTTATTGATTGCTATGGGCAACATCTTCACTTCTAAAAACTCTCCCTTAAATAAATTTACCACTTAGTGTCATACACTGGCTTAGAGATAGGCCATAAATTGCTAAAACATTAGGTGCTTGTTTTGTATCTAAAACAAATTCTATACAAATAAAATATGACTCTTTTACATTAAATGTTTATTTACCTTCAGAATTTCTCCTTAAAAATCTTCTCAATAAATGTAAATAAAGATATACAAGGTTTTGAGAACCGATTCAACCATATGAACTATGGATTTTCCCTGTCTTGTTCCTGCAGATGTGTAAACTGGTACGATACAGCTACAGGCCTTACAGCATTACTCGAGACCAGTAAAAGCATTTTAGAAAATCTCTTTTCTGATCAATGTGAGATGTAATTAAGGGATAAAGAGTAAAGTAAAAAGATTTATCTGTTATGCACTTATTATTTTTCCAATTGCTGGAGATAAGCAAATAACATATCCTCAAAGCTTATTCTATATCAAGAATGGATTATGCTTACTTGGGGCAATCTCCACAGATGGGTGGAGATTGGTTATGGGGAAGTCTGTCCATGTGTAACATACTGAACAGGTACATGAAGAAAGAAATATGAGAAAAAAAGTAGGAAAAATGCAACATACAGTACTATAGACATAAGGACATATTTGGCAGGTTAGGGTATTTTTTAAATTTTTATTTAAACACAATATCTAGATGTCATTTAGTTGTTATGGTTTCAAGTATTATTTTTATTAATAATAATAATAATAATAATAATAATAATAATAATAGTAATAGTGGTTATTTATGGACCAACATAATATTCCACAGCATGGTACATTTCAGAACTATAAATGACTAGCTGTTGCCTGCTGTTTTACCCAGGATGAAATCGCTTCTGCCAAGAAAAAAAATAGTTGAGATGTTCTAGTTGTATTGCTTTGCATAGGAGCCCTATCGCAGGAGTGGCCCACATGACCAGCAGTGCAAGTGAATGTGGGCACAAAGCACCTCTCCCCCCTCCCCTTACCGGCCACATGCTTGGTACCAGACCTATCTCTTGCATTGATAATGTAAATAAATTTGGTTTTTATTATTACTCAGCTTTAACTTGACTGATAGAGATGTAACAATGTGCAGGTTATTCCTAGTAGTGTCCACTACAAAATGATGCAGTTTTCTTGAAAATTGGTTCAGTCGTTTTTTCACAAACTTGGAACAAACAGACAGACACATCGCTCTTATAATAGTAGTGTAGATATGTAAAATGTATGTGAACAGCAATCACAACTGAACTAACTAACAAAAATACAAGACAAGCAAATCTCTAAAAGGGAGTATATAAAAAGAAAATACAAGTGTGCACATCTTGATAAAATATTAACAGACAAGTAGACAGGAGGAAAGAGATCTGTGCTCCTGAGCGCTTACAAACTAATTATATTATTATAATAATTAATAAAATCAAGTGAAGTAAAACTGAAATGGTACAATAGATTTTTATAAAAAACAATGCAGTTCTTTCCAGTTCTCAAAACCAATGATGTTTGGTAATGTCAATAATCATGAAGCAGACAACTGCTGCCATATATTTTATAGGTGCATCTGAAAGGAATGTACAAGACAACCTGTGCATGCATCCCGATGGTTACAAACGGGGCCACTAATCAGAATTGCATGTAGATCCATGCCATTCCAATGGGGTTTTGGGAGGTGACTGTTGGAGTGTCGGTGTCAGGGACTACATTGAAAGACCCAGCTTCACTTTTACAAGCAGCAAAGTAGAATCTGACATTTTGAGCAACCGTAAGGCTGCTCTAATGTCCGATGGTGTGGCCGATGATCTATTTGCTAGAGTTGTGCACAGACCCCATGTTTTGGTTTTGTTCTAAATCTTCATCATGTTTTGGTTTTTGCAAACCCACCCTCAAAACTTTTGCTTTTGGATCGCTATAAAAATTTCTAAAAACAGCTAAAATAAAGTAATTTGGACATGTTTTTGTTCCTACAGTATTAATAACATTAATAACTTTGATTTCCAATCATTTTCAGTTAATTTTGTCTAACCTCACAGCACATTATATTGTTTTCACCAATATTGGCCAAAGGCTGCAGCGAGCTGGCTGGCTAAACTAAGTGATAGAGCAGATGCACAAACACTTGTCATTCTAAAAGAATATAAGACATCTATGAAGCATAGTAGCACAGCAGTGGCAGACAGGATCGCAGTTTAATAAACTATACAACCCTATATAGAATGTTTTCATTAATCAAGAACAGCGGAAAAGTAAAGCCTAGAAGAATATATAATATATTACCAACACACTTATCCAAACAGCAAATCATAGGCCTCAGGCCATTTCAGGTGATTGCTGCCAATGTAACGTCTAATAGAAAACTATATCACCATCAAACTTACTCCAAACAGGAAATCTCAGGCCCGAGGCCAGTACAGGTGATTTGAAGTGGAGAACTATTTAGTTGATTATTAGCTATAACTATAAAGAAAAGTACATGGGAAAATAATTTAAAAAACATGCATCCAAATATGAGTTTAGAAACACACTGAATCCAACCAGCAAATCAGAGGCCTCACGACAGTAGAAATTGATTACATTAGAAAGTAGAAAGAAGAAAGTATAGAGTATGTGTTGTATGCATAGTTTTGTGGCTCTGTTCATCTTCACTTAATTTCTACAAAAGCAGGTGAAAATGAACATTTTCACCTGCAACTTTAGAAATTAAGTTTTCGGGCCATTCATCAAAGATATCTCATGCTTATCGCAAAAGGCCTGCTGTCCCCATTCACAAGAATGGGGACAGAATTCATCAAGCTCTGAAAATACAATATTTTCAGAGCTTGATTGGGGTAGCATTCGCCATCTGCCCTATGAGAAGGAGTACCTGGTCACAAAAAGGGATCCTTTTGGATCCCTCCAACCCTGTCTGACTCCATCCACCAGACATTGGGGCTCTTGTGCACATGCTTGACCTGTAGGTCACGCATGTGCACTAGTTTCACTGCTCCAAAAGGAGCAGTGAAAAAAACTCATGGAAGCAGCTGATTTTCAGATCAGCTGTCTCCACACCGGAGAAATGATGAATTGTTTTGGTGATCACATCGAGTAGGATTGTTAATTATCTGGGTCTGTTCAGACCCCAATAAATAACATGTTTAATAGAGCCCTTGGTCAATTTAATACTTTCTATTAGATACAATAAATGTTTAGCACAGCAAAAGTTTGTACAAGAGAAAAGAAAAGGTACTCTCTTTTTGTGGGGCACTCAAACTACCTATTCAGTATAAAACTTAGCTTTTAATGGTGTGCCACTAAAAATATATGTTTGTAAATGATTAAACATGTGATATCAACAAAACATCTATACATAGACAACATAGAACAAAAAACAAACATTACACATTAAATCTGGCCACAATTAGGCCCAATGGACAAAAAGCTGACTGACTTAAAACAGAGAGATCAATAATATCTAATCTCTAAGTTCCTGATTATGGTAAGTCAAACGTAATAGTTATGACACCATTTAGTCAGACAGGTGGCGAAAAATATGAAGAAGATATTATATATGTTAGGAAAGAGATTTTTCCTTCTGCTAATAGCATTGGTAACCACCAAATCAGATCTTAGTCCTGTTTATTCAGGTTAACCCACTGTTATATATCGGAGAATTAAATCAAGGATTAGACCACCAATGCTATTAGCAGAAGTTTTATACTGAATAGGTAGTTTGAGTGCCCCACACAAAGAGAGTACTTTTTCTTTTCTCATGTACATGCTCAATATAACTCTCATGGGTGCACCTCCATAAAGAGATTACTACATAGATACTCCTCTTAAATCAATATATTTTGGAATATACCTACCTTTAAACCATTTTTTGAGTGTCCATCACCAGTGCTTAGGATATCCCCAACCCCTTTCCTTACTTGCTTCATAGCAAAAGTTTGTTAGCTATATTACATCCTATAATGCTACTGTACATACAGTATACATTATAGACCACTTTTTAGAGCTCTGAAAGTAACACATACTATCAGTGTCTGTGAAGATATCACACCCACGGCTCTATCAGTTTACAGTATTTTTATCATTGGTGGAAAGCACCCAATGTCCTGTTTTACAATAAAGTGTAGCAGAAAATCAGAATTTTCCACAGATTAAGAAATGAATCAGAATCAGCCAGTGACAACTGGAGCTGAGAGGCTCCAGGTGCTGCTGTGCACAATATCTTTATATCATTACAGCAGAAGTCTTGGGGTGAATGCTTCATGCATCAAGACCCAGGACTATTTCTCAGGCTTTGGCATGCTTGGCAGGTATACAATGGGAACTAGTGTTATAGTATATACAGAGAAATGAAAGGTTCTCACTTCAAGGGTTAAACATAAATACCAGCGGCAGAACTATGGGAGGCAATGGAGTTACCTGGCACCGGGCTCCAGCACTTAAGGGGCACCTCATCCATTGCCTACAATATATTCATGCCATGGCACAGGCCACACTACCTTAGTGACAGCCCTGCATTCCACTTAGGGCTGTACCTATGTACACAGAGAGTACCGACACGGATGCCCAATACATGCCCCCTCTACCTGGCATGTGAGAAGACACTATACACTAGTGGAGGGCTCTGTGTCAGACCATCAGCTGCTGTCTCCGTCTATCTATAGTCTGTCCCTACTCATTGGTGTTCTTCTCCTCAGCAGCTTCTGTTGTCAGTGTGACACATCTGGCACCTCCATCACCTACAACTCTCTGTCTCACTCCTCCATGGCATGCCTGTAGTCTGTGTGCAACTGCTGGTGTATCTGCTTGCGAAATGCTAAATTACAGTGTCATCAGCTGAGATGGGGGGCACCAAATTATAACTTGTCTCCGGGCGTCTGGGATGAACTTACGCAACTGATAAATACAGTACCATAAATCACATTTTATTTCACTAGTTTTTACAGATCAGAGGAGTGGATTGGAATTTAAAGTATTTGTCATTTAACAAAGTAATTGTAACAACAATAAATGTATTACAGAAGTACACTAAGGTAAGGATACATCCTTAGTTTATAGAGTAATATCTATTGTATGATACCTTGCTGCTCATGAGCTGAGTATTACATTTACAAATAAATTTAAATTAGAAATTTCTACATTAAACTACTGTAGAAAGTAGAGCCACAGTTTTGTTTAAAAAAGTTAATCTCAGTTACTTTCTCCTGTCCATTATTTGTTCATATACCAAATGTGTGGAAAAATCTACTATTGCTATCAGAAGTACATAACAGAAGAGAAAATTTAATTAATAAATTCTTCAGATGGATATATTTCTCCAATGCTACATTTAACACAGATCCAAGATTGAAATTCAGACATTAGTAAAGAGAAAGACAGGACAGTAGATAAAGGGAGAATAAGTGGTGGAATGTTAAAAAAATATTTAATTGGCTTAAGGAGTAATATTATTTAAACATAAGCTAATTAACAGCTAATTGTCTGGTCGAAATGAATGTGTCAGACAGTGGTATATAGAAAAAAAGTACAACAAATTCCATAATAAACTATTTATACTTTAGTCATCATACTGGAATTGTTGACCTTTTCTGGCTCAAATTAAGCATCAGGACCCATTCTTAGTTAATAGTGCTAAGGATAACATATTTTCAAGATTAACTTTTCTCAAACTATATATGATGTACTTGTACAAAGATGTTACAAAATATGATTAATTACATGTGTAAGTGCAGTTGTATGGTGGCATAGTTGTTAGCATTACTTTGTTACAGACTGCGGTCATTAATTCAATTCCTGACCTATGCCCTGTCTGTGTAGAGTTTGTATTTTCTCCATTAGCTTTTTCCAGGTGCTCTGGTTTCCACACACAATTCAAAAACATGTTGGTAGGTTAACCTCTTCACTGCTAAGGGTTTTCTCACTCTTGAGCTGAGGTAATTTAATCTATTTACTTGTTCTAACACTTCAAAAAATATAACCCAAATGGCCAAAATAAATCGTTTTTTGTTGAAATTTCAAGAAAGGGAATAAAAAGCTAATGTTTTCCTTTTTTTTTAACGTCCTATAAGCACCACAAATAAATACTTTGTGGTTCTTGTTTTTCCCATAATCCTCCTTTCCAAAATAGTAAAAAGCAGGATTCTATGTGTAGGTATGTGTAGGTTTTGAAAAAAAAAAATCTGCACTTGAAATTAAAATGTATATTTAAAAAAACATTTGTTGTATTTAACTGCTTCCTATGTGTAGGAATAATATGATAGCCTTACAAGGCCTGCCATTTTAAAAACTAGACAACCTATTAAATAAAGGATCATGTTTTTATTTGATGCAAGATGGAGGAGATGTGGGCTTTAGATCCCCCACCTTCTCTGGAATATTTTTTTTGTGCACTGTTTTAGTTGTAATCACCGAACAATAATTACTTAAACAAAACTTCTTGAGTGTATTGTTTACAACTTCTTTACAGCCTTTCTTTCCTCCAACTCCCTCCTTGACCCTTTCTTAGTCTGGCTTCCATTCTCTCCACTCCACTGAAACCGCCCTCACAAATGACCTCCTTGCTGCCAAATCCAAGGGCCAATACTCTCTGTTTATTCTCCTCGACCTCTCTGCAGTTTTTACACTGTGGACCACCCTCTCCTGCAAATCCTTCACTCCCTTGGTCTATGTGACATTACCCTCTACTGGCTGTCCTCCTACCTCTCTGACTGATCCTTCTCTGTCTCCTCTCATGACTCCTCTTACCTCCACATCCTGTAGGCCCTGTTCTTGAACCTTTGCTTTTCTCCCTCTACACATCCTCAGATGAAATCATTAGCTGTTTTGACCTCCAATATCATCTCTATGCTGAAAATGCTCAGATCTACCTTTCCTTCCCTTATCTCTCCCCTCCTCACTCGTATATTCAACTGTTTTTCTGTTATCTCTTCCTGGATATCCCAGCAATTTCTTAAACTTAGTATGTCTAAGACTGAGCTGATCATCTATCCACCCTCCCAAATAACCTTACTTCTCACTCTTTATTTATAAATTGAAGGCACTTCTATCTCCTATAGCCCCAAAGTGCACTGTCCTGGACTAATCCCTCTGCTTCAAACCACATATGCAGCACCTCTCGCAGTCCTGTCATTTCCATCTCAAAAATATTTCCAAGATCAGACCCTTTCTCACCTAGGATGCTACTAACACCCTCATAAACTCTCCATATTTACTTCTGTAACCTCCTTCTTTCTGGCCTCCCCAACTCCCACCTATCTCCACTCCAAACTATCCTCAATGCTGCTGCTCAGCTCATCTTCCTCTCCAAACATTCTACATCTGCCTCCCCTCTTGTACAAGCCCTCCACTGTCTCCTCTTCCTTTTATGAACCCATTTCAAGGTTCTTACACTCACTTACAAAGCCCTCACCAATTCTTCTCCCATTTACATCTTTGACCTCATCTCCTTTCACAATCCTGTCCACCCTCTTTGTTCAACACATGCATGGCGCCTCTCAACTGATTACTTTCTCCCACTCCCACCTTCAAGATTTTGCATTTGCTGCTAACCACCTCTGGAATTCTCTCCCTCTTCCTATCAGACTCTCCACCTCTCTACAATCCTTCAAACGGATGCTCAAGACCCACTACTTCATCAAAACCTTCTAGCTCTCATCCTAACTTGCTGCTACATGCTCATTCCTACCTGTCTAGCCCATCTGTGTCATGCCTGTTAGTCTTCCCCTCCCCTTTAGAATGTAAGCTCTTATGAGCAGGGCCCTCTACCCTCTTGTGCTTCTTTTTACTTATACTTTCATCTACTCCTTACTCCCCACTAGGGCACCTAACACATGTTTTCTTACACCTTGTTGCTTATTTGAGTGTTATGATTGCTAATGTAGCAATGTATATAAACCATGTCCTTGTCCTGCATTCTATTGTGTCTTGTTCACTTATTTGTTTATGTACTGTGTACGGTGCTGCGGAACACTTGTGGCACTATAATAATAATAATAATAATAATAATAATAATAAGGCTGGGTGCCCCCATGTGTGTGAACCAGTATGGGGTGATAGGGCATAATGTGCCCTTCCACCATATATGAAAAATTATGTTTGAGCTGGACAACAATACAAAGGGGGGGCCACATATTTTGAAAGAGGGGACTCCCCTCTTTTAAATATGGGTTATCCAACATGTACAGATGTAATTATAGGTGTTACAGTGCATGTAGTTCTCTCCTACCCATAAACGGAAAAAAACTGTTTTCCATAGTGCAGTGTAATATTATCTGGTGATCACATGTGATCACCAGAAAATAACTACTAGTGGGCCACATTATTTGAAAGTGGGGACTCCCCGCTTTCAAGTATGGGTGCCCACTCAGTTGCATCATTCATTATGGTGGTTGATAGAGCCCCCCCCTCCCCGATAGATGCTAAATGTTAATTTTTAGTAGTGTGTGCTTATATGCATACTAAGGGGCCCCATCATTGGAGAGAAAGGCCACTTTCTAAAATGGGTGCCCCATTATTTTGTAGCCATGTTGATGGTTATCTTCCCTCTTGCCTGGAATACATTATTTTCTTTGTAGTGCAGGGGGTTAATTCTGGTGATCAGTGTTATAATTACCAGACAATAGCTTTTATGTGGAGAAATTGAAAAAGGGAACTCTCGTCTTTCAATCAAGGGTACCCTTACATTTATATTTGTTGGGCTTGGGTTTTAGACTTCCTCCCCCACCATTTTTAATATTTTTTTTTTCAAAAGTGACGTTGGTGCACATGCACATGCTGACGTCACTTCCCAAACAGACTCAGTGGCCCCTGGGGGTCCACACTGGTAATTGGGAGCAATGAGGCACAGATTAGTAAATTGTTATTTCATATAAGGGTATAAAAAAGGCTATAGGTGGTGAGACTACAACAGACAACTTTAAGCATATTCCAGCTTCTGTTTTCTGTAATAAAGTATAATCATTATCCATATGAAACAATAAAAATACAAAAAGAAATCTACCCAAAGTTACCCAAGATAATACATGATTTATTATGAATGTATAACATGAGTGTCAGGCATACACCATCAACAAAAAATAATGCAAAACAAAATAGACTAATAGAATAATGTATTAACGGTTCCATCATATTGTAAGCTACAAATGTTTTACATTGTTAAACATCTACAACAAAAAGTTAATCGTGTCAGTCAATGTATTTACATACATAGTCCTGGCTACTGGCAGGTATGTTAAGCTCCTGTATTCGGCATTTCCCAATTGCTAAGCATGGCCCCATAGAGGCCCGCCATGCCCCTGACAACGTGTGGCCACGCTCCCTCCAGGGGGATTGGGAGTTGCAATACCAAAATGTGAGCTCATAAGACTATAGCTAGGTCTTAGCAATGGAAGCAAATACTGCTAATGGAACAGGAGAATGGGCCTGATAAAGAGTTGTAAGCAAACTCGATGGTTTACGTACAACTTTGTTGTTTGGTGATCTGCAAATGCGCTGGATCTGCACTGCATTATTGACATGCTGCAGCTGTTTGAGGGGTGGGGAAAGGGCAACAACACAGAGCATCCCAGAAAATAAGGAAATGTCTGCCCCGTTTTCTGGACACACTGAAGTCAGTGGCTGCATCCTTAGACACAGCTTCACTGGTCATGGCAATGTGATTTACCTGGACATCCAGAATAACCTAAGGATTTTGGGGGGAAGGGCTGGGCTCCACACCCTAATCTTAAACATAACAACATTTGCTACCATGCTGAGACATTCAGTGCTAGGCAAAAACAAAGAAAATACAGTTGCACACTATGAGCACTAAGAACACTGATAATCAAAACAATTATACTAAACTCTACAATATAAATGAAGTTTAAATAATGTATAAGGTTCTTAACATTTTGTTTGGCCAAAAATGCATGCTCAACTACCAAATCAAGGATGTGAAGAACCTCATCAAGCGGGTCACTAACAGGGATGTTAGGGAACTCATCAGGCGGGTCCCTAACATCCCTAATATTGTCACATTTTATAAATTTATCCAGGACTTACCTATAGTAGTGCCCATTTTGATATGTAAAAAGCATTGCCAAGATCCATACTAATTAAATACATCTAAGGTAAGGTGCACACCCTAATCTTAAACATAATAAGTGGTGTTACTGTACAATGCAGAGACTTGTAGTGCTATGCAGGAAAAATAAAATGCAGGTGCACACTCTAAGCACTAAGGGTTACTCAAATTTCCAATGGTCACGCAGTTGATCCAATGGCTGCATCTCCAGTTGTAGCATTGGATCAGAGGAAAAGTCACTTATGGCTTCATCGGACCCGGGCCCCCGCCGGGCCCCTCAGGAAGCCCGGGCCCGGGTAATCAGTACCCGCTCCCCCCCCCTCTCAGCGCCCCTTGTGGAGTGTGTGGACTCTCACCTCTGCTCTCTGAAGAGTCCTGTGCAGCAGTGCAGCTTATTTTATTTTTTTTAAAAAAAGCTTTATTGTCAAGTGGACAAACTAACAAGAGCTTTCTTCCTGCTTTTCCGGGGTGGATGGGCAGATACTGGCACCTAGAGGCATACCTCCCAACTGTCCCACATTCAGTGGGACAGTCCCATTTTTCTGGGACTGTCCAGCAGTCACATCCATGGGCCACAGTATCCCGCTGTGGGGGAGAAGTTGGGGAGAGCAGCGGGTTTGCAGAAGGTGAAGAGATGCCATGCACATGTACATGGCATCTGTTCACCAGTGTAGGGAGAGCCTGGGGGGCTGTCCAGCATCTCGGAGAGTGCTGGGTATGCCCCCTATAGTGACATAAACTGTTGCTGTGAGGCTCCCCCCTGTTTTAAAGAGGCCCTGCCCCTTCCCACAAACCCCACCCTCTTTTTGGGCATGTGTGCGAAGTGTCCCTCTTCATGGACCATAAAATTTGGGAGGTATGTAGACACAGCTGCCACTGGAAAAAAACAACTGATGGTAAGTGACCTCTCTGTTTAGTAACACCTGGGTCACTTAGCACTGCCATAGGTGATTGTGGCTGTGCTAAGTGACCCAGGTGCAGCGAGATATTCTAGCATGCTATTAGCGCTAGCAGGCAGAAGGCAGAGAACACCGTTTAGTACATATTGAGAAGCGATATGTATAGGGATTTTCTCTGCCTTTTTTGTTTAGACCCCTAGGGCCAAATGTAATAGGTAGTCTGTTTTGGTAACTTGCAAGTTTGGTGCTAAACTCGCAATTTTTCACAACTCTCCAATGTAATAGGGTGTCTGTTCACAAAAACTCACATTTTTCAGAGTTACTAAAACTCCCCATTCTCAAACTCGCATCCAGATGTTTTCACATTGAACACAATCAACTCGCCCAATGTAATAGAGTGTCTGTTTCAGACTCGCAAAAAAAAGATGACCAAAAGACCCCAAATAATAGACCTGCTTCAGGCTAGCGAGTACATCCTGAGCAGGTCAGATTAACACAGAAACATGCACATATCCATGAGATATGTACATGTTTCTGTATGTACTTATGTAAAATGTTTTTAAATTTAAAAAAAATGTCGTGCACCCCTCCCCAAAAGCATAACCAGCCCCGGGATTTAAAAAGCCTGTTCTGGTTCTAAAAATACAGGGGCCAAAATGCGTAGGGAGCACCTGTATATTAAGAACCAGCACAGGGCTTTGTTGAGCTGGTCCTGGTTCTGGAAAATCAGGGGACAAAACGAGTAGGGGTCCCCTGAAAATTCCAGAACCAGCACCGAACTCTTTCTAGTGGGGGGATAATGCCACAGCCAGGGAAAACCTTTCACCGGTTTCCCCGACCAAAGCATTACCCTGACCGCTAGTCAGTCCAGGCCGGCGATCCCTGGGGAGTTGGGTACCCCCCAATAAAGGGGTACCCCTCTCCAGGGCACCCCAGGCCTAGACTGATAGCCCGGGGCTATCCCCAGCAACCTATGGCCGTGGGTGCCGGGTTGATAGTGTTAGTGTAAAGTGTAAAAATGAAGTTTCCATATTGTCTTTAGTTGTAGAACCACAAGTACCAGCAAGCCTCCCCTGTATGCTGGTATTTGGAGAACCACAAATACCAGCATGCGGGGCATTACAGGCCCGTTGGCACTTGTAGTTCCACAACTAAAGAAATATGTAAATAAGCAAACATACACAGTGAAAGTAAAATTTTAATAAAACATACATGCACACTCACACATACTCACCTAGTATCTGAAGTAATCCATAGGGGTACCTGAAAAAAAAATATATACTCACCTCTCCTATGCGTAGATCGCATCCACTTCTCCAAGTAGGCAATCCAGGGGTTAAAATAAAAAAACACAAAAAACCCGATCCATGCCGGACTGAGCAAAGGTATGTGTGTATACATACCTTTGCTCCGCGTAAATGACCGGGGCACACGTGTGCCCCGTCAGTGAATGGGCCGCCAGCCAATCAGGGAGCATCTCCGACGGAGCAGCTCCCTGATTAGCTGAATTCGGCCAGCCTTTGTCTACCATAGACTTCTATGGTGAGAAATCCCCATTGAAGTCTATGGTGGGAACCGCTACATTGTAGCCGCAAGATTAATTGAGGCTAATCTTGTGGTTACATCAATGAAACAATGTCCCTTGAAACTCACACCTTTTATTGCTACTCACATTAAAAGGTGTCAGTTTACATAGTCCTAAACTCGCATAAACTCGCAAATGCAGTAGCCTCGAGCTGAAAAGTGCGCAGGCTATTGAATTTGTGAGTTTCAGTACAAACTCGCACTTTTTAAAAGTGAGAGAAAGTGCGAGTTTTTACTGTTACTAAAACTGACACCATATTACATTTGGCCCCTTATCTCCATTTGGTACATCTACCCAGGGGTGTAACTAGATATCTTTCGGCCCCATAGCAAAATTTCTAAAAGGTCCCCATTCAGGTATTCACCACAGTGCCCCTCACCCTGTAGCACCTCACTGACTCCCCTCACCCTGTAACACCTCTCACTCCCCTCACCATGTATCACCGCCTGCTGGTGATGTCTGCATTATAGTTCCACCCAATTTGGGACTATAATGCAAACTCCCAACATGTTTTTAGACCCTCGAGGGAGAGAACAGTGAATGCAGTATAAGACTGTGACACATGATTCAAATCATAGGACTCACTGCTGCTCCTCTGCAAGCTGCAGGTGCCATTTTGTGGTCCTTTCCCAAGACTCCACCTCTGAGTTCCTTCTTCGGCCCGTCTCCCCACATGACTCAGCTATCTCCCACCAGGTCATTTAAGTTTCTAAGGGCATTGACGGTGGGCTATTAATTATATTACTGCTGCTGCCTACTGGAACCACTCCCCACATCACCCTGGTACCTCCATATTACTGCTGCTGATCTCGGGACACCATCTGCAGTGAGGCAGACCCAGCTGCATCTTACCTGAATGCTGGGCACTGTGCTTCACCCACCTGGGCTGTCAATGGCATGATGATGATGATGTCATCATCATCATCTCACAAGTTTTCTAGCTGGCGGCTCTCCTAAGTATGGTTCTGGGACCCAAAAGCAGTACCAGTGGGTCCGGCTGGTGCAACTACAGAGGGTACAGGGCCAGAATAGATAAACTTTATAGAAATCAAAATTCAGATGTCGGAACTTGGGCCCCCCCAAGCGGTTGGCCTCATAGCAACTGCACCCTCTGTAGTTACACCACGGCATCTACCACTTAGGGGAAGATGTATCAATGCTTGGATAGATATAAAGTGAAGAGAGATAAAGTACTAACCAATCAGCTTCTGTCATTTTACAAACACATGCTGTAAAATGACAATTAGAAGCTGATTGGTTGGTACTTTATCTCTCCCCACTTTATCTCTCTTAAAGGTTTGAAACACCTCCCCCGAGGCAGTTTTAGTGTCCTAAAAAAGTTCTACATTACCTTTCACTTTTATTTTTTTTGGTTTTAGGGAGATTATAGTAAAGCTAATTATTTTTTGAATGGACATTTATCAACATTGATTTTTGATGTGGCATATAATTATCAATTAATTGCAAGGCAACACAAAACTCTGGTGCACAAACAATCAAATTGACATATTGTTCAAAATAGGATGTAGTGATCACCCTCCTCACGAGAGGTTACTATCTAGAGGGAGAGTGAAATGCTGAAACAAATGGAGCTCTAAGATGGTAGAACACCTAGAGGGAGTAGTGTCAGTAGGGAGTAGGATAAGCTACAGTATACTGAAAAAGTTCGGTAGGTTTTAAGGGAGCATCAAGAAGATTAATAGAGAGCAGACCCTACCCGAGCCTAAATTCTTTAGCAATTAATTTCAGATATTGGTGCAGCATGGTGGAATACACTATATTATAGAGACAGATCACCTTAAAGTGCATAATGAGTAATGCAAAAACAATGTACAGTACATTTGACATAAATGATATACAAATAAGGGTAAAGGATTATGTTTATGTACCAAGGAATATAGTTTTATATTTCTTGATAGCTTATTATGTTTTTTTTCCCCTCTGTGCTTTTATTCAACGCTGGAGCTTGGGTATTTTCTCTTCCGTGTCCCCCCTACACCCATACATGAGATAGGTGTTTTATTACATTGGATTGTAGTTTAAGTGTCACTTGTACACTAGTGGAGCACCATTTGTGATACTTGCAGTTGGTTCTTGATGTTTATTGATTAAGGAGTTAACCCCAAGTGTTTAAATTCTCCAGTTTGAGTGTGGTGTAACGTGGTAGATGCCATGTGATACACCCGGACAGCACTTTATTAGTGGTGGTATGAGGGCTGTTGTGCGTTCCAGAGTGTGGAATGCAAGCTAGCGCTGCAGGGGATCCAGCAGGACATGGAGGAAGTGAAATCACTTCCTAGACAGCGCCTCTTCAGCAGCGGTATGATGATAGTTGCTGTGCGCTCCAGAGTGTGGAACGCAAGCTAGTGCTGCTGGGGTTACAACGCGGCATGGAGGAAGTGAGATCACTTCCAGTGCGCCCGCTCTGCACGTGGGGAAGGATGCCGCTGGTGTGACTAGTTGGTGTGATTACTGCTGGTATTTATGGTGCTGCACTAGTAAGGTAAGACAGTTCTTTGAGCTGTGGCTGTACATTGTTGATATATTTGATGGTTGCTATCGTTGATATGTGATGCTGGCTTGAAAAAGGTCTGGATTTGACCGAAACGTCGCTATGCAATTTAACTGCTATGCAATCTACCTTTTTTATTGGAATAAATCATCTTTTTGCTACATCTGACTGGTGAGTGCCTCCATTGGAACAATATATATATATATATATATATATATATATATATATAAAATGCTAGCACAAAATATTCATAAGAGACACAGGAACAGTTATTTTTCTAGTTAATGAGTGTGGTTGTACAGTGGGTACAATGTAGCATTTTCTGAAATAATGCTCCTGGAAAAAAACTGTATTGTATATTTTGAACAAAAATTTTACTTTTTATGGATCACTTTTGAGTGTTGGTATCAACAAAGACCAAATTATATTTTTTGAACACACATATATACAATATATTTTATACTTTCAGTGTCACAAATCTGTGTTAATATTCACAAGTAAACACTAAGACTGTACTTAATTCACTTCAATCAAAAATGTTAACATAAAATAAATATACCTATTCAGTAATATGTCTATAGTAACATATTCAAAATACAGAACAGAAAACCTCCAGAAAATAATGAATACATTTCCCTTTGTAACTTGCAGGATATGAACACTTTGGGAGATCAACATAATCTGAAACTGTAATTTAAATAAAAGATGGAATTAAACTGTACATATCTATATTGACTACCCCACACAAAAGAGGTAAAGATATATGCTGTATTACTAAACTTTATTTCCATGGAGGGAGTACCATGTTACACAGAGCATCTCATTAGTCTAGGACCTGAGTTGTAAATAACGGTAAAAGCATATATTGTCGAACTTTAAAAGTGAGATAGAGTGAGTGATAAAATGTGACATATTGATTATGGTATGATAACAAAACATCAATAAGGAAATACTATTAATCTCTATGTTGCAAATATGTCTATACAACTGATTCGTGGTGAGCTCACTACAGTTCACACAGTGCAGTAAATATAAGATAATGCACTTTCTGCTGGGATAAATATTCATGAGGTTTCACACCCTACAAAATCATGGGGATATTAAAAGTAATCAATGAGTCATGTGACTACATATAAGCACAAACCTGGAAACCAAGTGAGTTTTTAGAAATTGAGATGTTGCCCAAAGCAGCCAATCAGAATCTACAGTACTTAACATTCTAGAAGATAATTGCTAGAATCTGATTGGTTGCTATAGGCAACATCTCCACTTCAAAAAACTCTCACATTAGTAAATATACCCCATTGTCTCAATATTGAGTGACACCAAAAATTACCACATTGCCAGGCAATAACTGTATTAAAATTGATAGATTCATTATTGAACCTAGCTGAATATGTGGTTGTAACATACTGTATGGAGCATAACAGTTACTGTACGTGTATGTGACTGTCTCTATAGTTAACTTTGAAAAGGACACAGTGAGGTCAGAAGAGACCTGGCCACAACAGCCAGATCTCTTGAGTGGGCAAGCTAAAACATTTTCATGTAATTCCTAAGTGAGGAAGGATTTATTTATTGATTATTACCAGTTATTCATATAGCGCACATATATTATGCATAGCTTTACAGAGAAAATGTGTAGCCATTCACACCAGTCCCTAGCCCAGTTGAGCTTACAATCTATGTTCATTATCACACACGCACCCACAGTTTAATCTTTTGATGGGCGCCAGTTAATCTACCAGCATAGTTTTGGTTTGTGGGAGCACCCAGAGGAAATCCATGCAAGCATGGGTAGAATATATGTACTCCACACAGTTAGGGCCTTGGTGGGAATTAAACCAGCATCCAAAATTATAGGAAATGTAAAGAAATCTGTATGATATTAGTGTCCAAAAATAGTCCTTAGTTTGATGGCTCAATTTGGCTTAACTTAGCCTGAAGTGCTGCTCACCGCATCGGGATCCTGAGCTGACTTGCCGAACACTGCAGTGCACTGGTGTTTGTTGTGATATCTCCGGCAGTCAAGGGAGACCACAGTGTAGATGAATAAAGCGGCTGCTTTTAATGCCAGGTGCTTCTCTACGTGCTCACTTTGTCTCTGTCCAGTTAGTAATTATTTGGATCGGATATGGTAAGAATAGTTTATAGTGGCTAGACAGATATCCTTGGACAATCACAAGCTTGAGACCTTGGGTTGGTCTTCTGGCACATGGAACACCGCTACAGAATCTTTTTACTTCAGCCATGATGATTCCTGGCCAAAAGATTTGAAGCAGAATACATTCTAGTGTTTTCTCTTCTCTGAGATGGCCTCCCCAAAGATGAGTTTGAGCAACTCGCAACACTAGTGGTATATGTACCCTGGGAAAGAAGAACTGCTCAATCTTCTTCCCTTGCTCCACCTTGACTCTATATAGTAGATCGATTTTAAGGACAAAATACAGTATGGAGTGCCCTCCGGTGGGTAGGCAGTTTTTGCGATGCCACTAATGTCTATGACACTAGAAATCACAATACCGAGGGCAGCATAATTTTGTTGATCTCTGGCAAAACTTTGCAGGTCTATGTCAGCTGTCAGCATATCCCAATGCAAATTGGAGCCATCCTCATTTCATATTGGTAAGTCAGACGTTCCTTCTCCAAAGAGGACTGGCCTTGCTGTTCCACTTGGAGACTTTACAGTGGCATTTGTCCCTGTGGTTCCTTTATAAGCTCAACAAATCCAGGGAAATTTCATCCCAATATGATAGGATAGGGAATCTAAGGATCAACCGTGGCAACTACCTTATAAGTGTGCCCCTTTATGGTGAGGCTCACTCGTACCCGGGAGAAGTTTTCTGGGAACCCATGAATGCAGAGCACTTCAACTATCTCTGGCACCTTCTCCACTGGCCTGGGCAGGACAGCCTCTGAGATCAGGGTTAGCTCAATTCCTGAGTCTACAATAGCTGGGAGTTCTTGGCCATTCAGTAACACAATATCCCATATTAACGGGGGTCTAGAATCCAGGTGTACCATCATGCAAAAGGTGTATATAGCACCCATACTAGAACCCCATACTCCATAGGCTCTGTTTTTCTGGGACAGTCCTGTCTTACATGACCTATCTCTCCGCACTCCTATCAAATGACTCTGGCATCTACAGCAGTGTTTCCTTGAGGAGGGGTGGCAGTCAGGGTCACAGTCCAATGGGATGCCACCTTAACAGGTTACCCATTCCCTGGTTTATTTTCTGGCATCTCTGTCATTTTTCATGTGGTCTCATACCACTACAATACTGTAATTAATTCCTCTAAATTCTAAGGATCAGCGTGTATGACCCAGCACTGCATATTCCACCCTAGGGTTCTTATACACTGGTCAATAACCACAATCACTACATTCTGAGTGGCACTATTGTCTCCAGGCTGGAGCCAACTTCACCCCTGTCTGGCAAGTTCTACTACCTGCTTCCGAATTGGGACCCCTGGTAACAGGGCCCATTCTTGGAAATGATGCACCTTCCCAGAAGAAGTGAGACTTGACCAGGCCAGAATGGCAATTTTAACTAAGTCATATTTCTCTGCATCAGCAGAGGATAGATCAGCATATGCCTTCTAAGCCTCACCTGTAAGATAGGGGTACACATTTTCTTTAGATGCTCAGTAGCTGTGCCCACTGACTGAGTCACCAGCTGCAACAATTGTTCCCCTGTCTTTGGTGAGAAGCCAACAAATTTACTAAAGTGCGAAAACTTCCTTCATTTTTACAGTGGGAGGTATATGTAGAAACTTAGGGGCTTTTAGATAAGAAGCCAGTTTCACAAATAAATATATATTTAGCAATGCACAGTCAACTAAGTTCATCACAGCAGAGGCAAAACCCTGTTTTTTTCAGCTATGCAGGGGTTAAACAGAACACTGGAGAAAATAAATTGTTTCTTCCCTTTTAGCAATGCAGTGCTTAATTAAACCTAACTATGTGAGCTCTGCTCTTTTCAGTCATTGGGTGAACTTGATTAAACAACATGCAAAACCTAGCTTGTGAATAATATTCAGCATTTGAACTTATGAGAGAAAAACAAAATAGACTACTTTTTAATTTTTTTTCAGAAGCAACTTAACTAACAGTGCATAGCAAATTACTCAGTAATTTTAATATAACTATGGTTATTTAGGTTTGCCAACTGTTACTCATATATATCAGAATGTTTTGCCTTCAAATTCTTGGCCATGCCTGGAGGCATCTGGCATTTGCGCAGTGACTCAGTAGTGCAATTATCACCATACGGGCCACCATATGTAAAATGTGTACTAGAAATAAGGACTCAGTAGGAAGATTTCCAGTGATTACACAGTGTCTTTTTACTGGCAGTAGACAATGAAGAACAGCATGCTCAGGCTTAGGCCTGGAAACACAAGTACATACAGAAAATAAGTAATTGAACATAAAAGGTCCCAGCACTCCTCGTGCTTAAATTGGACATGCTCTCCCAGCATAGCCCTTGGTCCCTCATACTACAGTCACTTGGGCCAACTCGCTGTCCGCTATTCAGCATCAGTGCATGGAATACAAGGTGATTGAGAGTTTTAATCTCATCTTCTGCTGCTGATTTCCTGTTGGCTCTGGGCGACCTGGAAAACCTGGAATCCTATATTTTCACTTTGAGTTGTGCAGCCCTTAAAACCTGGAGTTCCAAACTTCTACTGCAGCTGCATAAAATGCCGGTCTTGTTTTCCTCTCCCTTATTGGGAGCTGATCCCACCAGACTGTGGGCAATTCAGGTAAGAGACCATCCCTCTCACCACACTTATTAGCTTTTTCTGGTAATTCTACAGTGGATTATAATGAATTGGAGAAGTTATAAGGCAATTCAGGTATGCTTCTATTAGTTCCCTCCTGAATTACATATTCTCTCAAGAACACTCCCTACTCCTCCACTTTCTCTTTCTCTACTCTGCTATATGTCTTGTCGTTGTGCAGAGGAAGCCAGGTAATGTGGAAACTGTTCATATTCAGCCATATTCTTGCATGGGCTTTGATCTTGGGGTTGAACGCTTGCCATGTTGCCTGTTACTCACCACTGATCCCTTGAAAAAGCACAAAGCATCCACAGTGCATTGTATATAAGTAGAACTGTAGTTTGTCTTCTCTATTGAAGTTCTGACTAGAAGACCTTTTAGGCAGTGAGATTATACAGTCTATTCACATACATTATGGCATTCCAGGGATTCAGATATCAGCTTTATAAGCAAGCAGGGACACGCTGTGTGATTACATATAACAGAAAATACCAGTGACAGTACTGTGTCAGTAACAAGTGCCTGTATGTATTTTGCCATTTTTGTAAGTTACTAATGTTTTTAGTTATTTTTTAAATATAGTAGACATTGAAGGCAATGAGCACGAAATGAACAGTTAATATTGTTAGAGTATGATGACAGCTATAGGCTGTTCAGGAAGCTACACTGGAGGAAGAATATGTGGTGCTGTTTCTTAAATTATGACAGGGTAATCTATAGTACCAACTTTATTTTATGAAGTTTCCTGTGACTTTTGTTGAAGACCTGACTGATGATGTGACAGCTTGCTTGGACTTAAGTATAAAAGAGAAACTCAAACCTAAACAGTCTGCCAATACATCTTCTAAACAAATTATTAAATGCAGTTTACAGTCACCAAGGATTAGAATACATTTAAAGAACAGAATACCTAGTAAGATGTTTAACAATGGAAAACAAGGATATAACTTTTGTACACCTCTCTAAAAAGCAAGTGCAATTAAGCATGCATGTACCCATATCCTTGGAAGACACATTTTCCAGAAAGAAAAGCCAACATAAGTGTCTAAAGAAGATTTAAAATCTATGCACAGCAACCAAATCTGGAACCACCCTGATCTGCTATCATGGAGTTAAGCAATAGGCTACAAATTGATGTTTAAAACTTAGTGTAACACAGATAACTATATTAAGTTGATTGGTACAAAGCATCTACCTTGAAAGAATGTTATAATCTATTAAGAAAAATGGGTCTAATGGATGATGTCTCAGCTGGAAATTATTGTTGTTGTATAAAAAGCAATAACACAAAATAAAGTTATCAACTGCGCACACCTTGATAATGCTGCCTATGAGAGCAAAGCAAAGACTCTGCACAAAATCTTTAAATCATAGATCCCTAATACAAATCTCTCCTTACATCAGTAATTTTGCAGTTTTTTCCAATTCCTTTAATATAGGATTGTCTTTCCCATTAACAATTCAAATGTTTCAGGTAATGAAAGTGGAATCCACTGTCCAAGAACGTGATCTTTAGTCACTCAAAATAAATAACAAAGATACATTATGTAATAGTGTCACAAAAATAGACAGAAATTTATTAAAATATTACACTCACATTTAAAAAGATTAAACAAGCATATCACCACAAAGAGGTATCAATGGGTGAAGAATCACTCTTTTCATCCAAATATTGTTACCCTCCCAGATGGTGTTTGGGCAGAGGTCCAGAAAAACGGGAACTGGTCTCCTCCTTAAGGCAGCAATTAAGGATGATCCCAGAGACTTCACCACAGCATAAACATCAATATTGTCACCAAACTTAAAGCTTTTCGGACATATAGTCCTTCCTCAGAAGCATGGTGACCTGCTCTCAAATTACAATATATATACTAATCCTAATTGGAAGATCTGCTCTTCCATTTTAGCGCCATTTCATGGCAAATGGCGCAAGCGGAAGTGACATCCTCGGGAGCCACTGGAACCGGAAGTGCGAACTCGGAAGCCACCAGAACCAGAAGTTCGTGATCATATGTTCCACCTCATACTGTTTCCTAGAAACCGGAACAGGAAGTGCATGGTGCGTTCCACCATGCATTCCACATAAGCCCCGGACCGGAAGTGTGTCCCTCCAATGTAGTTTCCTCCAAATACAGGGGGATGGAAGTTCTATTCATATCAAAAAAGTCCTTAAGATGTTTTTTTAAGAAAGTGGAGCTCCGTAAGTTAGTCCATTTATAGCCAATAGAAATATATCTAAAAAATATAAAAAGAAAACATCATATTAATAATATATAAGTGACAATCTATAAAATACATCAATCTAACAAATACATAAGCAGCAATATAGGAAATTGATAAAAAATATAAATACATATAAAATAAGCCTTATAGAAACCATTTCATTTCAAAATCTCCATTTAAACTTTAGGAGTCAGAGTTCCTAATTTATATATAAATGTCATTTTTGCCTTTGATAATCTAGCCACAAGATCTTTACTCTTCCATGTTGGCATAATAGTCTTAATGCCCCAAAACATTTTAATATGACATGGATTTTGTTTATGAACATTTTTGAAGTGCATGGAAACGGTATGGGTTTCTAGTCCCCTTTTGATATTATATACATGTTCAGCAAGACATACTTTTAGATTTCTACTTGTTTTGCCAATGTAGACATAAACAGCTTGCATCATAAAAATTGGCTAGATGGAGTCCCGTATGGTCAGTTCTTACGTGTTAAACATAATTGCACAGATGCTGCTATATGTACAGAACAATTAACCGAGATGGGAAATAGTTTTTTAGATAAAGGATATGATAAAGAATATATTAAAAAGGTCCATGAAAATGTGCATCTACTTGAAAGAAAGACCCTATTAGAGAAGAAAAACAAAGAGAAAAATGGTATTAACCATCAGTGGTCTTTTATCAGTAGTTTCAATTCAGAAAATAAGGTAATAGAGTCAATTTTTAGAAAACATTGGGGTAATTTAAAAGAAGACCCTGTTATTGGAAATGTACTTCCGGTCAAACCTGCCTTTATATACAGAAGGGTACCCAATCTTAGGGATAAGCTTGTACACAGTGCAATGGAGGAACAAAAACGAACGAGTGAACGTAGTTATGGTTTTCATAGAAGTGGTCTCTGTGTAATATGTCTCAATACGAAAGGGCAAAGTAAAATTAAAGATTTAATGACATCATTCAGAGAGTGGATTTTTTCTCTCCAGTGCTTTGTAGCTGCTGTTAATATCATTCGTCGTTCATCGTTTACCGCATATAAACTGCCAGATATTTCTAATATCTGGCAGCGATATGCAATAATTGACCAACATGTTGAAGAGATGAAAGATAAAATTTATCGGCCACAGGAGTGCGCATCTGTCATCGTTCAGGGCCTATCCATTCTCAGATAAATTGAACGATATATCGTTCAGTTGTTTAGTTTATCTGCTAATGGATAGGCACCTTTATTTTATATGTATTTATATTTTTATTAATTTCCTATATTGCTCCTTATGTATTTTTTAGATTGATTTATTTTATAGATTGTCGTTAATATATTATTAATATGATGTTTTCTTTATATATTTTTTTATATACATTTCTATTGACTATAAATGGACTAACTTATGGAGCTCCACTTTCCTAAAAAAACATCTTAAGGACTTTTCTTATATGAATAGAACTTCCATCCCCCTGTATTTGTAGGAAACTACATTGGAGGGACACACTTCCGGTCTGGGGCTTATGTGGAACGAATGGCGGAATGCACCATGCACTTCCTGTTCCGGTTTCTAGGAAACAGTATGAGGTGGAACACATGATCATGAACTTCCGGTTCTGGTGGCTTTGGAGTTCGCACTTCCGGTTCCAGTGGCTCCCGAGGTCATCACTTCCACTTGCGCCATTTGCCGCAAAATGACGCTAAAATGGAGGGACATATCTTCCAATTAGGATTAGTATATATATTGCCATTTGAGAACAGGTCACCATGCTTCTGAGGAAGAACTATATGTCTGAAAAGCTTTAAGTTTGTTGACAATATTGATGTTTACACTGTGGTGAAGTCTCTGGGATCATCCTAAATTGCTGCCTGGATGAGGAGATCAGTTCCCGTGATTCTGGACCTCTGCCCAAACACCATCTGGGAGGGTAACAATATTTGGATGAAAGGAGTGATTCTTCACCCATTGATACCACTTTGTGGTGATATGCTTGTTTAATCTTTTTAAATGTGAGTGTAATATTTTAATAAATTTCTGTCTATTTTTGTGACAATATTACACTATGTATCTTTGTTATTTATTTTGAGTGACTGAAGATCATGTTCTTGGACAGTGGATTCCACTTTCATTACTTGAAGCATTTGAATTGTTTATGGGAAAGACAATTCTATATTAAAGGAATTGGAAAAAACTGCAAAATTACTGATGTAAGGACTATTTTTTGTATAAAAAGCAGCTGTAGGCTGAAAATGAATGGGAAGCTACATTGGATTGACAATAGGTGCTGCTATTTAATAAACTGTGACATTGTATTCATTTTACAAACTACCTTGTTTTAATCCTTCTATTATGCTATAAAGTTACTTGTTTTAGTCACAGTAAAGCTTATCTCACAATCTAATCTTCCCTACACATTGATGCATGAGCAGAGAAGCATTTTCTGCAACTGGTGTCATTTTTATTGCTGCAGTTTAAATATGTAGCAATCAGTAACATTCAAAATTAAAAATATCTTTAACTTCCGAACACTTGGGAAATGTTGTGAATTATCTGCTCCAGTCAGTGATTCAACATGACTGGATTTATATTGTCAGCCTGTCAAGCCTATTACTGCTTAAGATGCATACAACTCTTCATATGGGTGAATATAAACATTATTTTCGTGCACGCTTCTCTTGAGCATTGTAAACTCGATTTACTTCCATGTCTGCATCATTCCTTAAGTGAGCATGCCCGAAATAATAATTTTACATTATGTTGTTTTAGTTGGCATCATCACTGACTGTACTAGTGGGCTGGAAGACAAAATGAGATATCTTTGTAAGAGATGGGAATAGTATATAGTAGTTCTAAGCAAAATACAATTATTGATATTTGACAAAAGCTAAAGGAGTAGGGGTGATGGAGAAGAGGCAGAAAGAATTAATCTAAACATCCTCTGCCTCTCCTGTCTCTACCCTCTCGCACTGTCATGCCTCATGTGAGAAGAGCTGTAACAAGGCATTCCTGGATCCTGGGCTGGCCCTGCCACCCCTCATTCCTAGCACACACAATATCCAAAGGATGCACCAGTTGGCTCTTCTAGCTGCAGTGTTCTGTACCAGGTACCCTACAAACTTAATACATGTGCAGTAATGCTGCCACCCCTTGGCCTTACACCCTGGGTAGTGGCACCTGTCACGCACCCCTTGTTTAGCCACTGCATGGGAGGAACACCTTTAAAAAGAGTTGGTTAAAATTGAAACATAATACAGTTTGTATATATATATCCGATAGGGGTCGGCACTCACTTAGAGCAATAAACAGTGTAGCCCGGGGTGACCATTCAGTGGTACCATGAAGCACCAATCAATATTCCAGCTGTATGAAGAATGCACTCACCAGGACTTCTCAATTCAGGTTTTTATAATGAATAAGAAAAAACCTACTTTAATAGTCACGACATAATCAAGTGGCACAAGTCGATGTTTCGACCACACAAGCATTGTCTTCCTCAGGACACCACCAGTGAAACATGTCTTGTGTTTCACTGGTGGTGCCCTGAGGAAGACCGCGCTTGTGTGGTCAAAACGTCGACTTGTATATATATACACAGGCTGGAGCACAAATAAACAAATTGTAAATTATATAATCTTTGGACTAATAAGACAAAGAAATACAATATTCAGCTAAACAGAACTGCCACATAAGTAATAGGAACACACAGTTTGCATATGTAAAATTGTATATTTAATGGTGAATACAGGTAGACATGGTCAGCACAACAGGAGTATTTGTAGGAACATTAATTGAAGCATCTCCTAATAATTGTCTAGTTTCATACCATTGTGTAGAATGGAAATATTTATGTAGTTATGATTTTATTTCTCCTGATAATGAATCTATAAATCCCTCCCAGAATTGAATACATTTATTGGTGTGTTCCTTTTTGTGTAAATAAGCTTCCAGTTAATCCATGTGGAATACATAGACTAATTTAGCTAGGAAGAGAGACAAGGAAAGGGGGTTACCATGGATCCATTGATGCAGGATACATTTACGAGCCACTGTTGATATTATCCAACATGAGTTTTTTGCTTCCTTGCAGCATTCTAGTAGTTGAGGGTACAAATCCCAGGATTGCCCATTCTGCCATAAGAGGTAAGTGGTTGACGAGATAAGTCATAGCAAATTGATGGACCTGCCTTCAGAAGTAGGATATAAGAGGACAGTCCCACATGCAATGCATGAATATAGCATCCGGGCAATTACACTTTGGACACGCTCCAGTATCAGAAATACCTATAAAATGTCTATGATGTGGGGAGAGATGACCATTGTGAAAAATGATGTAAAGCATCTCCCTATACATTGAGGAAGACATTAAAAGAATAGAATAGGAAAAAGTTTTCAATAGACAGTCTATATCAATGTGGGGAAAAGTCTGAGTCCAAGAAGAGATCCCTTTCTTGGATTTCATCAAATCTAAGGGTACATGTAATAGCTGGTAATGAATGGATATGGCCTTCCTACCCATAGTAGGACTAGCTAACGTAACATCAAGTGGATTGGACCAGTCTAATGGGGAGAAGTGCTTAATTACCGAGCTTGCATAGTATTGGACTTGATAAAGAGCAAGAGTGTGCGAGCTTGGTATTGCATAATTATCCACAAGTGCCTGAATACGGAGAGGAGATCTAGTAGTGGCATCCACTAATGACCTAATGTATAATATACTTTGGAATGCCAGAAGGAGAAGGCAATATGGCTTGACCATTTTGGAATTCAGGGTTAGCAACCAGTGGTAAAAGACG
Organism: Taudactylus pleione; assembly: GCA_031769625.1. NCBI lineage: Eukaryota > Metazoa > Chordata > Amphibia > Anura > Myobatrachidae > Taudactylus > Taudactylus pleione. Next base: position 3,259,128 of record JAUIMM010000036.1, read on the forward strand.
GAATGGTGGCTATATAGGCTCTTACTATGTTTGGTGGAGTGCCATACTGACCAGGTCATCAGCAGCAGGTTCTGGGAAACAATAGGGGGGAGTTCCTGCTTATGGCAATGCAGAAATGAGAGGAGATTTTGATCAGGCAAAAAATATTGGTCAATATCCATTATAGTGTATAGATCCGTGCCATGAATCCAGTCACAGATGTATAGAAAGACACCAGCATGGCTGTATAGCTTCAAATCAGGCAGATTCACACCTCCATTAACAGTGGACTGTTGCAATTTAAGTAAACCCACCCATGGTCTTTTGTTTTGCCAAATAAATATCCTAAAAGCAGTACGTATTTATAAACTTTTCATCCTCTGCAGATAACAGAACAGGCAACATCTGGAGTGGGTATGAGAGCTTTGGAAAAGTGATCATCTTAAGTAAATGTATTCTTCCCAGATATGATAACATGAAATGATTCCACTTATCCAATTCCCCCGACACATCCCTCACAGATTTAGATATATTAAGACTACAGTATATACTGTAGATTGTGGATGTTTTTTGGTAGGAATATTCCCAGGTATTTAATAGATGTTGAAGCCCACTTAATCTGAATACATTTTGATTTCTCATTGTCATTCCTTATAAAAGACAAGTTCACATATATGTTCTTTGGTTTATTCTGTTCTCTGTAGAATAATTTGCTTTAAAGTATGTATTATGGACAATGATGCCCACTAACCCAATATATACAGCACTAATCATAAGTGAAACTAAGCTTTCATTCACCTGAAGCAAAGACTCAGCCATGCAACAAGTAGACAGTAGTCATTATTTGTTGCTTGAATACAGAAGTCAAAATTGTAAAGACTGAAATGTATGTAGAGTAAAGGCAAAACCAATTTTTAGTCCCATTACATTAAGGTGACAGCACCTGCTGCATTTATTCTGTGGAGCTGGGGTGTGTTTAATTTTAAGTGAAGCATAAAGGCTCCCCTCTAGTATATTTAAACTCAAATGTAAGTACAGTAATGTTGCCTGTACTACACTACCTCTTCCAACATAGAGCATGGCGGTTACAGCCATACAATACAGAGAACATCAGCAACTGCCATATAATATAAACAGCATCAGTGACTGGCATGCAATACAGAGAACATCAGTGATTGCCATACAACACAGACAACATAAATAATGATCATATAATATAGAGAATCAAGTTAAAAATAGAGAAAAGAGCGCTCTGTGGTATTAGGATATGCAAATGAGACTATCCTAATACCACAGAGCGCTCTTTTCTCTATTTTTAACTTGATTCCATATATGATAAAGAATTTGGTACACTTCTTGAGAGAGCAGCTAGTGGTTATAGATCTAGCTCCTATCTGTGAGTGCTGACTTTCCATTTTATTAATATAATATAGAGTATTCGTGATTGTCATAAAGTACAGAAGGCATCAGTGATACTGTACAATGGGCCTGATTCAGAGTTTAACTGTATTCCAATGTTTACACAGTTGAGTGATTATTGATGGTTTGCACGTGTCACAGACGCATTGCACATGAGCTGCAAATGAATTGCGATCACGGTTGCTACGAGGATTCACTCTCAATTGATTGACAGGAAGAGACCATTTTGTGGGTGGTTACAGGGAGCTCTGGACAAATTGCGGCCGTGTTGGGACTTTTTCTTGGGTGTACTAGCCATGCATAAACCAAATCTCCAGCGTCTCAATTACAAAGTCCACTCTGAGTCACCATAGACTTACTTGAGGTGTCGATGTTTTGAGGAACTGCGTACAGTGCTGTGTTTGTATACGCAGTTGCTGGTAGCTACGAGAGCTCTGCTGGGTGCCTCAATTCAAAATCTGCTGCCTGTTGCATTAGCATATTTTATCAACTGTGATCCATGAGAGCATACAGTTTCGTATGCATTACTGTCCATCTCTGAATCAGGCCCAATACACACAGCATCATTGTCCAACATATAATAAAGATAGCATCAATGACTGTCATGTAATACAGAGGAAATAAGTAATACTGTACCTATACAATAAAGAGAGCATCAGTGACCACCATACTATATAGAAAATAGTACATTAACCCCTGATAACTTCCCTCAGTCTCAAATAAAATAAAAAACGTAATCTTGATTAACCCCAATAAAGTATAACCCCTAATTACCTTATTGTTAAAATGATCCCATCAAATTCTTTACTTATTCCCCACTAAAATCTAACAATTTACCTGTTAGAGATAATATGTTTTTCCCATGTTGCAGCCACACAGCATTCTGGAAGCAGCTAGGCACTGCAGGTCTCATTAAGGCAGTGAGTGAGGAGAAGTGCCCATCAGCAGAGAGGCAGGGGCATGCAGCTTTTTGCTGCAGTGCACAGCCTCTGGGAGGCGATAACTAATGTAGCATTGCAACCAGGGCCAGATTATAGGGAGAGAGACAGGGGCCCCACACATAGGGGGCCCCCACACAGTGTCCCCAGCCCCAATCACCAAGATGATCAGTTTTTTTTTCTTTCTTTAATCGGAGCTACCTGCTGCGGCCTGTGATTAATCCCCATCCCCGATATTTGGCTCCGCCCCTTCTGCTGCTGCTGGACAATATGCCTTTCCCTGCCTCTGAAGCAGTAAGTAATGTATATATGTGTACTGTGTTTGTCTGTGTGTGTGTGTGTGTGTCTGTCTGTGTTTGTATATAAAACTATATATATATATATATATATATATATATATACATACCGTATATATATATATATATATATATATATGTGTGTCCAAATATATATAGATAGATAGATATAGATGTATATATATACACAGTATATATATACATATATATATATATATATATATATATATATGTGTGTGTGTCGTATGGGGGCCTATATATATATATATATATATATATATAAATAGGCCCACACACATTTGTTGTCCAGGGGCCCCCACAGACCTTAATCCAGCCCTGGTTGCAGCTCTCCCCACTTTTCACTTCCCACCCTTGCCCCCATTGATTTTAAAATACTGGATCCCATCTCTCCTGGGATCCTGGCCGCAGCTCCAGCTCCGGTGCTGCTCCCGCCCCCTTCTCCATCATCTAAGGCAGCCCCCCAAGGTGTGCTTCTGGCTTTATGTATATTTGTGTCCTACATCAATTCGAAACCATGTGAAAAAGCTATCTTCTTCTCATAACTGATATCAGGAATAAGAGAGTATTTCAAAACATGTCATTTTGGCTTCTGCATCGCACGTTTACTGTACCATGCACCATTACTGTTTACTCCCTAAAATTAGTTGATTAAAATATCTATACGAAATATTTGCGCAACAGCACTTTATGTACAAATTCAAGGTTGTTCACATTAATAAAGCAACATCTCACTCAGTGAAAATACATCATGCCATTTATTACCATTCTAAATGGTTAATAGAGAAGTGGGATATTTAATATTAATAATGCAATTACCAAGTATCAAACAAAACTTTGCAGACAAAGGAAACTTCAATGTAGTCAATCAATAAATATTGAATGGTGAAAGAAGCATAAAATGACTGAGCATGAAAAAGTGGAGAGAAAGGGAAACATTAACAGATAGTGTTTCACTAATGGCAAACAAATTGAAGATTCCCATATACTCTCTAATGCATCCAGTACAATATGAGTCATCTTCTGTTAGTTATTGTTCAGAGATTACAACACATTATTCCCATTTGTAGTATCATAATCATAATTAAGAAGTAGGAAATGTTATCCTCTGTGATACAAAGTAAACTCCCTATTTAAGAATGACCATGAAAAAAAGTACGTGCAATTGTTATCCATATTGTTGCATAGACAAGCATGTTTGTATGAAGAGAGGTGTTGTGCCATATCTCAGAGACCTAAAAAATAAGTCTACAGACTAGGAGCCTTATTCAGCTTGGATCGCAGTTGCTTATATGCATGCAATCGGCCGATTGTTGCGTTCTGCTCATGCGCATGCATTGCAGTGCGTGTGCACAAACCAGTCATTGCGATCGGGACTGTGATTGCAGTGACCACGCAGACCCATCACACAGTGGTAGTGCCGTTTGTGGGTGGTGACGGGGGTGTGTGGGCAGAACGCAGGCATTCCAGTGCGTTTCAACGCCATTGCATGGGCATACACAAATTAGCCACTGTATTATTATAAGCAGCCTGAGGCCTCATAACATGCGCTGAAGTTAGCAATTCACGAATGAGGTCTGATGCCTTAACTGTACGTATTGGTCCGATGGTACTCGATTGTACCAATGTTTTTGCAGTTTTGCTAACCATTACGGATGTGTGTGTAAAGTAAAGTGGGCATCCTTATGTAGTGCGGCAGCATTGTGATCGCTATGGATTAGCATACTATCACACTGAACTGCGTGCATAAGCTATATTGCGGTCCGTAGTGAATCGGGCCCTAGGGCAGTGGTTCTCCAACTCAGTCCTCAGGATCCCACACAGTTCTCATTTTCCAGGTCATCCAGCAGGTGCACAGGTGTATTCATTACTCACTGACACATTTTAAAAGATCCACATGAGGAGTTAGTTATTTCCCTTGTGATTCTGTGAGGAGACCTGGAAAACGTACTGTTTGGAGTCCTGAGGACCAAGTTTGAGAACTTGTGGACAAGGGAAAAGAGGTACAGTAGCTAATAACAATATAGCAATGACTGTATTCAGGATTGCTGTTGGATATGCACAAATGCATATGCTGAAAAAAGTATCATACTTTGGATTATTTAACCTTATCTGTTTATTTTCTTCATAAAATACAGCTTGCTGGAGACTTATGGTGCAAATGGTGTTCCTTTAAAAGTAAAGATCTCCTTCCATGATTTGTAGAGGAAGAATGGTTCTAATGTCTTACCACAATGAGAAGACACTCCATGCATTGAAGCTGACTGGTCCTGCAATATGAAATATAATTTTTGCCATATGGCTGTAGCATGTAGTACATTAGTATGGCTAGTCATGGAGACACCCTTTCTGAACTCCCACCACAAGGGAAAAAGTTTTCCACCTCTACATTCACCTTCTTTTGGAAAGGTTAAGCCATTTATTTTCTCTTTTTCAATTCAAATAGGTGCACAATAGTTCAAAAATAAGCATTTGATTTCTATATAAATATATTTGGTGGGCCGAGCTGCCACAATTGTAAGGATTTCAGTTGCAGTTGAGTGGTGGAGAATTTCTCAATTACCCTGGCTCACTGCAGTTATCTCTAGTGATCAGGTCATGGTGCTGTGATAGTAAACAAATGCAGGCTTATGTTTGTTTAATGGTGTAGACTGCTTTAACAGCAACTATGGATTGATAAATAGAGGGAGCTTCAGTAAGCAGCATGAGGTGAGAAATTGTCTATTTCATGTACATTGTTTCAATTACAAAACTTTTATATCGTCCGACACTTGTTATGCTTCTGTACTGTAAAGTATGTAATTGTGGAAGGATGACAGCCTGTTACATGGGAGGAAAGGAATAATATCTTGGGATTCAGGAGGTTGTTCAACCTCTCCCTCTTAAGCAGGGGAATTTGAACCTATTTATGGATTAAAGCTGATTTACCTTAGTGCCCTAGAATTGAGGAGGTTGTTATGATCAATGGCTCTGCACTGAAAGAGCCTGTATCTGTTGGAAAATTGTATGTACAGTAATCTACAGATGAATACTTGCTGAAAACAGAACACACACAAATTTTGGGGTTCTGAGTCAATCCGAGTCCAGCCTCAGATCACTTTGGGTTTCTGAGTAGAACAAAGTTCCGACTCAGGTCTTCTTGCCAAGTTTGGAGAGCTCTGATCTAAACACCAGATCTTGAGTATTTTGGATTGCATTTAAGTCCCTCCGTCATGATGTCAGGTGCTGTGAGGTGGTCAAAACTGACTGGAAATGAATGTTATTGATGTAAATAATAATATAAGAACAAAAACAGGTTCAAGTTACATGATTTAGCTTTTTTTATATTTTTTTAAAGAAAACCAAAACCAAACCAAAATACTTAAGGATGGTTTTGCCCAAACCAAAGCATGATAATGATTGAGAACCACAACCAAAACACTGGGGTATGCGCACATCTCTAATATATTCTTCCACATCTGTTCGAGGGTGCTTTACCATTTGGGATATGTTGTGCTGTGTTCTCACAGTAAAGATTATGGGGCATATTCAATTGGGTGCGAGAATTGCAAAAAACCCGCACCTGCGAGGTTTTTCCAGCAGGTGCGGATTTTTTGCTATTCTATTAAGTGCATGGTTTTTAAAAAACACGCACTGAGAGGTTTTTTTCACGCACCTCCTGAGCAAGCGTATTTTTCCAAAAATCGATGATTTAAGGAAAAATCACCGGAACTTGCTCTGACACCCCCACAGCACCCCACCTGAGGACTAATTAAGCAATTGGAAGTATCCAATTAGCTTAATTAGTCCTTAATTACTCACCTTTGTCAACGCTGTCTTCTGCATCTTCTTCTGCATCCAGCATCAGGGGCTGGCTCTTCTGCAGCAGGGTGAGTATGTCAGTGTGTGTGCTGTATATAAGTGTGTATGAGTGAGTGAGTGTGTGCATGAGTGTGAGTGTGTGTGATCCCCGGTGCGGTGAGTGTGGCCCCCCCGGAATGGGCGCTGGGAGAACTACATCTCCCTGCAGCCCTTGCTCCTCCCATCAGCCCCCAGGACTCCCAGCAGCCCCCTCTTCAGTAAGAAGAGAGGGGGGAAGCCACTGGGAGCCGAGGAGTCCCGGGCAGGTAAGTGACTTTTTTTTTTTGTAATTTACACGGAGCAGGATTTTCATTGATGAAAACTCTGCGTTCACTTTTTTTCTAATTGAGTCCTGCGGGTATCGGAAGCGCGCATATCCACGGGATTCCGAAATTGGCCGTGAGGGACACGAGGTTTAGTGAGGCTAATTGAATATACCCCTATGTTGGATTTGAATTCAGTCTCCAGTCTGGTGACTTGAAGCAAACTCACTATAGTCATGTTTATAGACTGTATTGAATCAGAACATCTTCCGTGAGAAGGATAGTATAAGGATGATAAAATGTATGCAAATTAATTAATTGTTCATACATTACAATATCTGATTTCATTGCACTGAGTTAAATCGTTGAATGTATTATGTTTTACCTGGGGGATTCAATTCCCATTTCATACTAACACATCTTTAGGACCCATCCCTTTTTATCTAATCTATCTCAGTTTTTGAAACCGTTCTCTGTGGATTGTGACATATCTTTTAGTAGAGCATTGTGAGAGCATTTGACCTATTTACACACACATAATGATTTCCCCAAATCCCACTGCTACTCTTTAGAGCCTATTTTTTGAAAGGTCAGTTATATACAGTGTATTTGTAGTAGAAAAAAGCACTTCAATAAACATTTTAAAGACAGCAGTTTTACAATGTAAACAGACACATTTTTCAAGATCATTATTCATAACAGAAAATATATTGTCTAGTCAAATTGGTAGAACTTATTAGTAGAACCTGTTTGGTTTCAATAGGTGTCAGCAGAATGTGAACTGGAGTTTAGTCTACACATACAGTACAGTATGTCCTTAACCAGGATGATGGATTTATTTGGTAACAACTAGAGATGTGTGCCAACCCCCGTGTTTTGGTTTCAGATCTGGATCTCCCATGGTTTTGGATCTTTATTTGTTTTGCCAAAACCTCACCTCCGTGTTTTGTTTTGGTGTTTTGGTTTTGGATCTGGATTTTTTCTTAAAAAATCAAAAAAACTGCTAAAATCACAAAAAATGGGCCTTTTTTATTCCTACAGTATTAATAACATCAATAACATTTATTTTTACATGTTTCCAGTCAATTTTGACCACCACACAGCTCACAATATTGATTTGTTCATCTTGTTTAGGCCCAAAATTTGCACCAAGATAGCTGGCTGACTAAGCTAAGCTGCAGCAGTTGGCAGCACAAACACATGGCAGTTCAACTTCAAACATGGCACATCAGGAAACACTTTTATTATTCAAGAGAGGCCTGAGGGAGTTGGAGTATGTATGTAGTTGAAGGTAGGGCAGGGACAGGAAGGGTTGATTGGTTTAAAATTTTGTTTTTTGATTCAAAAGAAAATTTATGAGGGAGAAGGGGAGGGGAGGAGACATTTACAAAAAAAGTGATACAGTATATTTACAACAGTCCTTGCCACAGAAGAATCATTGAGCATGGCTGCTGCTGCTGCTAGGAGTTGATTTTATCAAGGGGACCAGGAAGCATGCTTTCCAAAAAAAATAAACAATTGACTTAATGCTTTGCAAATCTTCTATAAAGGCATTTCCCAACCTGTAGAGGGACATAAAAAAACATAGGCCCTGATTCAGAGCCAGACGCTCTGACCAGAGCGCTCGCTCTGAATCAGGGCCCACCTCCATAAATATGGAGCGTCCTCCTGGATGCTCGTATAGCTGTGGGTCACCGCCCACAGCATATACGAGCGTGCAGGATGATGGTCGCGATGGTCTTGACCATCGCGACCATCGCCACTGCGAGCAGAAGCCTGCGGTTGAGTTTCTCAACCGCAAGGCCAGGAGTGATTTTGGCTCTATCAGAGCCAAAATCACTCCCACTGACATCACTAGTGATGTCAGTGGGGCCGGCTTCTGATGGTAGGCATTCCCTTGGGAATGCCTCCATCTGGCAGGCACGCCCACCAAAGGGGGCGTGCTGTCAATCTACATCGACAGCACGCCCCCTTTGATCAGACACTACGAGCGAAGGAAAGTCCTTCGCTCGTCGCGTCTCGCGCATGCGCACGACGGAGCTCCCTCCGTTGTGCGTATGCGCAGTGCAGACCATCGACCCACTTGTGAGCGGACAGCCGCTCGCGAGTGGGTCTGAATCAGGGCCATAGTTAGTTAGTGGCCTTCTAACTGCCATTGTTCCCACTGTCCTCTTAACCATATGAGATATGTGAACAAGCGGAACAGAGCAGCGAATGCAACATTTCAGATTTAAGGTTTAAGTCTTACATTGTGTCTTTCTTGGGAATTCTTTCTTGAGCGCGATGCCTACTTGCTGGGAGTGGATTTTTTTCATCCCAGAAGGAGTCCAGGAAGCGTGCTTTCTAAAAATAAATAAACAATTGACTTAAATAATCCTGTGCAGACCTTCTATTCTGTAACAGAATTTCCCAACCTGTACAGGGACATTAAAAAAACAGAGTTAGTTTGTGGCCTTCAAATTGCCATTGTTTCCACTGTCCACTTCTTAGATAGATATGTGAATATGTTAGAATGTAGAAGGCCAAAAATTGGGTGAACCACACATGGCTGATCGATCAACCATGGCGACTGGATTAGTGTCATAAGAAATAGGAGGCTGCAAACTGGGTGTCATGTTATGAGTTGGCCATATGGGGTATGTTGCTGTTAAGGGATCAGGCTGGTTATCAGTGGACACATTATTATAGTTGTCATTTTGGGTTGCCATCTCCTGAAGGGTGTTTACCAACAGACATAGACTACCTACCTATCAACTCAGGCATAGACACTTCCTGAGGAACAGAGCTCTGTTCTCTGGAGGGAAGCCAAATAGGTGGGAGCCCCTGTTCCAACATCTGAAGCTCTTATCTCTCCACATCATCTATAAAGCTGCATACACACACACAACAATTTTTTTGAACTATTATCGTTAAATGATATCATTTAACGATAATCATTTGACTCAGAAAGTGAACAATTTTTTCAAGCGATGAACGATAATCGTTCATGCGCGTTCACGTTTGTAGTTTGTAGTTCAGTCAGACTTGTCAACTCAACGATTTTCATTAAGGGAATTTGCAAAAATCATTTATAGTTCAAAAAAATCGTTCATTACACTTTAAAAAATCTGATAGATAATCTGAAAGATAATCTGACAGATAATCTGGCAGAAAATAGTTCATAAAATCGTTCATAAAATCGTTAGTAACAAAATCGTTGTGTGTGTATGCAGCTTTATAGATGAAAAAAATGTAATCGGGGAAATCTAGCTCCTCTTTCTGTACCCTGCTCACCCCTCAACAGACAGGAGGACAGCACCCCTGCACACCTACGCCGATGACAGTGACAGTAGGTGTGGCTGACACGCCCACAAAAAAAAAGACAATATATTTTAATTTTTTTCAGCTCCAGGCCAAGAGCACAGATTAATCATGACTGGAGTCGGGCAGCACTAGGTTGCACTCAGAAAACTAATTTCGGTCAAACTCCGGCACACACACAGTGTCTGCCCAATCCCACTCACCAAGATCCTGCCCAATCAGGTGATAGAGTAATACGAAATAATAATAGGAAAGGGGATCAAAGGCGATACATACAAATAAAAAGATGATGACAAACCAAGAAAACAAGTCCAAAATTCAGAGGCAATGTCCAAAAGGTCAATATAAATGGTACCTTTGGAGTAACTCTTCTTAGAGTTTCTCCATAACAGGAGGGATGAATACGTGGGGAAATGAAAAAGAGAAAAAATGGAACACAATGTGAAGTACTGATAAATGAATAAATATATCTCCCTTTTTTTGTGATGATCGTGGATATGGTGTTTGTATAGTTCCCAAATGAAAAAGTGAAAGAGACTCGCCACCACTATCTTCCAAAATCTTAGCTTACCAATGACTCACACAAATGGTACGGCAACAAAACACATCAAGGTTTCTTTGGAAGGAAATCACCTTTGAATGTTTACACAAAATAATTCATATGAGGCGTACCCCAACTCACATCTCAAGTAGTTGGGATCCACACATAAAGGTTTCTTTATACTTGTCGAGGATCTTATCACACACAAAGATTTCAAAAAACCTATAACATTTATTTGCACAAAAAATAAAGATTCAAATGTCTTAATAATAAAGAACTTCTGATATAAATAGAGTACCAGGATCCAAAGCAATGGATGATATACACCAGTAATACCTTATAGGAAGTAAGGTCCGGACTTAAATCCAAATAGGGAAAAAAACTTCATATATCTCCAAAGCAATTTCAAGGTTTCTATAATTTGTCCTTTAAATATATCCAGTAGTCACAGCACCAACGCCGTTTCGATCCTATGTGGATCTTTATCAAGGTGTGATCTACTACTGGGATTCTGAAGTTATTTATACCTTGTGACAGGAAGTGAGGTAATTAATTGATAACAGCATGTGTTCTATAACATTACATTCCTTAATCATATATCTTTAAGGCAATAAAATGAATTCAATATACCTTATGAATGTCCAACATAGGACCTGTAGTGGAGAACTGAAAACAAGATTTAGACAAACAGTGGAAAACAGGAAGACGCAAACTGGAAGTTCTGCGTTCCACCTGGAAAAGGTGTACATCCTATATCGATCCCTGTATGTCCGATGCATATGTCGTGAGTTCCGTTTATCTTTAAGGTGGAAATCAAGTTTGGTATGCCTAATCAGCGTCCACCAAGGGACCTGTGGTTGGGCGCTCAAAAACGGGACCCGAACGAACAGCGGAAGTTCGGATGACGCAAACCGGAAGTTATGCGTTCTACCTGCGTTCCACCTAGCCGGAATGTGTATGACATACAGTTCCCTATATGCCCAATACCTGTGTTATAAGTTCCACTAATAAAAGGAACATAAATTCAGAAATTCCATGGGGGAGTAACTAACCAGTGATGAATATACACTAGGTTGCAACTTACGTTCGGGCTGGATCTTGTGCGGTACTGCGGTTAAGCCTAACACGCACACATGCACACAGAAAAATAAAAAATACACTTTTTTGATTATTTTTTTTTAGCATGACTGGAGTCGGGCAACACTAGGTTGCAACGTGCGTTGCTGGCTGGATCTTGTGCAGTACTGCGGTGAAGCCTAACACACACGAATACACACACACTGAAAAATATAAACAACACTTTGATTGATTTTTTTTTTACTTTAAATATTAATTTTTGAGTTAAGAACTTGGGCCCAGATGGACATAGCACTAGCCCAGATGTATCTGCAGTTCTGCACCAGCCCAGATGGATACAGCAGAGAGCAAAGCACCAGCCCAGAATGGATCAGCAGCACCAGCCCAGGACACAGCAGACAGCACAGACAGCCCAGATGGACACAGCAGACAGCACAGTGATAGCACCAGCCCAGAATGGATCAGCACCAGCCCAGGACACAGCAGACAGCACCAGCACCTCTCCCAGCCCTACACTACCCACCCTCCCTGTTCAGTCTCCACAGCCTGAGTGAGATGGCGTCCATCGTGTGGTCCCTTATATACTACATTGATCATAGAGACGAAAACTTGTGAACTGCAAGATTTCAGACTCTATAGTTTTGCCTCGGTTTGAGATCCGTGTCAGGCGGGAAAAATCGAGCCTGCTTGGATCCGACTCAGATCTGCTAATTTTCTGGTGGGTTTGGATCTCTGAAATCCAAACCTGCTCATCTCTAGTAACAACAGTATACATAGGGTTATTAGTGATGTAATGAGTAACAGCGATGAGCACAGGCTTAACAGCAGTACTGCAGGTAGTGGCTGTGGAAGCAGTAATTGGTCACTACAGAGGACCTACTGTAAGTACTGCAGTTGAAAGTTTTCTGTATTTACACAAAGGGATGCCAATGGAGTGTCCTTTATGTACTCCTCAATTACACGTGCATACATTAAGTTTGACTCTGTATGCAGCACATTTGACATCCCATGCCGCTTGTGTTTTACAGCCTAAGATATCAGTTAGAGAGTGTACAGCGCTTTCCTCTGCCTCCATTTGTATCAGCATTTATCATCGGATCTTGAAAATAATTTTTACCTGTTCAAACAATCTGAAAGCTAATGCAGTGGTTCCCAATCTGGGTGCCATGGAAAAAATGCCTATACTCTAGGGTGCTGTGATTTGAAAAGTTTGGGAACCACTGAGCTAATGTACTGTGTTTAGTTGTTTGATAATTGATATATCAATGTAGAAACTTTGTAAGCCGTATTGATCAAGCCACTCTTAATTTGTAAACTTATTATATACCATGGTCACTAGAGAAATGGTTAAGCACAGCTTTTAAGAGTCCAGCCTCCCTGATTGTGAACTATCACTGGGGTTGCAGTCACAGTGAGCTGGACATTAATTCCCAACACATTTGTGTCAGCTCTTTATTAACACCATCTGGGCCAAATTCATACAAACCCACCACAACACATCAAAATATGCACATACACATATTCACTCTAATCATACTTAACCAAACCCCCCCATCTTCCCTGCACCCTATTTGCAGCGCTTTCTCACCCAATTCCTAGCTAACTATTAATTTGTCTTTATGTTAAATGCCTCAACCATGTTGAGCTATTATAATTGTTACTATTATTTTGTATTTATTCAACTTATTCTGCAGCACTGTAGTAATAGTGAGTAGGGCTGCAACTAAGTGTGTTATAAGTGCTGCTACACAGAGCACAGGGATTTGTGGGCAACACCATCCCTGTCCATAACCCTTGCTTCTGCTAGCAAGGAGCCTGGAATGACACCTTACAGCTGGATCACTGGTGTGTTGTCACCAGATGCCCCCCCTTCACACAATGTAATGATGTCATGCACCTGACATCATGATGCTAAGCGGGTGGGGCCAGCACAGGGCGCATTTATGGCCCTGGACAGTGAGATAAATTGGAGTGACAGTAATACAGGAATAAGCAATAAAACACACTGTGAAATTGCCTTCCTTTCTAGATATTAAAATCTAATGACAAAGACCACCCACCCAAATCTACCACTTTGCTGGAGCGCTGAGAAATAGAGAGCAGTGTTCAGTATGATTCTGTATCACTGAGGACTGTATGTGTTGGAAGATGACTATTTTCAATATAATATTAATAATAATAATAATAATAATAATAATAATAATAATAATAATAATAATAATGTTATTTATATAGCATTTTTTCTCAAAAGGACTCAAAATGCTTTACATTTGCATTTAAAAAAGTACAAGATACAAAATAAGCTTAACAGAAAGAGAGAACTGAGCATTTGGGTTGTATTGGTTTTAAGAACTAAAGGGACATTAGTGAAATGTTTGAGTTAACAGGTAAGTCTACAGTCTGTTTTTGAAGGATTCTTGAGTGGAGGCCTCTCGAATTATATGAGGAATCGAGTTCCATAGAGTTGGAGCCACAAAGCTAAAAGCTCAACCCACAAAAGATTTAAGGGAGATTCTAGGCCTACCTTTCTCCGCAATCTGGTCAGAAGCCACCTTCATCCTTGTTTCTTACAAGGCTTCCACTCCTTCTTAAAACCTTTATTTTTTTGGCTTTTTTTAATTGAAATCATTGTCAGCTTGCATTTTAATTGCTGGTACCTCCTTCAATTTTAATATGGGAGTATAGAAATGATAGATTAAACTGCATGTTTTATTTACCTATGATAACTTTATAGTACAATCTGCACTAGATTGGCTATATATGTCTTTTCCTGGAAGGGCCAGGTAGAGGGCATTGCTATAGCCTAACTGTGAAGATAAAAGTGCATGTATGACTTTAGGCAGATCTTCTAAGGGAATTAAGTGCTTGATTCTGGCTATGTTCCTCATTTGATTGTGGTTGATGCCTGACTTATATATGTCAAGTCACCACCATCATTAACACTTATTGATTTATCTTTACACATCTTTTCTTTATACTTCACTATCACCTTTTTCGTGTGATGCCCTGGGGATGGCCCTTGGCTGAAATTTTTTTTGGGGTGCCTTGCTTCTCGGATGTGAGCCCCTTAATGGTAGGGACACCAGTATAGAGGAGCCTTGACGATTGGCCTGGCGCTTATTCATATATTTGCAAATGTGTGTAACTAATACCTCTAAAACTCTATTATCATGTAGGATTTAAGTATTGTTTTTGCTGCAGTGTGCTGTGGGGCAAATCTCTTCTTTTCTGTGTTCAGTGTAAACCCCACCCTTTACAAGCACCTGTGTTATGCAATTAAGCTGATCTGAGCAACTACCATTTTTTTGCAAGTCACCATCCAGGACAACACCAAAATTCCATGAATGTTCAGTGTGTTGTAATTCTGAACCCCTAAGCGTAAGTCCAGTTGGTTGGCTAAGCTGCAATCTTGACTGTGAGTTCCTATCATAAGTACCTCTGTTTTATCAGGATTCAGTCACAGCCAATTGTTACTCATCCACTCCTGGAGCATTTAGGGTTGGTTTTAAGATATCAGTACCCAAAGCAAATGACAGGAGTTGTGTATCATCTGTATAGTAGTTGTAGACCAGGCCAAGATGTCTGATTATTTCACCCAGTGGTAGCATGTATACAGCAAAATGCAAGGGAGATAGTATAGAACATTTTGGAACACCGCATGAATATATTCCAGAAGAAACTCTCTGTGTCTTGCCGGTGAGAAATTGTTTGAAACAGCAAAGGTCTATGATAGCCCAGTTAAAAAATTATTCACTATGATTCATTCAGATGATATGCTATTCAATCAGACCACTTTAATAAATGGATAACTGGAAGATTAGTAATACACGTTCAACATAGTGAGATATATATTGTTATAAAGCATACAGTAGCACTGGTTTTAATATATGAACCTCTGGAAACTTAACTAATCATAAAATATATCTCATTACTTATTACATTTTATATTAGTCTTTGAATGAAGTATTATAAAATATTGAATAAATCTAGTTGATGTATAGTTATAGGGTGGTTTTTAAATGAGCCAATTGCAAGTTGAGCCAATTAAGCCAAAATTGCACTATTTTCTTAAACATGCTTGCAGTTTGGTGTCTTTTGTTGATTTTGTAATTGCCGCCCATCGCCGGAGATTGGATCATAGGCATTTAAGGGCAATTTTGCCAGTGATAAGAAGTGATTATAATCTGCTGCTTGATAAATTTCCTAACTTGTCTATTCTTATATTTTTACCTCATCTCAAAATTAATATATTTTTCTGGAATTAATTACTATTTTTGTTAAATATCACAACCTTTCCTGAGCATTAAGATATTTGCACATTTCTTTGTACTTCTTATAATCCATTTTGTTTTCCTTTTCAGTGAGAAATTTTTCTTCCACTATCCTTAAATGACAGCCTGGCTTATTTTATAGTTATTAAATCTGTGCTCTGTTCTCTTTACTTGTATTTTGCCTGCAAAAGCATAGTTTATTTTTTTCCTCCATTCTGTCTTTTATACAGGGTTTTGCCTTACGTCTTATTTGTTGCCTTGCGCTCTTGGAAATTCTCGAAAATCCTCTCTGTGTCAGTTCTCCAACTGTCAGGTATTCCAAGGTGAACTTTGCTATAATTGGCTTAGTGGGTTTGGGACATGTCACATATTAAACTCAGCAGTGTACTGTAGCAGTCATTTTACACTGTACAATCCTATAATGACTTTGGTCCCCATATATGGAACCATATAATTGTACCTGTGGTTTATGTGAATTTTGCATGGTGTTCCACTGCAGTGCCAAGGGAACATTTCAGGAAGCAATAGCTTACCACAGTAATTATTTATAAGTAGGAACAAATTTTTTAGCTATTTACAATGACACTAATTATGACCTGTGTGAACATCTTCAGACATAAAGAACCTGATTCAGAGTTGCACACAAAGGGCTTTATTTATGAAGCAGCAACTTTTATAAGTGCCTCTTCCCAGAGGATTGTAGGTGAAAATTTAAAACAGCACTCACAATGAGTGCAAAGCGCACTTTACACTAACTGCAAGTGCCGTTTGAAATTTCCACCTACAACCCACTTTGAAGCGGTAGCTTAAAAACAATGTTGCTTCATAAATAAAGCCAAAAATGTTTTTATCTGCAATTCTTTGCACTGTGCATGTGCTGAAGGCAGCATTATGCATGTCTGTGGAATAGCAGGCAATTCAATCACATAAATGAGCCACATATCCACTTGTAGCTAAATGGTTGTAACCATGTGCGCCAACTGGGATTTGCAGAATTGCAGGTTATTCAGAGGTGAGCATACTCAGAGATACGGCTGATTCAGAAGGATCATTTACTCCAAAGATTAGAGATGACCGGTTTGGATTTGGGAGAATTCGACAGACCTGAATTTGGAGTTTCCAAGTGAATCTGAGTCCTGATTGGGTCTTTTAGCAGAGTAAAATGTGCACTTTGCACTGCATATTACACTTTGCATATGCATACAGGGGTGTTAATATGCAGTGCAAAGTGTAATGTGCTGGGGACAATTTTTCTCCAGATAAATTCATACACCAGACCAGAGTATAGTATAACTGGCCAGAGTGATGCTGATTGAACACAGTAGTTGGTGCTGGTGGATAAAAATCATATGTGGTATACTTATCCAGTTCTCATATTTATTATATATCCGATAGAACAACAGGTAGCATATGGCACAAAGAATTACAGAGGTGTAACAGTGATAGATGGAAAACAATTTTTGGGGCAGTCTGGAGTGCAGGCTGGGGCGCCGAGAGGGGGGGGAGCGGGTACAGAATACCGGGGCCCGGGTTTCCAGAGGGGCCCGGTGGGGGTCCGGGTCTGGCGCCGCTCCCCCCTCCCTCTCAGCAGCCCAGCACACAGCATGTGCTGAGCTGCAGTAGAGACTGCTCATGGCTGGTGAGCAGCAGCCACAGCAGTCTCCAGTCTCCTATGCCTGTGGGGGGGAGCGATCACACTGATCGCACCCCCTCTGGCTTTGAGCAGGGCTGAGGGGGCCCAGAGCGCTCCCCTCCCCAGCGCGCAGAGCTGCTTTGCGGAACTGCAAATTTTATTTTTTTCGGGAAGGGTGCGTGGCCACACCTCCCGCGATTAGGCCATGCCCCCTATTGCCCGGGCCCGCCGCGGCTCTCAACGGGCCTGAGCACAGGGTATTGCTAGGCATTATTGTGTACCAGACGTGATCACGGTTCTGAATCCAGTGATGGTAGCACTGGTAGTCTAGTGTACAATGGTGGTGGTATAGTGTTCTTACAGGCATACAGCAGGGGACTGTAGGGCTCCTTGGTGGTGATAGTCTTCTGGTCTGACCTATCCTTGTGGATGCTGGGGGGTAAGGATGCTCTGAGACAAAGAGCATGTGCAATAACACATGTCTGAGGTCAAACCTCTCTTTACTGAGTCCCAGCAGATCCTAGTGACCACCAGCTTGCTCATCCCTCTGTCCCTCCCTTGTGGGTTTCAGGTGCCATTATAGAGAGTGCATGGAGAGGGTTGTGGTCTGCAGTTGTGCTTTAACTGTCACCATTACAGAGAGTTGTAGGGGGTTTGATTGGTTGGGAAAACTGAAGCTGCACAATTGTTTTTACAAGGGTATCTTGATCATCTACACTGAAGCATAGATTAGTAGAAGGCATCTTTAATCTGTGTGACTGTGAGGGTCATACATAGCAAGCAATCAGCAATACATGCTGCTTCTGTTTGTTGAAGTGAGTTGCACTTGCAATTGTTTTTCACAAGGCTACAGTACCTCTATCATCTATGTTGCAGTATAAATTGTGCGTAAGGGGCAGAGACATTATTGTGATTGCAAGCTTAGCTGATCAAAAATGAATGTGCAGTGTCTGAGTGAACTACATCCCAAAGAAGAATTTTGTTGAGGTTTAAACTTTATTTAAGTCTTTTAATTCAATTACTGTATATATTTAAGGGAAGATTATGTGTTTTAAGAGACAGCATATATTACTGTACTTACTAGTTGTTGAGTTATCATCAGCTGCACCCCAAAATAATGAAAGTTTAAAAAATATTTTTTTCTCTGTTTTAATAATAAATCTTAAGTCTTTTATTATTTAATTTAGATATTATAAGAGAAGATTGTGTGTACTTAAGAGGCACAGTTTATTATTGTATTTGCTGGGAGCCGTGTCCTCATAAGCTACACCTCAAAATAATATAAGTGAAAAAAAAATGGAGTGGACTGAGACTTGTGGTTCAGTGACAATTTTATGCAGCACCCTTAAAAACCCACTACTCATTTCTAAGGCATGCCATTACTGTGGGAATGCCGCACATCACCTACACTTACACTTACTGATGTGTGCCAATTAGCATCAAGCTCCTAGTGGCACAGTAGTGCTGACATTGCCGCAAGTGTGCTACAGAAGATGCACAGTCAGTTTGTAATCCAAAGATACCTCTTTCTGGGCTGAGACTTGTAGTTCAAGCATGGTTTCATACACAGCTGTTCTAGCCTCACTACTCATATGTAAGGCATGCCATGATTGTGTGAGCAGAACTTATTGATGTGTACTTATTAGCAACATGTTGTACAAGCTCCAAGTGGTACAGAAGTGCCGACATTGCTGCAAGTGTGCGCCATAAAATCATAGTCAGTTTGTGGTCCAGAGACACCTATTTCTTAGCTTAGACTTGTAGTTTAGTGATGGTTTTAAACACCACTGTTCAGACCCCACTACAAAATTCTAAGACATGCCATCAATGTGTGAGCGCTACACACCACTTTATATAGTGCCACAGTGACCAGCGTACACTGCTGTGACCAATTAGTGACATGTTGTACAAACTCCTAGTGGCACAGCAGTGCCGACATTGCTGCAAGCGTGTTGCATAAAATGCACAGTCAGTTTGTAATTTAAAGTTACCTCTTTCTTTGCTGAGACTTGTAGTTCAGTGATGCTTTAATACAGTGCCCTTCAAACCAAACTGTTCATTTCCAAGGCATGTTTTCACTGTGTGAGTGCTGCATATCACTGCAGAACATGGACTGGCACTGACTTTTCTAAAATGAGGTATTATCATGCTGATATGTGTATCTAGCATAATATACTGTAATAATGATGGCAGAGCACATTTATAAATTGTTTTTCAAAAGCGTACTTAGGACTCTCACACCAAATGATTTAATCCTTTATTACACACTCATTTACAGCTCTTGGTCCATGACAGCTATGGCATACCGAATGACAGGTTCATACAGACATTGCATTGTTTTGTATTGTGTGATATGAGGGTGATGATAATGACATCTTCCAACTGTGATGATGATTAACAACACTGTTAGCCACCTTAGCCCATTGGTAGCTTGGTTTTAGGGGGTGCCCAAACAAACCAAGCATTTTAGCCACAAAATTGGCAGTCCCTGAAGTGCTTTGTTTGGTAAACTGTGTATGTCCTTTTTAGTATACAACATTATGAGCTTTTCCAAGACTGTGAGTGTTTGACAGGCAATGTATAATACTATATTTTACTAGAACATTTTGTATCTTGCAAGACCATCCGTCACCAGCTTCTAATCTTTATAGTATAAGCTTTGTTTCCAGTAGCTTCTCCACATATATAGTATCATCCTCTTTATCATCCTTTATTGTGTTTGTTTGACAGACTGCATATATTACCATACTTTACTTGGGCCGTTTATATTCTTCCGTATCTTGTAAGGCCATCCACCACCAGCTTCTTATCCAGACTTATTGGCCCCATTTCCTGCAGTTTCTCCACAGATACAGAGTAGTATTTTCAAATCATATAATTAATAATTATCGACTATGACTAGGCTGTTGCTCTGCCTTGAATCTGTAGTATTGTCCTGAGGCCAGTGATTTGCTATTTGGATTTAGTTTCCCTTTTAAATACCTCATTGGATTTCTGGAAGCTTGCTTTTTATTAGTCTGTTCCATGTCTTTATTTACTTTTCTTTATAGTTATTGCTGTTAGTAATCAATCAATCTTTTGTCAGGCTTCCACTAAATACTCCACCTCCATTTATGATTGCTGGGCTCAGGCCTCTGACCTAGTCCTTCATTAATGAAACCATTCTCTAAGGTTGTATAGTTTATTAAATTACTGTCCTATCTGCTACAGCTTTACCGCTATGCTTCATAGATTTACTATATTCTTTTAAACTGCTATGTGTTTGTTTCCCTGCTCTGTCACTTAGTTAAGCTAGCCAGCTCACTGCAGGATTTGGCCAATATTGGTGAAAACAATATTATTAACTGTTATGTGTCACAGTTGACTGAAAATGACTAACTAGTATCTTATGAATCCACCACTTCATCTGCCCAGTGAGAACTAGATGTAATAAGTGGACAATATAGGCCATGTCACCATAGATGAAGAATTGGATCTATAACATACTCAATGTTTGCATTCTATTAGAGAGCCTGTCTAAATGATTAGACAAGTATTTATTCATCTAAAAATCTACAAAAGTGGCCTTTTCTCTTAACTATAATGTTTGCATAAATTCAAGTTATATTCTATAATTTTTTATATTATTCTAAATTGAAATTATTTACAAATGTGAATTTAGGAAAAACAGAAGCTGCCAATATGTAACACAGGTATTTGCATTGGCTATTATAATTTACTGGTGTTTTCTGCCACAATACATTTTGTTCATGTTTCACACTTCTTATGGCATGACATACATTTTCACGTACTTTCTAACCTAGCCCTCTGTTTCTATAAATATTCTCAAATCATTTACTGTAGTTTACACATTTTGTACCCAGTGTTCTCTTAAACAAAGCTCCACAACATGTGTAATGTTGTTCAAAGATATAATACTTGATCTTGATATAGAATTTATATAATTGTTTGATCAATACATTTATCAAGTAGGTTAATTTAATTTAAAACAAATATATGCTCCAGTATATAATGGAAGACAGTGTTTGAGTACAAGGAATTAATGTATTGGTTATCCATATCCTGTAACACTCACCAACTTACTAAATAAAATGGAATAGAGAGTGATGAAATTATTTTATTACAGTTACATTCATTTATTATGGTGACACCTTAAGGCAAATATTGGTGGTAGCCCATGCAACCATGGTTTAAGGGGATCCTAAATCCTAATAATGTCAATCATTCAATGTTTTAATGTCCCCATGATGTATAGCAATGATATGAGGGGAGCAGCAATAGGCAGTGTTTTATACCTGTGAAGGTTATGGCTGCTGTACTTCCCAGTGGTATGCTGGGAGTCTGGTGCTCACAGTCTTAAAGGATCAGTTGCCCCTCTCCTTCTCTCCCAATTGGCAAGGTACAAATTGTACCTTATAGCCCTAATAGAATGTATTTGTTTTTTAACTTTGCAGTTAGTTATAATGATTTATATTTTAAATCTAAACATAATATGCTTATGAATACAACCAGAGAAATTTAATGCATTTAGATTAGTTAATTAATAAAGTAAAGCTGGAAAACAATAATATCAGTCTCCCCAGTGTACCACAGCATTAACTACAGAAATGAAAACCTTCCGAAGAGAGTTTTGTGAATTCCCGCACAGAAATTCAAATGTTCGATTCTTGAGTCCCAAATTAATTTATTGTAATCATTCTATTAATAGTGTGATCTAAATGTTATTATTCACATGTTTAAATATGGGGAAAATGGTGCCACCTTGCTCACTTAGTAAATGCGATATCAAATCAAAGGAGAAAAAACAGTGTGAGTCTATTAAGGTGCACACTAAGACACTAGGAAGTCGTATATTAACAAAAAATATATTTAATAATAAAACTTAACTTTTATTCTATGTATAAAAAACACATATATTTATATTGACATGGGTTTTTTTCTTTAAGATAAAAAATATGAAAAAGAAGTGCTGATAGTATGAAAAAGTGTTTTAAAAATTAGTCAGATCATTCCATGGAGTCACAGTGGGATAATATTTTTAGCTCTTATATTTCATTAACGTAATAGTTATTTCATATATGCCCTCATATATAAATGATTCTGTGTGGTCACCAGATAGTATAAGCATATATTAGCTATTGTTAATTGAGCAATAATGTGCAATGACAACACTGTAGATGTTATAGGGGCATGATGTAATCTTATTTACAATTTAGAAAGAGCAAAAGCAACAGTGTAAGCTAAAAATTGCCTCACTGTTGCTCTGATCCACAGTTTGTGTGTAGTATGGTCCTTTCTATTATTTTTATATTTTTTTCCTATTCCATAATATTTATTTATGTGCCCCACACATTGGTCTCACATAATTTGTTCAAATATTCGCACACAGAGATATTTATTCTGTCGTGCGCTACTACTGTGGGAGAAAGGGTATACAGAAATTCTCATATAAATATTTATTCTTGTTATAAAGCACACTGACTCTGTGCATGTATTGGTAATGAGACACACATATAGTTAAATATATATTATAGCATAATATTTCATAGTTGTTAGGCATGGACGTTTGTCATTCAATCTCATATGATTTATTCATATATTGGCACAACGATATAATGAATCTATCGTGCGCTGCTACTGTGAGAAAAAGTATCTATATAGGAGTTCTTGTATGGGTATTTGTTCTTAAACATAAGCACACTGACTCCATACATATATAAATATTAGTAATGAGACACACATATGCTTAGATATATGTCATATGATGATATTTCAATGTTGTTTGGGTATGGGCACTTGTACTTATGTTGCATACACATGCCGTGAAATACTATAATATTATATGTATGAAAATATCAGCCGTCTGAGATATCCCCAGCCTCATGCCGGTCTCGGCGCCGTGGTGGTCAGACGCGCTGATACTCTGTACTGGGGACTGGGAGTAGGGTAAGCCACAGCCTCGTCATTTCATGTTAGTCGTGTTAGGTATTTTGATCATATGCTAGTACGAATGCCAGGGTATATAGGCGCGCTAGCACTGTGGACCACCCAGACTGCGACTCCGTGGTCTGAGCTGACAAGGCCAATACTTATTTCGCCGGATGTCCGGCTTCTTCAGGGCAAGCCGAGCAAGTCCCTTGATGTGGTTTAAATACTTTATACCTGGATACTGTTGTTAGGGGGCGTGTCCATGGATTTATTTCCTATTTTCATCCTTAATGCAGGTTTAACAGTTTTCCCTTGTCGTATTTATTTTATTATTATTTAATAGTTATGGATTCCCAGGGATTAATGAGTATTCTTTTAATTATGAATAAATAAACTGAAAATTTGGAGGATTTTAGAAGAGCCTATGAGAAATACAAGAAGGACATAGATGAATTTGAAAAGATCCTAAAAGAAAGGAAACAACAGAAATTCACTAGAGACAGAAATGATTTTGCCAATAACAAAGTCTTTAAATGGAATGTTAGAAGATCTAGACAGGAGAGGATGGACTCGACAAACTACACCACCTCAGAAATTGAGTCGTCCGAAGGAGAAATTAATGAACCAATAAGTACCAAACAAAGAAACAAGCATTTTTTAGGGCTAGGCCATGGTATAATAGATGGACCAGGTGGAAAACAAGAAGGAGCCTCAAGAAATCTAAGAAAAAGAGACAGAAGAGATTGGGAAGATCAAGTGAAAAGAAAATACAAAACATACAGAAAATAAGGGGAGAAAACAAATTACAAATAATAAATTTATCAGACAGAAATCTAACTGATACACAAATAAAAGTGTTGTCTAAAGGACTCACCTTCTCTCCATCGAGAGATTTAAGTAGATTCGAAGTCGAAAAGGATCTGCAATTATATATAAGGAAACTCCTATTGAAAAAATTCTTCAGTAAAAAGATAATGATGAAGAAATCACTGAAGATCCCACCTCTTCAACTCTGAATGAACAAGAACAGGAGGCTCTACAAGCCTTAATTGAATTAGAAGGAGAATCTGACAATTCGGAGAGACTGAATACCAATATGCATAGAAAACTGAGGAACAAATCCAAATTCATCCCACCCCTTAACATCTGCCCACAGATATCAGTATTTCAAAATTTGGTCTCAAAAGACATAGACCAAATTTTTACAAATAGGAATCAGTATAGTAGAAGTAGAAATATTAATAAAGAAGAACAAAAGGCACTCAAGGAAATAGAAAGCTGGGAGGAAATCATTGTGAAACCATCTGATAAGGGAGGAAATGTCATCTTATGGCCCAGAAAAGAATACTTACAGGAAGTCAATAGACAACTAAATGACAAGAAATGCTACAAATGTCTTTTCTCAAATCCAACCCTTGACTATCAGGAATTTTTTCATAAAATCCTTAAAGAAGCCTTAGATGGGAATATCATAAATAAAGAAGAATTCAATTTTTTATGGGTAGCAAACCCCAAAATTCCCACATTATATGTCCTTCCGAAGGTACACAAAAATGCCAAAAAAACACCAGGAAGACCGATAGTGTCTGGTATAGGGAGCCTTACAGAAAAAGCAAGTATATATGTAGACACATATCTACGGAAATTTGTTATAGAGCTACCTTCGTATACAAGAGACACCATGGATATCTTGAACAAACTAGAAGGTCTACATATTACCCAAAATACCTGGATCTGCACATGTGATATAGAGTCTCTCTATACCAGCATAAACCATACCATCGGAATACAAGCAGTTGAGTACTTCCTGAGGATGGAGAGAGAGAATGACCATAGTCAATTTCTATGTGAGCTACTGGAATTCATCTTGACTAAAAATTACTTTGTCTTTAACGATAAATTCTACCTGCAGACCCGAGGTACAGCTATGGGGACTACGTGTGCACCCACATATGCGAACCTGTACCTCGGGTGGTGGAAGAAGGAGCATGTCTTCAACGACCAACTGGAAAATTATACCAAACATATCAACTCATGGCATCGCTATATTGATGATCTATTAATAATTTGGGAAGGACCACAGGAATTATTCAAGGACTTCATAGAAGAACTTAACAACAATCCCTTCAATCTCAGATTGACAATGGAGACTCAGGAACAAATAACCTTTTTGGATCTTACTATAAGGATCACAGGATCAAAAAATATAGAAACCGATATGTTTCGGAAACCAACAGCCACCAATAACATCTTGCACTTTGGAAGCTCCCATCACCTAACTACTAGAAACAGCATCCCCAAGGGAGAGATGCTTAGAATACGTAGAAACTGCTCAGAAATGAAAACCTTCGAGATGAGAGCGGAAGAACTTGAAGAGCGTCTATTGGATAGGGGCTACAGTAAACTTAGCATTAAAAAGGCATTAAAGGAGGCAAAACATAAAAACAGAGAAGACCTACTGACTCCGAAGAATAGAGATGAGAAATCTGGAGAAGAAAAAAACAGATTCATAGGAACGTACTGCAACCAATGGAAAGAGATTTGTGATACACTCCAGCAACATTGGCATGTTTTACTAACTGATGAAGAACTAGCCAAACAAATAGGAGATAAGGTAAATATTAGCTGGAGAAAATCACAGAATATTGGTGATATATTAGTACACAGCCATTTCTCCAAAGGAAGGAAAAAAGAGAATTTTGAAGGAAGTTTTCCATGTGGTCATTGTAAAGCCTGTATCTATATGAAAAGTACCAAAAGCTTCACAGACAGATATGAAAACATCAACAAGATAAGAGAATACATCAACTGTGACACACAAGGAGTCATATACTGTCTAGAATGTGAATGTCACAAAAAATATACAGGGATGACCAGTAGAAAATTAAAACAAAGAATTTTAGAACATGCAGGAAACATCAGAAACGCAGAAAAAGACAAAACAAAGATGAAACAACTTACCAGCATTGCTCGACACTTCCTCAAAGATCATGGAGGAAATCCAAAACACCTAAAGGCCTTTGGAATGGAAAGGATTCGCATGGGGATCAGAGGAGGAGACCTAAAGAAAAAATTGGAACAAAGGGAAACAAGAATGATATATATGATGGACACAATTATCCCCAAGGGTCTAAATGAAAACAACAATAACACAGTTTTTCTTTGAGTAGCCAAATTAAGAAATCATGGTCCCTATGTTTAGACATATTTTAAGATCTGGGATAATAAGAGAATGAAAACATATCGTTTTTTGATGTCCATGAATTATATATCATAATACTATTACAAATAAACAGTTTTTCCAGATAATTTTCATAATAAATTATGATTAATCACAATAATCACTACTTGTATCAACACGTAGTATCACTTTTAGATATTTGCTGATTGCACTCACTTATCTAATAATTTATTATTTTTTTATCACTATAAGTCAGTATTATCACTGACATAGGATATTAATCACATCACACGATAGTATATTTTCACTTTATTTAGCATAATTCATACATCAATTTTAATTATTCAATGATATTTTTATTTATATATTTAATTATTTTTTCAATCACTGCACTAATAAATGGGCCAGATAACTGACACTCTGATTATCACTGTTTTAAATTTAGCTATTTTTATATTTTTCTTACATTAATGGTTTTCTTTCCCCTTTTTTTCACTTAATATTAAATATTTACATTCAATATATTTAAATATATTTATATTTTCTTACATATAATATTATTACATTGTATTCACATATCCCATTAATTAAAATATAAGAATATATATGTATAGCAAGCTTAATAATATTTTATTATCAATTATGTCTCCACATATGGCATTATGAAATATCTATTATATCTAAAATAATGGATGACTATACTGATACCACCTCTATCCTCTTGTGGAAATTATAAATCCTCTTTTTAGTTTATTTATTCATAATTAAAAGAATACTCATTAATCCCTGGGAATCCATAACTATTAAATAATAATAAAATAAATACGACAAGGGAAAACTATTAAACCTGCATTAAGGATGAAAATAGGAAATAAATCCATGGACACGCCCCCTAACAACAGTATCCAGGTATAAAGTATTTAAACCACATCAAGGGACTTGCTCGGCTTGCCTTGAAGAAGCCGGACATCCGGCGAAATACGTATTGGCCTTGTCAGCTCAGACCACGGAGTCGCAGTCTGGGTGGTCCACAGTGCTAGTGCGCCTATATACCCTGGCGTCCATACTAGCATATGATCAAAATACCTAACATGACTAACTTGAAATGACGAGGCTGTGGCTTACCCTACTCATAGTCCCCAGTACAGAGTATCAGCGCGTCTGACCACCACGGCGCCGAGACTGGCACGAGGCTGGGGATATCTCAGACGGCTGATATTTTCACACATATAATATTATAGTATTTCACGGCATGTGTATGCAACATAAGTACAAGTGCCCATACCCAAACAACATTGAAATATCATCATATGACATATATCTAAGCATATGTGTGTCTCATTACTAATAATTATATATGTATGGAGTCAGTGTGCTTATGTTTAAGAACAAATACCCATACAAGAACTCCTATATAGATACTTTTTCTCACAGTAGCAGTGCATGATAGATCCATTATATCGTTGTGCCAATATATGAATAAATCATATGAGATTGAATGACAAACGTCCATGCCTAACAACTATGAAATATTATGCTATAATATATATTTAACTATATGTGTGTCTCATTACCAATACATGCACGGAGTCAGTGTGCTTTATAACAAGAATAAATATTTATATGAGAATTTCTGTATACCCTTTCTCCCACAGTAGTAGCGCACGACATAATAAATATCTCTGTGTGCGAATATTTGAACAAATTATGTGAGAACAATGTGTGGGGCACATAAATAAATATTATGGAATAGGAAAAAAATATAAAAATAATAGAAAGGGCCATACTACACACAAACTGTGGATCAGAGCAACAGTGAGGCAATTTTTAGCTTACACTGTTGCTTTTGCTCTTTCTAAATTGTAAATAAGATTACATCATGCCCCTATAACATCTACAGTGTTGTCATTGCACATTATTGCTCAATTAACAATAGCTAATATATGCTTATTCTATCTGGTGACCACACAGAATCATTTATATATGAGGGCATATATGAAATAACTATTACGTTAATGAAATATAAGAGCTAAAAATATTATCCCACTGTGACTCCATGGAATGATCTGACTAATTTTTAAAACACTTTTTCATACTATCAGCACTTCTTTTTCATATTTTTTATCTTAAAGAAAAAAACCCATGTCAATATAAATATATGTGTTTTTTATACATAGAATAAAAGTTAAGTTTTATTATTAAATATATTTTTTGTTAATATACGACTTCCTAGTGTCTTAGTGTGCATCTTAATAGACTCACACTGTTTTTTCTCCTTTGATTTGATATCAGAAATGAAAACCTGCAGGAATTGCATATGGAGTACAGACATGCTAGTTTAATTTTATGGTAAAGAGTGTTGGTGGTAGAAAAAAGCAGGTGGCATAATAGAAGACAGTGGGGAGCTAAAAGTTTAGGAGGGAATATCATAGGTCGGAGGATGGCAAGAGATAAAGAGGACATCAATGACCTATGGAAAGTAGAGAAAGTAAGAAAACATTAATGAATTAAGGTGAAATGAAGTCAATAAACCAGGATTATTGACATATATTAAAGCTACCCAGTACAAAGTTTGCACAAGATATCAGGATCTCAAACTATGCCTCTGGATAAAACATTTACACAATAAATCATCTCACTGTCACATATAGAACATATTCTGATGAACTCAGAAAGTAAAACCCATCTTGGGTACTGATCATGGCCTTACTCACTGCTGATGTAGGCACTGAGAGACTGACACAGATTTCAAACAGAGCAGAGCACATATCTGAGGTAATGCCCACTATTCCTGACCAACATATGTGACACATTTATGCAAACTGCAAAAACTATGCAATTATGCATAACTGTGAAAAGTATTGGCAGCAGATATACCACATTGCCAACAGCCATATTTACACTACAGCTAGACTCAAGTGTGCCCACATCCTTAATAAATTATGCTCAATTATACTAAATGAAAAGCTAAATTTTAGACCAATTAAAGAGTAATACACCTTTTTTGCATTAACATTGTGGATTTCTGCTCCACTCACACATCTCTTAAAGTTTGTTTATATTGTTTTAACCACCTCACTTGAGGGATCAGCAAAGCAGAGAGAGGGGTGGGCCTGACAGAAGGGTGAATGGGATGGGGCAGAACAAGGGGATGGAGACTGATATGGCCGGCATATACTAGTACTATTATATAAATTTATATGTTACAAATTGGATGTACTGTAGCAAGGAGACTGGCAGATGAGATGCCGCTGGTCGAAATGCAGATGTCGCAATCCCAACACAGGAAATACTGATGCATATCTTAATCCCGATGCCGGAATCTAGACAGATGCCATCCCGAATTACTGTAGGCAACCCTGGGCATGTTAGCCATTAGCTGCGGGGGGTGGGGAATGTTATTTTTAGGCAGCATAGCGGGGTTAGGGGTAGGTTTTGGGGGGAGGTTACGGTTAGGCATCCCTAGGGGGGGTTAGGGTTAGGCACCACTTGGGGGATTAGGCACAAAGGTGGAAGGGTTAGGTTTAGGCACCAAGGGGAGAGACTTAGGTTAAGGCAATAACGTGGACAGTTAGGGTGCGGGATGGGTAGGGTTAAGGTTAGGCTACAAGAACGGAGGGTTAGGGGGAGAAGGGGGGATGGTTAGTATACTTATCTGACCCCTGTTGGGTTACCAACCATTGGTATGTTGCTGTTGCTATTTTGACAGGAGGTATCCCGACTGCCGGTATTTCCTAACCATTAACTACAACTTCATGCCCATTCTTGATTCCGCTGCCCCAGATATTACTCTCAGAACAAACTATGGCATTCCGAACTCATCCACAACCTTCAGATAATGTGTGCTCCCTCACAGATGAACAATAATTAAGGATATCTCACTCTCACATTCACGTCCTCCAAAGAATGAGACAAATTAAATTCATACTCTTTCCCTACAGCTCCACTCAATCTCACACCAAGTAGATGTACTTCAAATCTTTTATCTCCTCCTAATCTTCCAATCCATGAAACCTCATTACTATGTTTAACTCCCTCCTCTGCCTTTCTGCTCCTCCCTCTACCATACTCCCTCTGGGCCCTTGACTTCACCATACACTTTATTACCAATATCAAAACAATTTGCAATCTCTTACCAACCTCACTCTATTCACAAATACCCCATAATTCTGCCTTAGCTCATTTATATCCTTTCACACCCTTCAATCTGGTTTCTGCCCTCCACTCCGCTGAAACTACCCAAGGTCATCAAATAACTACTTACCACCAAATAAATTGTAATTTCCCTCTACTCATTCTCCTGGCTGTATCTGCTGTGTTTCAAACTAAGGACCACCCTCTTCTCCTTCAAATAATCTTTTCTCATGATCTACATGACTCTGTCCTCTCTAAATATTTTTTTTCTGACTATTCCTCTAGCTTAACCTCCACTTCTGTCTACCTGTTTGAATTTCTCAAAGCTTTGTTCTTGACCCCATTCTATTCTTCTTTTACAACTCCTCCCTTGGAAATCTCAGAAGCAATTTCAGCCTCTAATACAATGTATGTGCCACTGACTCTCAAATGTATGTCTCCTTCCATGATGACACTCCATCCATCATGTTTAGCATCTAACCTTTTTCCCAAATCATCTGTATTTCCCAGCATTTTCTGAAACCTAAAATGGCCAATACCAAACTCATAATTTTTGTACCTTCCAAAGTCCCTCCACCTCCCCATCTCTCTTTCTGTTGACTACATCACAATTACATCTGTCCCTCATGTTCCACTGCCTGTGTGTCATCCTTAACTTTACTTTCTTTTTCACACCCCACATTCTGAATCCTTCTGCTACCACATCCACAACACTTCTAGGATCTGGCACTTTCTCCCCTTAGTGGCTATTGAAACAGTAATCAATGCACTTATTTTCTCTCATCCTGTAATCTCATCCTTTCTGAAGTGCCTCACACTAACCTCGCTGCACTTCAAACTATAGTGTCAGTAGGGACCTATTTATCAAATAATATGTGCAAGATAGTACTTGA
Organism: Taudactylus pleione; assembly: GCA_031769625.1. Classification (NCBI taxonomy): domain Eukaryota; kingdom Metazoa; phylum Chordata; class Amphibia; order Anura; family Myobatrachidae; genus Taudactylus; species Taudactylus pleione. The sequence continues at coordinate 3,290,839 of JAUIMM010000036.1, forward strand.
AAACAGCATTTTTCGGGGAATACATGCAAAAATGAAGGATCCCCTGAAAGTACTATGGAGGGAAGGCAGCAGGAATATCTGATATTTGCTGTGGCCCCTCCATTTCTAACAGCAGCTGCAGCCCCCATATATTTGTATGGGGACTGCAAAGCTGTCGGATTTACCAAGCTCTGCAATGCAAAGCATTCCGGAGCTTGGCCCCAATAGGATAATACCATCTCCAGATGAAATGTCCTATAGAAGCCTATGGTTTACTATATCACATATTTTTTCAGAGTGGGAGCCTACAGTTCCCTCTTTGTCACTCCCCCAGTGATGCATGCATCGGCCAACAGCTCCACATGTGCATTGGCTGCCGAGGACCCATACCCAGGAGAAGTGTAATAGAGTTACGCTAAAACACTGTTTTCAGCTCTTCGCCATGACGGGCTCTTATCGGAGACCGTCTTCTGGCAAGAGAAAATTTAAAGTAAAGTTAGTAAATTTATCACATTCAAATTAAAAATGCAGGTTGTGATAAATATACCACTTAATGCTGCTGCTTGTCTCACTTGCATCCCCCTCTATATACAGCTTTACTGGCTTCCTAAACCCCCCACCCCTCCAGAGTCCATATCAAACTCCTCACCAAACACATATAAAGCTCTAAACAACTGACATTTATTTATTAATTATTTATTTATTACCAGTTTTTTATATAGCGCACACATATTCTGCAGCACTTTCCAGAGAATATTTGACCATTCACATCAGTCCCTGTCCCAGTGGGGCTTACAATCTATATTCCCTACCACATGTACATGCTCACAATCATCATTTCCAAGCTCATCTCTCTCCACCTTCCATATCATTCTTTTCTGCTCCTCCTCAAACCACTCATTCACCATCCTGGTCACTTCCTCTCATGTTCACTTCCAAGACGTTGCCTGTTTTTCCCTTCTGCTCTGGAACTCACTCCCTTGCCTAGTCAGATTTGATACGTTTTACCAGATTTAATTGCTCCCTAAAAATATACCTTTTATTAAAACTTACTTCCCTCCTCATAACTCACCATTCATCTATTCAACCCCTCCACCATATACTGTATCTTTGACAGTTTACACTTCAATTGTATACATCTTTCCCTTTGAATGTAAGATCTCACGTTAAACAGATATATGGCACTGCAAATACTTTGTGGAACTTTATACATAACTGCAAACAATAATATTCAATATGATTTGCACCATTCTAACACATCATCCTAAAACACAATTCTTATGTGAATTTTGGTGACAGGTGATGTCGATTCTTTAGGAAATGGAAAGCCTACCTAAACAGAGGCATGGAGCAAAATAGAAACACGTTCTGGAGGAGATATATTTTTCAGGAAGACAATAACTTTAATTAATTAGAAGTTACATTGGAGGTGAAATCCAAAAATAAGTGACCCAATCAAGCTGAGATCTCATTAACTCTAATAGTTTATGGAATGATTTGAAAATTTCTGTCCAGCAATGGTCCTGCTACAATCTGGTGGAATTGTAACAATGCTGCAAGAAGACTAGAAACAAATTATCCAAATAAACTCACTGCAGTAAATAAGGCTACATGTAATTCTTCAAATTACTAATGGAGCTAAAGCCTTATGTATACAATTATTAATCTGAATTTAATTTTTTATTTTCCAAAAACATGCTTAATTTTTATGCAATATGCTACTGTAATTTTTACTAAAGATAGTATATACTGTAAAGCATGGATAGAAATAAACCAGTATGTAGTTGAGATCCCGGGAGTAAGGATGCCAGCGCTCAGAATGCCAGCACAAGAATCCGACACTAGTCCTAATCCTAATGCTGGCTCCAGCATCCCACTGGTAAGTATTGAAGTAATGGAGAGGTTTAGGATTAGGGCTAGTGGTTAGGGTTAAGCACTAGGGGTGGGTAAGGGCTAGGCTGCATGGAGGGGAGGGTTGGGGTTAGGTTGTGGGGGGGGGTTAGGTGCTGCAGGGTGGTTTATTGGTAGGGTGCATACCAGCAGGCAGCAGGTGTCAGTATCCTAACCCTGTTGGGATGCCGGTGTTGGGATTCTGACCACCGGGATCCTGAGCATCGGCATCCCGTACCCAACCTGGTAAATTAACTAATACACATAAAACAGTCTTTATGTACCCATCTGCAGGAAACAGAGGAACAGCAGATGAACACAGTAGCTACTCCAGTATGAACATTACAGAGTAACAGTTTTTTGTCAGTGTTTGGTTCTAAGATGTAAAAAAACTCATATATATTATTACAGAGATTTACAGCAGCTGTTTAACAACATAAGTGATTTCCACATTATTAAACATGTTAAAATACGCTCACTGTAACTTTTATATTCTGTGGTATATGTCAGATTCTTTCTAATTAAGATAAGAAAAATATTAATTTCTTAGCTGAAAATCAACTGACATTTGTATGGGAGATGTATTGTTCCTTATCATTTTTGGTAACTTGAGGTAAATATTGTATTTGGCTTGGAACCATCCTAAAAATTTACAGAACAGGAAATCTTTAGAGTATAATTTATACAAATTCATGGCTAGAAATTATCTTTTATATTAGAAGAAGGATTGTTTAATTGTTTGAATGAACCTTATTGTTTGATACTCAGAACTAATTTCACTGAAATAAAACAAAATCATTTTAGTATACTAATGCATCTCAATAACCCGGAGACCAATAAAACATAAGATGATATTTTGCTTCAGTGTTCAAGAAAGATGCAGAATTATAAATTATTAATTTCTGTTTTACAATTCCTAGAAAGTATTTAATCATATATAATTAATCAATGTTCAGTGATAATAAATGAGAAATTATTCAGTTTTCAGTAAAAACTCTGCACAATTTATTTGAGTGCAGATAACAAACAGGACTCATCTTCCCCATATACAATAAATATCCATTGGGATTAAAAAAAAATAAACATACTTACATAGCCCCCACCGGTAATTCGTGCTAGTGAGCAGCTGGGGAGACGGTCACAGATCACTATTTATGACATACTGGAACCTGAGCCTCCAGGGTCACCCTTATTTGAAAAATAACATGTCTTGTTAGCCTACTTTATTATTCCTATTATTATTACATTGTATGAATTTAGTTTAAGTCAGCATAAACTAGCAAATAAACTGCACTATATTATGCAGGTGAAAACCTACTTGTATAATCCTGCTTTTTGCTGTTTTGGGAAAGTGGAAGAATGGCAATACCAGAACAAAATATTTGTTTGAATTGTTTATATAAAATAATTACTGTCATAAAGCAGGTTTTAGCCTCTGAGGCTGCAACACTACCTCGACCTGCCAAGCCAGAAGTTCGGGCACCTCTGCAAAAATGCTGATATTTTATGTCTATTGGAATGCAGGATCCAGAAATTTGGTTGCCTGCGCAATGGAGACTGCTCTGTCCAGTGTGCAAACCATCTCATCCATCTCAGCCTTTTAAGGAGGCTTCATCTGACATCAGGTGTTAGGTGGCTAGATTCCTTTTGGACACTGTAGTCCCTTACTTTGTGCTTGAGCATGACTTGCCATACTGGTTGGAAACTAGTTAGCAGAACTTGACTTGCTTCTAACCTTCTATTGCATGTTCCCTATTTATTGGATACCTGTTCCCAGACCTGGGGGTATATGTACTAAGAATCGTGTTTGGTCATGAAAAATCATCACTCATGTGTGTTTTTCATACGTAAACACAAAGATAAACTAAGAATTATTTTTGCCTTTCTATTTTTATTGGATTATACTGGTGATACTAATCATGATGGTGATACTAATCATGTTGTATTGTGTGGGGGTTCAGTCGTATTTACCTCTTATAAATAGACTCTGTTGAAGCACTGTACAGATCAGTGCTTCGGCAGAGTCTAAGGGGTATAGTTACTAAAGAGAAAGTTTTTAGTAGTGATGTTGCCCATAGCAACCAATCAGATACTAAAGAGAAAGTTTTTAGTAGTGATGTTGCCCATAGCAACCAATCAGATTCTAGCTATTATCTTCTAAAAGGTGCTAGTTAAATGACCCCCTCCTTCTGATGAAACCGGGAGACAAGTCCCGGAGAAACGCGTTAAAGCCACAGGGGATATCCTGAACCTCGCTGCAATATGCAAGATCCTCTACTTATTTAACATCTTTCTTTCACTCCACATCAGCACCTTGGGATAACATCTTAGAAGCTGTGACACGCAGCGACCGCAGTTGGAGTACACAGGGAGGACATCCAGTGGCTAATTTATGTCTCTCTGTCCAGCTTTATCAGCCAATTATACACAGGAGCCTACCTGGAAGCAATCTGGCTATCAGTCCACGTTGAACAGAGACTGTGGACATAGCAGTCATCATTTGGGCCCCGTTGGCCTTCACAGCAATTCCACTGTCACGGCAGGAGAAAGTTTGGGAGTTTATAACGGAGACATCATCCCCGCTTCAGGTGAGCCACAAGGACCCAAGAGGGAATTATACCACGGCATATTTATATACCTCCGATTCTCCCTACTCCAGCAACGACAGGTAGAAATTTTTGGAACTTTTCCTTGGTGCCTTGTGGATAAGATACTGCAGAATCTCTTATTGGGGTGAGACATTTACCTTCTATTGCTCCGAATTTGGACATATTGTTTGAAGATACATGAAGAAATTGCCATGTCACAAATGGACAGTTGTTGTGGATCTTAGAATAAAGGTGCATACACACGGGACGATTCACTCCATGAACGACATCCTCCCATGTGTCCCCGGCAGGTGTGTGCTCAGTGTCATTAACGACACTGAGCAGAAACACTGAACAAAATAAAGAACACATTTTTTCAGAGCTAGCCACCCTCCTTCATCCTCGAACATGTTCAACCTGACAATATTGTTAGGTTGGACAGGAGGTTCGGGCGAAGAATGATAATTAACTACCAACTACAAATGGGAGCATGCATTGGTCTTTATCGTTCATCATTTTGGGGCTGAAAATGAAAGATTTTTTGGACAACTGAATGATAACGATATAGTTATTGTTCCATCGTCCTAAAAATTTCTGCATGTGTACGCAGCTTTAGAATAAAGATCCACCTGGATCAAATACTTTAGGTGTAATTGTAAGTCCCTTGTCTTGCCATGTCAAGTAAGTAGCATTGTCCAATGAAGGACGAAAGGAAGATATTCCCCCACAGAGGAATAAATGAAGTATTGAAACGGTTTCCGTGTAATTTTTTATTAATAGATAGCCATGTGAGGTAGGTATAATGGAAAATGACATGATTCAGTATGTGTTGAGGAATGTCAGAGGGTGTAGAATGTGATAAGGCACTGAGGAAATAGAGTTTAAATAAAGCACAATCTAAGTCCCAGCTAGCATGTGTTTCTTTCAAGTAGCTAAAAGCTTATATATCGAAAGAAGACTGATAGAGATCAGGGATCCCCAAACCCCTGTTTTGTGTGTTGCCAATAACCTTGCATACACAATTTTAGTTTTTTTGTTTTGCTATAGGCACTTGGACGATAAACATAATGAACATAGCTTGTCAGATTTTAATATACTAATGTGGAGCATTTGCAGTAGAGAAATTTGGGGAAAATTATGTTTTTAAGCACTGCGGTTAGACCTATAAAGAAAGAGGAAGTAGCTTCAAATGATCCAACATAGTTACAATCTTGTTTAAAGTTGGAGTGTAATTTAAATTGTACAATTTGGTAAGATCTGAAGGAATATAAACACCAAGATACTTAAGGAATGGAGGAGCAAGAGCAATTTGGATGGGAATGGGGGTATTAAGAGAGTGGGGAAACCTTGGCTAAGAAGAAGGTAATCATATTTGACAAAGTTAATCTTATAGCCTGAAACATTACAAAATCATTAATAATCCTCAGAATCTCCTAGAAGGAGGACAGAGGATTGGAGACAAATAATAACATGTCGTCTGCAAAGAGGGCTATTTTAATATTAACTGTACCTATATGAATACCATGAAAAGTGTTTGCGGATCTGAGGGCTGCAGTATGTCTAAAGGTTCTAAGACATTCGCAAAAAGAAAGGGGAGACAAGGAGCACCCCTTTCTGGTATCTCCATAAATGAGAAATGGTGGGGAAAGGTGATCATTACATGATACCTGTGTTTTAGGTTGAAAATAAAGTGTTTTCAATATGTCAATTAAAGACATGGGGAATCCAAACTGACCAAGCATATTGTATAGGTGATTCCTGATGATAAGGTCAAAAACCTTTTCGGCATCTAACAAAAGTATCATATTAGGGTCAGAATTCCCAAACTCCATTAAATACTGAATAACTGATAAGACACATCTAACATTAACTACTGAGTGTCTACCCCAAATAAAGACCATCTGGTCTGAGTGGATGATAGAAGGGTGGACCACTTTCAATATGTCTGCAGAGATTTTAGTTAAGATAGTGAAGATATAATATACAGTAAATTGAGAAGTGAGATAGACCTATATGAGCCAGGTAAAGATAAATATCTACCGGACTTGGGGAGGATATATATTATAGCTCAAATAAAATACAACTGGATAGTTTTAGTGGAAATTATATGATTAAAAACAGCGACCAGTGTATCCCCAACACTTTTCTGAAGGATTTTGTAGAAATCCCTACTCAGACATTCTGAGCCAGGGGCTTTGGCAAGTTTCAGCTGTTGCATCACCTTGAGCACTTCAGTGAGAGTCACAGGTGCTGATAGTGTAGCTGATAACTTAAGAGGACAATGATGGAAAGGATAATGAATCAAAGTCAAAGGGGTGAGGTTGAATAGAGGGAGTAGTCTGAGGACCATCCATAGGAAGGTCAAGGTGAGGAGAATATAGTAGAGGAAGAAGGCAAGGTTGAGAAAGGCTGGAAATATAGATTTTCATAGAACTTGCTAATCAATTCAGCTATTTGGGTATTAGAGTTAGTACAAGAACCATTTTTATAGCAGAGGGGTTGAACAACCATTGGAACTCTGGTACCATAAGGAGATTTGTTAACAAACAACTAGTTTTAATGCCAAATCTATGAAAATGAAAATTCACATGGAAAAGATACCTGCCCCCCATGGTTTGGATACATTTATTAAAGTGAATTTTAGATATTTGATAAGTATGCCTGGTAGAAGGAAAGGGGTACTTTTTAAATATTTGGTAGGCCTCAGTTAAGGATGTTTGCATTTTCCACAAAGGAAGTGGAGTACTTCTTATTGTGTGCTAAGACATACTGTAAGAGATAATAGCCCCTGCAATTGCTGCTTTTGCTAATTGCCAGAACAGGAGAGGGTCAGGGACTCTAGGAAATAATGAGACAGAGAGGAGCAGAGCAGGTAATCTATTCTACACAGAATTTGGTGTGCTGCGAAGAGGAACGTGTAGTGTCAGGTTTGACATTGCGGAATCCCCTACTGAGGGGTTGTGATCTTGGGTTTGGAAGAATTCAGGGTGAGAGGCCTGGATATCAGAACTCCTCATCCACAGATCTTGGACATTGGTGAGACTTGGCCAATGGTTTGGAGTCTAACCTGCAGCGAGGTGTTCACCAGTGACCCCTCCAAGCGGGATATAGGTTTAGCTGCACCCTGCAGGCAGGTCGTGGTCCTTTCACCAGGTATCCAAGATCCATGGGAATAGAGTCTCAAGATATCAATGGACATGGGGAAGTGCCAAACAAAGGCACTGTTACACAAGGAGTTTCACCAGAAGATGGTACTTGAGGAGTACTCCACGAATAGCATACTGACACACTTTTACACTACATAATGGAACTTGAGAGGTACTTTGGAATTGGCACTCGAGAGGTACACTGGAAATGGCACTTGGGAAGTACAATGGAAGTGGCACTTGAGAAATGCACTGAGAGTAGCATGTTGATGCACCTTTTCTCCATGGGGTGGCACTCAAGAAATAAACAGGTAGTGGCATGCAGATGCACTCTTGACCCATGGGTTGGCACTTGAGGGATACACAGGGAGTGGTGTGTAGCTGCACTTTTGCACCATGGGATGGCACTCGAGGGATATACAGGGAGTGGTGTGTGGACACACTTTTGCACCATGGGGTGGCACTCGAGAAATACACAGGTAGTGGTGTGCAGACACACTTTTGCACCAAGGAATGACTCCTATAAAGCACACAGGCAGAGATGTAATCGCACTGTCGCTGGAGGTGAAGCACTCAGGCAGAGATGTTAGTCGCACTACTGCTCCTGGAAGACACTGGTAATTTGTACACAGGCAAGGATGTTGGTCACACTGTTGCTCAAAGGAGACACTGGAACTAACACATAAGCAGAGATGTAATCACACTGTCGCTCAAAGGTGACACTGGAGACTAGGCAATCAGGCAGGGATGTTGGTCGCACTGTAGCTCACGGAAACATGGGAAACTAAATGTGAGAACCAAGGGAACCTGGAACAAGGACTCTACTAGTACACTAGGAGTGACAATTGTTGATCAGGCAACTTCTTGGAGTTCTGGAGCCAGAGATATACCCAGGGGTAGGAGATGATTGGAGCACAGTGTCAGCTGACCGAGACCATGCTACCATTGGTTGGGATACTGTCACACAAGAGGAACTGTAATGGCAGTGCCCATGATGGGAATTCCAATCCCCAACACACACAGCAGACCATGGAAGTCTACAAGCACCTAAGGCAGAATGCTCAGCACCTCGCCCATCACTGCACCAGGTGTCTGACCGCATGAGAAGTCAGGGGAAGCCAGCGTGGAGGTAAGACATGGCTGATCCTAGGCTGAACCCTGACATGTAGTCTCTTTCTATAGGATTGTAAGCATGCCAGACATCTACCAAATGTAGTCTATTATGAAAGCAGGCTCTTCCAATTTGGGAAGGGAATAAGGAAAGAGTGGTGGATTTGATCTAGGTAAGGTAGAGGAGGAGACCAAGTTAAAGTTACTGTACCACTGCAGCCACAACTTTCCATAGCAGCATCTGCAATTCAGGAATCTCAGTCGACATTAGATGTGTATTTTGGAGGAACACTAAGTCTAATTTCTTTTTGGAAAGATAAAGGACAATTTTTACCACTTTTAACCGAGGAGTAGAAACCACCAACATTAAGAGAACAGATATTTAAATCTGGCATATCATAGCCTGAAGTAGGAGTATAACAATGAAAGCTATTTGAACCCCTAAAGTGATAGAGTCAGGGGAAAGGAGAAGAAATGAGAGGAAATGGATGCACAACAGGAGAGAAAACACTGGACCAGGCAAATGGGGGAAAAGATAAAATAGCATGCTATATATGTAGGATTTGCAAGGACTTGACAAGTCATATAATGTAATATCAGACAAATGTATGTAAAACAAAAACACAACAAAAAAATATAATACAATGACAGTATTTGTCTAGGACTTCCAGCATTGCAATGCCGGAACAGGCCATATATGTTGATTTTTGTTTTAAAGTTCAGGTGAAATGTAAAAATGGCAAAATAGGCTAAATACAGCTATGGGCTCATGCAAGCTGATGCAAGACAAAGAGCTTAAACACACATAATCAGACAATAATATAACTAGAAAACACAATTGAGATCTACCAAATAATTATCAATTAAAGAGTGAAACCTGAATAATATGAACAAGGAACATAGAAGGAGAACAGCAAGGAGCAGGTGAAAGGCAAAGGTCTGAAATATCAGCAGATATGGCAAGGGCTTCCTCCCTCAAGAATACAGCTGCATCTGCTGTGGAGTTAAAGTCCTTGTGAGAGGACCCACCATAGAGATGCAACTTGGTGATACATCAAAGTATATTTACTTTTCTGTCACCAATTGGGAGCATATATTGGAAAAAGACTTGTGAGCCCTGATGAGTTCGACAACACAGTTTTGGAATATGAATAGTTCATGCCCTTCCCAGGTTACATGATGCTTTTTGCAGAAGGCCATCCAAAAAGCAGAGATGTTCAGGTAGTTAAGTCATCTAAAGAGGATTACTCTGGGGCAGGTGGAGGAAGAAGTGGGTGGACCAAACTGGTGCACTCTCTCGATGACTAGGTACTGACACTCTTTGTCAATACTCAGCAACGTAGGAAGGGTATTATGTACAAAGTGAGATCCTTTAACCAGTTCTGGTAACCCCACCAATCTAATTTTAATCTGGCAAGACCAGTTCTCTAGATCATCCACTTTGTTCCAGAACTGTAAATTTTCTTTGAAAAGTTGTTTAACCTCCTACTTAAGGTTAGCCATATCATGCTTAGTTTCTTGAAGCTGTAGTTCTGTGTTTTATACTGTACATGATGTGTGATGTGATGTATCTGTGAGGTTATGTCAGCAACCGCCTGTGAAAGCAACAAGCCTATTTTAGACTTTATAATATCTACTATATCCCCATATGTGGTGGGGGAGTTGGATGCCCATCTTACCTGTAAGGAGGCAGAAGAATCTAGCTCAGCAGCTGCCTTCTTGGAAGCAGGGGTACCCGTTCTTCATTGGTGTCTGAGACCATGTTCATATTAAAATTTATTAGGTTGTCTTATTAGATTACAATAATTAAAAAAAATGTAAAAGAAAAATAATAACATTATAAAATACAGTATTATCTGCTAGTATCCTGAGAGTTAATTTTACTAAAGAGATGTAGTAGACAGGAGTATTGATAATATGACACCATGCAGTACTTGCTGTCTAAACATGTTGATTAAAATGTAATAATTTGAATTACATGCAAATATATTCTAAATAGAACATGAGAGCAATTTAAATATATAAAAGATGATAAAAATGTTATTGTGAAATATGCTATTTACAGTGTATTAGAGACTTAAATTAAAAAATGTAATTTGTAGGCAACTCTACTGTACCTGATATCAAACTATTTTTGAACATATGAGAAACAACCTAAATAATTCACAAACCACAGTATTTCCTCTGTATGGTCCAGTCTTGCAGAGTAGCATCAGCATCCATAACACATTGTGGATGTTCTTGTATTATACTGTCTACCACATACTCTAGCTTGATTAGTGGTATGGCTTGCTTTTTTAATGTGTTTTAATGGTGATCAGGCCTATCAGGGATATCCAAAGATTTGAAAATTGCAGCGAACAAAAGGTAAAAGTATGTAATAAAATTTGAAAATATACATTCAACATCAGCTCTTTACAAAGATACAAACTTAGGCTCTGATTCAGAGCCGAACGCTCTGACAGAGCATTCGCTCTGAATCAGGGCCATCCTTCTGAATTTTTAGAGCGGCCTCCTGGCCGCTCGTATAGCTGTAGGTCACCACCCACAGCTATAGCGAGCAGCCAGGAGGAAGGTCACGATGGTCAAGACCATAGCGACCATCGGGATTACAATGAGACCCTTGTGGTAGGGTCTCGTTGCCGCAAGCCCTGGAGTGCTTTTGGCTCTAGAAGAACTGAAAGCACTCCCACTGACATCACCTGTGATGTCAGTGGGGCCAGCCCCAGATGGTAGGTGTTCCCATGGGAACGCCTCCGTCTAGCCAGCCATGCCCCCGGCACGCCCACCAAACAGGGCGTGCTGTCACTCGCCATCGACAGCAAATCCCCTTTGTAGCGAGACTCATAGCGACGGCTTGCATGTCACTATCAGGGTCTCACACATGCGCATAATGTAGCCACCTCCATTGTGCGCATGCACACTGGGCCAACATCGACCCACTTGCGAGCACTCAGCGCTCACAAGCGGGACTGAATTAGGCCCTTAAACCCTTGAATTTATAGTCATTGCTATTACAAAACTGCTACAAACTTAAACCCTTGAGTTTATAATCATTGTTATTACAAAAATGCTGCCATCCGGACTGAGGGGGTCATTCAGACCCTCTCGCGAGCGCAGGACGCTCGCAAGTGGGTCGATGTTCCCCCACTGCGCATGCGCATGACGGAGGGAGCTCCGTTGTGCGCATGCGCGAGACCCGGACAACGACAGCCAGGCTGTTGCTCCGGGTCTCACACCAAAGGGGGCGTGCTGTCGATGGTGACTGAAAGCACGCCCCCTTTGGTGGGCGTGCTGGGGGCATGGCTTCCAGATGGAGGCGTTCCCATGGGAACGCCTACCATCTGAAGCCGGCCCCACTGACATCACTAGTGATGTCAGTGGGAGTGATTTTGGCTCTGATAGAGCCAAAACCACTCCAGGGCTTGCGGCAGCGAGACACTACCGCAGGGTCTCCAACGCAAGCCCGATGGTCGCGATGGTCTTGACCATCGCAACCATCATCATGGACGCTCGCATAAGCTGTGGCTGGTATCCCACAGCTATGCGAGCGTCCAGGAGGACGCCCCAAATTTTACTAAGATGGCCCTGATTCAGAGCGAGCGCTCTGGTCAGAGCGTCCGGCTCTGAATCAGGGCCTGAGTCTTGGAGTGGACTCCTGTACATCATACGATCTGCCAGAGGGAACACTGTTTCATTTAGACTGACTTTACACTTAGATAAGTATACTCTTACAAATATTGTCTTATGAATGAATACATATACTAAAACTTTCATTTTTATTTCCATTAACATTACTATCAGCTACTTGGATAGTATTGTTATATTAATGTACACATTATACCATACACCATTATCACCATTGTTTACTTACCTATCTGCATTGATCAATATGGAGTAAGTCTAGTCCCTCACAATTTTTACTATAACACAGTTATACATGGATGGGTATATGTATATATATATATATATATATATATATATATACAGTAGTTTGCAAAAAATTAATAAATATATATTTATATATATATATATATATATATAAATTAGGATGGGGTTAACCAATCTTCTAGGGGCAGTAGTTATTCCTTCCATATAGGAATTGCACAGACAGTGATTCATCTACTACTTAACCCTGTGCTATCACCCTTACTATGAAACTTGGGCTATAGCACTGCACATGTCAAAATGGCAACAGTGTCGGGACTCTCTCTGCTGGTGGTTGAAACTGGGTTGTCATTGCCAGTCTCCAGTCCCACTGCTGTGATCAGGAATTATTTCATTGTGTTCCCGTGACCCTGATAATTCAGTACACAATATTCCTATTAAACACTGTGCAGCTAAACTGCCTCCAGCAGTGCAGTAATGAGTTCTCTACAGCAGTAGTTATTATACCTTCCTTTGGAGTAATACAGCATTTATTAAAGGTTCAATTTAATGTATCTGTGTTTTTTTTACTGCTAATTGTGAAACTACTGTATAATATAACTATGTAAAAATCAATATAATGTTAAGTTGGTATTCTGAATAGCATTATAATACAATTTCATGTGATGTTTTGCAACATTGATACTGGGAAGATATGGTTCAGATGATTTTTGAACCCATCTGAATTGCCTGACACACAAATAATAGATTTGTGTGTCAGGATATAACATTATATTTTATCATCCATAGCCCCTTTCAGTCCCTTTCTCTTTACAACAAAACTGGGACTGACAGTGTCACCATCACACTGTAATAACATTGTCTTTTATGATGTCATGCATTCATATTAAAATGTAGAAATATCATCTGTACATATTTTAGGAGCTTTCAATCCATAAGTAGTATATATGCAGCAAGAGAACTGGACCATCTTGTGTGGATCCATATGCCAGAAGAGACCGATGGCCAGTCTGGCCCTGGATATGGGATATACTCTTCACCTGAATGGTGAGATTGTTAATACTACCCATAACTAAGTATACCATCTGCTTGCTCTTACTTGTTTGCCTTTTACCTAATTTTCACAGATTTAATTATAGGGACAAGAGCTGTGACACTGACAGCAGATGTATTACTACATTTCTTCATCTACAGCATGGGGTGTCAAACTTGTGGTCATTCAGCTGTTGTGGACTACATATCCCTGCATTTCCTAATAGCAACTGTGGCAGTGCATGCAGGGATGTTAGTTCGACTGTAGCTGGATTGCTCGAGTTTGACACCACTGATCTACAGTATGAGACTGCAGGTGAATATAACTCTCTCATCTGCCATTCACTGCTTTTGTTGACACATGGTAGACAGCAGAAATTACATCACCTTAGCACACCTGAGAGTATTAATATGACAGATGAAGATCTTAAATCATATCAAATGAGTATCCTGACAATATTTTTCTATATGAACAGTCTTTTTTGTATAATTACTGCAATTGTATATACTCTTTATAAATGTATGTCAATATCTAATCAAGATCTTCACCGGGTATACAAATATATATTGATTGGTAAGAAATACAAGATTGTCTCATGCTATAAATAACTCAGTTATATACTAGAGGTGTGCACTATATTCTCTAGAATAATCTTACATGTGGTTATTAATTACATACCAATTAATAGTTTTAATACTACCAATAAATGAGTGCAACTTCAACAAATTTATGACTACTATAATACCCTGAGATAGCATTTAACAGGTTAATGAGCTTACTAATTGTTTTGTAACATTATCATCTCATTATGTACAGTAGTGATTACTGTGAAATTTATATATTGTATATACCTTGACTGTTCTTGTATATTTCATACTCCAGTTTTTTCTCTTACTCCTTGAATATATTTTGTCTGTTCACATAGTGGGTTTTTACACACCTATGTACTTTGGACCTCTATAAACAGCTACAGTAATTCAAGTTATCTGTGTGTTAGTTATTTCCCTATAGATTGTAAGCTTGCAAGCAGGGCACTCTTACCCTTATGTATGTCTTTTATGTTTGTCTTTTACAACCCAGTAAAATGTTAATGTTGATTCACATTGTAAAGTGCAATGGAATTTGCTGTGCTTTATAAAAAACTGTTAATAAATAATAAATAAATAATAGTTATTGCAAGTCTGTTTTATTTTTGTTAAAAACAATGTACTCAAAACTACTAAAAGTTAAATTGTAATACACATTTTTATAACATATCAGACAGCCCCACATTTTCCACTAATACCATTTGTCTGTGGCAAATTCATTTAGTTGTCTCAGTTCTGATTTTTTATTAACAGAGTTGTAACAAGAGACCAAGGCCCTCATTCAGAGCCGTACGCTCTGAGCAGAGCGCACGCTCTGAATGAGGGCCGGGCTCCATTTTCATGGAGCATCCTCCTGGACGCTCGTATAGCTGTGGGTCACCACCCACAGGCTATACGAGCGTGCTTTTTGATGGCCGTGAGAGAGGTAAAGACAGTACAATACCATACAGTTACAGATTCCTCGCCTCATCCATTGAAGTTGTATGTAGTAAGCCAAGCATAGAACAATCATCCCTCCATGAAAGCATTAGGATACAAAATCCCTTTTACTGGTTGATTGAGACTTCACCAAGGATATTGTGTCTCTCATTAACCCCTCACCCAAACTGCTGTACCAATTCCATGTGACTGGCATTAGTACCTCTTGGAGTGTGTGCACCAACCTCAGCTGCAACGTTAATAGATAAATTCCCGGGCTAGATTTAAACCACATATATAGATTTGATATCTGAAATGATAAAGTATAGGCCTTAAGAGTACTGTATATGGTAAGCTGGTTAACTGATAATAATGTACACTGATAAATGCTACTGAGTAGATGTTAAGTTGTTTGTGTTTTATCTTGTTATATGGTAATATTACTGTGTATCTTGGAAAAGTTAATTGGTACCTTTGACCTTTTTGCCAAAGTGACATCCCAAATTCATACTAACTGGAAAAAAAATATTGTTGATCTCCTTCCTTACTGTGTTATTTACTATGTAAGGGGTGGGAACTCCGCCTCTCTGCTGTGTGGTGAAATAAATAAAATAACCTTATGGAGAGGCCCACTTGGAAGATCCAGCAGGAGAACAACAGGGTTGTTACATAGATTCCTATTATCTGAAGGCTCAAATACTTCCACCAAATAACTAGGAGTAAAAACCCAAGATGTGCATAATAGGAGGACTTATTCATCCATCCAGCACACAATTGTCGGGACTCCGTAATTTGTTATATTGTGTGGTGAGATCACTGACAAATTGATATTATTTTGAAACAGTCTGTTACTGATTGCAATTAATATTTTTATTTCCATGTTTGAGGCTGTCCATATCATATTCTTACTCTGCAAAATTCTGTCAGCAGTGTTATATATTTTTAATGAGAAGCTTTATATGTTTCGTTTTGAGATATTGATGTATACGTATTTATAATATAACATATATTGATTTAAACCGATGGTGTCCTGAAATTATGTTTCTGCCACATTGGGAACATTACCCTTTTGATTAGCGCATAACCATTTTTCGGTTTAACATTCTACAAAATGATAGGTAGAAGTGATTGGTTTCTATGGGCAACTTCTCCAATTGTCCATTTCTCCACTCTTTAGATGACTTGATAAAGTACATCTTCCGCATTGTGTTCTAGGGATCTCTAGTCTCTTAGATAGAACCCTGATAACAAAATGAAAAATGGCATCACTATAAAAGAAACCACATGTGGACTAAAGTTACATTGTCATCTTATTTTTCTTGTAAAATGTGAGAAATATACAGGATATATATAACTTAATTTATTCATTCCATTCTTTTAATAAAAATCTTATTTATAGCACATTTGTTACTTTTATATACAGTGGCACCTACAGTAAACATGTTAGCTAATAAAAATCACATTAATTACAAATGTATTGCTATGTAAATGTCAAGGTTGAAAATAATGCAAATGTACTGTTAGGGGGTACCCAGGTGTAAACTGTGTGAGAACCACCAGTCTATAAGTACTGATAGCAGACTTTTATTGGAGAGATGTGCTAAGTCTTGAAAAAGTGATAAAGTGGAGAGTGATAAAGTACCAATCAATCAGCATCGAACTGCCATGTTACAGGCTGTGATTGAAAAATGACAGTTAGGAGCTGAATTGTTGGTACTTTATCACTCTCCAAATTATCACTTTTAAAGGCTTTGTACTATAACTGCAAATGCTTCATGATATAGTTTGTTATTAACATTGGAGTATAATGTGATAAAGTGTTATATTTTTATACATGTAACGCAAGACAGTAAGCCATACGGGTTTGTTACAAGATCCCAACGGTCAGAATCCTGACAGATTTCTGTAAGTATTATAACCCTTACCCTAACCCTTCCTTTAACCCTAACACACCTGTCACACAGCATAACCCTAGCCCTCCTGTCCCGCAGCCTAACCCTATCCCTCCACCTAGGGTCTAACCATAACCCTAAGCCTACCCCTAACCCTCTGCAATCTGTCAGTATTCTGACAGATGGACTGCTGCTGTTGGTATTGTGACCATCAACTTCTTGACTGTCGGGATGCTGACTACATCCCGCCTATACAGATATACAGTTACAGTACTTTACAATATGCTTGTAAGCATTGATAGAAGTCAAAATGTGGAAATGACGGCAAGAAAAATTTAAGTGAATCTGAAAATGGAAGCAGAAGAAGTGTCAGTATGGGTGACCGGCTCACCTCAACTGCTAAGGCTAAACTTCTAGTAAGTGTTTATCAGATACAGTAACACATTTTCAAAATAATTTATTTTCAAATAAATGGTAGGAAGAGATTTGTATTTCTTCAACCATAACAGTCTGTGATATGTAAAGAAATATTACATTATATTACATAGAATATCTGAAATGTTCTAATAAATGTAAGGTCAGGGACATTGCCTACTTTGTTCCCAGGCTACCAAAAAAACAAGATAGACTCTTCTGAAGATTCTAACTTTTATATCACGAAGAAATTACTACAGTAATTCATATAGTGAAGCTTGTAGCTGTTTTGTGTTATAAAGTAATTTACAGCTCCATTGCAGAATAACAATAGTGAAATTAACTTCTGTAAGCAGAATCATATTTTTTTTACTTTCTAAATTACATTTCTTAAACGAAAACATCTATTCTCAACATTTGTATATAATTAAACTGTGTCTGGACAGGTTATAGATTATGTTCTCCTAAAATGAAATAAACATTTTTGTTTCTCCTATTTAAAAAAATATATTTAGCAATGTGACCCTGTTACTTTAATGTGGTTATATTCAATTTGACAGATGTATTGCCTCTTAGCATTGTACACACTTTAAAAGTTAGGTCAAGGATAACAAAAATAAAACAAAAGTTAAGTGAACTTAAAATATACAATGAGCAAAGCATATAAATTGGATGTTATAAGGATGGAATGAATAATCTGTGCATTAAGGTACAATTGGCATTTTTTTATTTTTGGCAATCACCTGTCATGTCTTTTTATACCTTTTTTATATATGAAAGTTTAGTTAGTATGTTTATCTGCTTTATCTGCTTTCTAGGTAGAAACAATGTACAGAATAATAAGATGGAATAAGAAATAATGGTTTTGGTATCTTATCTATAAATGTTTATTTGATTCTATTTCTAACTTAAGCTGTAACATATATCTTATCTGATATAATAGACTTCACATTTAAGAAGAAAGGAAGTGAATCTTGGGCACAAGTAGTGTTTGACGTAATATAAAAACACTTAGCCCATAGAGATGTCTTTTCTCAACCTCTGACTACTTGACCACGTACAAAGGTTAATAGCCCTAAGCTTAGCACAATAGTTTTCTGGTTTCATATAACTGTACTATTTCCATTCACATTGTCAATTATAGTACATATCCCACTAGAGTTACAAATTTGCACATGACATAGATATGTACTTTAAACATATACAAAGAATTACAGAGAAATTGGTAAATAGATATTCAATATTACAACACCTTTAGTTTTATGGTACATAAATGTAAGTATTTAAATGAATATGTCTAAAATGACTGGCAATGTACATACATAGAAGTATAAAAAACTACAATGAAATGCAATAGACTGTGCATCCCCTGAAGGAAGGTCAAATGAGTCATCTGTAGTATATAAGAGTTGTTTCTAGCTATGTATCTTGTAAAGTCCAATATTAAAACAGCTTTAGCTGAAAAAAAAATTAAATAATGAAATGATAATTGTATACCAGGGGACTGCTACAGTTTGGTAGAATCCACTCTTCAAGCACTCCAATGTTCCTTGTGTGCCAACAAGCAGAAAAGGATAGTTACAGACATGCTACTATAAAGCCAGATACACAATATACAATCATTGGACTGAACAGCTGATAACTGGCTGATAAGCACAATAATTCTAAAGTGTGTATGCAGGACCATTAGCTGATAAACTGCTTCAAACTGGAAGATCGGAAGGTCAGGATCTGATGTACTGTACACATCGAAAGCCTGATTCAGAGGTGGATACAGCGCTGATGTGGGACACAAGTGGACAATGTATTCAGTTTGCACATACATCCAATAGTTGACCCTCTGAGATGCAGAATGAATTTGGAGAGTGATTTACAGTGGGCATTTCTGGGAGCAAACAGGGAGATTGCTAGCCAACCATGGGTGTATCATGGACACCGACCTTGTCTAAAGATGCAGCTCCACTGCACAGATGGCCATGATCAGACTGAGAATTTGCGCCTCCATAGGGCTGGTGCAATCTTCTATGGTGCAACCAATGTTGTGACTGATGGTGCATCACAATACACACCGCAATGGATTAGAGCCACAGCCAGTAGGCATCTTAGTAGGAATTAGTTAAAGACAACTCCTCCTCATCTGAACCAGGCCCTGAGCTAGAATTTTCTCAGTGTGTAAAGTGAATACCAATCCAATAACTGTTCTGTCAGATCATAGTGTTTATCGGATCGGCAGACTTTTTCTAGTAGTGTGTACCCAGCATTAGTCAGTTTCTAACAATGATAACATTTTTGGCAGGGGGAACATGAAAACTTTTTCAGACCTCCTGTGGCGAGTTCCTTCAAGTTAAAGGATCTCTGGCATGAAAAACTTACAGTTTTGAGATTTGAGAGATGTTGAAAAATGATCCTAAAAATATTTTTGTTTAAAATAATAATTTGACCGAACACAAAACAATATCATTTGGAAAATTAAAAAATAAGTTGTATAAATCGATGGGACTATTTACTAAGCCTTGGATGGAGATAAAGTGAATGGAGATAAAGTACCAGCCAATCAGCTCCTTACTGCCATGTCACTGGCTGTGTTTGAATAATGACAGTTAGCTATTACTTTATCTCTGTCCACTTTATCTCCATCCAAGACTTAGTAAATAGACCACTTAATTTTATAACATTTGTCTCTAAAACTTTGTACATAAGCTCTTGCAAATATTGACATCAGTATGTTTTCAGATTACTAATTGAAATAATCTGCAGATGAAAAGAGTATGAGACTATGATCCTGATTCAGAGGTGGACACATTGTCAATGTTCGTTAAGTTGAGCGATTATTTGTTGAAAGTCCTGGAAACCTTTACAATGCACAGGTACCACTGGCAATGAGAAGCCATGGCTGTTCCTGGGAGGTGGCTTGCAGTGAAAGCAAAAAAAGTCTGTCTCATGGGTGTGTTATGGAAGTGTCTCATGCATGGCCGTAAAGGCAGCTGCATTCTCAGCAAGAGGCCATGTTTAGAAAGAGTTCAGAAGGAAACAATGCGCCAGACATAGGACAATGTAAAAGTCGATGGTGACTGCAATGGTGCACCAAAGGTATAGTGTTTGAGTCCACTGGTAAATATGCACTGACAACAGACATTGAAAGTAGGAGTCTCAGGGCTTGCAATGTCCTGTGCTCAAAAGTACACAAAGGGTAGGCTGAAACTAGCACTTGCATTTTAACTGTATTACAGCTGTGAATCTAGAGGGTGCTCACCAAAACTATCTGTACAGTGAGGGTCATTTGCAGGTACTTTCAGAAGCATGGTGCGGTATGCTTGGTAAGATGTGGAGAGGAGACGCCTGCAAAAAGAAGACAAGTGGTCACTGTTATTTTTCTTCTCCAGTACCTAGGAAAAAACAGTTCTTCTCATAGAAGAGTGGAAGATCATTACTGGCACTTTTGGTCTCAGATCCTGAGTTTTCAACTGGTGCATGTGCACTAGGTAAAGAACTGCAACCTTAAAATGAGATGTTAGGCCCAGTGCCACGTAGAAGAGAAGGAGAAAAGCAAAGACTCACAAACACAGAGTACACTCACCGCTATTATTTTTATCACCTTGACTTTCTTCCCCTGCAGAGCCCACTTAACTCTTATTCTGGCCATAATGGAGTGCCACCCCAACACGTATTTTTACAGCACAAGTACCTAATTGCAATTGTCCTTGTATTTAACAACAACCTGTATGACTAACCTTGGATGTGGTTTACTATCTGACCTTCACCTACTCAGAAAGTCAACCCCCTTAACACTGCAAGTAACACAACACAATAATACAGTATCAAGGTGACACAGAGAAACATCAGCAATAGTAAGGGGTAAGTCAGGGTGAAATAAATTCTGGGGAAGTCCCTACCTAACTAAGCCAGCTGAACCCTACTTCTATCAGAAATTAACTGTGGTTTTGGGGGGCAAACAGCCTCTTCACATCTGTGCACCAACTATCAGGCTTGGACCTAATGCCCTGAATTAGCACTGGGAGGACAGCAAGTCTAACATAAAAATCTAAAACACACCACAAGCCTAGTTACAAGACCTACGGATCCACAGGCCAATGTTAGTCATGCCCACAGACCTTCCAACTGACTATGATTGACCCAAATAACTATTGCCTGACTCTAACTGCACCATGGGCCTAGTGTCTGACTCTAACTGGTCTCATGGGCCTAGTACCTAGATCTGAGTTTGCCCCTTGATACTAGTGCCCAAAGCCCTGGTAGTCTAGAGTGGCCTTAGATGTATGTAGTGATGGCCCAAGGTCTATGTGTTTTTAGGGAGAGGCTGCAGTGGGGAGCTTTGTACTGCTCTTTTGATTCTTTTTACTGCAGGCCTCTCTGGTCCTCATATATTTCTGTAGGGTCTCATGACTGCCACCATTCTCAACACTCAGACACAGTATCTTCTTCACTTGAGCCTGGCATCTTCCTTGTTGATTATGGCATCATCTGACATAATCTCACAAAGCTGGAGGTCTTCTCCAGAGTTGTTGGAATCTCCTCAGATTCATGTCCAACAACAATGGAATCTGAGATTGACTTGCTGATATAGGCCCTCATTCAGAGCCGTACGCTCTGAGCAGAGCGCACGCTCTGAATGAGGGCCGGGCTCCATTTTCATGGAGCGTCCTCCTGGACGCTCATATAGCTGTGGGTCACCACCCACAGGCTATACGAGCGGGCATTGTGATGGTCGCGATGGTCGAGACCATCGCGACCATCGAGTTTGCGAGCCGGAGCCTGCGGTTGAGGTTTTCAACCGCAAGCTCCGGAGTGATTTTGGCTCTATCAGAGCCAAAATCACTCCCACTGACATCACTAGTGATGTCAGTGGGCCGGCTTCTGACGGGAGGCGTTCCCGTGGGAACGCCCCTGTCAGGGAGGCACGCCCCCGGCACGCCCACCAAAGAGGGCGTGCTGTCAATCAACATTGACAGCACGCCCCCTTTGATCGGACACAACGAGCGAAGGACTTTCCTTCGCTCGTCGCGTCTGGCGCATGCGCACGACAGAGCTCCCTCCGTCGTGCGCATGCTCAGTCCATAACATCGACCCACTTGCGAGCGGACAGCCGCTCGCGAGTGGGTCTGAATCAGGCCCATAGACTGTGGATCCTGCAATGAACTCTGCCTCCAGGTAGGTTCCTTCCTCTATTGCCAGATGCAGCTCCATCTCTCCCAGGCATCCTCCTTTTGCTACATTGCTGGATGCCACTCCTCAGGCCCTGCTCTTGTCCATGTAACATACAGATGGGTCCACACAAACTGTGGCTTCATTCACAGCTCACAGCCTCACTTTTCACCAGGTTTTGGGCAACTTGTGTCAAAACTACTTTGCTAGATTGAACTGATAAATTTTATTTGCAAAATTTATACATCTGCGACAGAGCCTGAATCTGAAAATTAAGTGCTTTGTTGCAGGGACTGCGGCTTTTTCTCATGTCATATTCTGTTGTGCTTCATCTGCGATTTTGTATGTGTTTACAACTATTTCCTGTGCTGTTAAAGTTGCACCCCAGCATCTGTAGTGCACTTTGATTAGTGTTTTGCTGCATCTGTGTTGTGAATAACGTGCAAAATTGAAAGAAAAATATGTTACTCCACAAACAACTCAGAATGTGGCCCCTAATCACTGTCTTATCATGTTACTTTGAAATGAAATATTTATTTCAATGATTTTTGGTTTGCAATGGCAAATGGCCATTTACATAATGCATGGATTTCATTTCATGATATAGGAAAGTGTTGCTTGTTTGTAAGTCTGTACTGTAGGAGATCTAACAGCAATGACATTGCCTAGTATTGCATAATCAGATTCACTTAACCTATGATCAAAGTTGTTGGTTTTCAAAACTCCGCATTTTTATCAGATTTATCTGCCCTCTTTAAAATGGCAATAATATTAAATACAAAATCAGCCTTGATTTGCATTAAGTAGTATTGCCCTTTTAAATCTGGCAGACACAATTTGAAAAAATCACTGGTTTTGAAAATGCACTGCTTAGTAAATATACCCATTACACTTGTGTACACAGTACCTTTTTCATGGCAGGGTTAGAATAATTTTGGTGAGAAGCAGTTGGTGTGGCAGACATTTATTGTTTGCTAAATATTTGAATATGGAAGAGAAGAGACATGACTTTATTTTGGATTCTATGGATTTTATTTTGTCTCACAATTATTTTTTGTTTGATTCCAAGTTTTATTTACAATCACACGGTACTGCCATGAGCACCAAGTTTGCCCCTATTTTTGCGAACCTCTGTATGGGGTGCCTTGAAGATCTACTCATTTGGAATGGTCCATATGGGGAAAACTTGGTCCTCTATGGCAGGTATATTGATGATTTGTTAATTATTTGGAATGGTGATTCTATTGTTAATTATCTTAATTCCAATTATTTTGGTCTTTGTTTCACAAGCACATATACTGTAGCAAAACCAATATTAACTTTCTGGATATTGCTCTCTCTATACAAGATGACTGTATTAAAACTAGTACATTCCAAAAAGAGCTGGATATGAATAATTATCTTAATTTTTCCCGTTGTCATCATATTAGATGGAATGAAAATATACTTAAGAGGCAATACAGTAGAATTAAGAGAAACTGCTCAGACAATTTAACCTACAGTATCAAAAACAAGCAGACAAACTAACTTCAACATTTTTGGATCAGGGTTACCCCATGAGTCTTCTTATCAAATGTAGAGAGGAAGTTAATCAGATGGATAGGGGAACATTATTAACATCTAAGACTAAGGCCATTGTGGAAAGGGATATGGATAGTCCTATACTGCCCTTTATAACATAATATAATATCTGTAGCAACAAAATCCAGAAGATTGTATGAAAAAATTTCCCTCTATTAAAATCTGATAAAGTATTAATCCCACACTAGGAATCACAGGCCAAAGTGTTTTTAAGGAAAACTAAAAACCTTAAGAATAATTAGCTCCCAGCTTTTCCAGAATAAGAAGAGAGGTAACACTGACTCTGGAGGTAAGAAAAGTCAATCCAGTGGCATGTGGCTCCCAACAAATATAAAAAGGTGTTACAGGTGTGGAAAGAATAAATGTATTACGTGTAATTATATTGGCCATAAAAAACTGACCTCCTCTTCTTATACCATTAATCAGAATTATAATATTGAACATTTCATCAATTGCTCCTCTACATAGGAGATTTCCTTAATATCATGTGTTTTGTGGAATCCAGTATGTGGGCCACACCACATGAAACCTTAACACCCGATTTCTCGAACATAGGAGGAATGTTAAAAAAGGTATAGTCATACACAGTCTACCGAGACATGTGTGAAATGAACAAAGGGAGTTGATAAGGCTCTTAGTATCATTGGGATTGAACATATCCCAGTTACATGCAGAGGATGGGATAGATATGCTATACTCTGCAAGCAGGAGGCTTACTGGATATTCGCCCTGGTGACTCTGTCCCCCCCAAGGATTAAATGAAAGTATAGACTTGAATGTTTTTAATAATTAAATGAAGTATGGAGAATTTATTCCTACTGTGGTCTTGAATATGTCTTAAGGAATGACTACTAGGATGAAAACTCAAAAAGATCTGTAGATCATTGTGGGAATCCTGTGTATCTGTAGGCTTGACATAGTGGAGGGAGGTTGATTAACCCACTTTTTTAGGCTAATATTTAATATTTTAGGGAATACCTATGAAAGCCACCATTCTTCCTTTTGTCCTTCTGGGTCTGAACTTGTACAGTATACACAGCATGATTATATTCATTCTGTAGATCACACAGAACAGTAACAGTCTACAATAGAAATACCTTTCAACTAATGTGGCTGCTGTGTAATTCTAAATAAAATAATTTAAATTCTTCAATAGGTCTGACTCTTTTAGTTACTATATGGCTGCCTATTAATATACATCTGAAGAAACAAAGTAATAATTGAATATTATGGGTGAGAATCTTAAATAAATGATTTGTCATCTCACTGCTTCAGAATAGTGCAATACTCTATACTATATATTTTATGTTTTTTATTCCAACCACTAATGAGAATTTAGGATAAAGAAAAAGAAGAAAAAGTATATTATTATTTAAAAAAACAATTATTTGGTTGGGGACACATGGGATTAGAACCCAGGTCACCATGTTGCTAGGCAGTTGCTCTGCCATTGAGCTATGCACTAGCTCACTTACTATGACTAAAATGGGGAATGTAGTTGCTACGTTTTTTCCCCCAACACTGATTTTGACTCCTGCTTAAATTTACACTCCTGAAATGGATCGATAGAAAGACAATAGAATGCTATTTTGCTATAAGTTTATGTAATATATAGACTCAATTGTTTTTATGCACAGTGTTTATGAAGGTGTTGAATAGTACTGATGTATTATGCACACCAGCACAAGTGACTTTGAGAATGCAGAAATAAGCTGTGGAGCCCCAGTGGTGGACTAGAGTTTAAAACCATGCACAGAACTACCGGGAGAACTGACAAAATCGTTGATTAATATAGCCTAAGGAAACACATAAAGGGACTCCATGTTCATTAAGCTGATGTGATGCTCCATTAACTGAAAGCTTTCTCTTTTTTAAATTGCACTGTGAAATTGACTTGGTATGCAGATGCTATAGCAGGATGCTAACAAGTTGAAAGGGTCCAGATCTTCCCGTGGGAGACTCTTGGATGGTACCTGGAGATATATATCAGCCAAGTGCTACAGCTTCCCACAAACCGGCAAGCGGTAAGAACTGTTCTAATTACTATGGGAAGTAATGAGTCCAGAGTCTCCATATAAAGACAGAGGAATTTACCACTAAATGGGAACTCACAAATAATGCTTTATGTTTCATCACATATGTTTGCCGATTCACTGGTCTTAACCCTGTATCAGGTGCAGCTGGCCTTGACAGGCACCTCAAAGTTGTTCTCACTCACCTCTCTGTCACAAGGGGGCACCGGGGCCAGCCCTTCCTAGTACCTTTCTATCTCTAGGTGCTGTTTGAAACCCCCCTAGTCAGTTTTCCCACCGCCTATGTGGAGTGCAGTAGTGACCTTCCTGGCCTCTCAGGCTAATTGCGCCCGAACTTGTTCTACTTTTGAAGGTACGTACTGTATTTCTTTTTATTTTCTCACAATTTTCTGTATTTTGCTCATTTTATGAATGAAAATTACAAAGGTTGTGGTTATTTTGCGGAAATATGTAGGTTTGTCCAGGGTGGCCTCTTAAAATTATGAATTTTTTGTTTTACTTGCTT
The DNA here is from genome assembly GCA_031769625.1 of Taudactylus pleione. Taxonomy (NCBI): domain Eukaryota; kingdom Metazoa; phylum Chordata; class Amphibia; order Anura; family Myobatrachidae; genus Taudactylus; species Taudactylus pleione. The sequence continues at coordinate 3,317,566 of JAUIMM010000036.1, forward strand.
TAGGTTAATAAATGTGGTTTTGTGAATCAGATTTCCATATATTCTCTCTTTGTACATCCTAAAGAAGGTCACTGATCACTTTAAGAATGTTATAATTTAGTTAATTAGGTGCTAATGATGATTTTATAACAGGCGCCTGTCAGGCGCACTGTGCCCGAACCTCCGAGTCCCAGAGGTGCACCTTAAGCAGGGTTAAAAGACTGTTTGTCTCATCAATATTACCTGCAATCTAAGTACAATAGCACAAGATAATCAAGAGACATATAGTGTTAATTAAGGAGACATTACAAGTGATCCAGCAGTTCCAGTGCTTTTAAGAGAAAGATCAGCCTGTTATTCATAGCTGGTCAATTTGATAATTTTAATCAAATTGGAGCTTTAATACACAATGACCATTTTACTTATATACAAAATGTCATGTTAGAGGGATACCTACTGCAGAGGTGTTCCTTTCTTTTATTGATTGGTTATTAATGACATTGGTATATTGTATTTCCACCAGCTTGATACAATTGGTGTATTTATTTGTATTTATGTTTTTATTCTAACTGTGAAATTTATTAAAATTAATTATATATATTGTTAAGCGCTCGTTGCCTGGAAAGTTTTTGTGTATGTACTGCACATAAAAATAACATACTTATTATTAGACTGAGTTTTTGGATAATTAATTTCAAACAACTCCAGGTATATGAATTTCGTGTGAGTGGGTTAACAGATATAACCACTTTTAGGCATAGCTTATGTGATCTATATTCTAATATTGTGAACATTATACTATGATTGCACCCAAATAATATATGTAGAGACTTCATATAGTTGCATTGCTGTGCACATATTCCGCAGCACTTTACAGAGAATATTTAAGCTTATTAAATAGAGGAATATTTGTTAGGGTCCCTGAAGTTGAATATTTTCCATGCAGAATATTGCCATAAGAGAAACACAGTTTATGTAGAAAAAGTTACAGGGGCAGATGAGCAATGATCAGCTCCTTGGCAACACTGGCAGACAGCTGTAAAAGTTATCTTAGTGCTTTAGTTGCCAATTAGTTGTCAAGAAGCTTCCAGTTGTAGATTCCATAAATATTATAAAAAAACTTGTTTTTAGAAAAAAGTAAAACAAATAGATGTCAAAATAATATTTAAAACAAAGAAAAAAATGCTTTGCTTTACTAATTAAACAAATTTAAAATTGGGAAATCCTAAATTTGAGTTAGCAATTGATGGACAGATACTATACTCATTGCTTTACATGGGGAAGCATCATAGAATGCCCCCAGTAAAGGCTGTAACTTACAATGACCCCTAGCAGTGGGACATTCAATAAAAGACATCTACTACAACTATTTTTTATAATCTATCAGACATATTTGTTGTGATGACATACCAAGATACATTTGGTTTGCATGTGTTAGCTTATCTTTTGCTAATATTTTTTCATCAAACTATTGATTTTTGCATACATATCAATGGATAGTGCTCATGTAGCCCTGGCACCATCAGTATTATTAGCCATATTACTAGTATACAGCACTATAGTTTCCACAATAATACATTTCTTATTATCTCCATTTTTAGTTTTGGAGAATAATGGTACTTTTCAAATATAATGGATACAATTCTTTACTTCTGTAATTCTAAACAATTCTTAGACTGTCAATTGTTTGTATTTAAATAACTTTCAAATACAATCATAACTTTTTTGTTGTTCTTTTCTCTAAAGTTTACTTTGTCTCCATTTAGGAGACAGTGTGTATGCTTTCCAACTTTGGTTCTTCACTCCTATATTAAATCCAGCCATAGAACAAGAAATTGCATACAAGTACACATATAGTATGACTCCATCAGGTCAGTCATGGAACAGACTTCTAGAGTTCTCAAGAGTTCTCCAGAATATCTACAGTGGGAACATGGAGGATCAGGGCAGTTCATATTGAAGCTCTTCCTCAGCCTAATCACCCGTGATGGGAAGTTGCTCCCCATGTAAGAAAATTGTACAAATAAAATTACAATTTCATTAAATATGTATAAATTATTCTTGAAAAACAAATAAGGAATGTTCTTATTTTTGTAATTGGAAATGTAATTAATGCCCAATAATTAGATTAATTACTGCCAGTTTAAGAAAGCTGTCAGTATAGGGCATCCATAAGTATGTCATCCATTGTGCTTACACTAAATGGACAACATACACAATTATACAATATATAGTAAAGATTGTACCCTTACTTTAATAATGACTATAAAAATAAGATAAATTAGACTTTAATATGTGTTGAACACTTGTGTGAATTTATAAATGAGCTTGTCAGTGTAACTGGAGTTTGCTGATGCATAATAAATGAATTTGAGAAATTAATTTGAGAACTGTTCTTTTAATGAATATGAGGTCCTCAGGAAAAAAAGCATTTTTTTTGCATTTTCCTAGAAATGCTTGTATCTCAGCTTGTTGTAGTCAAATTTCGATTTTTTGGTTTTGTTATAAAGCTCTTTTAAGTGTAAAGTATATGTAACTATATTGTTTTTCCAAAACACTTGTGTTTTTTAAAATTTCTGTAAACACTAAAATGTTATTCCACACCCCTTCTTCCATTGTTGCACAAGGTGTAAAATAAAAAATATTTTTTTTGTATTATTATATGGTACTTTCAATTTAACTTTTATAACAAATGGTAAACTTCTACAAAAATAATCACATTTTAAGAACCTTCCTGCAAATTATTTAAACTGCTTTGGGCTTTCACTTTGACTGTAAACAACATCTCCTTCCTCATGATCTGATTCATTCTTGAAACAAATTAATTATTTTCAGATAAACACGTAGAGAATATTAGCATACAATCATATAAAATTAAGAATTATTAATTAAGCACATACCTCTTATTGTATGTGTTGCCACATTGTAGACCCACAATGCAGTTTGAGTAAAGTAACATGCTAGGAACCTTGACCTTTGAGCAGGAGCATAGTATAAGACATCTAACAGTACAGCTGCACTTAACCAGTTCTCTGTAAGCTTCACAAATAGAGGGAAGAGATGATCAGACCGGCATCCACTCCATTTCAACCATGGAATGTTGGCTTCTACTGAGCAGGCCCAACCCCAGACTTGTCCTGCCTGATATGCTGAATGGAGACAATGCTGCCTTTAAGCCTCTTTAGTTGGTGGCAAACTTTGAACAGTTCAACTTTTTGAAATAAAGAGGAGCTTTCTTACATGATTGACTGACAAGTATTTGCCTCCTTTGTAGTAAAGTAAAATAACAAACTTCTCAAGAATTGCAAAAGTCTTTTCAGAGATACACTGTGTCAGGAAAGTATTCACAGTGCTTCACTTTTTCCATATTTTGTTATGTTACAGCCTTATTCCAAAATGGAATAAATTTATTTTTGTCCTCAAATTCTACACACAATACCCAGAAATGACAACATTTAAAATGGTTTTTTTTAGATTTTTGCAAATTTAATAAAAAAAAAATCTAAGAAATTGCATGTACATAAGTATTCACAGCCTTTGCAATGAAGCTCAAAATTGAGCTCAGGTGCATCCTGTTTCCACTGATCATCCTTAAGATGTTCGTACAGCTTAATTGGAGACTACCTGTGGTAAATTTGGTTGTTTGGACATGATTTTGAAAGGCATACACCTGTCTATATAAGGTCCCACACTTGACAGGAATTGTCTGTAGACCTCCAAGACAGAGTCTTGCAGCACAAACCTGGGGAAGGGTGCAGAAAAATATCTGTTGCTTTCAAGGTCCCAATAAGCATAGTGGCCTCCATCATCCATAAATGGAAGAAGTTCAGAACCACCAGGTCTCTTCCTAGAGTTGCCCGCCATCTAAACTGAGTGATCATGCGAGAAGGGCCCTAGTCAGGGAGGTGATCAAGAACCTGATGGTCACTCTGTCAGAGCTACAGCATTCCTCGGCAGAGAGATAACCTTCCAGAAGGACAACTATCTCTGCATCAATCCACCAATCAGGCCTATATGGTATAATGGCCAGGTGGAAGCCACTCCTTAGTAAAAAGCACTTGGTAGCCTGCCTGGAGTTTGCCACAATGCACCAGAAGGACTCTTAGACCATGAGAAACAAAATTCTCTGGTCTGATGAGACAGAGATTGAACTCTTTGGTGTAAATGCCAGGTGTTATGTTTGGAGGAAACCAGGCACCACTCATCACCAGGCCAATACCATCCCTATAGTGAAGCATGGTGGTGGCAGCATCACGCTGTGGGGATGTTTTTCAGCAGCAGGAACTGGGAGACTAGTCAGGATAGAAGGAAATATGAATGCAGCAATGTACAGAGACATCCTGAATGAAAACCTGCTCAAGAGCACTCTTGACCACAGACTGGGGTGATGGTTCATCTTTTAGCAGGACAATGACCCTAAGCATACAGCCAAGATATCAAAGGACAACTCTATGAATGTTCTTGAGTGGCCCAGCCAGAGCCCAGACTTGAATCCGATTGAACATCTCTGGAGAGACCTGAAAATGGCTGTGCAATGATGCTTCCCATCCAACCTGATTGAGCTTGAGAGGTGCTGCAAAGAGGAATGGGCAAAACTGCCTAAAGATAGGTGTGCCAAGCTTGTGGCATCATGTTCAAAAAGACTTGAGGCTGTAATTGCTGCCAAAGGTGCATCAACAAAGTTTTGAGCAAAGGCTGTGAATACTTATGTACATGTGATTTCTTAGTTTTTTTTAATTAAATTTGCAAAAATCTCAAAAAAACGTTTTACATGTTGTAATTATGGGGTATTGTGTGTAGAATTTTGAGGACAAAAATTAGTTTATTCGATTATGGAATAAGGCTGTAACATAACAAAATGAAAAGTGAAGCGCTGTGAATACTTTCTGGATGCACTGTAGACTCTTGCTGAAAAGAGATAGCTTGTAATGCTTTTGTAGCTTCAGTGAATTATTTCCAAATATTCTAGGCAGTCTGTTTTTCTTTCATTGCAAATGATGAAGTTACAGCTGATCCAAAAATGCATGGAATCCTCACAAGGCAACAGCTTTATCTTCACCTAGATCTTTTAAACATGGCATTAATGCTGATGTATTTTTGAGACCTTCTTGTTCCAAAGAGAAGCCATGACTCCTGAAGACCAGCACTTTTGAGAGTCATGAAAAATGAGATTGCCAAATCAAGTACATCAGTATCTACTGTGTAATTACAATGTTGCTTGATCCATTATCAACACTACCTTTAGCATGCAGGAAAATCATTCCACTTGCTTCCTCCTGTTGTCTGCATTCAACTCTGTCAATCAAACTTTCTTCCAATCTAGATGAATGAATAATGTCATCAATCTCAGTAAGGATGTGAGTCCAATCAAACTTTGAAAGTGCTTGCTCTCCAAGTAACTTAAAGAATTCTGTCTTATTCTGAATGCAGGACAGGAAGTAATTTCAATTGTTTGGTAGCATGCTTTCTCATGCTACTTGGCAACAAATACCAGTACCTCTCTTCTCTCTCTCAAACATCTTTAGGCAAGCTGTCGAGTAAGAATCCCATGAAATGTGTATTCTTTTTGCATGGAACCTCACAATATCATTACAAATTCTGTTTTTGAACTGCATATCACAGTACTCTCTAATCTCTAAATGTCGGTGATATTTTGGGTGAAAGAGCATGTGCTAGTGCTACTCCATTGTAAATGATTGCATCACATAAACCTTCAAACTGTGGGGCATCAACAGTTTCTTCTAGGATCTTAGTTAGCAGAGATTTCTGACATGCTTGCAGAACTCGATTTGAGGAAAGAGAAGGTGGATTACTAGGGGTATATTTACTAAAGTGAGTGTTTTTAGAAGTGGAGATGTTGCCCATAGCAACCAAGCAGATTTTAGCTATTTTCTAGAAGGTGCTAGTTAAATGTTAAGTAGAATCTAATTGGTTGCTATGGGCAACATCTCCACTTCTAAAAACTCTCACTTTAGTAAATATACCACCTAATGTACTCATATTTAAAGAAAACTTGTCCAAATCTAAAGCTTTGTACAGACTAGAATCTTTTTTCAAAAATTTACCAATTTCTGATGGATCGGGCCGACAAATTCAAATTGTCCAGTGTGTACGCACTATATGCACACCAGTGGGGTCATCCATAACATCTTCAGATCTGTCATACATACTGCTCAATCTGAAGATCTGCCTGACTGCCACTGCATTTGGTTGCGGTGGGGGAACTACATTGTGCAGTTGTTCACTAGATCATCAAAACGGTATCCAAAATCCTGGAAGCTTTCTTTTAAAGATTGTTTTTGTCCTGAAACTTTCTCTGGTAAGTAGTATACTGTTCTTGGTGAGCCCTCCTGTTTTTATTGTTAATTTTGCTGTCGGCCTCAAACTCATGTAGAATACTAACTATTTCTGGTCCAGCAAGCATCCACCTACTTAACATGGCTGCATCTTGCAACAGACCGACAGCACTGCCATCTCCTTTTATTATCACATTATTTTGTTTGTGTGCTGGGACCACAGCAAGTGCAGAGAAGGGATTTTGGCTTTTGTGAATAACAAACTGACCAGTGCAAATGTACAGTACTTGTGCACATTGGGTGCTGTGTCTTATTAATTGCTTTGTCTGTTTTATTAATGTGTACAATTTATACCAAAATGAAAATAAGAGAATACATGAAAAATGTATTAAATGAATTTTAATTTTAATTAAAAAAAACCTCAAAGCTTTGGTAAACTTATAATTACAAAATAATTTAAGCTAAAACCATAATTTTCAAACAAAACAAAAAAAAATCTAAATATGACAGCAACAAGCTGAAATATAAGCATTTCTAAGAAAAGGCCAGGATTGCTTTTTCCTGGGAACCGCAATATTGACCCATGATTTCCAAAGAAGTTGCTTATCAAAATGGGACTTTCCATTGATATCAATAGAAAGCTAAAACAATACTAATTTTGTCTTCTAAGGTAAAAAATTGATATTGTGAAATATAAAAAGTAATTTGACTTCTGTGAAAAATATAAAATTTTAAGTTTTTTGAAAATTGTGTGCAAACCTTAAGGCAGGGGTAGCCAACCCCGGCCCTCGGGAGCTACCAACAGTTCACATTTTCCAGATCACCTAGCTGGTGCACAGGTGTATTCATTACTCACTAACACATTTGGAAATATCCACAGGTGAAGCTAATTATTTCACTTGTGATTCTATGAGGAGACCTGGAAAATATACACTGTTGGTAGCTCACGAAGACCAGGGTTGGCTACCCCTGCCTTAAGGTTTAGGAAAAATGTGTAAGAGCAAAAAAGTTTGCAATTAAAATTAGCTTTTGAACAAACAAAAGAAAATTTAAATCGGAAGGATAGATATAACCAATTTCAAAAAAGTACAGAAAGATTTTTATTTGAGAGGAGTGTGCAGCATTGATAGACAACAAACAAAAATAGCCAGTATTTACCCTGCATGCAAAAACATTAAATGTATTTGCATCACTTGTATTGTAACATGGTTTGTTCCAGGTGCAAAGTTACAAGCTTTTTTTTACTTTTTTATATATTTATGACCAATTTCGGACTCAGGTCCATAATATCTCAGTAAGTAGGTCAATAATCATCACAAGATTGTATAAATAGAATGTGACAATGTTTATATGATATAGTGCTCAGTATATCTGATGCACAATCATATGAATTTCACAAAGACCAAGGGTTGTATCTGTCACCATCCACATTTTTAATGTGGTTGTGAGGGGATTATTATGCCCCTACTTGCAATGTGGAAATGTCAATTATCACCTGAATGTATCATTCCTGGAGCACTGGGAATGCGCTCCTGAAAAGTCTGATCCCGCAAATGGCTAGAAGCAAAGTTTTAGCTGCCGCTATCACCTTGTGTCTGGGTTTGCCTTTGATATTGGTATTGTCCCTGCAAATTGAGATGTCCTTTGCTTAAGCCCAGTGGATGCTCAATAGCATACCATTCTCTCTTCTGCCCCATACTACTGTTACTTATAGAAAAGCTGACTGTTGCATGGCAAGTCCAGGCAGCATGATTTGCTAGGTCAAACCAATATCTCAAAAGAGTTATACTGTACTTTTAAAAGATTATAAATGACCTGCTCAAGTACCATGTAACCTTGCAATAAGTCCTGGTCTTCCACAAAAAAACTGGCGACCTACTTAAAAGCAGAGATGTGCACAGCCCCTCGTGTTTTGGTTTTGGGCCTAAAACATCATCATGTTTTGAATTTGGTTTTGGAAAAACAAACCTCAGGGGTTTTGGTTCCCATTTTGTTTTTGGTTTTGGATCTGGATTTTTTTTAAATTTGTAACAACAGCTAAAATTATATAACTTGGATCTGTTTTTGTCCTATAGTGTTATGAACATGAATCACTTTCATTTACATCCACTTGCAGTAAATTTTGATCACCTCCCAGTTCACAATATTGTTTTTACCAATATTGGCCAAAGACTGCAGCGAGCTGACTGGCTAAACTAAGCAACAGATCAGTGGCACAATCACATGGCAGATTAAAAGAAAGTAAGTGCAGCACACTTCGAGTTCACTTCTAACAAACATACACTAGAGCCTGTTTGCACTGGATTGCAGGTGCTGGCCAGTGTCTGACAAACAAACATACATAGTTAAAAGATGCCTGCAGTCTTCAACATGCTTCCCAACCATCCCATCTACCAATAACTCTCTAATAGCAAAAAGTATGTAGAATTGCAGCATGAACTACAGCCCACACTCTCTCCATGCACTCTCCTGTGTGAAATTACATCTGAAATCATGGGGGAAGGAGTTACATGCACTACAAAAACACATGAGATCCATTTTTGAGATCCGATATCTGAACTAGGCAAGGAGAACCGAGCTGGGACCCAGTTCTATTCAGGACCCCTAAATGATCCAAGCCAGGACTATGTTTGACTCGAAACTCCAAAGTTTGAGTGTGTTCGTTTTTCAGCAAAACCGAACTGCTCATCTCTGTTTACAGTAGATGTAGAATTGCAGTAGTATCTGAAATTAAATATTCTGACACATGATGGCACTTTAGTTAATGAAAAGCAATCATTTCCGAACATCTTGTTGAATCCAACAATGTATGTTAGATATCTTTTAGCCCCACAGTATTGACTCCACATAATTGTATACTGTAGCAGTCAAATTAGAATGCATAATATCACTAAACATTGGTTGGGATATGTTCAGAATGCCAACACCAGAATTCTGACACTTACAAGAATACCGGCATCGGCATCTCGACCACCGGGATCCTGAAGGTAAGTAGCGGGGTAAGGGTTAAGCACTAGGGGGAGGGTTAGGCACTAAGTGGGGAGGGTTATGTTTAGAGTGTGGGGAGGGGGTGGTTAGGTTTATGCACCAGGGAGAGAGGATAGGGTTGGGGCTAGGGTTAAGAGTTACTTACCTAGAGCCGTCAGGATTGTAACCTGGTTGGGATGACGGGTTTGGGATTCTGACCGCCGGAATCCCAAGTGCCGGCATCCCGTACCCATTCCCGTTGGTTATATTAACTTAACATTAACACAGGTCACATTACAAATATAATACAGCTCACTGTAAATTAATAAATCTTAAATATGAGACCATCACCTTGTATTGTAAAAACAATTTTGTTAATTTTTATGTTTTTTCTTACCACAACTACTAGGTTTGCTGACACTTTGCTGCCACATACTTTGATTCTAATGGACTGCAATAAAAGTCCATTTACACATAATTTAAAAATGTTTAGATATTCCACATAATATCACATATTGCTCTCCTTATATGATATTTTCACATTATCATCATTTTTTACTGACTGTATTCTATATACAGCTTTTGTATTACATCTATATTTTCTTCGCAGTATATTAAAATTAATTCCTTATAATTAGCAATACCTTCCATTTGAATCAATTAATATAATGAATTTTCTGTTAGAAATATCTGACCTATTATTTCATACCCATATAGGTTTACAATACTTATCATTAAGAACACCTCATAGTGACATCCTTATATCCCAGTGATCAAAGATTAATTTGTATCATTGAGTAATATTTATTGTCTTTTTTACAAAAGATACACTGATACTAATACTTTGTTCTAACTTAAGCACTAATGCCTAAAATCAGAACATTAGTTATTGCAAATACACACCTGATAATTAGTTGTTCCATAGTTGTGCATTTGTACTGTATTTATGACAAATTGTTACTATTGGTAATTATAACCATTGTTATACAATCCAGATATATCAGTGATATCACTAAGGATTAACTATTTTATGGACAGCCGCAAAGTCTCCCAGTCACTATTAGAAAGACTTCTACATTAAACATGTAATAATCCTATCCACACAATCTCCTATTGGACAGGTTTCCAGTCAGTCAGAGACAGTGCTCAACTGATTGGACAAGCACTCTGGACCTCATTCAGAATCGGTCGAAGCGGCCGCACGGTCATAAGGGAAAAGGGGCCGGATATTCAAATGATTCCCTCGCAAGTTGCGTCCCTAAGTTCGGATCGGTAGTTGGCCGGTCGGAAGACAAAAAAATACGCCCCTTTCTCGTACGCATTGCACGTCATCTCTTGGCATATAAGGATTAATCGAGACCATCGGGAACCATCGGAACTGGTCGTAGAGCTTAAGGTTGACCATACCCTCTCTTAAGCTCTACGATCATGTCAGTGTAAAAACCTCCCATGTCACATGTGCCATGATGCTACTTTGTTAAATATGCACTCCCATAATCAGTATGCGCTCCCATAAAATGCCGTTCGCATAATGAGGTACGCCTGCATTCGGATCTCCACTCCCCCGTTTTCAAGCACCTTCCCCTGTTACCACCCACAAACACCTCCATCTGTCACTCAAACTACCGACCTGGCTGTGTTGAAGGAGAGAGAAATTTCTGATCGTAGCGGCTAGTTTGCGCACGCGCATTGCGAACTTTACGCATGCGCAGTATAGCGAACATTGGTGGCATACGACCGTGCGGCCGCAATGACCGACTCTGAATGAGGTCCTCTGTCCTTATGAGAATACCCACAGCTGCTCTTCTATTTGACAACTGTCCAATCCATCAACCTACTGCAGTAAGCAACACCGTGACTGGATAACAACAAGCACATAGGGACAGCACTGGGTTTTGACATCAGGCTAACAGGTGATCAAGCCTCACGTGGTGAAACATGCATGCTGTGCTTCATCAATGTTCTCGTAACTACAAGTGGAGACCACGCACTAAACATTCACACTTACTTGGTATCTTCCTTCAGTGTGTGGCATCCTTCCTGTGGAGCATCTTGTCTCTGCTATGTACAAATATATCAGGGACAACCTAACTCAGGGGTGGGTAATTATTTCAGCTTGGGGGCCACTTAACGCTTTTCAGTGAACATGCGAGGGCTGCATCCAAAATAAAAAAGGCATGTCTACTGTAAGTCCTGATACTAACAATGACAGTTGTGTATGTAAGAAAAGTGGGCAGGTTAGACTGTATTTTACTCACCCCTATTCTAACACATAAAAATATCAAAAATATCACACAAATTACAATTTTTTGGAGTACCCATTTTTGACAGCCCTTGTCATGTATGCACATATTCCTTCACCTCCACCTCAAAACTAACTGGGTAAACTAACTACACAGCGATTTTAAAGCCACTGCATTTGTGGCAGTTTTGGAATCTGGATTTAAAGAAGCAATAATATTAAATACAAAGAATGCCTGGTTTTATATTTACTATGATTTAAACCAAAACTGACAGAGATGCGGTGACTGTGAAAACAGCTGCATGGTAAATTCACCCTATTATTTTTAAATGTAACAAATAGAAAACCAGCTCTTACATTCACTTGTAATTCACTTGTGAAACATAAAGTTTAAAGACAGTAGTATGCCCTGTTAAAAGGGTGCAGGAATTATCTTAAATGATGTACTTATGTAAATTACTTACTTTTATAAGGGATTTTTCACTGTAAAAATCTTTCTGCTGCGGCTGCCACAGTCAGCGCTGCTATTTCTACTGCTGCTGCTCTGCTACTAAACTTTCGGGGCAAGCACTCATCAAGAACTGCTCTGATAAGGGGAGCTGGGAGACCGTCATGCTGAGGTGCACCACGGAACTGGTGAGTGTGTAGCTGGGAGAATACAGCTGCTCCCAGCTGCACCGGATTGTTCTCAAAGGCGGCAGCGGGTTTTGATGTACTTAATGAATCTACAAGCGACTGGTCGGGCCACTTGTCATTGTGCAGTGGTAGGAGGCAGCAAGCTGGGCTGGATTAGCTTGAGGGCCGTGTACAGCCCAAGGGCCATATTTTGCTATTTTGCCCACCCTAAACTAACTCCTTGCATGAGAGCAGACACCTCCACCTCTACTTTAATGTCTATCAACACTGCCCTCTGTCTCTTTCTCATTCACCATCCTATATATGCATGATGGTGACAAGCAGAAAAGACAGGGACATCTTAGTGTTGTACCGATCTGTCACATTCTCAGTTTACTGTAAATGTCCGCTATCAAACAACTGATTGTGAATGCTCACACAGAACTGATCTAATACTCAGTGGCGTAACTAGGGCAGGGCGAGCGGGGTGTATGCCCTGGGCGCCGTTGGACCGGTGGCGTGGGGGGGCACAATGGGGCAGGGGGGTGGCTACTACTGGGGGGACCATTATTGGGAGGACCTCTACTGGGGGGGCTACTACTGGGGGCACTTAATCGGGAGGGGGAACCTCTACTTGGGACTACTACTTGGGGGGGGAACTACCACTGGGGGCATTATAAAAGGGGCCTACTACTATAGGCACTGCACTTGGGGACTACTACTAGGGGCAATAATAGGATGGGTCACTACAGGGGGCACTGGATAGGGGGGATCACTACTGGGTGCCTGCATAAGGAGGCCACTACTGGGAAAACTGCATGGGGGGACTACTGCTGGGGGCACTATATAAAGGGCACTGCATAGGGAGGGACTACTACTGGGGGCACCATATAAAGGGCACTGCATAAGGGGGAACACTACATGGGGCACTGCATTTGGGGGGGCCACTACTGGGGGTACTGAGTAAAGGGAACTAATTGGGGGCTGTATAAGGGGGACCACTACTGGGGATACTGTATAAGGGGCACTACTATGGGCCTGCATAAGAGGGACCACAACTGCATACTGGGGGTACTGTGTAAGGGGTACTACTGGGGTTAAGGTGCATATGGATAGGAATGTTCAGTGTGAAAATAAAGGGGTGTGTCATGTTGACATGCCCCATTTTTAAGTGACCACGCCCATTTGTTTGCCGCACGCACATCGGGGGGTGGGCGCCTCCCTTTTCAAATTTGCCCTGGGCTCCAAATACCCTAGTTACGCCACTGCTAATACTATTAATGCATCTATACAAATGTTTGCTATCAACCAACTGATTTATTAATGCTGACACAGATTTAACAGTAATTATATTTATGTATCCTAATGCATGTCTATATGGCTGTAACACAATATAATTTACAATTGAGTTCTAGCAACTATCACAACAGATATTTTGTTTATTTAGTTTCAGTGCAGATACAATGTTGCATATGTATTTATACTGAGGCCAGTATTCAATTCGTTTCGCATACGCAATAAAATTTCGCCTGCCGGAATTTTCACCTACACCGCGTATTTTTGCTGTGGAAATGTATCGTGCGCGTACCCGCGATTCACCCTATTCAATTCCTTACAGATGCGAAAACGGAGTCGCGCGAAGACAGAACAGACGAAAAGTGGTGTCTGAATCTGAGAAATCAGCCTGAACCCCACAAAAAGATGTGGAAACATTGGGGATCAATGTAGTAGTGCCCGATTAGCCTTAATGAAACAGTTTGGGGTACTCAAGTTCGCACAATTGCCACTATTTAGCGTCTTTGCACAAGTGGTGAAGATTGGCATAAAGCAGTATTTTTAGGAGAAATAAGTAGTCCTGTCAAATTTGGGGTACATGAAAATGGGTGTAAGCATATTTAAAAGTCGCTAAAGTGAAGTTAAAAGAAACATAAAAAATGCACCTTCAGCAAACACCTGCAATCCAAAAAACACCTCACCCATACTTGCAGACGCCCCCCAAAAATCTATTTCGCTACTTTTTATGTTTGTACCCCCACTTTTCACATTTTTGCACCCATTTTCAAAGTGCTTTTTTGGGGCGTTCATCACTTTTTTGTGGGTTTTTTGACGCAATCATCCTTCAGGTTATACAACCCTGTGGAGTACTTGTTTATAATTTAAAATCTCAGGACAATTATACAAGTGCAGAAAACTTTAGAAATGTATTCTTAATAACTTTTGTTAATTTCACTTTAACACTATTTTTATATTTGTATTAATCTGATTCAGGGGAAGACCAGCCACAGTTAAAACCCTGGATACCCCATTAGTTTAAAAAGGTGAAATAAAAGATATGTTTTAATTTAATGATCAAAACTATATTTACAATTTAAAGAGTGCCTCTAATAGAAATCCTTTTTTTTTTTTTTAGCAATTGCTAATTGTTGTTTTGACAAAGAAGAAATACAGGTGCACAACTCCAAATTAACTTATTATATATAAATAAATACATTTTGCAGTAAATACAATAGTGATTTTTGGCCTAATCTTGGCCAAGGTTATAGGCCTGCCCACCATATCCGGGTAACCTCTTGTCGGGCAGGTCCCTAACATATTATAGGCTCAAATCCAGAGCGCAGGACACCCCCAAACTAGCCCAGCTAAACCACCCCAAGGCACCGCTCTAATAAGAAGAGTAGCACCTCTACTACATTGGTTAGAGCATGGAGTCTGGCAATGTAATATGCACACCAGTCAAGGCACAATATAGGTAAGTCCTGCCAATATTTAGACTGTGTAGTGCAGCTTTGGTTCATTTTTGGGGTGTGGGTCCCCCTAGATTGCTTTGCTGGTCTGCTTCAGGGCACCGCAGTATAACACATTTTCCTTTAACACATTTTAATACCTCTCTGTCTGTTTCTTTTATATATATGTAATTCACATTTTTATTTTTATTCTTTACATGCGGCCAACGGCTGCTCTTAACACTTCACTTTTCTTATTAGAGTGGTGCCTTGGGGTGGTTTAGCTGGGCTAGTTTGGGGGTGTCCTGTGCTCTGGATTTGAACCATAGTATGTTAGGGACCTGCATGACAAGAGGTTACCCCGATATGGTGGGCAGGCCCATAACCATGGCCAAGATTATGCCAAAAACCTCTATTGTATTTACTGCAAAATGTATTTATATATAATCAGTTAATTTTGAGTTGTGCACCTGTATTTCTTCTTTGTGTATATATCAATGGTCTCCACAGGTAGCACCTCCAATTATATATATATATATATATATATATATATATATATATATATATATATATATATATATGTCCAGAGTGTGCACTCTGAGATCTATTTTCTTTGTAATTGTTGTTTTGAGTAAACTGAATAAACAGATTACATATGATTTGTACTTTTCACTGCATTAATACAGTTCATTTAAGATTTCCCTGTCCTAATAAAATGTGTCTATTGTTCTGATCTGTTGTGCCTTGGGATAACAACATAACTTTCACACAATATAGAAACTTTGCGAAAAATGGAATATTCCAAATTTGAATCACATGATACCACTAACTAATGATTTGTATGGATAAATTCAAATGCTGTGTATTTGCTTTCCTTCATTGCATGCAGCGTACAGTATATGTGCTTAGATGTGTATATGACTGTGCTGTGATTGAATATATCCAGGTCCCATTATGTTCTTGGTTATTTTTCTTGTAAAGATGCAAAAAAAAAGCTAGGTGCTATAAACAAAATTAATGAAATTATATAAAATACCACACAGATTGGATGCAGCTCCTAATAGGGATACTCTATATCTAAATCCCAAAATATCAAAAATAGAAAGAATAGAGTTATATATGAGTACATATATGTTAAAGTATGAACCCACACCTTAACCAGTGCATATCCATATGTTATATATTAATGTGCACTGTATATCACACATATAACATATATACTCTTACAATTGGAAGGTAATATTTATAAAAAAAATATTAATCACAAAATAACCATAATAAACACACAAATAACACATAAACAAATACAATTATATTAGGCTTAGCCTGAAGAGTTTCTTAAAAAATCTATACCTCTCAAATTGACCAACACCTCTGCAATAGGTGTTAAATAAGAGTATATTGTATATATCTACTAACATTAATATATACCAATGGCCTCAAAATATCGATGTAGACATTATGATAATGTTCCACTAAATTATCCCTTGGAGGACTCCAGGTAATTAAAATGATAACATTTTGCTCCCACTTCAGAATCATCCCCATTGTATTAATCTTATTTCATTAGAAATATTGTATGAAAAGTTAAGATTTAATAATTATCATATCAGATTTAAGCTTGACCCAAAAAGTTATCTTTTACCACTTGTTGCATATATTACTTCAGGTGTTCCCATTATTATGTTTCTTAGACTTCAAGGATAAGGGGCATATTTACCAAAGGAATAGTGCAGGAAATCCCCTGAAAACAGCAGTTTTCAGGATGAAACCTGCAAATAATTAGTATCCAAAGGATTTAAGAATAAGGGAGATACCTGCTACTGTCCCTCCATTTTGGAGTGCAAAAGCAGGACCCATACAGTAAGTTTCATGGGGGCTTCTAAACTGTGACAAAAAATCTCAGGAAGCTATACTTGTTTAGATGTAATTTTCAATTGTAGCCTATGAACTACACATGGATTTCTCCCTGGTAATGTCTACTTGCACATGCACAGTCTGCAGACTGTTCATGTGCTGTAGCTTTATGAGAAGCCAAACCTGAAACTAAAGAAATGGTATTAGAGGTCATGCAGCAGAGCCCTTGTCCCTGCATGTGATTATTGGTACATTTAGGTGATACTTAATCCCTTATTGGAGCGATATGTGATAAAAATAAATTAGAATTATGGAGATCAATTCCAGATAAATGATAATTATGTGTTCAACTATATCTGTTTAGTGTGGTGGTGAGGAACAGGTTTCATTCATTGGCCCCAGAGAGAAGGAGCTATTATATACCTGGTGGTGGATATTCATCCTTTATCAGTTATCATATTGCTTTGCTTGATGCTTATCTGTTAATTACAAAATAAATACATAAAAGGATTTTACTGCAATGAAACAGGTTATCAGATTATTTATTTAAACATTAATTCTGGTAAAACAAGTGTCTGTGAGTAAATTGTAAACTCGAAGTATTGTTACAATGCATCAGAGAGTATATACTAGTGAAACTGTAATTTCCAAAGTGCTTGTAGACTGAATGATGCACTGTTTGTCACCGTGCAATTTACTATTTAATTTTCCTCAAATGGCTTTTACAGTGACCTTTCTATGGCTAGTGTCTAAATACAAGAGACTGTGTCTTGCTTCATATCCTTCCTTTCCTATGTAGTTTAGAAAAAAAAGATTTATAGTACATAACCCTTATCAACTGCACTATTTTTGACAGAAACATATGGTTGACATTTTTGCTAGGGTAACCTTTAGTTACCACTATGTAATACTTGAGACAATAATGAATAGCTGCTTTAAAATCCATCCACCATTCAATGAATCAATGTATTCAGCCTAACAAATGGTAATTTTCTTGTTTAGAAGGAAAACATCAGCTACTGTAGCTATAACACAGCTCATATTGCAGGGCAGGAATTCTAGTTTTCCTAAATATATTCTCTGCTCCCCAGGCTATATTGATTTGATACACATTTGGTACTGATTTAGCAAAACCTGAAATTGACACCATATATGTTACATTTACAGCATAGCTCCGTACATGAGTTTTGTATTGTGATAATCCAATGTAATTGTTTAAATCAGCATTGTTGTTAGCACTGACAACTTTGGGTTTTACCAGACTTTTTCAAATTCATGAATTAAAAAATCTAGATCTCTATAAAAAAAAATAATGAATAAAATGTGAAGTGTTGGTTCCCCCAACAAAATCATTAAATATCTCTAAGTTTTAGGTTCCTACTGTCATAGGGGCATGGTTATCGCAATCTGAAGCTTAAATGTAGATTGGATGTGATAAATTCGGCCGAATTCGCATTGGGACATTGAATATATTGCAAGGATGTATCACATACCTCATGCCTAGACAGAGCTTGCAAGAATGCTCTGTCCATGCAAATCCTGTCCAATCACTTCCCAGGGTATTTCTCACAAAAAATACCCTGAGACTGTGCCTGTGCCGCCCACTCCACTTCTCCCTCCCCCGCTCATCTTACACTTACATCCATTAAGGTGATTGGTGAGGTCCTCGTTGATCTGGTCATCTGATGGCTGTGAGTAACCCCTGTCATCTGATCCCTGGAGTAAACTGAGGAGAGACAGAGAGACATCTTAGTATAACGATCAGATGACTGGGGCACAGCAATCAGATGACTGGTTTACCGAGGCACTCACCATTTCAAGGATCAACTGAACAGAGGTGTGTTTTTTTTTTTTATTGTGATCAACCTGTGTTCTATTAGACACATGCTGATCACAGAAGCCTGCTCTGCTCTGCTCTCCCTGTCAGCAGGCAGAGAAGGCTGATCTAGAGTAGGTGAAATGGGAGGGGGGAGGGGGTGCCGCTTATCATCATCTTCTCCAGATATTGTTATTATATCAGAGCTCTCTTCTGGTATTTTTTTTTTTTTCAAAATTGTTTTTATTGAAGTAATGAACAATGGTCATAACAATTATAGAGCAAAATAAGTATGAAATAGGGATAAAATGGAATGTGGGTACAATTATGAAACACATTATGAACATATCAAAGCTTTCCACAACATTGTTTCCCGACAGAGACATGAAAAGGCATAAGAAAAATCCCAGTATTAATTTAACAATTTCTTTTAGTAAATCTGAAACAGATCGCATTTCCCATTACAAATATGGGAAATGCAATCTGATTACTAAAAGAATGCAAATTTAAGGGCTTGTAGTAAAGTGTAAAGTGTAAAGGGCTTGTAGTTAAGTGTAGTAAATTTTATGAAAACTGCTTCAAAATCCCTTTGATACATTTAAGTGATACTAAAATTATGTGAAAAGGCTGTGAAAAAAAAAAGATTGATAAATAGGCCCCATAATGTGAACTTACCTGTTCTGTATACAGTACATACAGCTGAAACTCCTAGGTCAATCAGGCGTGAAAATGTCCTTGTCTTATCAATAACATACAGTTGTTATTATTATTATCCTTTATTTATATGGCGCCACCAGGGTTCCGCATCGCCTCACAAAGTACTTTAACAAATGAGCAAACTCGTAAAACAGCGACTTACAGTACAAGACAATACAGAATAAGAACATGGTTTATAACCATTGCTGCAGTGATCATAACACTCAAAAAAGCAATAGGGCATCAGATACCAAGTGTTAAGTGCCCTTGTGGAGAGTTTTGAGTAGATGATAGTATGAGTGAGGGAAGAAAAAGCACATAAGGGAAGAGGGCCCTGCTCGTAAGAGCTTACATTTTATAAGGGGGGAGACAGACAGAGGATGGGAGAGAAGGGGAGGAAGAAGTGGAGGAGACTAGGGGGAAGCATAGTGGTGGGAACAGGGGGCAGAATAAATGATTAGGTAGGCACTGAGTAAAGTGAGAATTTGAGGAAAACTGTTATGGAAAAGTGTCTCACCATATAAGGCAGGAAAACTTGGCTTGTAGAGTAGCCTGCGAGGAGGGCAGGATAACTTGGTTAGATGAGTTGCCTGCCAGGAGGGCAGGTTTTCTTGGCTAGATGAGTTGTCTGCCAGGAGGGCAGTATTTCTTGGCTAGATGAGTTGCCTGTCAGGAGGGCAGGATTTCTTGGCTAGATGAGTTGCCTGTCAGGAGGGCAGGATTTCTTGGCTAGATGAGTTGCCTGCCAAGAAGACAGGATTTCTTGGCTAGATGAGTTGCCTGCCAGGAGGGCAGGATTTCTTGGCTAGATGAGTTGCCTGCCAGGAGGGCATGATTTCTTGGCTAGATGAGTTGCCTGCCAGGAGGGCAGTATTTCTTGGCTAGATGAGTTGCCTGCCAGGAGGGCAGTATTTCTTGGCTAGATGAGTTGCCTGCCAGGAGGGCAGGATTTCTTGGCTAGATGAGTTGCCTGCCAGGAGGGCAGTATTTCTTGGCTAGATGAGTTGCCTGCCAGGAGGACAGGATTTCTTGGCTAGATGAGTTGCCTGCTAGGAGGGCAGGATTTTTTGGCTAGATGACTTGCCTGCCAGGAGGGCAGGATAACACAGGCTAAAAATAGTTCAGGTGTAAATGTACAGTTTGATTACACACAGTAGGGCTGAGAAAACTGTAGCTGCTGATTATACAGAGGAAGCACGGACCCAAAGGTTTGGGCCTGCATACACTGAGCACAGCATGTGGATGGTGAATAGTTCAGGTGTAAATGTACAGTTTTATTACACACAGTAGGGCTGAGAAAGCTGTAGCTGCTGATTATACAGAGGAAGCACGGACCCAAAGGCTTGGGCCTGCATACACCGAGCACAGCATGTGGATGGTGAAAACAGACAGCAAGCTAACGGCAATCAGAGCAGAGTGGAACAACAGTCTTGAATAATTGAGCTACCTGCTGAAGCCTGGAAGGCAGCGTTGAGGGAGACGGAGAGTGGTAAACAGAAGCAGTGGCTGAAGTGTAGACAATCACCGAGGATAGCTGGAATGACCAGACCGAGCTGTAGGAGGAAACTCTATAACCGGCGAGGGGGAATGAATCTGGAAGCTACAAATAGGAGGAGCAGCCAATCAGCAGCATATGGAGTATGAGTCACTCTCTACAGCATCCCCGGTGCTTGGTGATCAGCGGAACCAGATTCTGAGTCAGTGTAGGTCCCGAGCCAGTGGGAAACTAGCTGCTGCCACGGCTTGTGACAAAAACATGGTCACAGTGTGGATGAGATAAGAATAGTGTATGTATGAGAATGATAGTGTTGAAGGTTTTTCAAAAATGCTGGTGAAAGAACACTGTTGGTGAATGCGTATGCTTGATGAACAAAGTAGGGGGGGTTTATTGAGGAGAATTTATGTGATTTAAAGTGTTTTGAAAATGAGTAATAAAAAATAAGTTCAAAGTTGTGAGGCTAGGCAAAGGCAATGGTAAATCTGACCATATATGTAAGGTTTAGAGGTTACTTTGCATTGGTACAAATAAAAATTTAGATTTTTGTGAAAAAAGAGGCAGCACAAATAGTAGCAAGTGAGATCATGTCTTTGTAATGATCAAACAAGGAGTTCAGTATTGTTGTGAAGAGGTTGCGAACTCACACTTGATGCTCCATAGGTGTCCATATGCAATATTGATAGCAGTTTAGTTGTGTTTGATGAAATGTTCTCCTTCAGTTTTCCTTCAGTTTAGCGCTCGTGTAATGCTGAAATTTTCCCTAAAAACTATATTGCACTTGTGATTCTGCACTTAGGAGTCTGCTAACTCCAGCCAAGGCTGAAACAGCCTAGTGAATGATATTTAAGTAGAGATGTAGCCAAGTGTGCATCCTAATTAATGACAACCCCCCACTAGCCAGCCAATAAAGACCCAGCAATAAAATGGCTTAAACAAACATGTAGCACATTACCAAACATTTAGGACTTAAGTTCAATCTTGCCTACACACAATCTAATGACTGGAGATAGTACTTATGGCAATTTATAAACAATAAAATATTATAAAGCAGCACATCAGGAGTAATGTTCTGCAGCAGACTTGTGATAATAATTGCTGATTACCTAAATATACTATTCAAATAAAGCAGCACATCACGAGTAATGTTCTGCAGCAGACTTGCGATAATAATTGCTGATTATCTTAATATATTATTCAAATAAAGCAGCACATCAGGAGTAATGTTCTGCAGCAGACTTGTGATAATAATTGCTGATTACCTAAATATATTATTCAAATAAAGCAGCACATCAAGAGCAATGTTATGCAGCAGACTTGCAATAATAATTGCTGATTACCTTTTGGGAGACAGATATAGGAGGGGTCAATTCATTCAATATCAGCTGAGGATATAACCAGTAATGCCGATGTAACTCTGAAATTTTCCCTAAAAACTATATTGCACTTAGGAGTCTGCTAACTCCAGTTCTTTGCTGAATGCCATTGGTGATATTCCTGTCAGTGCAGTTAGTGCCAGGGTAATAGTGAGAAGTGAAGTAGATGAAACACCATTGCAAACTACTTTGCCATCATGGCGATTCTGGAACTACAAGCAACAGCTTTGGGGATAGGTTTGCTTGAACCTGCTTACTACAAGTGAAGGAACTCTCAGAAGACTATTGCAATATTTATTTCCTGTAAGGATACCAAGTAAATGTTTTCCTTTTTTGCTTTGACAGATGGGGTAGATTTACTAATTTTTTTTTTTCAAATGAAAGTGGTGGTGATGTTCATAGGAACCAATCAGATTACAGATATAATTTCTCTATTGCATTCTATAAAATGATAGACATAATCTGATTGGTTGATTGATTGGTTGGCAACACCACCTTTTGTCTGAATTAAAAGCTTTAGTAAATCTACCCCTATTAGTCAGTATGGCACATCTAGTATCCCTCAAAGCTTCCACATTATCAAGTTGAAAAATTTCGACAAAACTAAAAATAGGATTTATAGTAACAAGAACACATTAAGTGATATAACAATTTAAAAGGTCAGTTTCATGGGGGTTCACCACTCCCGTGACATGCAGTGGGGTAAATGGCTGGGTAGGCACTGGCTAGTATCAGAGCCAGATTTACACATACATATATGAACCCAGGGGTTCATGTGGGCATTAAATAAAGATGCAGCAGTACTGGTAAATAAATGGTACATCCAACTACCGGTGCAGCAATGGTGAGGTAGAGAACAATAAATCAGGAAGTATAAATATTATACTTTCCTTTTGTTATGGTTAACTCGGTCTGGCTCCAGTTGTTTAGTACATATGGAAAAATTAGAAATGTGTATAGACAGTGTATTACCGGAAAAAAATAAAAATTTAATAGAATTCACACAAATCAAAAATGGTTACATAAGAATCACATACAAATAGAACACCATAAAAAATAAACATAAATAACACAGTAAAAACTGTACAGATTGAGGCACTTGTAATTAATAGTGCAATGGAGAGGTATAGGTACTCTTTACCATAAAGTCTCCCACAATGGCATAGGGTGCAAGCTGAGTGATCCCAATTCCACTCTGCGTGTCTAACTGGCATCAATCAAAACAGTCCAGGTATTTCAATATAGCAGCAATCAGTAGGTCCAATGCATTTCGAGCTCCTTGGTCTTCCTTAGGGAAGGTGCAGCAGTATATAGTGCTTGAAATTTGGTGCATTTTGATCTGGGATGCGGAAAAGGTAGACAGGGGAGGCAGTGCCTCATCTGCCATACAATTTTTACCCCAGAGATTTGACTATAAAAATTATTAGAATAATACAAAGAAGATATTTATAATATTTTCCTTAATTTTTACTTATTTTTTTAGTCAAAACTTTGGAGTATACCTAAGTATGACAGGAAATGCTCTGCTAACCTGCCTAATCTTAGTACACATCACTGCACCACTCTACAAAATAGTAACAACCCTACTTATGGACCTATGCTGATCATTCTCCTGGAGCCTGATTCCAGGAGAGAGCCACATCCAATGTTTTCTTGGTTTTGGATACACACAGCGATATGAGGGGAGATTTATCAAAACTTGAAAAGAGTAAAAGGGGAGATGTACAAAGCGGTATTATGAATGTTAGTGGTTACAGCACACATTATGTGCGCTAATACCTTTCCCCCCATGTATTAATGTGGGGTTATGTGTTAAATGCGCCCACATTATTATTGGCAACGCTATCTGCAAGGTAGAATGTCGATGTGCCAGCCAATGTATGAACTGTCAGTGGCACTGACCATTCCAATAGCGGCAGCTATTGATTTCGACAGCTGCAGCTGTCATTAACCCACCACAGCACTGTCCCTGGCTTCTGTGACTGCTGGGCTCTGGGAGTGTCCATGGGAGGTGAGACTAGGCTGATGTGCTATGGGGTCTGGCAGGGATCATGAGAGGGTGGAGTTTTTACTCCCTCACTCTGGCAGAGGAGATGTTCATACATCTCATTGGTACTGTTTCACCTACATAAAGAGGTGAAGGAGGACGAGCTACAGTATAGCGACATGATCTGTTTCACTACAATACATCTCCCCCAAAGAGTAGAGAGATAAAGTACCAACCAATCAGCTACTAAACTGTAATTTTTCAAACACAGCCTGTAAAGTTACAGTTAAAACCTGATTGGTTGGTACTTAATCCCTATCCAAACTTTGATAACTCTCCCCCTTAGAGACTTCAAATATCGAACACACTAACACATTCCCAAAACAATTCAGCAAGATCCATGACCCCTAGTTAGAAGGAGCTATAACCACTAGCTGACTCATGGCTCTGATCAGTATGGTAATGTTCTCTTATAACTCAGGTGCGGTTTCCATGGTAGTATGGTTTATAGATATGATTCTTGCCACTGATTAATACCTGCTTATTGGAGGATCAGTCACCTTGCCTATCCTTTACTTAACAGCTGCCAGTCTTGCTGGTTTTGATGCAGAACATAGGGTGCCTACTTCACTTTACCAAACACACTTTACCAAACAATGGAGCTTGATCACCTTGCTATCTATGCATTTTAAACCCTGACCTATTTTAACCCTCCATAGTCTCTTTAGGTAGAGTCATTCTCTGAACATACTGGTATCTGAATCAATCAGGCATGATATGGTAGTGAATGTCCTGACAGGTTTTGTGCCAGCAGTTGATGCAACTTCTCATGCTGCCACCAGTCAGCTGTATACCCTGTTGATTTGAAATAATGTCAGCTCCTTTGGGGAACTGGTGAAGCAATCTACTGTAGCAAAACTTTAGTATCCACCTAATAACATTTAAGAACAGTATAACAAAATGCAAGCAATGTAATATATACAGATACGGGTGAAAGGGAATTTAAAGTTTGATTAATTTTTATTTTTGTCATAGCCCAGCACCCTGCTTTTGCCACCTTTTCACAATAGTATGACGCAGAAAAAAACACATTTTTATATATTAATGATAACCTTGGTAGTAAAAAAAGAGTGTGATGAAACTGGAAGTACTACAAAAGGTCCAGCACAAAGGATAGTAATGCAGTTCCATTTGAGATTTCAACTTCTAGACAGTACAGTTCATTTATCAGTCAGAACAAATGCCATGTGCAGACTATTACTACATAGATTTTATATTTGCATTTATCACATTGTTTATAAAATGTTGGTTTAAGTAGGAGTACTTTATATGAATTTTCATTTTTTATACTTTACTGCATATCCTTAAAGCAAATTGCTATTGAAATCCATTTTTAACCTGTAAATTACAAATGACCTCGTAATGCATCTTCATTTGTTCTTTAGGGAAAGTAATTACATCATTATTAGTTAACCTCAAGGGTATTATACGTTCAGACTACAGATCTACCAATGATTGAACTACAGTGCTTCTATTGATAAAAATGCCATCTTTGATATTATATAAATCATGAAAAGTATTGTTTTATATTATAAGACTTGTCTGGTATTGGCTTTACATTTTATTTTTTTCTTGTCTTTGGAATGCATATAAGGGCTGAACTCCCTTTGTGCTTTCAGGTGAAATGTGATCGATGTATTAAACGAGATCCTACTTTATCTTTCCTTGAATGCCACTGACCATTAATCTTTTAATGAATGTTTGAATTCACCTAAAACAAAATCAATTGTTGACAGCATGTTGTCACGTACCTTTGTGTTTTTCCCATGCTTTTCTGTTATTTTCTTTTTTATTTATTATATTGTTTCTCTTTTTTTGACACATTTTAGTGAATTGAGCCAAATCACATTGTAATTCATACTAATGAATTATTACTCTGACCGTATTATCATTAAGAATGTTTCTCATAATAAAACATATCCAGGACCTGATTTATAGTTTGATACATTTTACAGAGTAAACATTCTGTCTTGTGATCTTTGTGTGCATTTTAGCTGTACCTTAAGATACATTTAACTCAGAACACACCATGTCAAACTTACACATATGTATATATATGAAACTCTATAATGCAGAGATTTTAACTTTTACTGTTTGAGGAAGCAGCCAGGAGCCATGAAACCCATCCAGTTTTACCTGTCTATGAGAGATATATCATGTATTGTTATGTTTTATTTTTACTTTATTTTTCAGTCTATATGATTTTATGTCAATATGCTATTTTTTGATGCCTTATGATTTTTTATAAATTTTATACTTAGCTATATAATGACTTTCTGTTATAATGAAAGCGTTTTTTGTATTATATTAACACGTTTGTCAAGGACAGAACTGAAATGTATCATAAAAATGCCATTTATAAATATTTTAAACCTTTTTGTGTCATTCCTATGTTATAAACATCTAGTTATTAATTATGAGGTTACCAGTTCTACTTTATTAATCATTGACATTCCTGTGGCTCCTCTCAGATGCATGCATATGTGCTCTCCCTAGATGAGTAAGGTCATGCCTAGAAATAGATGTATGTCATAGACACATTTTTTTGTATGTACTCTCCCAGTGCCAAAGAGACCTCTAGTATTTTAATATGTGCCCTAAGGGATAGGGAAACCCTTATATCTCCTTATGATGCAGGTACAGGGTACACTTTGGCACCGCCCATACTCTTAAATTTATAAAAAGCCTTTTTACCCAAAAACCCCCTTGATGACCTGATCTAGTCTCCCAAGCAGTTTGAAATTGTACTGGATGCTGATATTTTAGAAAGGCTTGTTTCTCCCAATGAGAAACTTATACCTATAAAGAACTGATGAAATGAATTCCTAGCTTACATTTGTTAAACTGGTACACTAAGGAGATCTTTACCGTTGTCTATATTTATTCTTCATGTACACTCCTCTATATCCAAGGGAACAATTTGATGTAGTCCCCACTTAGTTTTATAACTACCTCCAAATTAGACAATTAATTTACTAAAGGGGATGTATCAAACCTTGGAAACAGATAAATTGGTGAGAGATAAAGTAGCAACCAATCAGCTTCTAACTAAAAAGACAGAGGCTGATTTGGTTGGTAATTTATCTCTTTCCACTTTATCTCTCGCCATGGTTTGATACATCTACTCCAAAATGAGCAAAACAAATATTCTGTCCACTTACAGTACCTCTTAGCCTTTCCTGAATAGACTTACCAAAGGTAGTTCTAGAGGGGCAAAAACATATTAGTATCATTATTGACAGTCCCTCACCACTTATTTAAATTAGATGCACAGTTACATAAACCTATTCAGTTCAACAATAGGAGTATATTTATCAGTGCACAACATTTCTTCCTCCTTCTAAATTTTTTACCTGTGCAATTGTGACCAAGTCAGTAACATAATGTACATATTTTTGTACTATCCCATTATCCAGCCAATATAGAGAGAAGTCTTTAACTTACTTTATTCTGCCCTAAAGCTTCAATTCAAACCAATCCAATGCTGTCACTCCTCCACTCATATACATCCTCCCTCCCAAAATGCAACCAATATGTCCTCAGTCATATTGTTATAGGGGCTAGTATTGTAAATGCCTAAAAGTAGAAGAGCATTACAAAAATAATTCCTCCATTACAAAAATAATTCCTTAATGTCACATCCATTAAAAATTAATTCAATAAGTATTACCTATTCTACCTAACTTCTCCAAATTGTTAAATTACTTTCTGGCATAAATATGACACAGATGGAGATGGCTCCTCCACCCTCCAGTCCATTTCCAATTCTGAGACCCCACAAAATCACTTCAATGGTTTTATCTAAGTATCAGTTACTATCTTTGGTGCCTTTGTGACTAACATTGATATTTTACATGTGTGTGCCTGTCTTGGAATATTTGTCACATTATGCCCTTCCTTCTTCTTTTGGTACCCCTCCCTCTTCTTCTTTTTCTGATTCTTTCTCCTCCCCCACCATTTTGGAAAAGTATTTTTTTCTCAATAATATCAAAGAAAAAATATCTTGTTAAGCAGCCAAGCTTAGGCAATGTCTGATAAATATATTAAAAACCATCAATATCATGTAACTGTAAATGGAATAAAATATACATTTATTTGTAAATACACATGAATTTCACATAGCAGTTGAAAAAATCAATGTCACTCAATTAAACTAAAAATGGCACTATAAAATCAACCACTTAATGGAAAAGTTAATTCATGGTATATACTTCAAAAAGAGAACTAAAGTAGATCCATAAGTGGCAAATGCTTATTCATCTAATAAATATAAAACTGTAAATGATAGTAATAAAGGTTAAATTCTCAGCAAGTAGCTGTTACCATGAAATAGAAATCAAAGTTAGATTAAGGATAGACATGTTGTTGGCAGAGGTGCTGAGAGGTGGGGGGAACGGGTACAGACTACCTGGGCCCAGGCATGGCAGACGGCCCCGGCCGCCCGCAGCAAATCACTTTTTTTTTCCACTTTTTTTTAAATTCTCCTTTACTACTTTACTAAAACCACCGCGGGTGGTGGCAGGTGGCAGTTGGGGAGGGGGGGAGTGGTGTACTGTCTGTGTGTCTGTCACAGGGTCACAGACAGTGCACTATCACTCCCGAGTCACTTGTCTTGCAATGCAGGATGCAGCACTGCTGCTGCGGAGCTGGTACACTCACGGGATGATGACATCATCATCTTGCGAGGCTCTCATTTTCAGTTCCAGGCTTCAGGCGGTGGGCGGAGTCGAGATTGGGAGGGAGGGAGGAAGGTGACCGCTGGCAGCCTACAGTATGTGACACTCAGCTTGTGACAGACAGTGAGTCGGACTGTCACTATGAAGGGCAGAGCCATGTGTGCCACTGACTGGCAGCTAGGTTGATGCTGCGAATCTGTGTAAGTGAACTTTAACACTGTGATCCTGTTGCAAGTTGTAAATCTATGAATGCTATATAATTTATATATATATATATATATATATATATAATGCATCATCATTATTGTATATTAGATATATCATATTTAAAATATGATATATCTAATATACACTAATGGTGATGGTTGCAATATATACATATATAAGTGTTATAAGATATATTAGTTATATCTATCTAAATGTGTATATATATATATATATATATACATATATGTGGGTGTTTAAGTGTGATATATACTGTAAGTGTGTATAAATTTCCCTCTCTCTCTCTCCCTCTCTCCCCCCACCTCTCTCTCTCTCTCTCTCCCCCTCTCCCTCTCCTGCTATTCAGGTACTGTCCCGCCATCCCGCCCTTGGGCCGCAGTGTTGGGAAAAATCAATATTACCACTGGCAGTTAATAAATGCCGTGCGCATGTGCACAGCATATCTTCTCTGTGCAGGGAGGGCCTGGGGTAGCCCAGCATCTCCAGGGATGCTGGGCTCACCTTTGAAGTGATGTAACAGGGGCGTGTCATCATACCATGCCCCTTTTTTGGGCGCATGCACCATGGGCACGCGGATGTCCCAACCGCTGAATCACCAATGTTGGGAGGTATGATCCTATTAGTGAATACTTACAGTCAGGTGCATAAATATTGGGACATTGACAGAATTTTCATATTTTGGCCTCTATTCACCACTACAATGGCTTTGAAATGAAACAAACAAGATGTGCTTTAATTGCAGACTTTCAGATTTAATTTGAGGGTAATAACATCCAAATCAGGTGAACAGTGTAGGAATTACAATGGTTTCTATATGTGCCTCCCACTTTTAAGGGGCCAAAAGTAATGGGACTATCAACTCAAAAGCTATTTCATGGACAGGTATGGGTTATTCCCTCGTTATTTCATTAGCAATTAAGCAGGTAAAAGGTCTGGAGTTGATTCGAGGTGTGACATTTGCATTTGGATTCAGTTGCTGTCGACTCTCAATATGAGATCCAAAGAGCTGTCACTATCAGTGTAGCAAGACATCATTAGGCTGAAAAATCAAAACAAACCCATCAGAGAGATAGCAAAAGCATTAGGTGTGGCCAAATCAACTGCTTGGAACATTCTTAAAAATAAATAATGCACCGGAGAGCTCAACAACACCAAAAGACCCGGAAGACCATGGAAAACAACTGTGGTGGATGACAGAAGAATTATTTCCCTGGTGAAGGAAAACCCCTTCACAACAGTTTGCCAAATCAAGAACACTCTCCAGGACGTAGATGTATATATATGTCAAAGTCAACAATCAAGAGAAGACTTCACAAGAGTGAATATAGAGGGTTCACCACAAGATGTAAACCATTGGTGAGCCTCAAAAACAGGAAGACCAGATTAGAGTTTGCCAAACAACATCTAAAAAAGCCATTACAGTTCTGAAACAACATCCTATGGACAGATGAGACAAAGATCAACTTGTACCAGAGTGATGGGAAGAGAAGAGTATGGAGAAGGAAAGGAACTGCTCATGATCCAAAACATACCACCTCATCAGTGAAGCATAGTGGTGGCAGTGTCATGGTGTGGGCATGTATGGCTGCCAATTTAACTGGTTCCCTTGTATTTATTGATGATTTGACTGCTGACAAAAGCAGCAGAATTAATTCTGAAGTGTTGTGGGCAATATTATATGCTCATATTCAGTCAAATGCATCAGAACTCATTGGACAACACTGCAGATGGACAATGACCCAAAGCATACTGCAAAAGAATCCAAAGAGTTTTTTAAGGCTAAAAAGTGGAATGTTATGCAATGGCCAAGTCAATCCCCTGACCTGAATCCAATTGAGCATGCATTTCTCTTGATGAAGACAAAACTGAAGGGCAAATGCCCCAAGAACAAGCAGGAACTGAAGACATTTGCAGTAGAGGCCTGGCAGAGCATCACCAGGGATGAAACCCAGCGTCTGGTTATATCTATGCATTTCAGACTTCAAGCTATAATTGCCTGCAAAGGATTTGCAACAAAGTATTAAAAAGTGAAAGTTAGATTCTGTCAATGTCCCAATATTTATGCACCTGACTGTATGTCCCAGCTGCTGGTAGCCATGTCATGCTCCTGTGGGTGCTTCTCACATGCTAGACACGCCCCCAAAGAGGTGCAGCCCTGTCCCTAACCTGCTGTGGCCACACCCCCTCCAAGGGGGGCCCTGGGAAGTTCTTTACCGGGGCCCAGGATTTCTCTTGGCAGCCCTGGTTGTTGGTATTCTCCTGACATTGTTTAGCAGAAAGTCCAACAATGTAAACTACCAATTGCATGTCAACCAAAATACCAAAATATAAAACAGAGAACTTTCCCATGAAATACTGGAACAGACAATATAACATCAGAGAGATTTTTTTTTGTCATCAAATTGCTAGTAGACATATTAATAATACACCTGTCTAACCATCTGAAGAGAATTAAAAAAAAAACTATCATAAATTTAACTGAACACAGTTTAAGGATTAAGCTAAACTGAGGCAGACACTGTTGAGCAGGATTAAATATTTGCTGTAAAATTGCTATAGGTGCTATATAAGTATGTTTCTTTTTAATAAATTATATTTTATCATACATACAGTTTTATAGAGCCTGATAATAAAATGTATTGACATTAATTAGCTGTTTTCATCCCTAAGTTAACAGACTACCTTGTGTGCTAAACGCAACCTTTTGTTTTGTGTTATTGAAGTTTTTTACACTCTAATGCTGGCCACAAACATAGCGATATTTTACCCGATCTGGCTGATTTCAACACATTGGAATGACAGATCATGTATAATATGGCCAATCCTGAGGAAATCTTGAGTCCCCACTCCTGATCACGATGCGATGCGCGTCCCTGCTGGTCGCACATCGCAACTTCAGATCTGCCATGCAGTAGGGCAGATCTGACTATCTAGGACACGATGCACTGTGAAAGTCTGGATGCAGGAGAGATCGTTTGAAGATTGGACACCAAATTGTGTGCAGATCTTGTGGAGATCGTGTGTAGCGCTGCCAGGGAGAGTTTCAAGGGAAACCGTATACAAATCATACACATCGGCTGATCGTGTGCAGATCGCCATGTGTGTGGCCACCTTTAGGGGTACATTTACTAAAGTGATAGTTTTTAGAAGTAAGTTTTAGAAGAGATGTTGCCTATAGCAACCAATTAGATTCTAGCTATTATCTTCTAGAAGGTGTTAGTTAAATGTTAAGTAGAATCTGATTGGTTGCTATGGGCAACATCTCTTCTAAAACTCACTTCTAAAATCTCTCACATTAGTAAATTTACCCCTAAGAGATAAACAAAACTGTCTTGCACACCACCTCTGCTCACACTGATATTTTTTGTTTTGTTTTACACTTACATGCTTTCAAATTCATAAAATGTGTACAAACTATATTTAAACAAGTAATAGAGTCCAATATACATTACACAGGTTGGCTATGTAAGCACTCGAGTCACTGTGATAGGGACTCCGGCCAGCCCTGTTATACTGCATACTTATTATAGCAGTCCAGACTCTTTAACAAATATGGGTCAATAAGATATATGCATCTCTCATCCAGGGTGCAAAACAGGTCAATGCAACTGATAAATAATGGGATATAATATAGTACATCTGTACTACAAACTTGTTATAGAACTGTTCACAGTCTTTGTTAGCAATCCAAAAATCTGTCCATTAAAGTGAATTAGTGTTGTTCGGCTGTGTTCAGTAATAGAATATGAGCAAGTCAATGATAAATTGAGAAAAATTACACAGTGTCTTGCAAATGTCTTTATTAAATGAAGTCTGTTATACCAAAGATTTCCACTGTAAATGCCACTGTAAATGTACCACATCTGATCCACTCTCAGGAGGAGTGTTTAGGGAGCTGTCGTACATTTACAGCACTTTTACAGTCCCCATATTTATTGATTGGATTGAACTGTTTTGCACCATGTTTGAGCGCTGTATATATCTTATTGACCCATACAGTCCAGTATAAAGCTTTGTATATACAAAATATCATGTACTGTATACATTTTCTGTACTGTATACATATCATGTACTGTATACATTTTCTGTTAGTCTTTAGTTTCAGGTGGCTAAAGTTCCAACTGTAAAAAGTTCTCAAGAATCCCCTTTTTGTAAGCTGCTCTGTCTGACTGAACAGATTCTCATTTGAATGTATAACAAAAAACAAAAACAAAACCATTAACCTTGCTAATATCTATCTGTCCTGAATGTACTGAGCAGATGGAAGGTTCAATTCAGACCTTAATATACCCATGATTGCTGCAATCAGCACTATATATTACAGTTAGAAGTTTACGAGCCTGCTTTACAAAAAAAGAAATTATATTTTTGACGCCTGTGCTTCTTTAAATGGAACAGTTCATATTGCAAGCATACAAAATTGATATATGAAACATCATTTACTGATGTTAACAAGTATGTATCATATGAAGAATAGATTTAAAGCACACCAGGATGCATATAATTATCATTCATACGATTTTTGGAAACATGAGATAATTAGAATTTCAATCTTATTGAAACATATAATTAAAACAGTATTACCCATTGAAAATAATAATGCATCCATGGATATATATTAAGAAATATATTAAATATTCTAGAGGAGTTTTATAATCACATAACTTCTTTTAAATATATTACAAAAATCTGAGGAGATCATTAGTAGGGATGCAGTACATACTGGAGAAAGCAAGCTGGGTTATACCCCTTTTTCCACTGCTTCAATAACCCAGGTTACTGCTGGATCTTCACGGGTAGCGGCTTAAAGGAAAAGGGTCCCTAAAAAATAACCTGGGTCAAGTGACTCGGAAATCCAATCAAGGTAGCTACCAGGGTTGGACCCAGGTTGAACCTGTGTAATGGTCAAGTGTAAATGGTGCGACCTGGGTTACCCGACCCGGGTCATGCCTAAAATAAGCTGAATAGTGGCTGTGGAGCAGTCACCACCCACTTTCTATGACCTCACAAGTTTAGCAGGGCAGACCTGGGTTCAGTGTGAATGGGGCTGACCCAGGAATAACCCTTATCGAAGGTGCAGTGTAAAAGGGGTCTGGTTCACATTGTGGCAGGGGGACCCTATGCTGTGTGTCTCCCTGCTACAGTAGTACACCCAACCTGGTTCAGCCCACCGATTGGTTATTGGGAAATAGGGAGAACCCCATAAAAAATGTTCCCCTATTTTCCAATGCTAGCCTATGCTCAGAGGTCTGGGTATGGTTACCGATTTGCAGGAAGGGGATGACAAGTTCCCACTGTTATTTTCTAATAATCTATATTTTCTATTTTTAAGTTATTCACGTATTATCTGTTTAACTAGGCTGTTGTTCTGGCTTGCATTACCTGTATTGGCTTGGAGTCTGTGATTTGCTGGTTGGAGAAGTTTGTTATTAACTTAATCTTTTTAACTAGGCTGTTTCTCTGGTTTGAACCACCTGTACTGACATTGGGCCTATGATTTGCTCTTCGAGAAGTGTGTGGGTAATATATTATATTTTTTACTAGACTTTTACTTTTAGACTATTAGTTCTTGATTAATGAAAATATTCCATATGGTTGTATAGTTTATTAAACTGCCATCCTGTCTGCAACTGCTGTGCCACTATGTTTTGTTGATGCGCTATATTCTTTTAAACTGCAATGAGTTTGTGCTACTGCTCTATCGCTAACAATATTGTGTACTGTGAGGTGGTCAAAATGACTGGAAATTAATGTTACTGATGTTATTAATACATAAACAGGTCCAAATTACATGATGTTAGTGGTTTTTATAAATTTTTATAGAAATCCAGATCCAAAACATTTGAGGGTGGGTTTGCCAGAACCAAAACACGACAATGAATTAGAACCAAAAACAAAACACGACAAATAATTAGAACCAAAACATGGGGGTCTGTGCATATCCCTAGTGTACACTTGAGAGTGGATTTACCATATAATAGTTAATCCAGGTCACAAAATCATTCAGAAGATACAGTATGAAACTGTAAAATCAGGAGAAAGTGGTTTATATCTAATCCTATCTGTTTAAAAAGATCTAGAAGTAAATTGAAAAGGGATGTATGTTAAAAGTACACTCTGTAAGAGTATAAAGTGCCAAAATTGATTACATATACATTAGAACTATTAGAGGGAGGACAGATGATTTAAAAGTATGGAGTAAATTCCTATATGCACCACTGACATGATGATTATCTATATATATTTATATATGTATGAAAAAGATGGAGGGCGCACCAGTTAGTATATTTGTTAACAATTAAAATGCTCAATTACATCAAAGATAATAACAGCAGGTGTGGTACACAACCATAGCCCCGGATGCATCTCTGGTGTCTCCGGATCATACCAGTGCGTCTCTTTTGGCCTTGGCAGAGACCAAACAATACTCCAAATTCAGCTGGATCACTTCTCAGATGCCGCTGGGCAGACACGCTGTTACTTGTAGTACCACTGTGAAGAACAATATTACTACTTCATTTAACCTATCACCCCTGTACCTACCACCACAAGGAATTCAGCCCAGTGCTGGTTAATGCTCAGGAGGTGGGACCCCTTTTTTTGGCATTCCCACTTTCAAGGATTGTCAGCCCTGGGCTGACCAGTTTGGGGCTGGTTAATGCTTTGGCAGGAGGACCCCATGCTGTGTGTTCTCCTGCTGTGGCATTACCACCCAGGCTGGTTAAGCCTAATGCTGGTTAATGGAAAAAGGGGGGAACCCTACACTGGTATTTCTCAACTTTTCCATCACCAGACCAGGCTAAAAGATCCAGGGCTGATTATGGGTTTAGGGGGGGACCTCATGCTGTTTTCTATTGTTAATATTGACTATTTAGCTGTTTTTAACCCTAAGAAGCATGCACAGATCATAGTGATCTGTTCAAACTTCTCCCAAAATCGACTTCCTCAGGCAGGTATATTATTTTGGATTGTGTGAAAGTCAGATTTTAAGTAATTTTTTTTTTATATGATTTCCAATACGACTGTTTGTAATTGAGGGGATTCTCAAATGGTCTATGTAAAATTATTGATGTTTGGTCAATGTTCGATTTTGGTCGAGATTCCGTTTTATAGACAATTTCATATTCAATTTTGTTTTAGTAAATCCCAGATTTGCAAAATCGAATGAAAATCAACTAGAAATATATCCACATTTTTTTTAAAAAATGACCATTAATAAATATACCCCATAATCTCTTATTGATGAGACAAAATTATCTAGCAACTCCCAATGTCAGGTTGCGGACTATGATTGGCCATTACTCACCTCAGCGCCTGTTAAGACGTCCATGTGCTCGCTCCGTGATTTGGTTTCTGCAGTTGCCGTCATGGACGCAGCCATGACAGTCTATTTTCACCTGACTAACCCTTTACCCAATGGTAGAATTAGTTGCTTTCAGCTGACAGTGTCTTCCAATGGACTGCTACCTTAAGGTGTATAACCGGGCTTTGGACAACAGGAAGTTGCCTATACAATGTTGTTACCTCCAGTGTAAGCTTGCCAGGTTCAAAGCTCCATTCTTTCTAGTGACGTGTTCCTAGTGTGTTCTACGGTGTGTGTACTCTGAACTTTTCTGAGTACAATCTATTCAGAGTCATCTACTATACTAACTCCGCATCAAAGCCACAGTGTGTTTACTTAGTATATTCATCAAGTACCATCTCGTGATACCATTCTTCTTTGACAGTGCTGCATCTACAGCCACAGCATGTGTACTTAGTACATTCATCAAGTACCATCTTGTGATACCATTCTTCTGTGACAGTGCTGTGTCTAAAGCCACAGCGTGCGTACTTAGTACATTCATCAAGAACCAGCTTGTGATACCAACTCCTGTGCCAGTTTTCCTTCTGAAGCCACAGTGGATGTATTTAAGTACAATCTCATCACATCATCCTCTAGTGCCAGCTCTGTGTCTGAAAACCATTTAGTGTGTATTCTATACATTACTTTATTCTAAACCTCCAATATCTATCCCCTACGTTTCCCTGTGATAGTGTTCTTTCATTTTTCCCCATTTGTGCCAGATACCTGACCACAGGGCCATGACCTGCTTACTGGGTGCAGCTTAAGCCCAAATCCCGCTTGGAGGGGGTCACTGGTGAACACCTCCCAGTAAGTTAGATTCCATGCCTTTGGTCAGGTCTTGCCAACATCCGGTTCTTCTGGATGAGGAAGACACTGATCCAGGCACCTCGCCTCCTGTTCCCTAGTCAAGATGGATCCACGTCTTCCAACTCTGTGGCAGAGGAACACCCTAGTCTGATCATGACACCAAACTTGTATTGTTCTAAGATTTAAATACTGTCCACTAAGTAAATTTTCAATTTGTAAACAGATGAAGATCAATTGAAGATTTCATATGTCTATTTGGTACAATTATAACAAGAGTACCTTGGGTTGATGTATCAAGCAGTGTGGAGAAGAGAACCAATGGCCATAGCCACCAATCAGCTACTACCTATCATGTTATAGTATGTACTTCATAAATGCTACAGTACCTCAGAGCTGATTGTTTGCTGTCTTCAACTTATCCACTGGTCCATTTCTCCACTCTTTCCACTGCTTTATGTATCTGCCACCATGACAGATGCATTTTGGTACAGCAATTTGCTTGATTCATATCTTACAGTATGCTAATCAATCAAGATGCATTAACAGAACATTAATATTCAAAAAACAAAAATCTATTAACATAGCAGCAATATTGTTACCACTGCCAATTTTGCTTTTAGAATACTGTATATGTATTTTATAGTAAAAGTAAATCTGTAAAAGCAAATTTTGAATTTTGGTGCCCTGCTTATTGGTATGTGCCATAAATCAAGCATTCCAATGTTGAAGTATTTTTGACCTTATAATAGCAATAAAATATTATCTATATAATAATCTGTCCAATCTGACATGCTCAGTTGGAGCCCTCCTTCCTTCCTTTTTTACCCAATCACAGCTCCCACTATGGAGGATGGAGAGCAGGAACCATAAGTAAGTGAGTTAGGGACTGAGGTGGAGGGAGGTAGATCGCTAGCTACAATATCAGCATATTGATTATCAAATTGAGACACCATTAACAATATTATGTTGCCCTTAGGCTATATTTCTGCCTGTCTACCTTTCTTACTAGTGCTTCTCAAATATTCTGTCCTGTCTGCATGGCAAATATCTTCACTTAATCTGAATTTTCTGAGAGCTGTGCCAGATCCCTCTCTGGGGAGTTTTGCAAAAAGAAGTCCCTATTGCCTTTAATGATTGCATAGCTAGTGGGCAGAAGCTCCATAAAGTTAAGCTTTCTGGAGCTTGATGCATGCAGACACATGACAGCCTTGCAGAAACCCATTGGAACTGCTGTGCAGAGGGACCACAACAGATATTGGAGATATATCCTGTGGACTCTTTTCATACCTATGAGGATCTCTATGTGATATTGTGAAGTCTTTTCTGTGTTGTATGGATGCTTATAGTTTATTTATAGTTGCTAAGCTAGTTTTGACTGCTCTTCAGTAAGTGAGGTTTGCTACAAGTGTTAACATTTCATATAGATTAACTAATTTTTATACAAGAGGTTAGGAGAAAGTACTGAACTGAGTCACCAATATGGGTTAGGATTACCTTTCTCTCTTGTATCTTCTCCTCATACATGCTAACTCCTTGTCTCCTGCCCTCACCCATCTCCTTATTGTACCTTACCTACCACATCAAAGTTGTTAATTACTGTCATATTTACTGTGTAATATTGATACTGTACTGTTTTGGGCTATTTTACAACATGACTAGCTCTCTCATGACAATACCTCTATCTCAGCTTCATTTATCAATGAGTTTTATAATTCACAATGAGTGATCAAATTCGGTGCACATGATAAAGGGTGCTCCAGCCAATCAGCTCAAAACTGTCATCTGTTTAAAAATGACAGTTGGGAGCTGATTGGCTGGAGCACCATTTATCATATGCAACAAGTTTTATCACTCATTGTGAGTGATAAAACTCATTGATAAATAAGGCCCTCTATCTTTCCCTTCTCCCTTTTCCCCTGTTATTAACAGTCACTTCCTTGTCCTGGTCTTCTCTCAGCTCTGTACTGTACCGTTTAACAATTCCATAAATCCTCCCACCTCTCTCTGACCACCATCTACTCTTCCTCAGCTTTACCCTTTCCCCCTTCCACCTTCCATTCTTATGACTACTCTGACTCTGGATTCTTGATGCTTTTCACTCCACCAGTTTTTTTTATCCTCACTAGACTCCCTTCTCTCTCCATTACAATTTACTCCTGATCAAGCTGTCTCCTTCTTTGTCCATGCCCTCACTACTATTTTTGACTCTGCTGCCCCAGATGTTATCATCAATCTTTGATGGCCTTTTCCCCAACCATGGCACTCTACTCTGACCTGCTTTCTCCAAATGTGCTTCACTCTGTTTATACCAACTTCCTATAAGTCATGTTCTCTCATCTTATAGTTTTACTTGCTATCTCACTAAACAGTCCTACTGCTATGCCTTCATTTCCTCCCAGGCATCCAACTCTCACTGACTTCAACTCCCTCCTCTCTTCCTCCTCCTCCTCGACTTGATATTTCGACTAAGAGCTAAAGTCCCTGCCCACCACTTCTTTGCTCCATCCTCCAGCTTTTTTGACCCCTTCCCTTTGATCTCTCTGATCCCTCATCCCTAAAGCATGCTACCACATTGCCCACCTACTCAACTTATCTTACTCCTCTGGCACTTTCCCCTCATCCTTCAAACTCATCCTGGTTTCCCCCATGCTTAAAAATCCCTCTATTGACCCCTCCTCCCTTGCTAACTATTATCACATCTCTCTTCTCTCCCTTTGCCTCAAAGTTCCTTAAATATTAATTGAAATGATAAATGAACAGATATTTAATTTTACAAAGTATATGAAAATATATCTAATGCCTCTGCCAGGCTGCTTAAATCTACCATATTAGGCTTATTGCTGTCAAAGGAGAATAGGAGCAATGATTTTCATGGTTTTCCTTAACTGTCAGGCTACAATCACTGCCTAATACTTTCCTGAAATGGCACTAGGTTGTCTATCCAGAAAGAAAATTTCTGGATTATTAATTTCTGGCTAAATTGCATCAAGTAACTCTCCATACAGCATAGTTTAGAACAGCGATAGACTGCTAAACTATGGTAAAGCTAGTGAAAAGTTTGAGTTCTCCATAAACTGCATAATAAATATCAAGAACAGATAAATTGGGAGAAAAAAAGCATTCTCTTCAGAGAGAATGCTGTTCTCCCTTTGATAAATATACATGTAACTGTGCAACTCTTAAATAATATTAGTGTGCACTATAAAAAAATCAGCGCTAAAAGAAACTGTATTTTAAAAAATAATTACACTCTGGAAATGCCCAAACCTAGAAATTATTCTTCCTAACAAGGTTGATATGTAATAGGGTGCGAGTTTGAGGGTGCAAATTTGTCCAGCAACTTGCATATGTAATAGAGTGCAAGTTTGAGGGTGCAAATTTGACTGGCAAGCAAGTGCATGCGAGTTAAACTGTGGGAAAACTTCTACTTTGTAATGCGACTATCATTACAAAGTGTGAGTTAGGCAGAAGACTTCACAGATCAGTGAGATCTGTTACGGCTTCAGCATGCAAAAAGCTAATAAAGTGTAAAATTTAAAATAAGTAATGTGGGGTCACCCCCTAAAAGCACAACCAGCACAAGGCTGTGTGAGCCAGTCCTGGGTGTGATTATATGGGGGAAAAGATGTCGGGGTCCCACGTACTTTCAACAACCAGCACAAGGCTCAGTGAGTCTGTCCTGTTTGTGGAAATATGGGAAATTAAATGA
This sequence comes from Taudactylus pleione, assembly GCA_031769625.1. NCBI lineage: Eukaryota > Metazoa > Chordata > Amphibia > Anura > Myobatrachidae > Taudactylus > Taudactylus pleione. The sequence goes on from JAUIMM010000036.1 coordinate 3,358,440, forward strand.
GCAGGGGTTCCTCATATTAGCCACAACCAGCATGGGACTCTCTCTAGCGGGGGTGTAATGCCACAGCCATGGGACCTGCTTCATGTGGTCCCCTGGCCAAAGCATTTGCACCTAACACTAGTCAGCCAGGGCACCCTAACCCTTTGCTGATAGCCAGAGACTTTCCCCGGCAACCCTGGGCAGTGAATTCCGTGTTGATTGTGAAAAAAAAAAGTTAAAATAATATTGTCCTTTACAGGAGAGCTAGAGGTCCCAGCAAACCTCCCCTACATGTTGGTACTTGGAGAACCAAAAGTACCAGCATGTGGGACATTAAGGGCCCGCTGGTACCTCTAGTTCACCTGCAAATAAATATTTAAAAAGTCAAGACACACAAAGGTTTTAAGATACATACACTCAATCACTCACTCACACTCACCTACACACACCTACGCACACTCACACTACTTATTTACCTTGTTTCTAGTGCCAGTCTGTCCCTTTCTCCAGTAGAATCCACATTAGTAAAATGTAAAAAACACCACATACTCACCTACCCCTTGGTTCAGGTCCTCTTATTCCCTGTAGGCATCCACGGTCGTCTTCTTCATCTGCAAACAATGTCACTTGCATGCGTAAATATCTGCAACATCAATGCACATCGTCCAGCCATTTTGCCCTTGCAGCAAGTCTAACTAGCCATAGACACTGCAGCTCTCCTCGTGTGCTGAGAGCTCTCATGCAGTGAATATAATCTCAGTGGTTAATTTATGCACACCCATGGAACAGCGTTCAAATGGTCATATATGTCTGCATTATACAACCCCCCCATTATCCTCCCCCGAATCCTGTCACTCACTTTGTTAGTGGATCCACTGTGCGAATGTAATCACAAAGCAATTGCGGCAGTGCGACTTATATGTATGCACACTGGAAAACAATCACTTGATCTGTGTAAATATCACCATTGCATCCGTCTCTGAATCAGGCCCATAGTACAATCCTCTAAGTGTGGTACTTTCGCAAATAACGCTCCAGCTGCTGCATTTCCTATAAAAATGCATTGGCTGTGAGAGGCCAAACACTGTCACACAATCCTTAAAAATGAGGATACTCTTCCCTAAAAATGAGGACACAGGTAAATTACACAGGTTCAGGGGTTGGCTCCTGTGAAAATTGGCAGTCTCCCAAAAACCTATGAGAAAGCTACAAATGTATCCTTGTAACCTCAATCTGAACAAACTTGATGACTCATGCAATTTCATAATTAAATCCAGAGCCTATGTGTTTGCATGCAAGGACGTAACTAGAACTTTGTGGGCCACATAACAAGATTTTAAAAGGGTCCCCACAGAGGTAAGAAAAAACACATAAATATTTCCCCACACAGAGGAGCACATTCAGACCTGCTCGCTAAGCTGCGGCCGCTCGCACTGACCGATATTTGCCCATCTGCGCATGCGTATAATTCACAATGCACGTGCGTAAGCCAGTCTCTGTGATCGGGAATCGTGCGCTCATAGTACACAGTCTGGATGCTACTTTGAGTGACAGAATGTGCGTCCATAATTAGCAAAGGTGCGTCATTTGATGAGGCAGCAGGTGTAATTTTACTTGAAGTACTCGCATTGCTTGCGGTAAAGTAGAGCTCCCACAAGCACTGCGAGTGTTTCCGATGGCTCTCGATGTTCCCGATGGTTTTAAACACTTCCTGTAGATGACGTTAGCTGCTGGCGGCAAGGGGGTGGCATTACACTCTTTTGTGATTGCATAGCCGCCACTTGCTAAGACATAGAGGGCATCCTTATGCCTTGCTGCATGATTGTGCTATTAGAATACATGGCCCCTTTTTGATGCGAGCGAGTGCAGCTCAGCATCTGGGTCCGAATCAGGTCCTAAGCCCATTCAGGTTTTGCCACACAGTATTACCTTCACATTATGCCACATAGTAGTAGTGCCCCTTATACATTATGACACACAGTAATGCCCCTTACACTACATGGTAATGCCCCTTACACATAATACCACACAGTAATGCCCTTTACAGATTATGCCACATAGTAGTAGTGCCCCATAAAACACATTATTCCACACAATAGTAGTATATCTTACACATTATGCCCCCAGCAACTCACCTCCCCATGTCCCTCCAGCAACCTCTTGCTTTCCCCTGTGTGCCATAAGCAACCAGCAGGTGTGGATTTGGGGCCAAGCCTCCAGCTAATTACAGCTGGTCTATCTGCTGGCAGCTGCAGACATGGACCGAGAGCTCCAGCGCAATTTGAATCTGGTGCCAGTCCATGTGCCAATTGGAGCTCGTGGACTGGCAGACAATCTGGAGCCTCCTCTGATTGCCTTGTAACCAGCAGCGCTGTCTCTCCATAACTGTCTGCCAGTGCACTAGCTGTAATAAGCGGGATGGCACCAAATCAACATCGCTGACAACCGGGCCCCCCTTGACAGCCCTGACTGAACCGGCCTACCTTATGTGCGTGACTGGGTGCAAAGGCAGTGGCGGGCCACAGATGCAGCTTGGGCACCATAACAGCCTCACCCCTTGCACATACTATTTGCATGTATGTTAGCAAACAGTGGAGTCCTTTTCAAGATGAATGGAATGGGGTTATAGGTGAGGACAATGTAAACAAATAAAGGCTGCAGGTGTACTTCAGGGTCCAGTCTTCAACCTGGTGAATGCCGGGTATCCCAGGTAGTTGTATATAATTTGTTGCACCATGATCCCCTCAACATGCAAGTGCTTTATAAGTATCAAATAATACAATAATAATACCATTACTAAACATGTTCGAATAATATAATATCAACCAATCATAGTATTCTTGCATACTATGAGCAGCTGTATAAATTATATTTCAAGTATACCTCAATTACATTTCAATTATATTATTTTTCACTTGTATCTATTTTCCATGTCAATCAATTGCTTTGTTTAAATGATTAATAATTTCCATCAAACAGTCAAGTTTTAAGAATAAAAGATTTATATTTTTTCTTTAAAAAGCATATACTGTACCACCATTAGGATTTTTTATTGAATAAATCATGAAAATATGAATAGAACTTCTGTATTAATAAACACCCCTAACAATTAGAACAAGATTCACAGTTGAAGTGCTTGGAAATAAAGTCACATTATTCCCTGTGACAGGTTTTCATAGCAAGGTTTATGTAAGTATTCAGCTCCATATTAAAATATTCAACATAAAGTTGGTTGGTGAATTAGCTGTTTACTGGTGGAAATTGAATATTGTGTTTATAGGTGCATACACACTTAACAATTTTGTAACCAACGATTATCTGTCAGATTGTCCCTTGAAAAGTGAACGATTTTTTGAAGTGTAATTAACGATTTTTACAACGATGAATGAAAAATGTTCCTTGCCTTAATGAAAATTGTTATGTTGGACAGTCTGAAATGAACTACAAACTACAAATGGGAGGGTGCTTGAACGATTTTCGTTCATTGATAACGACGTCGTTATAGTTAAATCGTTCAGAAAATTGTTACGTGTTTACGCACCTTTAGTATTTAATAAGTGAGCTTACATTTTTTAAACTAGGGAAGTCACTCCTTACCCCATATACTGTAAGATAACACCATTTGTTAGCTACAGTTTATTATAGTTTATTTTTATAATTATTATTATGGTGCCATGCTGCAAGGAAATCTAGAATCTGTGGCTCTCATTCAGAGGCGCTCGCAAAATGCGAGCGGTCGCCCTGAATGTGGGCGGCCACTTGGGTTTTGAAGCTTTAACTACCGACCAGGTTGATGGTCAAGACCATCGCGACCATCGGGGCTTGCGACGAGACCCTAAGGTTGGGTCTCGGCAACCGCAAGCCCCAGGGATCTTCCTGCTCTGATCGAGCAGGAAGCTCCCCACTGATATCACTGCTGATTTCAGTGCAGCCGCCCTCAAAACGGCAGGTGTTCCTATGCCTACAAAATGGGGCAAGCTGTCGATCAACATCGACAGCCGGCCCTTTTGTAATGAGCTCCGGAGCGAGAGAATTTCTCTCTCGCTCCAGGGCTTGCGCACGCGCAGTGTGGCCGCTGCACGTGCGCAGAGCCTAAACATTGACCCGCTTGCGAGCAGCTCTGAATGAGGTCCTGTGTCTCTCCTGGGGATGGCACCTCTCAGTACCCCCACAAAGTAAGTAGAGAGCTAAACTGTGATGGTGTTCCAGTAGATATTAATGAAAATAACCTTGTCCATGGTGTGATAACCTACTAATCTATAGTTTTCCACTGTATACAAGAAGATACTAATGTGGCAGAGAAAGTACTGTATATACCTGAGAATATAGGGCTACTACATAGACTTTTGTTTTCATGTGGAATAGAGAATGCCCAATTTGTCACCAGTTTAATTGAATATTTAAAGCACAATTCATTTAATCTCACTTACCTTAAAACTGTTCACACCTCTCAGGATACATTTCCTACATATAACCTGCCAAATTTTTGGTAACCATATGCAAACAGACACATAGGGCCAAATGTAATAGGGAGAGCGGTTACGCTCACACTTTTTAAACTCAGCCAATGTAATAGAGTCCAAGAACATGCAAACTCGCATGTTTTTCAGACTAAAAAAAACGCTCATTGAGATGTTTTCCCATTTCGAAGATAAAACTTGATCAGTGATATAGTTTACTGCTAAACTCTCACAGTTTCTAAACTCTCACTCTATTACATTTGGCTTATAGTGTTCAAAAGTAGATTCTAAGGGGTAAATTTACTAAGAATTGAGTTTGGTCGAGTTTTTTTTTTTCAACTCACTTTGCTTCACCAAAAAAGTTTTCCCTTTTAAAACTCGCAAATTTACTAAGAAGTGAGTTTTACTGCAAGTGAGTTTACCGATGGTTAAGCAGAGAGAGTTTTCTTCCCCTGTTTGCGAGTTTAGATGAGATTACTCATCCTTTGATTGCAGTGTTTTCTCTCTGCCAAACTCACACCAGCAAGCAGCCTGCACATATCAGTGAGATATGTGAAGGCTGCTTGTGTGTTGTACCTGTAAAAAAACGGGTTAAATATTTTTTTAAAAAATGACGTAGGTTCCCCCCCAAAAGCCTAACCAGCCCCGTACTTGCTAGCCAGTCCTGTATCCGAAAATTTTGGGGAACAAAACCAGTAGGGTTCCACTGTAGTATAGGAACCAGCACCAGGCTGCAGGGCCAGTTCTGGTTTTAATTATAGGGGGGAAAAAATTGCGTAGGGGCCCCCCTATAATTAAAACCAGCACCGGACCAAACCGACCGGGGTGTAATGCAACGGCCAGGAGACCCTTTCACCAAGGCTCCGTGGCCAAAGCATTACAACCCCAAGCTGGTCAGGCCAAGCCGGGGATCTCAGGGGAGGTGGGGGCCCCCCCAAGGGTAGGCCCCCTCTCTCCCAAAACCCCAGGCTTGGCTTGAAGCCCAGGGCTCTTCCCCGCACCCCTGGAGCATTGGCTACGGGTATAAAGAAGTGGGGAAATAGAAGTAAACTATTGTATTTTACAGTGGAAATACATGCCTGTCCTTTGGAACTTGTGGAACTACAAGTGCCAGCAGATGGCCGTACCCCCACTGTGACAGTACACACACACCGTGACAAGTAAAAGTTTATTACATACACCTACCCACTCACACATACTTACCTGCTGCCTTACATATCCTTTTTAGCCAATCACAAGTTACCCATAAAGTCATTCCTTTATGGCAATACAAGTTTTGCTTTAAATTTAAATATATACTTTGATTCACACCGTTCTCATCTTGTACGCAGACTGTATTAATTCTCTGCTTGGAAAGAGACAGATGTTAGGACCATGCAAAGATGATGTAACAGGACAGACAACAAAAAGGAAAATGGTGTCTTAGTTGCTGGACCATGTAAAGTCATCAATTGCTTCAGACTCAATTCCACCTAAGCATAATCACAAACTAAGGTGAAACTATGCCATTAGTACCACCTACCTGAAAACTCTAGAGATTTATGGGTGTAATACACTGTCTAACACTAACATTTTGTAAGTGTATCACCTACAACTACTGTAACTACATAATAGACAAAAGAGCTCTACAACACCAACTGACCCGAATAAAGCTACAATAATAACAGGCTGGGTTTAGAGTACTATCTTACCATGAATACACTTTTACTGTACTTCCTAAAGACACAGGTACAATAATATAACAGCAATACAGTATGCAGGCACCAGAGGCATCACTAGAGTTGGTGTCACCCGGTGCTGTAAAGCATGGTGACACCCCATCCTCCTCCACAAAAAAAGAGCATGCAGCAGTTGGAGTAGTGCTGGGGGCTAAGAAAGATTGGGTAGAGAGGGCTAGATATGGTAAGGGCATGGCAGTTGGGGTAGGAAAGGGGAATAAGGGTAGATAGTAGTTGGGGGAGTACTGGAGCTAATAATGGGGTTAGGATATATAGCAGCTGGGGCAGTGGGGGGGTTAAAGTAGATAAGGTACTACTGGGGCAAGGAGGGGGTTAGGTGCAGGCAGTGCTGTGGACTGTGAGGGGGTAAGGGTAAATTGCAGCTGGTGCAGTGATGGGGGCAAGGAGGGGGTTAAGGTTATGATGTGGACAACAACGCTGCTGCTGCAGCTTGGAGAACTCACAGGGAGGGTGATGGGGAAGGTGTGCAGAAACCAAGGAGGAGAATACAGAGGCACTGCTGGAGAGTTGGATTCAAATAGTAGAGTGGCGCGCATGGCAGGCATGGAGGGTGACACTGCAGGTGGCGATTGGCTGAGGAAACACTGCAAGTAGAGACTGCTGTATTGACACACAAATCCAGATCCTAGTGCATCTGGTGGGACCCGCTCATTTCCTAAAAGTGAGTCCTAGGCATCCATTTCAGGGTAAAATGCCCACTATAGCATGTATTTGCGATCACTCTAATATATATATATATATATATATATATATATATATATATATGTAATTATATACATGTTTTGTCTTTTCTTATCACATTTGGTTACCATAGTAAGTTTTGATCACTAGTTATAAAGGTGATGATGATAATTTACTGTGAATAGATCAGTGCACCATGTGCAAATCTCTTTTGGTGTGTTTCATTTATATATTCTGATATTGCCTTTTATATGTGACACATAATCACATACCTATAGTAACTTATTTTTTTATAATATGTTTCTTTTTACATTTATAAAGCCTTTAAGCATGTTATCTTACCTGCACATTTGAAATTTGGAGTGTAAGAATTTTTTTTCCCAAGTAATTCTTTTGTTTTATTCAACTCATAACCTGTCATAGAAGGCAAAATCAGATTATATAAGCATACTAAATTAAATAATTTGCTCATGGTGTACGGATATATTCTCAACACCGTCTAATCATCACCTTATAGCAGGTGGTCAAAACATTGGGCCTGATTCTGAGATGGACGGATTTACACAGCTGAAAAGAATTGGCTCTGCAAATCCGTCCATCTCAGATGCAAATGCAGAAGGAGGTGTCAGACACCTCCTTGCTGCATTTGCGATTCCAGCTCTGCAACAGTCATTGCAGGCTGGGATAACGTGATGGTTGCTCTTTTGGTCAGGCTGCAGGAGCAGAAGCCTCCTGCAGCCTGGCCAGTGCCTGGGTATGCAAGAGGCCAGGAATCTGCATTCAACGACACAGATTGCCTCGCTGCTCCTGGATAACGGAGACAACACTCCTCCATTTCCGGGAAAGCTCCCAGGCACTCCCCCTGCTCCACTGCCCAAATGCAGCAGATGTCAATCATTCTGCCACTTGGGGAGGTCTACAAGCAAGATCGACACATGCACAGAATTGGTCATTCGCATATGCAGACCCTTCAACATCAGAGATGTGCATTCATCCTCTTTTGAACGTACATCTCTGAATCAAGCCCATAGTTCCTGATTCTAAGTTAGAAGCAGTGCCGATATGGATGCAATCAGCCAATGTTTTTTCATACTGCAAATGCATCTAAGATGCACAGAGCATGCATCCTGATTCTCTGTAAAGTACAGATCTGGATGCAGGGTTTAAGAATTTGAGTTTGCATTCTTGGGAGGTAACAGAGGGGTGTCAAAAAAGATACACTCTAATAATGCGTATTATGGGAGTGTAGTAGGTGTGACGCTGAAAGTGGCAACATACTGAGAAGCACAGCAACTCACAAAGGAGACCATACTCAGATGGAAAACCTGCACCTGATATAGGGCTATTGCAAGTTTCAATGGTGCGACCAATGGTACACCAATAATGTGTTGAAAGACATACTGGATGGTAATGTGGCATCTATAGATGCTGCGAGTGGGCATTTCAGTCCATGCACATTCAAATGCATGCTAGTACACAGAGCAGTGAATTTATACAATTATTACTGGCCCATTCTGAGGTAACCAATTTTGATACTTGCAAGAACATGTGCTTATATATATATATATATAAATATATATATATATATATATATGTATACCTTTGAAGCAAACATTTTTCAAATAAGTTAATTGAAACTTGCAACAGATGAATATATGTTTCCACCATGTATACTTCATTGCAGATTATATGCAATGCAGCGAGCCTCCCTCTCCTCACATCATGCCACGCATGTGACTAGTCCTCAGCCGAATGCTCGTGATCCAGCTAACCTGGACCACCTATTAGTTTCACCAGGGGCCAGGAGGGTCTGGCAGCAACACCTCCCCTCCCTCCCCCTGCAGAAGGGTGGTAGCAGGAACCGGACTGACGGATGCAGGCAGTGGTGCAGCAGGAGTGTGGTGGCGGGGGAGTGAGGGCATGACTGTGGTGGAGGAAGAGCATAAAACCCCTTCAGTAGCCGTACCTGGAAGTGACATATGTGAGGGCGGAAGTGGAGATTTCTGCCCACACTTTCCACAAAAATAACAAAGTTGGCCCCTTGTGGGCTCGCTTCTCTCGCCACGCTGTGGGCATGGTGGCTTGTTTCGCTCAACCACAAGAATATATTCCCCCCTTATGCCCACTTGGATGGTAGGGAATGACTTTGGAAACTGGCAGATGATGTCATCTAATTATAATATTGATTGCAGTCTATATTAAACAATAGGGGAAAGCAAAACCAATAGAATTTGGACAAAGAAAATAATATAGTAATAAAGGCACTATCAATAACTTTTACCTAGTTTATTCCAATAAAGTGTTGACTTACTTAATTAAAAACAATCTTGATAACACGTATGTGAATATGAACCAAGTAGTTATTCTGAGGAAGCTGCGGAATGTTAAAGTCATATGAATGCATTGAGGTTTTGTCCCCTGCAATATTACCATGGCACGGAGTTGCAGTGTATAGTTCAATTGTGCAGTGAAGAATCTTTCTCTCAGGTAGTGGTGAGCTACTACTGTGTATTACACCTATTAGAGATTTCTGCTCCTGCCCATGTGTGGTACTAAATAGGTACAATACAATTGGAAATAAATAAGGTATTGAGTGGATGCTTGGAATAAGCTAAAGGACTGGGTGAAATCTGTCCACATTCCTCTCTCTACTCTTCAACAACTGCAAGTATTAACATACTAACTGACAGTGACATTTTTTCAAATTACAATCAGCTGGAGGTGATTGAAAAGTTACATACTAACCAATGTGTGCATGAGGATAAAAATGTTTGTGTATTTCACCCCTTAAGGCCCCCACACACTGGGCGATATAGCGGCCAATCCGATGGATTGGAATAATTTCGCAGCTATATCGTTCCATGTGTGGGTATGATATCAGCCACTGCGCGCTCCCATGTGGTCATCCGTTGCTCCTCCAGATCTTTCTGTCTGCACAAGAGCAAGAGACCTTGAGTATTGACGGACATCTCATGCTAGTCTATGCGGGAGGGGGAGGGGGGGTGGCATGTCGGGCAGTCAGGAAGCAGATCACTCCGTGTGGGGGGACCGCCCGATACCTCTATGTTGGCTGTCGGACTGTATATCGCATCACTGGGTGCACATCACACCATGTATGGGGCCCTTTAGTTTCCTTGCTAATAAATTGAAAGTGAAACTTTTCAGCAAGTGTAACTCTATACTAACAGACCATGTCTGTTTTATATACCAACAGGTGTTATGATCCTGGTCACTACTAAGTGTTGTACCTAGTGCACAGCAAATGGTCTAGGGCAGTGGTAGTGAACCCTGGCACTCCAGCTGCTGTGGGACTACATGTCCCTGTATTCTCTAATAGCAAAACTCTGACAGTGCATGCTGGGATATGTAGTACCACAGCATCTTGAGTGCCAGGATTCGCCACCACTGGACTAGGGTGTCTCATTTAACTCAGGAATGGTGGTGTTAACAAGCACACACACTCACATATATACTGATAATGATAAAACTGTCAGTTTTAGTGGGAAATGGGTAGTAGTGATGCTGTGACCCTGATGAGCTATATTATTCTGTGGGTGCCAGAAAACTCCTCCACATATCTAATGTAGAGCCAGTGAAGCTGATCTAGTGCCTGAGATTGACTATGACCACAGGCCTAACAATGGCTGTAATTGGAATGGGGGCATGGCCTAATGTTGAATTTGATTTGGCCCACAGGCCTAGAATCAAACTTATTTAAAACAGCTTTATGCCCAACCTATTTCCAGGGCCTAATGTCCTGATTATGCCCACATGCCTACTGCATGAATTTGCTGGCCATTACCTTAGTGGTTTAGGCCTTACCATATCGGCTGACTATGAAGGGCACAGAGGGATACCCTTTGTACAGGCCCTCTACCTGCTGATTGTGATGTTTGCCTTCTTTTTTTCTATCATGGACTGTAGTCTTCTGTCTGACATATTTTAATCTTCTTCATCTTGTGGGTCGTATATCTTCTAGTCTTCAGGAACACTTACAAGCTTCACATCCACCATGAACCTCTTGTTGCCACTCCCCCCTCACTGCAATTTATACAAACTACCAGGAAGAGGTGGAGCCATTCCTCATTAATCTTCAGGAAGCCATGTAGCTTGCAGCTGGCAGCTAGCTGGCTGAGCTTGAATCTTTGTATATGTAGTTAAATGGTTAATTGCTGCAAACTGTCTCTTAACTGAGTGTTATTGTGCTTTACTGACCTGACTCAATATAACAGTAAATATCTGTGTTATTGTGTATGACTCATTTGTCTCAATAATATCACATGTCTGAGTCACCAAACTTAAAGGTTAGGCTGCCTAGTCTGCAGGTGCAAAACTAGTTTACTTGGCTCTATAACAGGAGCTGCATGTGCACAAGCCTGTCACTGTGTTATTGTTCTGTCACCGTGCTGTACGGCTGTACAATACTTAGCCCAAGAGAGACTGAAACCTTATCATATTGATTGCTGTTTTACTTCTATCATCTGTATACTGATATGTTCAATAAAATCTACTCTGGTTTGGAATCAACATGTGGACTAACCACCTTGCTCACATCTGCAATGCATATACTAACTTCTAGGCATCTGTTAATAGAATCAGCATAGATTCATGCCCACCACAGCCAAGAAGCAGTGGGGAATATTTGCGAGGCAGATACCTTCCAACACAAACTGGGTGAGTCCCTTCCAACATCAGGTGAAGTTTCCTCTCTTCCTCCAGTGATGGATGCAGACCTATCACTCCAGAACTGGTCTCTGCCACATCACCCACGAGGCCTGGGTAGGAGAAATTCAGTTATTGTTGGTGTTTTTTGTTATTGATTAAATAGCATATATGTTTTTTAATCAAATTTGTATAATACATTTGGATTAAATTGTTGACAATACTACCATGTTTTTTGTAAACTGGGGATATTTTTGAATCCCTCATTGTAACAGTGATGTAATATATACTGATTTGTTATTGGTGGTGGGAGCCTTATATCAAGCACCAAGCACAAGGAAGTAACCACATCAATGAAATGCATTGGTGGTTACTGCCGTTTGGAAGTTACTGTTCGATGTTAGCTTCCACTTGGATAGGATATGTTGCTATTTATGTGACTGATGTATCCACCAGAGAAGTATTTTAAAGTTTTTTATTCATGTATGAGGCTGTGATTCACAATTGTTTATTACATTTTATATTGAAATACTACACAATGGCTGGCCTTGTGCCCTTATCTTGGTATTTATGGTCTTAGTTGTGATTACAGTATAACTTACTGAAGATGATCCATCACCCAATATAAATGTGGGTTAAAGAGGAGGAAGGTTTCCTGAAGGGATATCTCAGATAAGCATGCTATTTTTCATCAAATGTATGCATACTGTAATACCATGTTTAATGCAATTACATTTTTTACATAATTTACTACACAATAATCGAGTGAGAGAGAGAGAGAGAAGGAGGGGGAGAGATATGTTATGGTGTATGTATTTTAATCTTAAACACCATGATTATGTTGGAAGATACAGTAATATTCTAAAACACCTGTCACTCATTTTGCGAATAGATCCTCTCTGCATCTGCTGTCACATCACCACATGTGCGCAGTGCAGGTTTGATCCATGCACAGTGGCAAAAATTTCTCCACTGCATCCAACATTAGCATTGTGCACATCTCTGAATCAGGTCCAATATGAGGGAGATCTAGGAATTACTGATCTGCCCAGCTACATCATTGTCCATAGCACAGTGTCTCGCACCACCAGTGCTGGAGGGACTCCCACGATCGGAGACATGCATTTGCATCTCCACAGGACTTAATGGAAATGCACTCCTGTGATCAAGAATGCATCATAGGGCACCGTGGTGCATGGCGCGTCTCGCTGGCACATTTGTGCCACGATTGGCCACAATGAACGTGGGTGCCACTGTAGATCCCATACATGGGTGGAAACTTTTATTTTTTGTGTACTGTTTAAGTTATTGTCTGGGGTTCACCAGTCAATAACTAAGAAGGAATTATGTAATTTGAAAGAGGAGATTCATCTCGTTCAAATGAAGGCGCCCCCATACCTGTGCGGGTCAGTATGGGACAGGTAGGGCACAATGTGCCCTTCACTGTCTATGGAAAACTATTTTTTTCTGCAGCGCTAGATGATATTATCTGGTTATCACAGGTGATCAAAAGGCAACAGCTGCTAAGTGAGCCACATAATTTGAAATACGTGTCTTCTGTCTTTCATATGTGTCTCCACATGTAAAGAGCGACCTGCCTCTTACAAATGTGTGTGTCTCTCTGATTTTATGGATGCTTGCACTTGGAGTCCCCCATCCCCGGACTCCAAGTGCAGGGTTAATGCCTGGTGGTCACACTGGGGACTTCCCTCTACCCTTCCTAGCTTTAAACAAGGGTACCACCATTTTTCTATCTTATGCAGTGGGGGGGAAAGATAGAGGGACTAGACTTCTCTCATTCATTTATTTATTATCATTCTACATTACAGTGCTGTCAGCATGCATATGTGCACCAATGGCATTTCCTAGACTCCCCGCCATCTGCTGGATGTCCCCATTGGTCATCTGGGCCAGTGGGGTAGGTAAGTTACATTTAGTTTCTATTATCCCCTCGCAGCGGATGACTAGTACTACTCATCATCTGCAGTTTTAGTGTACATGTGGATGACAAGCTGGACTACACAACAAAGGGGTTAATGCTTACTTATTGAATCATTTGTACAGTAGCTTCCAATTTTTTGTACATATTAACTTATAGTGGGTCAAAAATACTGTAAGCACAGCTCATTTTTTTTTAATCATAAGTTTCCACAATGTCAAAGCAGCAGCTAATATAAGTCCTCTGCAAAGCATGCAACACAAATTTGTGTTTTTGGTTGTTTTTCTGATGGAAGAAGACTGGCGACTGTCAGCTGGTCTGGATTAAAGGGGGAAGATGCAATTTGCTTCTGCCTTGGGTTGTTTACTCTCAAGGGGCATCTCCTGGATCAGATATTCATGTTCTTCTTGTTAATGCCCCATACATCAGCAATCTGAAAACCACAATTCAACAATTTGAAGATTTATTGCCTGATCTTAGGATTGTGTTGTGCAGTTTGTTGTCCACACCAAAGTCTCTATAGGGGCTGGCTGGACTGTGTTGGGCTGTCTCCCAGTCCTAAAGGGGTGCTGTAGTTTTATCCAGGGGGTGCTTTCTCCATCAGGGGTGCTCCCCCCAAAGTGCAAAAGAAATATATATATTTTTCTATGTTTGTGAAATGTGTGCGCAGCGGCCGCACGTAGATGCACGTGCATCAACAAAGTACCGCCAAGCGTGCACCTGTGTCATAAGTAAAGGGCCGGCTGGCTCGTCCATTAAAGGGTGCTGTAATCCCCAAAGTGCACTCCAAAAAATATATTTTTTTTTCTGTGTTTGTGAATTGTGTGCACTGTACGTGCATCCACAAAGCAGCAGCGCCAAGCGTGCATCTGTCCGTTAAAGGGTGGTGTAACCCCCAAAGTGCACTCCAACAAAAATAAAACATTTTCTTCTGTGTTTGTGAATTGACTGCACTGTACATGCATCCTCAAAGCTGCAGCGCCAAGCGTGCGTCTGTCCATTAAAGGGTGGTGTAACCCCCAAAGTGCACTCCAACAAAAATAAAACATTTTCTTCTGTGTTTGTGAATTGTGTACATTGTATGTGCATCCTCAAAGCAGCAGCACCAAGCGTGCATCTGTCCATTAAAGGGTGGTGTAACCCCCAAGGTGCACTCCAACAAAAATAGAAAAAAATTTCTGTGTTTGCTAACTGTGTGCACTCTACGTGTATCCTCAAAGCAGCAGCGCCAACCATGCATCTATCTGTTAAAGGGTGGTGTAACCCCCGAAGTGCACTCCAACAAAAATAAAACATTTTCTTCTGTGTTTGTGAATTGTGTACATTGTATGTGCATCCTCAAAGCAGCAACGCCAAGCGTGCATCTGTCCGTTAAAGGGTGGTGTAACACCCAAGGTGCACTCCAACAAAAATAGAAAAAAAATTCTGTGTTTGTTAATTGTGTGCACTCTACGTGTATCCTCAAAGCAGCAGCGCCAACCATGCGTCTATCTGTTAAAGGGTGGTGTAACCCCCAAAGTGCACTCCAACAAAAATAAAACATTTTCTTCTGTGTTTGTGAATTGTGTACATTGTATGTGCATCCTCAAAGCAGCAGCACCAAGCGTGCATCTGTCCGTTAAAGGGTGGTGTAACCCCCAAGGTGCACTCCAACAAAAAAAGAAAAAAATTTCTGTGTTTGTTAATTGTGTGCACTCTACATGTATCCTCAAAGCAGCAGCGCCAACCGTGCATCTGTCTGTTAAAGGGTGGTGTAACCCCCAAAGTGCACTCCAACAAAAATAAAACATTTTCTTCTGTTTGTGAATTGTGTACATTGTATGTGCATCCTCAAAGCAGCAGTGCCAAGCATGCATCTTTCTGTTAAAGGGTGGTGTAACCCCCAAAGTGCGCTCCACAAAAAATAAACAATTCTTTTTTTTCTGTCTTTGTGAATTGTGTGCACTGTAGCTGCACGTGCATCAACAAAGGAGCAGCGCCAAGCGTGCATCTGTCTGTTAAAGGGTGGTGTAACCCCCAAAGTGCACTCCACAAAAAATAAACAATTCTTCTTTTTTTGCTGTATTTGTGTGCGAAATGTATGCGCAGTAGCTGCATGTGCATCAACAAAGGAGCAGCGCCAAGCATGCACCTGTGTCCCATAAGTCTGTTAAAGGGTGGTGTAACCCCCAAAGTGCATTCCACAAAAAATAACAAATTATTTTTTTCTGTCTTTGTGAATTGTGTGCACTGTAGCTGCACATGCGTCAACAAAGGAGCAGCACCAATCATGCGCCTGTGTCCCATAAGTCTGTTAAAGGGTGGTGTAACCCCCAAAGTGCTCCAAAAAATAAAAAACAAGTTTTTTTCTGTGTTTGTGACTTGTGTGCGCTGTAGCTGCACGTGCATCAACACAGTAGCAGCACCAAGCATGCGCCTGTGTCATAAGTCAAGGGCCGGTTTGGACATCTGGTCTTGACTGAAGGACGTGCTAACAATTTCTGACATGTCTACTGTCACTGCATATTATACTGTCACCACTGACAGAATGGTGGAGGATTACATTGGTGACAGCATCCAAGTAGGGATTTCAGACAGTCCGTACCTGTACTGGCAGGAAAAAAGAGGCAATTTGGAGGCCCCTGTACAAACTGGCTCTATTTTAACTGAGTTGGCCCCCTCTCCAGTGTGTACTCCGAAAGAGTGTTTAGTGCAGTTGGGAATCTTGTCAGTGAAAGGCGTAGGAGTTTGCTTCCACAAAATGTGAAGAAGATGATTTTCATAAAAATGAATTATCAACTCTTCCAGGGAGACCAGCCTCCAGAACGTACAGAGGGACCTGTGGTGGTGGATTCCTGCGGGGATGAATTAATACTCTGTGAGGATGAAGATGTACACAACACTGGAGAGGGTGAAGAATAGGTAGATGAGGAGGATAAGGATGACATCTTACCTCCGTAGAGCCAGTTTGTGCAGGGACAGATTAACTGCCAACTTGTTTTGTGGGGACCCAAACGAACCAATCATTTCAGCCACAGTCGTGTGGCAGACCCTGGTACTGAAATGATTGGTTTGTTAAAGTATACATGTCCTGTTTATACAACATAAGGGTGGGTGGGGGGCCCAAGGACAATTCCATATTGCACCTCTTTTATTTCTTTGCATTATGTACAGTTTGGGGCCTAGTTTTTCAAACTGTCATCCTGTCGGCCACTGCAGTGTCACTCCTAGATGGGCCACGTGTTTGTGCCGCCCACTCGTGTTGCTTAGCATAGTAATCCAGCTACCTTGGTGCAACGTTTTGGACTAAAAACAATATTGTGAGGTGCAAGGTGTTCAGAATAGACTGGAAATGAGTGGAAATTAATGTTATTGAGGTTAATAATAGCAAAGGAGCAGAAAAACCCACAAATTCTGTGATTTTAGCTGTTTTTATGCTTTTTTTTTCAAAAAACTACAGATCCAAAACACAGAACCCAGAACCCAAAACACGGAAGGGTGGTTTAGGCAAAACCAATCCAGATCCAAAACACAAAGAAAGATCCAGATCCAAAACCAAAACACAAAACACGAAAAGTGGCTGGTGCACACCCCAATTATCTAGCCATACAAGCAATTACTTTTAACGTGTTTGATGTGAATAAAATCTAGATTAAAGAAGCATAAATCAGGAGGACTGCATTTGTTTCTTAACTGAGCAAATAACAGAATTTACTCTATATTTAAGAAATAAAAAGTTTGACAGTAGCACTATAAAATCACCTGTCATTCAGATCCATCCCTCAGTCCCATAAGATTACCTCAGTTCTTTACAAATTGTCCACCTTGGAGCTTACATTTGAGAACATTGAATCCAGTGAACAGAGTTTTACTACAGTTATATCTACTATTTTCACTGCTAATTAGACCTCATCGGACTAGTGCATATATTAAGCAACAGAAAAATTGTATTTGAAAAGTTAATATCTACGGATATTTTACAAAGCTACCTTTTTATACATTTGGTTGAATAAAGTTTGTATTACATTTGGTACCATTGTGATTATATACTTTAATATAGATGATGCAATTTTCCCAAAAAAGTTGTGACTGATCAGCATCTGGTCAGCCATTAGACTGATTTGGTTGCAGGCTAGGGCACCAGGATTTGGGGGGTACACAGCATAATTAAAGAAGCTTGTTAGTTATCTAGCCATTCCAAGGCGGTATTGAGGGAAGTTCTTTAAATGACTACCATATGGCTGTGGCAATGTGACCATGTAACTTACTGCTGAAAACATTTGTTCTACTTCTATGTATATCATGCTACAGTGCAACCTGCATAGCCTAGAGAGTTGCATGTAGTTATCTTTAGATCAGTGGTTCCTTGCTCAAGTTTTTGCAACATGACATGTTTTCAGGATTTCTGTCAGTGAAAGTGGGTGAAATAATTACTGACCCATAAAAATACATTAACCCACCTGTGTATTATTAAAGAAATACACAAAACATGACCTGTGGGTGATACTTAAGAACTAGAGTTGAGAATCCCTGCTTTAGAGTCTTCTTCATATTCCTCAGAAGCCAAACTCTATTTTACAATCCACAAACATCATTAGATCAGTTGTTCACAAACTCAATACCTCCCAACATGACCCTCTACAGGAGGGACACAATGCTCTGTTCCTGGACTTCCCATGTAGTTTATGATTGCCATATGAACAGAAAGTAGAGAAAGAAGGCTCTTTTTGTGGGGCATTCTTGTGTAAAGTTTAATTCGTTAAAATATAACATGTATTTATATCCTTTAAAATGATATACAGTCAGGTCCATAAATATTGGGACATTGACAGAATTTTCTTATTTTGCCTGTATTCACCACCACAATGGCTTTGAAATGAAACAAACAAGATGTGATTTAACTGCAGACTTTCAGATTTAATTTGAGGGTAATTACATCCAAATCAGGCGAACGGTGTAGGAATTACAACGGTTTCTATATGTGCCTCCCACTTTTTAAGGGGCCAAAAGTAATGGGACAAACTAAACAATCCTAAATCTAACTTTCACTTTTTAATACTTTGTTGCAAATCCTTTGCAGGCAATTACAGCCTGAAGTCTGAAACGCATAGACATCACCAGACGCTGGGTTTCATCCCTGGTGATGCTCTGCCAGGCCTCTACTGCAAATGTCTTCAGTTCCTGCTTGTTCTTGGGGCATTTGCCCTTCAGTTTTGTCTTCATAAAGTGAAATGCATGCTCAATCGGATTCAGGTCAGGGGATTGACTTGGCCATTGCATAACATTCCACTTTTTAGCCTTAAAAACTCTTTGGTTGCTTTTGCAGTATACTTCGGGTCATTGTCCATCTGCACTGTGAAGCGCTGTCCAATGAGTTCTGAAGCATTTGACTGAATATGAGCATATAATATTGCCCAAAACACTTCAGAATTTATTCTGCTGCTTTTGTCAGCAGTCACATCATCAATAAATACAAGGGAACCAGTTCCATTGGCAGCCATACATGCCCACACCATGACACTACTACCACCATGCTTCAATGATGAGGTGGAATGTTTTGGATCATGAGCAGTTCCTTTCCTTCTCCATATTCTTCTCTTCCCATCACTCTGGTACAAGTTGATCTTTGTCTCATCTGTCCATAGGATGTTGTACCAGAACTGTAATGGCTTTTTTAGATGTTGTTTGGCAAACTCTAATCTGGTCTTCCTGTTTTTGAGGCTCACCAAAGGTTTGTATCTTGTGGTGAACCCTCTATATTAACTCTTGTGAAGTCTTCTCTTGATTGTTGACTTTGACACATATACCTCCTGGAGAGTGTTCTTGATTTGGCCAACTGTTGTGAAGGGGTTTTTCTTCACCAAGGAAATAATTCTTTTGTCATCCACCACAGTTGTTTTCCGTGGTCTTCCGGGTCTTTTGGTGTTGCTGAGCTCTCCGGTGCGTTCTTTATTTTTAAGAATGTTCCAAACAGCTGATTTGACCACACCTAATGTTTTTGCTATCTCTCTGATAGGTTTGGTTTGATTTTTCAGCCTAATGATGTCTTGCTTCACTGATAGTGACAGCTCTTTGGATCTCATATTGAGAGTTGACAGCAACCGATTCCAAATGCAAATGTCACACCTAGAATCAAGTCCAGACCTTTTACCTGCTTAATTGATAATGAAATAACGAGGGAATAGCCCACACCTGTCCATGAAATAGCTTTTGAGTTGATAGTCCCATTACTTTTGGCCTCTTAAAAATGGGAGGCACATATTGAAACTGTTGTAATTCCTACACCATTCACCCGATTTGGATGTAATTTCCCTCAAATTAAATCTGAAAGTCTGCAGGTAACGCACATCTTGTTTGTTTAATTTCAAAACCATTGTGGTGGTGAATAGAGGCCAAAATCTGAAAATTCTGTCAATGTCCCAATATTTATGGACCTGACTGTATCTCTACAGGGTATCTTGAAAGATATGCCCAATATTGTTAGGGCTATTATGAATCACATGGACATATGACATACACATAAAAAAACATTTAAAGAAAAAATGGCAAAAATAGTTTACTATAATATATTAAGAACAGAAGTTATCATGCAGGGTTCTCCTCCTAGTTTTTTCGGTACCTCTGGCATAAATTGCCCAGATTATAGTAGTATTCAAGGTACAGTAGTAAGTATGTTAATCTACAGGATATATGTGTAGGTAATCATCAGATGCTAGAAGATAATGACCATGCATTATTGGTCTGTGGATGATAGTCAAAGATCATGGACATGTATATATATGTATATTATTTATTCATTCTATATTAGAATAAGTCTGAATGTGTGATTCTGAAAACATATATTTAAATACATTTATCATGGCAACAGTTTGCCCACAGCACCAAAAAGGATGTGTCAAGCTATTTGTTTAAAGGAACAACAGACAAGTGTACAATTGCATCTGTGACAATCCCAATATCACCTATCACTCAAGACAGGATCTGATTGTCTGCATACAACAAGGTGACATACAGTATGTGATATTGCCTATAGGATACATAAGTATAACATCTAACATTTAGCACAGAATCTGATTATTTGCATATCGGTAAAACAGTTTCTCTTGTTATACAATAGTAGTTCATGGGTGCCGTATGACCATGGTCACCTAATGTAAGGAAATAGCATAAAACATAACAGTAGAATATATTATAATCATACAAGCTTAGTAGCTGCCAGAATAGCTACCGATAATTTAAAATAGAAGACTCTTTTGTGTTATAAGAGTCACTCATGCAGAGTATACAGCATGAGACATGATGCAAAGATTGTGAGCAAAATCCGATTCCAAAAGGGATGATACGTTTACCCTTTCGTGAAGAAATATGGAGGGAGAGGTGGTCGGCATGTGCACCTGCCTGATCCAAACCGTCTATCACCACTGCTGTGCCGTTCGGGATGCGCGTTTCGCCCATAGGGCTTGTTCACCAGTGCAGTTTATGATTGCCGTCAGCTGTGGTGAAATACCTTTCTTAACAATGAACTAGTTCAACAAATGTGTCTGCAATCATAAATTATCAGGGAAGTCTAGGACCAGAGCATTGTGTCCCTCCTGGAGAGGGTCATGTTGGGAGGTATGCAAACTCGGTCCTCAGAACCCCACAGAGGTCACACTTTCCATATCACCCAGCAGGTGCACAGGTGTATTCATTACTCACTGACACATTTTTAATTATTTCACTCGTGATTCTGTGAGGAGACTTGGAAACCATGCACTATTTGGGGTCTTGATGGCCAAGTTTGAGAACCTGTGCATTAGATCATAGATGCCAAGATCAAACATGTCAGTTGTATTACCTTCATTACCTGCACAGTTTGAATGGTATTTTCCTATGCTCAGTGGTTAGCAGCATTAAAGGGAGGTGCTACATATGTATTAATCTAGGACAGGGTTTCCCAAACTCTGGGCCTGATTCAGAGCCAGACACTCTGACAAGAGCGCTGTCAATGTAAAACGATAAAACGATAAATGATATCGTTAACGATAATCATTCAAAAAATCGTTGTGTGTGTATGCACCTTAAGTAGTATAACTTGTCTCCTTTAAAATATGTTTACTAAGTAAAGTCACTCTGTCACACAAAATAGGGAAATGTACTCACTACATATTAAATTACTAATTTTTGCTTTTCCTTTATATAAGAAATCAAACTATGATTGTGAACTCTGCCCTAATTCATAGCTTGAACTTAATAGTTTTCATGCTAATCTTGTCAGACTAAAGTTGTGTAAAAATGCAGTATTGATCTACCAGAGTATCATCTCCTTTCACAGAGCAGATTGCTTTTGGAGTCTGCTGTGAGTGAATGCTGATTGGGAAAAACATGTTTACTCTGTTAATAGCAGCAAATGATAGCAATAAGAGTCTGGCATGAAATGCTAAACAGACTGCATTCAAAAATATGCTCCTAAGTTTAGGTTCAGCCGGTGTATATACATATGTCAATGGATTTCACATGGCATCTTATATATCGTGTATATTTGCTGTGTAAGTTACACATAATTCTTAATGTTAAAAATACATACGTTTCAATAATATGTGCAGAAAGTTAAAGATATATTTTTCAGCAAATTTTTAATTTAAGTCTTGAGTGCAGAAACAGAGACTACATTGATAATAGTTCAAAATGCACAATTACCCCTTTAATTGTTCAATTATTGAAAAGGCAGAGACAGCAATTAATATTGGCTCAAAGTTTGCCTTAAACATATTATATATCCAAATACAGACATTTTACTTTATTTACTGACCAGTGTGTACCTAACATTTCTTTTTAGTTCAAATTAATGCAATCTATTTTCCAATTTTATTAATATATAACAAGATAATGAAATAATCTTTTGAATCACTGTAAATGTTAAATTGAAAACATTGGAGTGCTAAGGTTTGACAGTACTTCAGGGATTAATTTCCCTTAGGCCAACCTGCAAATTCTCTGTGTAGACATGGGCTTAAGGTCACCTATTTTTTTAAAAGTCTAATTTTTTTACATTATTTTTAATACTGTTATAGCAGGTGGAAGGCTGGATTAGCCTAGCAGCAAGCTACCGCGGCCCATGGCTACCCATTTAAAGTAGGGGTGTGCACCGGCCACTTTTCGTGTTTTGTGTTTTGGTTTTGGATCTGGATCTTTCTTCGTGTTTTGGATCTGGATTGGTTTTGCCAAAACCACCCTTCCGTGTTTTGGGTTCTGGGTTTTGTGTTTTGGATCTGTATTTTTTTTAAAAAAAGCATAAAAACAGCTAAAATCACAGAATTTGTTGGTTTCTCTGCTCCTATGCTATTATTAACCTCAATAACCTTAATTTCCACTCATTTCCAGTCTATTCTGAACACCTCACACCTCACAATAGTGTTTTCATGTCCAAAAGGTTGCACCGAGGTAGCTGGATGACTATGCTAAGCGACACGAGTGGGTGGCACAAACACGTGACCCATCTAGGAGTGACACTGCAGTGGCAGACAGGATGGCAGTTAGAAAAACTAGGCCCCAAACTGTACATAATGCAAAGAAAAAAAAGAAGTGCAAGATGGAATTGTCCTTGGGCCCTCCCACCCACCCTTATGTTGTATAAACAGGACATGCACACTTTAACAAATCAATCATTTCAGCGCCAGGGTCTGCCACACAACTGTGGCTGAAATGATTGGTTCGTTTGGGCCCCCACAAAACAAGCTGGCAATTAATGTGTCCCTGCACAAACTGGCTCTACGGAGGCAAGATGTCATCCTCATCCTCCTCATCCACCGATTCCTCACCCTCTTCAGTGTGTACATCCTCATCCTCACAAAGTATTAACTCGTCCCCACTTGAATCCACCACCACAGGTCCCTCTGTACCTTCTGGAGGCTGGTCTCCCTGGAAGAGCTGATAATTCATTTTGATGAACATCATCTTCTCCACATTCTGTGGAAGCAACCTCCTACGCCTTTCGCTGACAAGGTTCCCGGCTGCACTAAACACTCTTTCGGAGTACACACTGGAGGGGGGGCAACTCAGGTAAAATAGAGCCAGCTTGTACAGGGGCCTCCAAATTGCCTCTTTTTCCTGCCAGTACAGGTATGGACTGTCTGACATGCCTACTTGGATGCTGTCACCGATGTAATCCTCCACCATTCTGTCAATGGTGACAGTATCATATGCAGTGACAGTAGACGTGTCAGAAATTGTTGCCAGGTCCTTCAGTCTGGACCAGATGTCCAAACTTGGTCCTGCCTGCCCTGCATCACCGCCAGCGGGTTGCTTAGGATACCTAAGTTTTTTCCTGGCAGCCCCAGTTGCGGGAGAAAATGAAGAAGGAGCCGTTGACGTGTCACGTTCCGCTTCAGCTGACAGTGTGTTCACCAGCAGGTCTTTGCACCTCTGCAGGCTTGTGTCGGCCGGAAAGAGAGACACCACATAGGCTTTAAACCTAGGATCAAGCACGGTGGCCAAAATGTAGTGGTCTGATTTCAACAGATTGACCACCCTGGAATCCTGGCAAAGCGAATGAAGGGCTTCATCCACAAGTCCCACATGCCGAGCGGAATTGCTCCGTCTTAGCTCCTCCTTCACTTTCTCCAGCTGCTTCTGCAAAAGCCTGATGAGGGGAATGACCTGACTCAAGCTGGCTGTGTCTGAACTGACTTCACGTGTGGCAAGTTCGAAGGGCTGGAGAACCTTGCACAACACGGAAATCATTCTCCACTGCACTTGAGTCAGGTGCATACCCCCTCCTTTGCCTATGTCATAGGTGGATGTATAGGCTTGTATGGCCTTTTGCTGCTCCTCCATCCTCTGAAGCATATAGAGGGTTGAGTTCCACCGCGTCACAACCTCTTGCTTCAGGTGATGGCGGGGCAGGTTCAAGAGTGTTTGCTGGCGCTCCAGTCTTCGGCACGCAGTCGCTGAATGGCGAAAGTGGGCAGAAATTTTTCGGGCCACCCAAAGCGTCTCCTGCACGCCCCTGTCGCTTTTCAGAAAATTCTGCACCACCAAGTTTATTGTGTGAGCAAAACATGGGACGTGCTGGAATTTGCCCAGATGTAATGCCCGCACAATATTGGTGGCGTTGTCAGATATCACAAATCCCCAGGAGAGTCTAAGTGGGGTAAGCCACTGGGCGATGATTTCCCTCAGTTTCTCTAAGAGGTTGTCGGCGGTGTGCCTCTTACTGAAACAGGTGATACACAGCGTAGCCTGCCTTGGAACGAGCTGGCGTTTCTGAGATGCTGCTACTGGTGACGCTGCTGCTGTTGCTGCGTAAGGTGATACATCTACCCAGTGGGCTGTCACAGTCATATAGTCCTTAGTCTGCCCTGTTCCACTTGTCCACATGTCCGTGGTTAAGTGGACATTGTGTACAACGGCATTTTTCAGGACACTGAGGACACTTTTTCTGACGTTTCTGTACAGTCTCGGTATCGCCTGCATAGTGAAGTGGAATGTAGACGGGATTTGGAACCGGGGACACACTACCTCCATCAATTGTCTAAATCCCACTGCACTAATGGCGGATACCGGATGCACGTCTAACACCAACATAGCAGTCAAGGCCTCAGTTATACGTTTTGCTTCAGGATGACTGCTGTCGTACTTCATCCTCCTCGCTAAGGACTGTTGGAGGGTAAATTGTTTAGTAAAAGTAGTGGTGTTCCTACTTCCTCTCTGGGATGATGAATGACTCCCAGCAGCAGCAACAGCAGCAGCGGCAGCAGTAGGCGTAGCAATGCAGGATCCTCCAGAGGAATCCCGGATAGGAGAGTCAGTCATGCCAGTGACATGGCCTGCAGGACTACTTCCGATCCTGACTAAGGAGGAAATTGACGAGGAGGGAGTTGACGGTGTGGTTTGCAGGCGCTTGGATACAACAGGACAACGGGATTTAGGTGTCCCTGGACTGCTTACGGTCTTAGCCAAAGTTTCTGAACTTGACAGTAACTTTTTATGAACGCGCTGCAGGTGCCGTATAAGGGAGGATGTTCCTAGGTGGTTGACGTCCCTACCCCTACTTATTTCACCTTTACATATGGTACATATGGCAAGACAGTTGTTGTCCGGATTTGGATAGAAATATTGCCAGACCAAAGAGGTGGAATGTTTGGTCTTCTGCCCAGGCATGACCGTGATGGGCTTTTTCATCCCACGGACAACAACTGTCTCCCCCGGAGCCTGATTTAAACAAACCACATCACCATCAGAATCCTCCTCGCCAACTTCCTCCTCAGCGCCAGCTACACCAGTATCCTCCTCCTGTTGTACTTCAACAGTGACATCTTCAATTTGCATATCAGCAAGTGGACTGTGGGTGCTCCTTTCAGCACTTGCAGGGGGCGTGCAAATGGTGGAAAGAGCCACCTCTTCCCGTCCAGTGCTGGGAAGGTCAGGCATCGCAACCACCACCACACTTGGACTCTCCTTGGGGATTTGTGATATCTTCTTAGAAAGCACAGTTCTTCGCTGTGCTTTTGCCAGCTTAACTCTTTTGATTTTGTTTGTGGGAGGAGGGCTTCCATCGTCATGTGAAGCTGAACCACTAGTCATGAACATACTAGGGATCGACCTTAGCCGTTCCTTGCCACTCCGTGTCGTAAATGGCATATTGGCAAGTTTACGTTTCTCTTCAGCTGATTTAAATGTCTTTTTCAAGGTCATTTTCCTGAACTTTGCCATTTGGGATTGTATGTGCCCTCTACTATGACATTGGGCATCGGCCTTGGCAGACGACGTTGATGGCATGTTATCGTCTATGTCATGACTAGTGGCAGCAGCTTCAGCACTAGGAGGAAGTGGTTCTTGATCTTTCTCTATTTTATTTTTATCGGAGAAAGTTTGGTCCTCCATTTATGTTATATCGATTTGATATATACGTGCGGCTAAACACAGAAAATAATTTTTTTTTTGTTTAGACTGGAGTGTACTTTGGGGGTTACAGCACCCTTTAACGGTCAAGCCAGCCGGCCCTTTACTTATGACACAGGCGCACGCTTGGCACTACTTTGTTGATGCACGTGCGGCTACTGCGCACACAATTCACAAACACAGAAAATTATTTTTTTTTGGTTTGGACTGGAGTGTACTTTCGGGGGTTACAGCACCCTTTAACGGTCAAGCCAGCCGGCCCTTTACTTATGACACAGGCGCACGCTTGGCACTACTTTGTTGATGCACGTGCGGCTACTGCGCACACAATTCACAAACACAGAAAATAATTTTTTTTTTGGTTTGGACTGGAGTGTACTTTGATGGTTACAGCACCCTTTAACGGTCAAGCCAGCTGGCCCTTTACTTATGACACAGGCGCACGCTTGGCACTACTTTGTTGATGCACGTGCGGCTACTGCGCACACAATTCACAAACACAGAAAATATTTTTTTTTTGAATTTGGACTGGAGTGTACTTTCGGGGGTTACAGCACCCTTTAACGGTCAAGCCAGCCGGCCCTTTACTTATGACACAGGCGCACGCTTGGCACTACTTTGTTGATGCACGTGCGGCTACTGCGCACACAATTCACAAACACAGAAAATATTTTTTTTTTGGTTTGGACTGGAGTGTACTTTCGGGGGTTACAGCACCCTTAACGGTCAAGCCAGCCGGCCCTTTACTTATGACACAGGCGCACGCTTGGCACTACTTTGTTGATGCACGTGCGGCTACTGCGCACACAATTCACAAACACAGAAAATAATTTTTTTTTTGGTTTGGACTGGAGTGTACTTTCGGGGGTTACAGCACCCTTAACGGTCAAGCCAGCCGGCCCTTTACTTATGACACAGGCGCACGCTTGGCACTACTTTGTTGATGCACGTGCGGCTACTGCGCACACAATTCACAAACACAGAAAATATTTTTTTTTTTGGTTTGGACTGGAGTGTACTTTCGGGGGTTACAGCACCCTTAATGGTCAAGCCAGCTGGCTCTTTACTTATGACACAGGCGCACGCTTTGCACTACTTTGTTGATGCACGTGCGGCTACTGCGCACACAATTCACAAACACAGAAAATAATTTTTTTTTGGTTTGGACTGGAGTGTACTTTCGGGGGTTACAGCACCCTTTAACGGTCAAGCCTGCCGGCCCTTTACTTATGACACAGGCGCACGCTTGGCACTACTTTGTTGATGCACGTGCGGCTACTGCGCACACAATTCACAGACACAGAAAATAATTTTTTTTTTGGTTTGGACTGGAGTGTACTTTCGGGGGTTACAGCACCCTTAACGGTCAAGCCAGCCGGCCCTTTACTTATGACACAGGTGCACGCTTGGCACTACTTTGTTGATGCACGTGCGGCTACTGCGCACACAATTCACAAACACAGAAAATAATTTTTTTTTTGGTTTGGACTGGAGTGTACTTTCGGGGGTTACAGCACCCTTAACGGTCAAGCCAGCCGGCCCTTTACTTATGACACAGGCGCACGCTTTGCACTACTTTGTTGATGCACGTGCGGCTACTGCGCACACAATTCACAAACACAGAAAATAATTTTTTTTTTGGTTTGGACTGGAGTGTACTTTCGGGGGTTACAGCACCCTTAACGGTCAAGCCAGCTGGCCCTTTACTTATGACACAGGCGCACGCTTGGCACTACTTTGTTGATGCACGTGCGGCTACTGCACACACAATTCACAAACACAGAAAATAATTTTTTTTTGGTTTGGACTGGAGTGTACTTTCGGGGGTTACAGCACCCTTTAACGGTCAAGCCAGCCGGCCCTTTACTTATGACACAGGCGCACGCTTGGCACTACTTTGTTGATGCACGTGCGGCTACTGCGCACACAATTCACAAACACAGAAAATATATTCTTTTTTTAGCACTTGGGGGGAGCACCCCTGATGGACAGAGCACCCCCTGGACAACACTACAGCACTCCTTTAGGACTGGGACACTGCACAGGACTTTGGAGTGGACACAGCCCCTATGGAGAACTGACTGCACAACACAGTCCAGCCAGCCCCTATGGACTTTGAAGTAGTGGACACAGCCCCTATTAACAACAGCAGCACAGCACAACACAGCCAGCCCCTATGGACTTTGAAGTAGTGGACAACAGCAGCAGTACACTACACTACACTACACAGCCCTAACTCCCACCCTCCCTCTTCACTGTCCACAGCCGAGTGAGAAAATGGCGCCAACGCGGGTACCTTATATAGGATCCAAAACCCGCGAGACTCGGAAGGCGGGATGATGACGTTTTGCCTCGATTTCAGATCCGAGTCAGGCGGGAAAAGTCGAGCCTGACTCGGATCAGACTCGGATCGGGGGGGCTCGGGGGGGTTCGGATTTCAGAAATCCGAACCCGCTCACCCCTAATTTAAAGTAAATTAAACCTCCTATTGGGGCCGTGTACTGTAATCTATTGTTACTAGGGATGAGTGGGTATGGTTCTCAGAGAACCAAACCCACTCAAATTTCGGGGATCCGGGGCGATCTCCCTGCCTGCCCTGGATCCCTCTCCCGAGGCAAAACCTCGTGATCTCCTGTAAGATCCCAAGGTTTTGCCTCAAGCAGCCATATTTGAAAATCCCTTTGCCTTCAATGGGCAAAGCACTGGTTGGCTGACAGAGCCATCTGGCATGGCTCTCAGCCAAACAGCATTAAGCCCATCGAATGCAGGGAAAAAAACAACCAAAAGAAGATGGTGCTGCTGACACACCTGCTATCAGCACCCCCCGCTGCTGACACACCAGCTGTCGACACCCCCGCTGCTGACTCCATTGGCTCCCCCATTCTGCCATCACCACCGGCACCCTGCATTGAGAACACCCCTGCACTGCCAACACAGTCAGCAGCCAGCACTGAGTACACCACTGGCACCCCCGCTCTGCTGACACCACCGGTACCCCACACTGAGGTCACTCCCACACTGCCATTCCATGTACTGAGGACACCATCAGCAACCCCTGCACTGCAAACCTGCACTGAAGACAACGCTGGCACTCCCGCACTGCCGACACCACCGGTACCCTTCACTGAGGACACTGCCAGCACCACAGCAATGCCATTCTATGTACTGAATATACCATCAGCAACCCTAACACTGCTGAGTCACAGCCAACAAACTTGTACTGAAGTCACTGCTGGCAACCCCGCACTGCAGACACCACCGGTACCCTTCACTGAGGACACTGCCAGCACCACAGCACTGCCATTCCATGTACTGAGAACACTGTCAGCAACCCCTGCACAGCTGAAACAGCCAGCAAACCTGCACTAAAGACACCGCTGCCCCCCCCGCTCTGCTAACACCACTGGTACCCTGCACTGAGGACACTGCCAGCAATGCAGCACTGCCATTCCATGTATTGAGGACAATATTGTAAGATCCCAAGGTTTTGCCTCAAGCAGCCATATTTGAAAATCCCTTTGCCTTCAATGGGCAAAGCGCTGGTTGGCTGACAGAGCCATCTGGCATGGCTCTCAGCCAATCAGCATTAAGCCCATCGAATGCAGGGAAAAAACAACCAAAAGAAGATGGTGCTGCTGACACACCTGCTATCAGCACCCCCCGCTGCCGACACACCAGCAGTCGACACCCCCGCTGCTGACTCCATTTACTCCCCCATGCTGCCAACACCACCGGCACCCTGCATTGAGAACACCCCTGCACTGCCAACACAGTCAGCAGCCAGCACTGAGTACACCACTGGCACCCCCGCTCTGCTGACACCACCGGTACCCCACACTGAGGACACTCCCACACTGCCATTCCATGTACTGAGGACACCATCAGCAACCCCCGCACTGCAAACCTGCACTGAAGACAACGCTGGCACTCCCGAACTGCCGACACCACCGGTACCCTTCACTGAGGACACTGCCAGCACCACAGCAATGCCATTCTATGTACTGAATATACCATCAGCAACCCTAACACTGCTGAGTCACAGCCAACAAACTTGTACTGATGACACTGCTGGCAACCCCGCACTGCAGACACCGCCGGTACCCTTCACTGAGGACACTGCCAGCACCGCAGCACTGCCATTCCATGTACTGAGGACACTGTCAGCAACCCCTGCACTGCTGAAACAGCCAGCAAACCTGCACTATAGACACTGCTGGCACCCCCGCTCTGCTAACACCACTGGTACCCTGCACTGAGGACACTGCCAGCACTGCAGCACTGCCATTCCATGTATTGAGGACACTGTCAGCAACCCCGCTCTGCCGACACTGCTGTCAAAGTAAGTGCACTATTGGTGCATCCAACACACACTGTATAACACACTGTATCCGTGTTGGATTTTGGAAACTGAACTGCCACATGTAAGTGCTGCCCACTGTGTCGCTTAGTTTAGTCAGCCAGCTAGCTGGATGCAACCTTTTGGCCTTAACTAGATGAAAAAAATAATATTGTGAGGTGGTCAAAATTGATTTGAAATAAATGTTATTGAGTTTAATAATACTGTAGGTACAAAAACAGGCCCATTTTTGCGATTTTAGCTGTTTTTATGATATTTTAAGAAAAAATCCAGATCCAAAACTAATCCCGAAAAACAAAACACCAAGGAAAAAAATCAAAACCAGATTCAGATCCAAAACCAAGGGAGATCCAAATCCAAAACCAAAACACGAGGGTCGGCGCACATCTCTAATTGTTACATCACACAGCCCCTACCTTCTCTCTGTTGACCTCTCCTCCTCAAAGCTGCATTGAGACCCACTTTCTCCACACTTGCCACAGCACAGCAATATTGCTCTGAAAAAGGTGAGTATGGGTAGAGGAAATAATGGGCACTGCTGAGAGGATAACACACCAACCAGGATGGTACTAAATATATCACATAGGTATGCAGCTAAACATATATAAATATATACCATAGATGTGCGGGCTCAGATTTCTGAAATCCGACCCCACCCAAACTTCATGGATCCAAGTGAATCTGAGCACCAACTTGGGTTTTACCCTGTTGCTCAGGTACCAAAGCAAGGCAAAACATCATCATCACGGCATCGGATTATTGCAGGTTTTGGATTCTATGTAAGACTCTCCTGTGGTAATTTTGGCATCATTTCACACTGACTCCAGTCTGTGCTAAGATGTGTTAATGTGTCCATTGGCTGCTGTGCTTTTTCCACCCTCTCCACCTCCAGTGGCTGCTGCTGTGCTTTGTCCATCCACTCTCTGTGTTCAGTGGCTACTGCTGTGTCCATCCACTCCCTGTGACTAGTGGCTGCTGTACTGTGTCCATCTTCTAATCCTCCGGTGGCTGCTGCTGTGCTATGTCGATCCACACCTTATATCCAGTAACTGCTGCAGTGTCCATCAACTCTCTTACTAGTCTAGCTGTCACACACTCCAATCCAGGCAGGGTGTGCTGTGCTCTATCCAGGGGGCTGGGTTGCCCATCAAGGGGTTTGCTGAGCTGTGTTGTCCAATCCAGGAAGGGTGTGCTGTGCTCTGTCCAGGGGGCTGTGTTTGTTATCACTGCTAACTCAGGGGTGTGCTATGCTGTCCATCAAGGGGTGTGTTGTCCAGAGTTGTGCTGTCCATCTAGTGTGTTGTCCATACACGGGCTGTAATAAAAAAAGTAACAAAGTTTAAAATTTTTTTTTAAATAATAAGTTAAAAAAAGTTAAAAATATATGTTTTGTGCTATATCCCACACTGTGATGCTGTATGACATACCCCTCGTGTAGCCAAAGCACTGTGACACTGCTGGACATATTGTGAGTGAAGCTGTAGGTTCATCATAGTGCAGTGTATAATTCGTAAAGTATTGTGAGTGACACTGTCGGTCAGTAATACCACACTGTAATATTATTCATACAAGTATTGTGACACTGTTGGACAGTAATACAGTACAAGTATTGCGACACCAAAGTGGAACCACAGAGTAATATTCATAAAAAAAATTGTGACACTGTAAGTGGAAACGCTGTGCAATATTCTTAAAACATATTGTGACACTAAGTGGTAGTGCAGTGTATTCATAAAAAATATTGTGACACTGTATGGGGTAGCGCAGTGTATTATTGATAAAAAATATTGTTACACCATGAGTGGAACTGCAGTGTATTTGTCATGGCTGCCGACACTTGAGACTCCTGGGAGGAGGCAGGCCTACTAGGCAAAATAAACTGAGTTGGCTTTAGGAATGACCTTTCCATGAAATCTCAATAGCACGGAATAAAAGTAAATAGAATTTATTCACAGTAGAAATATAATAGCAATGTGTCACATAAAGTCTCAACAACACTGAGGTTCACATAAGCAATAATGAGTATAGGAGGAAACCCCCCATATAGTATTTAGCACAGAAAAGTTAATATGGTAGGGAACCCCAAGTCCAGTAAGAGGCTAACACCTCAGGATGGTATAGAGGAGCTTCACCTGGGTGGAACCCTGTAGTGATGGAGATCTGGAGCTGAGTGAGCCCTGTGATGCAGTGAAAGACAGAGCAGAGTTGAGCACTGTGATGCTGTGAGATTGTAGTAGGGTTGAGTCCTGTGATGCAGTGAGGTCAGAGCAGGGTTGAGCCCTGTGATGCTGTGAGATTGTAGTAGGGTTGAGCCCTGTGATGTGGTGAGGTCAGAGCAGGGTTGAGCCTTGTGATGCGGTGAGGTCAGAGCAGGGTTGAGCCCTGTGATGCGATGAAGTCAGAGCAGGTTTGAGCCCTGTGATGTGATGAAGTCGGAGCAGAGTTGAGCCCTGTGATGCGATGAAGTCGGAGCAGGGTTGAGCCCTGTGATGCAGTGAGGTTGGAGCAGGGTTGAGCCCTCTAATACGATGAGGTTGAAGCAGGGTTGAGCCCTGTGAAGCGGTGTGGTTCCGGAACAGGGTTGAGCCCTGCGGTGTAACTAGAATCAGGAGCAGGGTTGAGCCACGCGATGCAATGAAGGTTGAAGCAGGGTTGAGCCCTGTGAAGCAGTGTGGTTCCGGAACAGGGTTGAGCCCTGCGGTATGACTAGAGTCCAGAAATTGGTTGAGCCCCGCGATGCGGTGATGATATCTGTAACGGTGCAGTTGACAACTGTAACAAAGATGGGTTCGATGTCCACAGGAGTGAGAGGCAACAGGCAAAGTAAATAGTGCAGCAAAAGGTGAAACCACAGCAGTGGAGCAAAAAGCAATACCTAGGCAATGGCTATGCTGAGCTCTGTAGTGTGGCTGGTAACTGGCATCAGCAGTTTAGCTGGAACATGAGTGGAGATATAGCAAAGTCCACAGCAACCCACAGGCACAGCAGGTATCTGGCAGGAGTCCAAGAAAGACCTGAAACTAACGTTGCACAGACACTGAGACATAGTTAGTAACAGGCTTTATGCTAGAGGTCTGTGATCCAAAGGAAGTTCAGAACATGTGACCCAAATGGAATCAGGTTTGAAATAATGAACAATGTAGGAATCCCACAACCTGACACCACAAAGGAACTTTGGAAACAGTAATTTATCTTTATGTATTGAAATAGTTGCAGTCCTGATAGTACCCCCCCCCCCCCTTTTTGGGTGGTCTCCAAACACCCACCAGGTTTTAAAGGGAATTTAGCATGAAAACTACGTATCAACTTAGGAGCATGGACATCAGAGTCTTTAATCCAAGATCTCTCCTCCGGGCCATAACCCTTCCAGTCTGCAAGGTATTGTAATTGATTTTGATGCTTACGTGAATCCAGAATCTTATCGATCTCAAACTCCGCGCCTCGAGCAGAAGAACTCCAGCAAACAGGATAGCTCCTTCAATGACCACAATGGAACTTTGGAAAAAGTAATCTATCTTTATGTACTGAAATAGTCGCAGTCCTGACAGTATTATTCATAAAACATATTGTGATACTGTAAGTGGTAGTGCAGTGTATTCATAAAAAATATTGTGACACTGTAGATCATTGATACCGCAGTGTAATATTTAAAACTGGTACAAATTGAAGTGAATGCTGTACCCCATTTTGTTTGTGTTTGTTGATATGAAGAATAATCAGTTGAGAGGAGAGCAGGAACCATATAATAGTGTTGGAACTGCTGCCAGTGCCACCAGTCATGACGATACTAGTCCGTCTACGTCATCTACTAAAGCCAATGCCCAAGGGCATCTAAAATCATATAAGCAGTCTTTTACAGTGGTAAAGAAAACAACATCAAAGGGAAAGTTAGCTGCAGAAAGACATAAAATTGGCAATATGCCTTTCACCACACAAAGTGGCAAGAAAAGACTAAGGCCTTGGCCTTTACTTATGACTGGTGGTTCTGCCTCTCATGATGATGTAAGCACAAGTGAACATGCTGACATAGAAATCGAGGATGCTTCTGTGGAAGTGCACCAGGATGAGTAGGATATTTGTGTAGCTGATGTTAAAAAGGATGTTGATGATGAAGTTGTTGATGAGGATGTTGTTTGTGTAAATCAGGCACCAGTCATAAAAACAATATTTGCTCATAATAATGAAATACCTATGGTCATGTTTGGGCATAACACACAAAAATCCATGTCTTATGTGTGGAAATATTTCTACCAAAATCCGGACAACAATTGTCAAGCCATATGTACCCTTTGTAAAGCCAAAGTAAGTAGAGATAGGGACCTTACACATCTAGGAACCTCCTCCCTGTTGCATCATCTGCAGCGCATCCATCCAAAAAGTTTTTGTAAAATTTAGAAACTTTCGCTAAAAAAGTAACAATAAGTAGTCCAGCGTCAGCTAGCTCCCTTCTTTTTGCTTTATCCAAGCACCTGCCATCTTCAATACCAGCCCCTTCTTCAACAATATCCTCAATAATGAAGCAATTGGTTTGTTTGGGCCCCCAGAAGACAAGCTACCATTGAGAAGCTGACTTTGCTGGCAATAGTGCCTATGTGCACAAACTGGCTTTACAGTGGCAAGATGTGGTCACCATCATCATCCAATTCCTCACTCTCATCCGGGTCTACATAATCTTTCTTCACACAATATTAATTTGTCCCCTCTGGAATTCCCCATTACAAGTGCCTCTGTAGTTTTTGGATGCAATTGGAGGTAAAGGTCTTCCTTTGTGGAATTTGTAATTCATTTTGATGAACATCATCTTTTCCACAAATTGAGGAAGTAGCCTCCTACGCCGATCGCTGACAAGGTTCCCAGCTGTGCTGAAAACTCTTTCAGAGTACACTTGGAGGGTAGGCAGCTCAAGTAAACCAAAGCCAGTTTGTGCAAGGGCCTCCAAATTGCCTTTTTTTCCTGCTAGTAGGATGCCTATTTGGATGTTATCATTAAAAATAGTCCTCAACCATTCTTTTAATGGTGACCATATCAGATGGAGTCACAGTAGAGGTCTCATTAATTTAATCGTAGGCAAATCTTTTAGACTCAACCAGTCAAAACTTAGTTGTGCTGACTTATCTGCATCACCAGCAGGTCTTTTGGGAAAGTTTAGTTTTTCCTTGGCAGCCGCACTTGCTGGAAAAACTGAAGGGGGAGCCATCACTGCATCACATGCCACTTGAGCTGACAATTTGCTTACCAGCAGGTCTTTGCATCTCTTCAGATCTGTGTCCATTGGGAAGGAAGACACAACATATGACTTAAACCTAGGTTTGAGCATGGTTGCTAAAATGTATTGATCAGTTTGGAAGGTCCTGACAACCCTTGGATCCTGGTGAAGCAAATAAAGAACTTGTTTTACAAGTCCAACATACTTTGCTGAATCACTTTGTTTCAGCTCCTCCTTCAGTTTCTTAAATTGCTTTTCCAACAGTCTAATTAGGGGAATTACCTGACTCAAGCTGGCAATATTCACTTCACAGGTGACTACTTCGATGGGTTTTAGCACTTTGCACAACATGGAAAGTATTTCCCACTGTGCTTGAGTAAGGTGCATTCCCCCACCTCTTCCTATGTCATAGTTCACTGTGTAGCTTTGGATGGCTTTTTGCTGTTCCTCCATCTGCTGAAACATATAAAGGGTGGAGTTCCACCTTGTAACTCTTGCTTCAGCTGGTGACAGGGTAAATTCATATTTTTTTGCAGGTGCTGCACTCTTCTACATGCTCTTGCTGAATGGCAAAAATGTCCAGAAATGTTTTGGGCTACAGAGAGCATCTCCTGTACAGCCCTGTCATTTAAAAAAAATTTACACCACCAAGTTGATTGCATGAGAAAAACATAGGACGTGTTGGAATTCACCCAGCTGTAATGCACTCAAAATATTGGTGGCATTGTCAGAAATCACAAATCCTGAGGAGAGTCCAAGTGGGGTAAGCCATTTTGCAATTAATTACCTGAATATTTCTAAAAGGTTGTCAGTGGTATGCCTCATAGTAAAACCGGTGATACACAGAGTAGCCTGCCTCTGAATGAGATTCTGTTTCTTAGATGCCACTGCTGCTGTTGGTGCCGCTGAAGGCAATACACCTACCCAGTGGGCATTTGCAGTAATGTAGTCTTGAGTTTGTTCAGTTCCACTTGTCCACATATCTGTGGTTAAGTGGACAATGAGTACAACAGCATTTTGGAGGACACTATTTAAATTATTTTCAATGCCCCTGTAAAGGCTGGTAATTGCTTTTCTAGTGAATTGGAATCTAGATGGGATTTGGTAGCAGGGAAACAGAAAGTCAATTAACTATCTAAACCCCACAACATTATTGGTGGACATTGGACGCACATCTAATGCCAGCGTAGATGTTATGGTATAAGTTTTTTTTAAACTTCTACTAGTAGTCTTCCTGGTCCCTTTCTGGGATGAAGATCCACTCCTAGCAGCAGGCATAGTGCTCAAGGACTCTTCTTGGGCAAGGACTGATGTGAATGATTTCAATATTTTTTGTATTTTTGTAAATGCCTCACATACTCTCTCATAAATTTGTTTCGGAATAAAAAAATGAATTAAAATTTACTACTAATCAAACCTTCCTTTCCCTTCCTTCAACTACATACATACTCCAACTCCCTCAGGCCTCTTAAATAATAAAAACATTTGTTTCCTGATGTTCCATGATGGAAGTTGAACTGCCACAGCTGCTGCAATCTTTGACATGCGGTTGCTGAATGCTGAAAATGTTAGCAATGTCCAGCAATGTCCAGCAATGTTAATGGACACAGACAACATCTCCTGCATGCCCCTTTAATTTTAAAAAATATTCAGAACCACCAAGTTGATTTTGTGGGCAAAACAAGGGACATATTGCTCACCCATGCTCTTCCCTCCTCCCTCATAAATTTGCTTCAGAATAAAAAAATTAAATAAAATTTACTACCAATCAACCCTTCCTTTCCCTGCCTTCAAATGCATACATACTCTATCTCCCTCAGGCATCTTGCTTAATGAAAACATGTTTCCTTATGTACCATGTTGGGCATTGAACTGCCATGTGTTTGTGCCACCCCCTGCTCCTGCTTAGCTTAGTCATCCAACTAGCTTGGTGCAACTTTTGGGCCTAAACTGGATGAAAACTACATATCTGCCCAGATTCATTTGTTGCTCATAGTGCAGCGAATTACGAGAGATGCCCTCTCGCGATTGGGGATGCACAATAGTGTCTCCATTCAATCCTATGGAGATGCACTCCTGCAATCGGGGACATGCAAGTGCGTATCCATAGGATTGAATGGAGATGCACTCCTGTGAATGGGGATGCGCCATAGCGTAGCATGGTGCACAGCACGATTCACAGGTACGTTTGTGCCACGATCTGTAACAATGAACCTGGGCGCATCTGTATTATGTGAGCTGTGAGGTGGTCAAAATTTACTGGAACTGAGTGGAAATTAATGTTATTGAGGTTAGTAATACTGTAGGAACAAAAAAAAGACCAAATTATGTGAATTTAGCAATTTTTATCAATTTTTGAAAGAAAATACAGATCCAAAAACAAAACCAAAACATGCATGGGCAGTTTTAACAAAACCAAATCCAGATCCAAAACACAAAGGATATACAGATCCAAAACCAAAACTAAAACACAGGGGATGGCGCACATCCCTAATAAACACTGTGACTGCACACAGTGAGCTGAGCTGCGAATTGAAAAAGTTGAAAAAATATATATCTTCTATTGTTTGTACTATGTCTTTGTGCTATCCCCTAGTGCATTTGTTCACATACATCACATACATATGACAAATCCGATACTAGTCCTTCAACATACTCTCATAAAGCGTCAGGGCATCTGATATAAAAAAATCTATATTATACAGTGTTAAAGAAATAAACACCTCTAATAAAGAGAGAGGTTTTTTTTTAGCAGTAATAAAATAATGATTAATCAATCAATCAATTACTCAATCAATTAATCTCTCTTCCACTACATACTCCATCTCCATTTCCCTGTACTGCCCTTGGGCCTCTGATCTTGATTAATGAAAACATTCTATAGCCTTGTACAGTTTGTATTAAACTGCCATCCTGTCTACCATTGCAGTGTCACTCCATTTCCTAGATGTGCCATGTTTGAAGTTAAAACTGCCATGTGTTTGTGTTGCCCACTGTCGTCGATTAGCTCAATCAGACAGCAAGCTCGGTGCAACCTTTTGGCCTAAACTTGATGAATACAATATTTTGAGGTTGTCAAAATTGCCTGAAATGAGTTATTGAGGTTAATAATACTGTAGGATCAAAAATAGGCCCAAATAATGTGCTTTTAGTTGTTTTTATATAAATTTGAGCAACACTGCCCCGCGTCATTTCCATCCCAGCCTGGACCGGAGCTTCACCATCACCCTGGCAAGAAACAATAGAAACAGAGTAAAGCCACTGAAAAATACATAGTTGCAGTAGCACAATATATCGCTAACTATACTTTAGTTTTTACTTAATATAAGGCTAAACTGCAACATAGTACAATCTGTTTGTTGCTCAAATACAGGGCCTGATTCAGAGCCGGATGCTCTGACCAGAGTGCTCACTCTGAATCAGTGCCCTCCTACCTAAAAATGAAGCGGCCTCCTGGCCGCTCGCATAGCTGTGGGTGACCACCCACAGCATATGCGAGCGGCCAAAAAGATGGTCGTGATGGTCAAGACCATCGCGACCATTGGGCTTGCGACGAGACCCTGTGGTAGGGTCTAGGTGACCGCAAGCCCTGGTGTAATTTTGGCTCTATCAGAGCCAAAATCACTCCCACTGACATCACTAGTGATGTCAGTGGTGCTGGACCCAGACGGTAGGCGTTCCCATGGGAACGCCTCCATCTGGCAGCCATGCCCCTGGCACACCCACCAAAGGGGGCGTGCTGTCAGTCACCATCGACAGCACGCCCCCTTTGGTGCGAGATCCGGTCCATCATGCGCATGCGCATTGGGGTAACATTGACCT
This sequence comes from Taudactylus pleione, assembly GCA_031769625.1. NCBI lineage: Eukaryota > Metazoa > Chordata > Amphibia > Anura > Myobatrachidae > Taudactylus > Taudactylus pleione. The sequence continues at coordinate 3,398,146 of JAUIMM010000036.1, forward strand.
GCTTGTGAGCATCCTGCGCTCGCGAGTGGGTCTGAATGACCCCCACTGTCAATAGTGACACTTAACACAGATGGTATATAGGATTATTATGATTACGAGCATATTAGAAAGACAGGTTCACCACATATAGAAAGTGGATAGCTATCAATCTTATATCTCAACTAATTGAATAAAACATGTAAAGGACAAATATTCATTGAGGCCCAGCAGAGCTACAGTTTGTAGTTAATGAATCCAGAAAGCCTCTTTCTTTAATAGGGTTTTCGATCTATCACAATCCCTATTACTCGGTGGAATAAAGTCAATCATTTTGTATTTCCAGCTTACCAATGTATATTTTCAATTCTTAAAATGTTTTGCCACAGGTTGGTCACAAGGTTTTTCTTCCAAGGCAAGATGTTTGGAGGATTGGTGAGCTGCCATTCTTTTTTTAAACATCCATGTGGTGGTCTTGCCCACATAGAGCAGACCACTCGGACATTTGATATAGTATACCACCTATCTAGAAGTGCATGTAAGGGGTAGCAGATTTTATATTGCTTGCCCGATATTGCATCACCTATGTCCAGATATTAACAGGTCATGTACCCTAGGCATTTTTAATACCCTGGTTTCATTGAGAGGAAATGTTGAGGGTGTTCAGTTGTAGGAGTTGTTACATCATTGTGAACAATTAGATCCTTTATGCTTTTACCCTTTTTATAGCATGGCAATAGTTTCTTATTCTTCAATGCTGGTAAGTTTTTATCAGAGTTCACTAAGGGGCTATATTTTCTGGATACATCAATTACTTGTGGACTAGCTGTCATATACTCATTAACCCAAATTACTTTGTCCCTTATGTTTTTGGTTGCCACTTGTATTCTATCCACCCCCTGAGGTAGTGCCAGTGCTCTCTCATTGGCCCATTTCAATGTCCTGGGATGATATCCTCTGGTGATCAATTTTAATATAATTTGGTCAATATGTTGTATTGCATCCCCTTTGTCACTGCATATATGAAGGATGCGCAAAAACTGAGAGTAGGGGAAATATCTCCTCAATCTGTTTGGATGATGACTATAAGCATGTAAGAAGGTCTTTCTATCAATTAATTTTTGCTAAAGAGTGGTTGTTATGTGACTTTCTTTAAGGAAAATTTGCACATTCAGATAATGTATTTTTTCTTAATTAATTTTAAATGTAAACTTGACTGGGCTCTCCTTATTAATTGCATCCATCTTCTTGATGAACACAGCACACTCTCCAGACCAGATGAGGAAGGCATCATCTATATACCGTGTGTAGCTATATAACAAATCTGCCCATTCTTGAAAAGAAAAGATTATATAATTTTCCACTTCAAAAATATATACGCATTTCCATAACTAGGAGCTATGCAGGATCCCATGGCACAGCCCCATTTTTAAATATAGCACTGGCCATCAAACATAAAATAATTCTTATACAATGTGAGGTCCAGGAGTTCTATAAAAAAAATTTGATATTTGGCTCTTTGTACTGTGCATTATTAGTCAATAGACATCTGGTAGCCGGAACCCCTGCTTGATGCGGTATGTTTGTATAAAGGCATACGACGTCTAAGATGCAAAGCATTTTTTTGGAATTGAATGGACTCCAGTTTTGTAGTTTACAGATAAATTAGGTGGTATCTTTTAGGAAAGTTGCTTTTGCTTGGACCACTGGTTGTAGATAGAAATGTAAAACATTGGATATATTATATAGCCGAGATCCCCTGGCCAAAATAATTGGCCTCCCTGGGTTTTTTTAGCATCTTTATGCATTTTGGCAATGCATAAAGGATGGGGCTGATGGGATGATTGACTTTAGGACCTTCAGCCTATTCTGCAGTAATGATGTTATTACATGCTGCTTGATCAAGAATCTTATCCACCTCTTTCTTGAATACAGATCCCAGGTCTTCCTTTAAGGAGTCATACACCATTTTATCCTCTAGTTGAGAGTAGATTTCTGCTTTATAATCAATCAAGTATTGTATGACGACTCCACCATCTTTGTCAGCACTATGTACCACTATATCCTTATATTTTGATAGATTCTTCAAGGCGGTTCTTTCTTTTTTAGTTAGATTGAACTGATTGTCCTGTTTAATATTCTCTATTCTATTTACTTCCCTATTTATCATAGATGTAAAGCCTTTTATGGCTAGAATCATGGAAGTAGGGTCAAAAGATGATTTTTTTGTATATAGGTACATCCAAGGAGGCAACATTGAAATCTTCGCTAAAATGTTCTTTTAGGTGTAGTTGTCTATTGAGACTAAAAATGTCAATTCTGTGTTTAAATATGTTCGGCGTGTTTGTAGGGATGAAGGATAATCCTTTGTTTAGAACATTCACTTTGTCTGCTGTGAGTTCCCTCGACGATAAATTAAATACAAGGCTTTCTTTTTGAAAGGTTATTTTTGACCTACTGCCCCACTCTTCTTGTGCTTTTCCAACAGGATCCCCTTTTGGACTTCTGATAACCCCTGAAGAGGGCTTTGCATTTTTTTTATTTATTTTCTCTCCTTGGGGTTCTCCTTCACTTGAGGACATGGCAGTACTAGACGCTTCTGTATCCAAGTTGAAATATAATTGCTGCCTCTGGCGTTTTGGTCTGTAACCTCTATCCCTACTTTGTTCCTATTGATTAACCCAGGAGTAGAAAAGCAGTTCCAAATAATCCCTGTTTACAATTTTTTATTTATTTCTCTTGAAATTAGTGAGATCAATTCTGTATTTTCTAACTGCTGTGGTCAATTTGTATAGCCATTTTTCTGTAGTTGCAGCTTTTAATTGATCCAGCTGTTTTTTATCTAAGTCTGCAATTTTATCTTTCTTAATGCTTTACATGTTTTATTTAATTAATTGAAATATAATATTTGCACCATTTTCTCGCTCTTAGTCTAGATGTGTCACCTTTAAAACTGGCAAATCAGAGCACCAAAAGATCATTAAGGCTAAATAACAAACTGTGGGCCTGATTCAGAGCGCTCTGAATCAGGGCCCTCCTACATGAAAATGGAGCGGCCTCTTGGACGCTCACATAGCTGTGGGTGACCACCCACAGCTATAGCGAGCGTCCATGATGATGGTCGCGATGGTCAAGACCATTGCGACCATCGGGCGTGTGACAGAGACCCTGTGGTAGGGTCTCGCTGCCGCAAGCCCTGGAGTGATTTTGGCTCTATCAGAGACAAAATCACTCCCAATGACATCACTACTGATGTCAGTGGGGCCGGCTTCAGACGGTAGGTGTTCCCATGGGAACGCCTCCGTCTGGCAGCCACGACCCCGGCACACCCACCAAAGGGGGCGTGCTGTCAATCAACATCGACAGCATGCCCCCTTTGGTGCAAGACCCGGAGTGACGGCTATCCCGTCGCTAGCTGGGTTTCGCGCATGCGCACGACGGAGCTCCCTCCTTCGTGCGCATGCTCAGTAGGGCACCATCGACCCGCTTGTGAGCATCCTGCGCTCGCAAGCGGATCTGAATGACCCCCTGTGTGTTCACAAACTTCACAAATACCTGAGGTGTCCACTAGTGCTATCGTATGTGTGATTCTGACATTTCTGACTCCCATTTTGGAACTCTCTACAAATGTGAGGATGAGTAGTAGTAAAAGTAATAATAATGATGGTTTGGATATAGAATTTGAGGGTACTGTGAAAGTGCAACTGGACGAGGCAGATGTTTGTGTATCTGACACTAATGAGGATGTGGATGATGAATGTGTTGGACAAGAACAAATTGATAAAATTCAGTAGCATTTGTCAATGCATCTGTTGCATTTGTAAATCCAAAGATAGTAGAGGGAGGTATGGTATCCATTTAAGCACCTCCTCGCTGTTATGTCATTTGTGAGTTCATGCAAATAATTTATCAAACCCTTGAAAGTCATATGTAACAGTAACAACCAGTCCAGTATCAGCTACCAGCAGCATGGATAAATCCCAACACATGCAATCTCCACCACCAACACCTTCATCATTAATGTTCTTATTAGCAACTAGAGGTAGTCCTGTATCCAATTTGCAAAGTCAAACTGACTTCTCCCCTATCCACGATTTGCAAGAAAAATCCTTGCATGCTAGGGCTGCTGCTGCTGTTGGAGAATCTTCACCACAGAAGTAAACAAAGAAGAAGTCTAGTAGTTTAACACAACAATTGTCTTTGAACAATCATATGCAAGAGGGACCAATCTACAGTAGTTAGCTTTTACTTTTAGGCTTTTAGTTATTGATATGTAAAAACATTCTTTAGGGTTGTATAGTTTATTAAACAGCCATCCTGTCTGCCACTGCTGTGCCACTCTGTTTCCTAGATGTGCTATATTCTTTCTTTAAACTGTCATGTGTTTGTGCCACTGCCAGGGGTGACTCCAGGAGTAACCATGCCCTGTGCTTTGCCGCGAGGGTCCGAAAAGGGGCGGTGGCCTAATTACCATAGGACATGCCCCCTAAATGATGCTATTTGGGGGCGTGTCCACAGGGCTGCCATCAGGGGGGGACTGCCGGGCCTCGAGTCTCGGGCCCGGAGAGAACTGAAGGAGAGAGGGGCCCGGACGCAGCGGTGCTGCGCTGGAATTAATAAATACTGGGCCGCCGCTGGCATGTCAATTATGGTGCCAGCCGCAAGCTGGCCAGAGCTTGCGGGACTGCAGCCTATCAGAAGCGGCTGCTCCTGATTGGCTGCTGGTCCGCGAGCTGTGATTGGCTCGCAGCAGGCGCCATATTTGAAATGCCATCACCGATGTAACACTGCTGCCAGCAGAGCCACACGGGCTCTCTCTGCTCTCTCTCGGCGCTGATTATAGTTGGCTGAAATTCTACAGGTACACTAGCCCTGTGCTCCCCCCCAGTCCAGCCAGCTATCCCTTCCCTGTCCTCCCCCTTTTCAGCCATTCTTCCCAGTGCTTTCCCCCTTAGTCCATCTAACCTTCCCTTTCTCCATCCTAGTCCTGCCAGCCTTCCCTGTCCAGCCTGCCAGCCTTCTCTACACTGTGCTTCCCCCACTAGTCCTTCCAGCCCTCTATGTACCCCTCCTAGTCCTGCGAGCCCAATCTGGCATGAAATGTGGATCCAGGATCTGACTTTTTCAATGTATTATGTGGTTCTGGCTTTTATATATATATATATATATATATATATATATATAAAATCAGAAATCAATATTGCTTTACAGCATTTTTTTACCTGCTTTTTAAACAAATTGGTGTAGCAACCCTTGGTGTAGCTCCATCCACCTCTGCCACGCCCTCCTCCCCCCCTACCCGGTGGGGGCCCTGTCTGTTTGTCAGTCCCGGGCCCCATAATTTCTGATGGCAGCCCTGCGTGTCCATATAGCATGCCTCCCATTTAACATCAGGGGGTGAGCCCAGCACTCCTTCAGTAGCTGTAAACATGTTCCTTGTTATGCATGAGATGGACAATTGCAAACGTTCACTGTCTACAAAATGTACCTTATTGTCAAATATTATTGAATTTCTTTACTGTTTCTTTACTACAGGTTTAAGGTCCATACAGACACAATAAACATGATGTTTAAATATTAGGCCTCCATTTCCATAAATGAATGATTACCAATTATTTGATGGATAAAATGACATTTACTGTAGACAGACAAAATTTGAGTAAAGTTTGAAAAGCTCAGTGAGTACTGTGCGTGTTACATTGCTGAGACACAAAAAATATATGCTTCATTTTCAAGCTAATGGAACTTTATTGTGAGAGCACAGTAAGTTGGACAGAATAATATTCTTTGCAAAAAACTAATGTACTTAGAGTTTTGTCCTCCTGTATATCAAAATATAACTTGAAGTGTAATTTGCTGGCTACCAAGTGTCAAAGTATATTTCGGTTGTAGCATTGCTGTAAAATCAGCTTATTACTAAAATAATGTACAATACATTCTGCTAGAATTTGGTGTATTATTTATTTATATCATTTACTTGTTTTTACTATTCTTACAATGAAGGTCTACAAATTTGACAATATTCATTTATTCATGTGTAATTTGCTATATATTTATCTAAAATGAACCAGTTAAATGTTTAGTAGAATTTTATGAAATAACCACTACTGTTCATTTATGGTATGCAAATGATATACAAGACAATTCAGCAGTATTTGTAATCCAATAGGAGAAAATACTCTCACTTTTAAGGTACACCACTAAATTGCTGTGAGCAGATTTGACCTTGATTTTACTTATCTGCTATCCAATAACAAACAATGCGGTAAAATCATTGTGATTGGCTGAGCAAATTATGAGATTCTTGGCCATATTCCATGTCACAGTCATTAATTTGTAGGCTGTTGGGACATATGCTATTAGATTAAAAACACCGTTGAATTTACAAATATATTAAAATGGATCAAGAAAGAAGATTAAGGGGTACATGTACTAAGGGGAGACAAGGGGGCCAAACAAAGAGCCCGAGAAAATCTCTGTACATATCGCTTCTCAATATTTACTAAAGGGTTTTCTCTGTCTTCTGCCTCTAGCTCAGAGAGCACGCTAGATGATCACACTGCCATAGGCAGCTATGGCAGCACTAAGTGACCCAGCTATTACTAAAAGGAGAGGTCATTTACCATCAGCTGTCTTCTCCAGCACCAACTTCATCACTTCTACCTGCCGTTATTTGCCGCTCCTCATTGTAGTAGCAGGAAGTGACGTCTCTTTCACTTTGAATGCTTGTCAATAAAGTTTTGAATAAAGAACGTCTCACTGGCAGTCAGTGCTGCAGCAGAATGGAAAAGATGGTGAGTCTACAGTCTCTGCTGTCTGCCCACACCGCCAAGGGGATTACTTAACATTCTCTCTCCTTGAAAGGGCTATTTTTGGTACATGGGGCATTAGCTGGCTTCTGCTTTTCAAGAATAGCAGGCAAAGCAGGAGCAGCTTTTTCTTCACGGTAAGTGGAGTCTTAGGCCCTCATTCAGAGCCGTACGCTCTGAGCAGAGCGCACGCTCTGAATGAGGGCCGCCCTTCATAATTATGGAGCTTCCTCCTGGACGCTCGTATAGCTGTGGGTCACCACCCACAGCCTATACGAGCATGCAGTTTGATTGCTGCGATGGTCATGACCATTGCGACCATCACCACTGCGAGCCGGAGCCTGCGGTTGAGTTTTTCAACCGCAAGGCCCGGAGTGATTTTGGCTCTATCAGAGCCCAAATCACTCCCATTGACATCACTAGTGATGTCAGTGGGCCGGCTTCTGACAGTAGGCGTTCCCTTGGAAACGCCCCCGTCAGGGCGGCATGCCCCCGGCACGCCCACCAAAGGGGGCGTGCTGTCAATCAACATCGACAGCACGCCCCCTTTGATCAGACACAACGAGCGAAGGAAAGTCCTTCGCTCGTCGCGTCTGGCGCATCTGCACGACGGAGCTCCCACCGTCGTGCGCATGCGCAGTGCACAACATCGACCCACTTGCGAGTGGACAGCCGCTTGCGAGTGGGTCTGAATCAGGCCCTTAGTACATTGAGCCCATAGTGTCATAATAATGTGATAAATAAAGGTTTTGGAAAATTTATTAAAATACATTTTATTTGAAAACTATGACTAAAGGTCCATTATATTGATTCCAACATTTTTCAAATATTTTTCAGAGCGCAATACAAAGATCAACACTTTAGGGATATGCATCAAAACTTCTATAAAGGAAAGTTTGAGAAGTTGACAACAGCAATTCCTCACATCCAGCTATTATTTTATTGAATATACTAGATAAAATGATAGGTAGAATTCGTTGCTATTGGAAACACCTCCTTGTTTAGAATGGGTCAAAGACTGCCTGTTAACAGTTGCAGTTCAACCATAACTGTGAACTTAGGGCCTGATTCAGAGCCGGACGCTCTGACCAGAGTGCTCACTCTGAATCAGGGCCCTCCTACCTAAAAATGGAGCGGCCTCCTGGCCGCTCATGTAGCTGTGGGTGACCACCCACAGCTTATGCGAGCAGCCAAAAAGATGGTCGCGATGGTCAAGACCATCGCGACCATCGGGCTTGCAACGAGACCTTGTGGTAGGGTCTCGCTTCTGCAAGCCCAGGAGTGCTTTTGGCTCTATCAGAGCCAAAAGCACTCCCACTGACATCACTAGTATCAAGTATTTACCATAGTAGTTCCCATTCTAAAATGTAGACAGCAATGCAGGAACCTGTATTGATTAGAATCACCTAAGGGCAGATGGGAAGGGTGGTGAAACTAAGCAGAAGGAGTCAAAATCTTCAAGTGTACATTATATACACAATTATATACCATACTTGCTGACATTCAGCTACATCCTTCTGGGAGGGAGCTGAATATCTGCACACAGCGGGGTGCATGGCCGGGTAATGACGTGGTTTTGGGGGCAGAGCCAGGGCAGGGCCAAGCGATCGCATCATCGTGGCTCCGCCCCCTCTTCACAATGCCAAAAATATTGACATTGTGAAGCAGGGGGCTGAGCCACAATTATGCGCAAATCGCATCATTGTAGTAGTTGGGGCGGGGCAAGTGGCAGCTGGGAGGATTGCCTGCATTACCAGGGGGTCGGGAGCAGCGCCCAATATTTGGGAAGCTCCTGACCAAATCGGGATGGTAGGCAAGCCATCTGCACATTTTAATTTTAAACATAATAAGAGGTGCTACCATCATGAGACCTGTAGTAACACGCAGAAAAGAAATGCAGGTGCATGTGCATTTTTTTTTTTTACAAAGTATTATGGTCCAGGCCTGCCTGTAGAAATGGCCTGCTAAAGAGGAACATCAACACTTCAAACATAGTGTTGCCCCCCTCAGCACCACTGTAAGTGCAGCTTCCGCAAATTGTACTCTCACTTTACCAATGTGGCATGGTCATGAATACACTATTAACATGCCTGCCTTGTTATATAGGGATGCAACACTTCTAATGCTGGCCTTGAATGCACATATGTAGCTACTGTGTGCTCTTATGGATAGGAACACCTGGAGGTAGAAAGGTTTATTGTATTTGAGATCCAGTAAGTGCATGAATGACTACTATATTATAATTCCTGCATGTATATTCTAAATGAACCTTGGTTCAAGGCATTATTTTAAATTGACCAAAGTTTTAAAAATCAGGGGGTAAAAAAAGAAGTGACAATGTGGATGAGATAGTAAGAAAAGGACTGACTTGGTGCTAAGGGTGGATACCATCAATTTTTTTCCTATCTGCTACTTGTCTTTCTTTTAGGACCACTATGTTGTTGCATTAATGTAATCATATTGAACTGTTTGTCAGAAGGAGTGTGTTCCTGCACTGCCTCCTTTCAGCATCCTGTTAGTTACACTGAGCTGGCAGTCACTTGGGCCCACCAGAGCTCAGTCAGAAGAGATCAGACCTCTGAGCTACTGAGCATGCGTGCCATCTATGCAGGACTTTACGCCATTGTGTCTATGAGGACAGGAGGGACTCTCACCACAGTCAGAGCCATTTCAGCACTTAAACATAACTGCCAGTACACTATACCACCACCGATATAATGTAGGATACCAGGGCTACCATCCAGTGGTGCATCTGTGCAGCTCACGCCCGGTGCACTACAATGCAAATTCTGACTGCTATGTTCTACCAAGATTGCCTACCACTGTAACACCTGTGATATGCTGTACCTGTATTATTAATTACCATATGTGGACTAATTGCCGCCCAGCACAAACACCTGCATTACCCACACAGTACCATCAGTACCTTTGCCAAAACATTTGTGCCTGGTATAACTTCTCATCTGGAGGAAAATTACACTAAGCAAATTCTGCTACACATATCTGTGACAACTTTATTTTGCTACTATTATCTGTTTTTACTATACTACTCTGTTACTACTATCAGCTATCAACATACTACTCTGTTACTACTATTTGCATTCAACATATTACTCTGGTACTACTATCTGCAGTCACCATGCTGCTCTGGTTACTACTACTATTTGCTGTCCCTATACTCAGGGGCGTATCTATAATGGGTACACGGTGTGTGGTGCACATGGGCCCCAGGGTCCAGGGGGGTCCGCACTGCACACCCTGCACCCATATTACTTAAAACTTACCTCTCCGAGGTCCCGCGCCGGGTGTCAGCGCTGTACAAAAAGCCGGAAACATTTTCACTGCGGCCATTTTTCCGGTGTTTTGCGCATGCGCAGTAGACTCCGGGCACACTCTAAAGTCTACAACTGCTCCAGTGGCTGGCCAGCTGCATTTGTCAGCTGCAGGCAGCCGGGCAAAGAGGAGGGGGGCCCGGATGCCTTTGCCCATACTACTCTGCTACTACTATATGCAGTCACCATACTACTCTGCTAAGACTTTACAGTGTCTTTGATATTACATTGCCATATACTACCTGCATACAGATGAGCTGGTTTATGTTTAGATGAATGACATAGTCCTGCAATAGTCTAAATGATGACAAAGTGCCAGGCCATACTACATTTTTCCACCCATTTACTTGTTCCTCTATATGAGAGTCGTGCGACCAGAGTCACCCAATGAATTCAGCTCACTCCCTGACTGAGCCACATATTAAAACACAGAGACTCCATCTGGATATGCTATAATGCTTCACCATGACACATTAAAATGGCAAAAGGTTGGGTGAAGGACTATATCCAGATTTTTTTGGAAACTTCTAGTAGTGTGAAACACATAGTTAAATAAGATTCTTATTTTAGAGAAAGTCTTATGATTTGTTTAACTTGGTGTAATAGAAACATGTTGTGTTATTTGAAGTTATAGATAATTACACAGAGGTATTTGAAAAATATAATTTTACATAACAAGAGCAATCTAAGAGCCAGTTGTTGTTGTGTTTAGGATGCTTGTATTTTACATTCTGATCATTCCATACCACTTCAGGCATCTGAGAGTTACTTGCACTGTAGCATGTCATGAATTGCCCCCCAGCTGGAGCATTTTCTTGTCAAACTCTACCTTTATGGAGGTGTCTATAGAAAGAGCTTGCTTTGTGACACAGCGGGGTTGGAAAGTGAGTTTTGTAATATTCTAAAATGATACAGGAAGCCTCCACAGGGCTACCTGCAGATTTCATTCTACAATAAAAGCCCACAAAGCAACCATGGTTTCAAGTGGCAATGTCCTGGGGCTCCTTTTTTATTTCTGCTGACTCCTCCTGTTAAGAATATGTCAGATCATGTTGCTGAAGTGATAACTATAGGTATTCTAAGAAGACCTTTGCAATGAAAGGGCTGAATTGTTATGTACGGCAACTCTACCACAATGGAAGAAAGAAGATTTGCAGTCATTGTAATTTCCTTGTCTGTGAAGTGCATTGTACTGAAAACAGTGTGATCTCTTTTTCTGAATACTGCAAGATACTAGCAGTTTTCAAAATGATTTTTTTTTTATCTTTCACTTTTCCAACAATTTATACATATACTTTTATAACAGCAAAATATTGATCATTTGTGAACTAAAAACAGTGTTTCTGTAATAACCTGTTTAAAATGGTATGTTATGGTTTGTGATAATTAATCTTATAAAACATATAACTATATATCTATTAACAAACTCTGTTATAATGACAATAAAACCACCTCCGCATGGTTTCATTTATGAAACAGCAACATTTTTCTAATATTAAATTGATATTGAGCTAAGGTTATTAAAATCAGTTTTACTATGGGATACTCACAGTGATGATAAAGCCAAGCTATAGCAAACTAGCACTGGGCATACTGAGCAGGGGAACTCTATGGGGATATCCTAGATTATTGCTGTTACTTAAACCAGACTCAACACTTGGGAAATTACCTTCTGTTCAGCTATATTTGCTTGGTAATGTATTGAATGAATTAAAGTTAATGGAATTCATCCAAGCATCCCGGAGAATGCATCTAGCTCTCTGTCACTAGCATTCTTGACATCTGGTACCCGATTCCTCCGGTTCCAGGTTTGTGCGGCCTGATTCATAAACTAACCAGTCTTGACATTTCCTGTAGCTATATGGTTGTGGCCTCTGCTCTATCAAGGCCTGTTGTCTCCTAAAGGCCTGACACCTTCTCTTTCTCTAATACTCCAGCTAAACATTTTATTCAGCATTCCAAGTGCCCTTACAAGGATTGGTCTGTTCAACTAGACTTGTTACCTCCATCTATGCCTATCCCAAACCAAGTAGTTCCTCAACATCCTCTCCTCTTTCTATATTGAAAACTTGCAAAAACAGGACCATCTCTATCTTTGTCACATATCTTTACCAGTTTTGTCCATCCCATAAGCAATTTTTTATGTATTATTTGTTTTCATGCTCTATATATATTTATGTATTTTTTTGTGTGGTTTGGACAATAACAGTGTAAAGGTAATAAAACCTTACCTAACAGCTTCACAAAGTCACCTTTCCCATAAAGTTTTTCTCAGTTACCGGTACCTTAACTCTATATAGTAAAGGCTTATCACCCCAATGTACATATTTTAAGATGTTCATGTGGCTAGTAGAAGATCTCTCCATTTGCACACTGTTCCGCATCCAACATTGTTACACTGTTCTCCACACATACTGTACACCTTATTGGGTTTTCTTTTTTATCTTAAAAGGGAGGATGTAGCATATATAGATGGTTGTTGGAAGTCCTTTCCTTGCCAAATTACCCTTTCCCCCAGGTGTCACTCGGTGGCCATTGCTGTTAGTTTGGCGTTGGTGTTTGCTAAGTAAAGACACATGCTGCATAGCTCTAGTTATCTATCAATTTTTGGTGAACCACTGTTATCTCCACTATTGCTTAGGTTTAATTATGGACAGGACATTAAACATATACACCAGATGTAACTAGGTAATATGGGAACAGGGCAGCAGCTAGCAGATGGAATAGCCTAAACTAAGCAATGTGGGCTTGCAGGCAACAGAACTGATAGCAGGATATATAAAATAAAAATAGAGGGCCAGATTAAGAGATGAATGGTATGCTGATGTTTGCACAGTTGTCTTATGTTTTTCGTACTGCGCATGCATCTGAGTCACACTGTGCATGTGTTGTGATAGTTTACCGATGATGATTGTAGTGAGAGATTGGTCACAGAGGGCTTGACAGTCAGTGGGCATTTATGGGACATAATGGAGGGTGACTAGTCAAATGAGGGAGAATCATGAGATCGTGGGATAGCAACTGTGTCTTTGTACACAGCTTCACTGGCCCCAATGGCTTACTTCTGGTGAAAAACCTGAGCAGCCAAAGGGTTGCTCAGAAGTTCAATGATGGAACTAATGTGCGACCGATGGTGTGTTTTTGTATGCAAGCGGCGGATTAGACATCCGTTGGATGTCTCTGTACAAATGCTGCAGCATGAGCATAACTATTCCCTACCACTGCATATACAAAAAGGCAGTCACAACAGGGTTAGCATCTGAATCAGGCCCAAAGTGTGCAGGGGTGGATTGGCCATAGACTTCAATGAGAATTTTCATGTTAGGCCAATGGCTCCTATGATGTCATGAGGGATACCTTGTAATTTTTTTTAACTACATATGTGTCCTCATTCACTGTTGCTCAAATCACGTCAAATAGCCTCTCTTAGCACGCCAGTTCCCAAAGATCTTGGCCAAGTGTCTTTCTCGCTCAAAATATGCATCTTACTCACATACACATACACATAGGTCAGTGATAGATCCAACAAAGATCCTTCTGAGTCAGAATCAGGCAGAGAAATGCAACAATATGTAAATATGCTTCTGCACATGTGCAATTTGCTAAAACCTGGTGTTTTTGTATGTATAAAAAGTAGAGATGAGCAAGTCTGGTTCTCTGAAAACCGGACCCACCCAAACATTGCAAATAAAAACCAGATCGGAGTCATGCTCAGGTCTTCCTGTCTGACTCGGATCTGAAAACAAGGCAAAACATCATTAATCCCACGTCAGATTCTTGCGGGTTATGGATTGCATAAAAGTCCCTCCCCGTGGTGATCTGCACCATTTGCTTCTTTCTGGCTGTGCTGTATGGGTTGTTGTGAGTCTGTCCAGTAGCTGTGCTGTCCATCCATGGGCTGTGCTGTCCCTCCACAGACTGTGCTCTGTCTGTCCAGGGGCTTTGCTGTACTCTATCCATACATTCAAGTGGGTTCTCCTGTGTTTAGTGCTGTGCTGTGTCCATCAACTCCTGTACTGCTGATGTACCTGTCCAGTGTCCATCCACTCTGGTGCTGCCAATGCACCTGTCCAGTGTCCATGCGCTCCAATGCTGTCAACACACCTGTCCAGTGTCCATCTGCTCCAGTGTTAAAAAAAAAATTAAGAAAAAAAAAGTTTGAAAAAGTCAGAACAAAGTTTAAAAACACTTAAAAAAGTAAATATTTTTTAATTTTTTTTAAAACATTTAAGTTAATAAAGAAAAGTTAAAAATTTGTTGTTTTTATTGTGCTATACCCTATTGTATCCCTATAAATACTGTAATTCTGAAGGCCATATCCCAGTGTACAAACAAAAATGGCAGCTGCTCAATCAATCTAGCAGTACTAATCAGGTGCATGAAAGGGAGGGGTCATACTAAGTAAAAGAAGGAGGGGGATTTAACCCCCTATTGTACCTCAGCACACTGAATAATACCTGCAACAATATATGAAGACTATATCTTCATAGAAATTCAGAGATATTAGTTGCATGCATTTGCAAATACATGGGAGGCTGCTGGGCCACGTCACGGCTTCTCTGTTACCAGCAGTCCCTAACACTAAGGGGTTCACGTCCGGGGCGCAGTGCACCCCAAAAAACGTCCAGCCCAGGACCCCCCCAGGGCATCACACGAAAATGGAAGAAGAGTGACAGTGCAGTGTATGTGCCTTTATCATGAGGCCTTACATTTGACAAAATTATATATGTGCCTTTATCATGAGGCCTTATAATTGGTATATTTTACATTTGGGGTGAGCGTTTGGGCGTAGGGCCCCTGGGACTGGTCTGGCTGGGCCGCCTCAGGGCATCACCACTTAATACACATAGTTGCTCTGGTAACAGAGAAGCCGTGACGTGGCCCAGCAGCCTCCCATGTATTTGCAAATGCATGCAACTAATATCTCTGAATTTCTATGAAGATATAGTCTTCATATATTGTTGCAGGTATTATTCAGTGTGCTGAGGTACAATAGGGGGTTAAATCCCCCTCCTTCTTTTACTTAGTATGACCCCTCCCTTTCATGCACCTGATTAGTACTGCTAGATTGATTGAGCAGCTGCCATTTTTGTTTGTCTGTTATGAGTTGCATGAAGGAGCCAGCATTAGTAGGGCATGCTGGTTCTAGTAGTGCTAGTTGGAGTTCCATGGGGTGACTCCCAGGTAAGCTGGCTCTCAATTTGGATGCATTTATGTATGTGCCTTTATCATGAGGCCTTACATTTGACAAAATTATATATGTGCCTTTATCATGAGGCCTTATAATTGGTATATTTTACATTTGGGGTGAGCGTTTGGGCGCATGGCCCCTGGGACTGGTCTGGCTGGGCCGCCTCAGGGCATCACCACTTAATACACATAGTTGCTTTTCACATCACCTTTTTATGTTTGTTTATTATTCATGTATTTTTTCACATATATTTTAACCTCTCATTCCACACTTAATGATTACTCACACACAGCTATACTTTACACTGCACTGTCACTCTTCTTCCATTTTCGTGTGATGCCCTGGGGGGGTCCTGGGCTGGACGTTTTTTGGGGTGCACTGCGCCCCGGACGTGAACCCCTTAGTGTTAGGGACTGCTGGTAACAGAGAAGCCGTGACGTGGCCCAGCAGCCTCCCATGTATTTGCAAATGCATGCAACTAATATCTCTGAATTTCTATGAAGATATAGTCTTCATATATTGTTGCAGGTATTATTCAGTGTGCTGAGGTACAATAGGGGGTTAAATCCCCCTCCTTCTTTTACTTAGTATGACCCCTCCCTTTCATGCACCTGATTAGTACTGCTAGATTGATTGAGCAGCTGCCATTTTTGTTTGTCTGTTATGAGTTGCATGAAGGAGCCAGCATTAGTAGGGCATGCTGGTTCTAGTAGTGCTAGTTGGAGTTCCCAGGGGTGACTCCCAGGTAAGCTGGCTCTCAATTTGGATGCATTTATGTATGTGCCTTTATCATGAGGCCTTACATTTGACAAAATTATATATGTGCCTTTATCATGAGGCCTTATAATTGGTATATTTTACATTTGGGGTGAGCGTTTGGGCGTAGGGCCCCTGGGACTGGTCTGGCTGGGCCGCCTCAGGGCATCACCACTTAATACACATAGTTGCTTTTCACATCACCTTTTTATGTTTGTTTATTATTCATGTATTTTTTCACATATATATTAACCTCTCATTCCACACTTAATGATTACTCACACACAGCTATACTTTACACTGCACTGTCACTCTTCTTCCATTATCGTGTGATGCCCTGGGGGGGTCCTGGGCTGGACGTTTTTTGGGGTGCACTGCGCCCCGGACGTGAACCCCTTAGTGTTAGGGACTGCTGGTAACAGAGAAGCCGTGACGTGGCCCAGCAGCCTCCCATGTATTTGCAAATGCATGCAACTAATATCTCTGAATTTCTATGAAGATATAGTCTTCATATATTGTTGCAGGTATTATTCAGTGTGCTGAGGTACAATAGGGGGTTAAATCCCCCTCCTTCTTTTACATATCCCAGTGTATCCATAGAAGTACTGTGATGCTCCAGACCATACCCCTGTGTGTATTCCTAACACACAAGTACTGTGATGCTGCAAGCTGTACCCCAGTTTATCCATATAAGTACTGTGATGCTGCAGGCCATACCCCAGTGTTCAGTATACTTATAAGTACTGTGACACTGCAGGCCATACCCCAGTGTATCTATACAAGTACTGTGACGCTGTAGGCTGTACCCAACTGTGTTCAAATAAGTGGTGTGACTCTGCAGTGTCATTTGCAAACAAAGTTTAAAAAAAGTTAATAAAAAGTTAAAAAGATATATATTTATTGTTGTACTGTTCCATCCAATGGCTGTGTTTTGTTGTCCATCCACTCCCTGTCCTGTTACAGACTGGTACTGCAGTGACTCCACAGGCCATAGCCCACTGCATTCACTAACTTTGCATAAGCACTGTGACTGGTTCTATTGTTACTTGTACTGTTCTGTGTGTTGTACAGCAGTGAGTTTGTTCACATACAAAACCCTTTGAGTCCCTGCAGTGTGAGCTGAGAATTGAAAAATGGATAACAATCAGTTTGTAAGAGAAGAGCAGGAGCAACAACCAAATACTTTTGCAACAGCTGCTGCCACCAGTCATGACAATACTAGTCCTTCAACATCATACACTAAAGCTGATTCCCAGGGGCATAGAGGGCTTAAGTCAGGGTATCTAAAATCAAAGAACCAATATTTTACAGTGGTAAAGAAAAAAACACCTCTAATATAAGGAAAGTATAGTGCAGAAAAATATAAAATTGACAATAGGCCATTCAACACACAAAGTGGCAAGGAAAGGCTAAGGTCTAGGCCTTAATTTATGCGTGGTAGTTCTGCAACTGTCAGTGAGGCATCTTCTTTTGCCTCTCATGATGAAGTTAACCCTTTTCACTGCAGAAGAGGTGTCAAAATAATGAAAACCACTAAGGCACAGGAACCAACTATGTGCTCAGAAACTTCACAAATTCCTATGGAGAGTCCTCGGGTATAATGTGTGAGACTGACCTCTCCAATACTGTACACAAAGAGGAGCCTAATTTCAACATTTGTGCACCCCCTGTAAATGTGGGGATGAGCAGCACATGTCAACATGCTGATGTAACAATTTAAGATTGAGGATGCTAGTGTGGAGGTGTGGAAGTGCACCAGGATGAGGGGAATAGTTATGTAGCTGACACTGGTGCTAATAGGGAAGTTTATGAGGATATTGATGATGAGGTTGTTTGCATAAGTCAGGCACTAGTGGAAACAGTTGTTGCCCATGATACGAAAAAAATTACCTCTTATGTGTGGAGTTATTTCTACCCAATTCCAGACAACAATATTCAAGCCATCTGTAGCGTATGCAATGCCACAGTAAGTAGAGGTAGGGACCATAACCATTTAGTAACCTCATTCCTGTTACATCATTTGCAGCGAGTTCATAGAATGTTTTTGGAAAAATCAGAAACCGGTGCTAAAAAAATAACAACAGGCAGTCCAGCATCAGTTAGCTGTCATCCATCAGCTGCAATCTCCACTACCAACACCTTCATCATCAATATCCTCACTAATAATTGTAGGTAGTTCTGCATCCAGGATAAGGCTAGGTGACTCCTCTCTTTTCCAGGATTCCTCAGAAGAATCCTTGAGATCTAGGCCTGCTGTTGGGGGTGGATCTTCATTCCAGAAAGAAACCTAGAAGACTAATACTAGTAGTGGTTTAAAAAAACAATTGACTGTAAAACAATCCTTTGATAGAGGAGGCAAGTATGACACCTGTCACCCAGTTGCACAGCAGATCACTGATGCCATGATGGCTGTGCTAGTATTAGATGGTGAAATAACAGAAATTGAGGCTGATAGTGTGGAGGAAGTGCAAAAGTTGGATGAGGGGGATATTTGTGTCTTATCAGACGCTAATGAGGATGTTGATGATGAGTAGGTTGTTTGTGTAAATCAGCCACTAGTGGCAGCAGTTCTTGCTCATGATAAAAAGAAAGCCATTGTCAAGCCTGGGCATAAGACCAGAAAAGGCACACCTTGGGTGTGGAATTATTTTAACCCAAATCTTGACAACAGTTGTGAAGGCATCTGTACCATTTGTGAAGCCAAAGTTTGTAGAGGTAGGGATTTTAACCATCTATGCTCCTCCTCCCTGTTACATCATTTGCAGCGAGTTCATGCAATTTATTTAACAAAATTATAATAATTTGTAAATTAATAACAAGCAGTCCAGTATGAGATACCAGCAGTTTGATCCAGCACATGCAATCTCCACCAGCAACACCCTCATCATCAACCTCCTCCTTAATGATTGGAGGTAATCCTTTCAAAACATTACTTTGTGGGGCCCAAACAAATCAAAGACTTCAGCCACAAAAGTGTCAGTCCTTGATGCTAAAGAGCTTGGCTTGTTAAACTGTGCATGTCATTTTCAAAATCCCACATAAGAGTGGGTGGGAGGCTGCAAGGACAATTCCAGCTTTCACCTCTATTCTTTACATTTTGCACGATTTGGGGCATTGCCGACTGACATTTTTATAGTTTATTAAACTACCATCCTGGTAATGTTTCATAGATGTCCTATATTTTTTCAAACTGGTGTGTCTTTGTGCCGCTGCTCTATCGCTTACTTTAGCCAACCAGCTCGCTGCAGCCTTTGGTCTGTATAGGTGAAAAGTAGTGAAAACAATATTATGAGCTGAGAGGTGTATAGAATTGACTGAAAATGCCTGAAAAATATTGTTATTAAGGTTGATAATACTGTAGGAACAAAAACAGGCCAAATTTATGTGATTTTAGCTGTTTTTATCAGTTTTTGAAAAATACACAGACCTAAAACCAAAACCAAAGCACACAAGGGCAATTTTGCAAAACCAAATCCAGATTAATAAATGAAGGAGATACACAAAACCAGAACCAAAACACAGCGGTCGGTGCACATCTCTAATAAAAAGGTCTGTCTGACTCAGGGTCAGCTCCTGTGTGCAACAGCCTCTGTTCTCCCCATTTTCCCCTCTGTGTGACAGCCTCAGACTTTTCTTCCCATCTGCATGGGACAGCCACTGTCTCCACTCACCTCAGCATGTTATAGCCTGTATCCCTAGCCTGCCTTGTGCTTTCCCTTTCTAAGTGTGACAGCTTCTGTCTATTCCATCCTTCCCATCCTGGGACAGACCTCCTCCACATGTGACATCCTCTTCCTCTTCCCTCCCTCCTTCTACTTGTGTTAGCACTCCTCATGTCTCAGCAAGCCACACATGGGACCAATTATTTCCTGACACCTGCATGCCATCCCACATGTGCAGACAGCAAAGGAGACATGAATTCAGAAAGTGCAGGTTTGAGAAAGTATTATTACAAATGATAACCCGAAATAAATGCTTTTACGTGGAACAAAAAAGTAATGTCCTAGAAACACACACAAGAGATCTAACACATAAGAGATCTAGTCAAGCATATGGGATCAAAAACAATAAGGATATGTAACTGTGCACACCTGGAGCTGCAGGTGTGGCTCTGTTAAATGATGGTCACATACCATACATAAATCAAATACAAATTATGAGAAAAACACCAACTCAACTTGCGCTCACGAATATAGTCTCAATCAAATCTAAGGGGTTTAAAAATCAATAGTTCACCATTCCTTTCAGAAAGGTAGATATAGAAGTTCACAATATGCTGTTTCCGATGTTTCTTCTCTATAATAATATCCTCAAGTGTTATCCCAATATATTAACTAAATACAGAGAAAGAAACATTAGTGTAGTACATCTTGTAAAAGGGTGATATATATCCAGAATGTGTGTAGAAGTCTGACATACACATCAAGTACCCGTCACTATGTTCATCCACCTGGATATGAAATATATAGGGTGGTGTACCACACTCAAACTTTATACAATCATAGGACCTGATCTATACCCCATTCCAAGTCATGTACTCTTTTTAAAACTTCCTTTATGTCTGACGGACACCAGTATACCATATATAGAACTAAATAAAATTACATTTTATTTAGTTCTATATATCATGTGATATATGCACTAATTAATGAAATAAAGGATTTTGGATAGAATTTTTAGAATGTTTTTGTTAAGGATGATGAAATATTAAAGATGGCTGCCGCACTATAATTACCATGAAATAGTTCAAAGAGAGGCTTGATACACGACGCCTATGTGTGGAAAAATGGCTGCCAATCAGGTCATTATAAAGATGGATGCCGATTTCTATGAAACAAATGACAGTCAGAAAGAGATTTGAGGCGCATGGCGCATACGGCGCATGGCGCATACGGCGCATGCGTGGATCAGGTCTGAAAATAGTTGTAAAAGAGGCTTGAGATGCAAGGCACATAGGTGCATACGTGGATTTGGTGTGAATACAGGGCATGCCTATGGCAAAATGATAGCCAATCGGGAGGCCTTAGAAAGGGCCTTCATACCCTGTAAATGGAGGACAGCCATAGAGAGGCTTGGAACACCTTAAAGATGGCCGCTGTACTCTATAAAGAGAGGATAGCCATACAGAGGCTTGGAACGCACGACACATACAGCGCATGCGCAAACCCCGTATAAACGAGGCAATCAACTGGGGTATAAATATGGATATGAAAATGCTTATGTTGTGTCTGAGGAAGCCGCTGATGGTGTTTTACTAGGTGGAGAAATGCGTCACACATGGTACCTGGATGACAGAGGCGGTAACATATTATTGACAATTGTCATAGCGCTTTTCAAAGGAATTGGAGAGAGGTTTGCATAAAGCTATCAGTGACTATTCATTTTCTTGGGACAGCAGCAGGGAACATTATGCGCATTATGTGCTGAATGGAAATAGGAATAAATGGCTGCTGACCATAACTTGCATGCATGTGAATACTAATACTGCTCCATAAGCGCTTACTAACCGCATGGATTATTTGCACTAACTAACTGGCTTTATGCACAAGGAGACTTTGTCGTTTGCTTTAAAGAGAACAATTGGTTGCAAAAGTAAAAAATGCCAGTGATAAGTTTTGGATAAGCCCTGCCTATTTGAACTGTATGAGGTGTCTAATAAGACACATGCTATTGCTTTTTATTCATCAGGAGTAAAGTCCTCATACAGTGTATACTAACCAATTATATTGATATATAGATATTGCTTAAAGCATGGTTTTGTTATGATTGTCATGGTATATACAACTAACTATTGAATTGCCAGCTTTTTATATGTGGCTAATTAATTGATTTTTTTATATGTCAATATATGTATTTTAATTTTATGTGAATAAAGCATATGGATGGTACACATTTCAATAAACTAGAGATATGATGCTTGGATCTCCAGAAAACCGAATCCACACGAATTTCATTAATCTGGACAGATCTGAATCACGGTTCAGATCTCCTAAAAAGATCCGAAAAGATCGAGACGCTGTTCTGATCTTCCAGCAGTTCGGAATTCGGATGTTAAATACAAATTTCGGGTTTTGGATTCCAAAAATTACATGATTTTAGCTGTTTTTAAAAACTTTTTTATCTATTTAAAAAAGAAAAAAGATCGAAAACCAAAACAATTGAGGGTGGTTTTGCAAAACCAAAACCGTAACTCAAAGATGAATCCAGATCCAAAACCAAGACCAAAACATGTGGTTCAGCACACATCTCTACAATAAACACAATTAAATGTGAGCATTTCTGAACTTGATTAAAATAAGGCAAAAATTTAGGGTGTTTCAGGGAGGACTAGTTAACACGACTGTTTGAAGATTGATATGCCATTGTAAAGGAATTAATCTGATATGTCTTGGTAACAGTTTGCTGTTAGAACCTGGCTGTGTAGAATGTGACAGCTGTCTTGTTGATGGATTTCATCTCAAATTTCTCTTCAATTGAAGACTATACTTTAAAATAAAATCCTTACACCATTAAAATGAACATAGCTGACATCTTTAGAAGTTAATCCAAATAAAAACTCAACTTATTTAATACTTAGTATAACTGTACCCATGAAACAAATTAACTTAGCCACCTTTCTAAAAGATTCAGCATTTAAAGTGCCAGTGAAAACATCTGATGATTATTTAATAAGTAAATAAAAAATTAGCTGTGTCTTTCTGAAACTGGGTTATTAATATGAATATTTTTAAATGTGTGTAAAACACAAAGGGGCATATGTATGTAAAACTACTGCCAGCCCCCCAAAATGAATAACCTTATTTCTGCATATTGCAGCAATAAGAATTCTTTTTTCAGGATAATGTACCTTTTTCATGCCCCATAACATGAGTTCCAATAGATGTGCAGCTATCCAGCCGCACATGCGCAATGTAAAAATCTCATGGTTGGCATCAGAAGCAGCTCAGACCCTCAAGTCAGGGTCAATCCTTTCCATTACAAACAGTCCCATAATAAAGGAATCCAGCCTGGAGCATTAGAAGTCTGCTAAAAATAATTAATCATGATTCATTGTAAGAGACAAAAGTAATGTTTGTAATTATTTGTAATCTTGTTATTTAACTAATTATGAACTACAGGTTGAGTCTCCCATATCCAAAATGCTTGGGACCAGGGGTATTTTGGATATCGGAATATTCCATATTTTGGAATATTTGCATAAAATAATGAAATATCTTGGGAATGGTGCCCAAATCTAAACACATAATGCATTTATGTGTTATATACACCTTATACACATAGCCTGAAGGTCATTTTATACTATATTTTTAATAATTTTGTGCATCAAAAAAAGTGTGTGTACATACATGAAATTCATTTATGTTTCATATACACCTTATACACATAGCCTGAAGGTTATTTTATACTATATTTTTAATAATTTGTGCTTTATGCAAATTTTGTGTACATTGAACCATCAGAAAGCAAAGGTTTCACTTTCTCAGTCATGCTAAAAATATTCCGGAATATATGGATATGGGAGACTCAACCTGTATTGTCTTAGGTTATCAGTCATTTTGGCTAATAATTGTCCTCTGTAGCCTATTGAATACATTTAGAAAGTCTGTCAGGATAAATACTATCCCTATGAAGAAATCTGTTTTTACATTACCTTTTCTGCCTTTATTAAAACAATTGTCAGATTGTCTACTCCTAGAAGAATCCTGAAAATACTACCTCTTCTAACCAAAAATAGATGGCATCCAGGTAGACAGTGTTAATCCCCTAGGTAGACTATATAAGAAAGAATAAGTATAAAGAATAAATAGTAAATACTGTACAATGTCAAATAGCGCATATCAGTTATGAATTAAGTGTTCTCTATTACATGGACCTTTATGACAGCTTTAACCCTATTTGCAAGTCATAGGCAATCAATTTATCAAAACCCAGAGCTAACTTGATTATGAAGAACTGATATCTAGTTTGTTTGATATATGCATCATACTGTATATGGTGCAAAAAACTCACCAAATAGCACAAAATACAGCATATAGAAAAACTTTCGCAACTGGGTGTAATCACAGCATGACATAAAACATAAAACCTGAAAATATATATTTGGACTTGACTTTAATTGTGTTAGTAGAATAAAAATATGGTAATATCTTTGAACAGCAATATTTAAATTCATACAAGAAAATAACTTTTTAATTACATGAACTGCTAAAAAACAGATGGAAGATAAGTGAGGATAAGAATTCATTATAACTGGTTGTACTTATCCTCATTTCAGTTGGTTAATATTTCTAAATTAACCTATTTAAAATTTACCTATTTTAAAGAAAAAATCTTTGTGCAAAAGAAAAATCTACCTAGATGAGAAAGCAATACTTCAGCATCACAGCATTGTTCACAGTACTGAAAATACTTTTAGAGACATTATTCTGAGACAACTTCATTTTTTGCAGCAATACATTATCAGAACAGCTTTCAGAGATGATATATTACTGTAAGTGTGCCACTATCCAGAAGTAGATTCAAAAGACTAGAATGTAGACAGTCTACATTTTCTCACCACCGGATTTAAACAGTGGTATTAAATCACCTTCGTGGAACCATTACAGTAACTGATCAACCCTGTCATTTGATGAAAAAACACAAGTATTCAATCTTAAGATTCTGTTAATGTTACATGCTTTACTATGCAATAAAATGTGTCCAGTTCATCCAAATCTAACACTGTAAACATAAGCAGAAATTATCTTAAAATATTTTCCCTAAGGCTTTCTAATTGTGAAGCTGATTATGTTGTTCAGTTTCACAAACTTCTTTTACTGTAAGTTACATATAAACACAGTAACTCCTGATTAGCAGGTAAACCTTATATCAGATGATCAGGAAGAATAAACACTGATCAGGTAGCACATTAGTGTAGTGGTTAGCTTTACTGCTAAACAACTCTTAAGTAATGCATTCCAACTAAGGATTGATATGTGTGGAGTTTGTATGTTCTCTTTGTGTGGGTTTCCACTGAGTGATCCTATCTCTGATGGAAATGATGAGTGTGCATGTGGTGTAGACTGCAGATTTGATAGGCACACTTCAGTGGATGACTCAAGTTATGAGCAGCCCTTGTACTTAACCAGTGAGCATGGTTTATTCATGAGTAGCAGTTACAGCTTTACTTTCTGTTACATATACAGTGTAGCAGAGCGGGGCTTTATTCAGCTCATCAGCTGATAAGTGTTCACTCTTGGGGGTAGTGGTGCAGGACACTGGAACAGTGTTTGGGATGGTATACTGTAGGTCTCACACAATCTAAGTAGGAGATGTTCGACTCCCATGTCACTCTACACAGTGGCAAGATGGCGTCCATGCAGTATTACATACTGCAGCCATCTTGCTATAGGGAATAAATCCTCCAATGTACAACACTAAGATGGAATCTGAACAGTAGTGCACTCCTCTTTCAACAGTTTCCTTCCTCACTACTTAGTGTTTGTGTGTGTCCATGTGATAGGGAATACAGATTGCAGGCTCCACTAGGTAAATTACTAAAAATTGACTGTAAAGTGTTGTGTGATATTTGTGCACTATTTAAATACCTGCTAATAAATAATACACAATGATCAAAGCATTAAAGTATAGTGCACACAAAATGTCTGTGATGTATTCGTCACCCTTGGTCATTTTAGTCATTATCTTCAAACCTACTGTCTTTAGTATGTGTATGTGCCCATATGCACATGTGAAACCCAAAAATGTTTATCCTAAACTACCCTCTGGATCAAGTGATGACTGGGGGGAGGGGTGTTTGATGTGATTTGCATCATTATGGACCCATTCACCTGCTGCACAATCATGCAAAATGCAACACAAGATTGAGGCCATGAAGTTCCTGACTGAAAGGAGTCCCCCAGACATTTGGATACAGTAGGTGAGGTATCTTCCACTGATTATCCCTTGTTTGCAGAGCACACTGATAGAAATTGCCTTTATTTATTTTACTTTATTTTCTAATCACTATTTCAGTGTGTCATTTTGCCTCCCTGTCATAATCCTCTATACCTGCTTTACACATTTGTAATCATATTTATTTCTATCATGCTCACTTAACTGTGCCCCACTGTATGTTATTATTTCCTTCCATATATATCTCCCTTACTCTCCACCACCACATTGCATAATTCCTGGTTCCTCATCATTCTCTTTAACATTTTCTTCCATGCCTCATAATGTGATGTCAACAGTAGTAAGTTCAGCCTCCCAGCATTCATCTGATGGTAGGTTTGTTAAGTACCTGACATATGTTATGATTATTATCTTTTATTTTTTGCAGAGTGCCCACTTCGTCATATAAATATAGAATTTTCTCCCTTAAAGGAGTCTTCTTGTCTTGCCTATGCAATAAATTCTATATTTATTGGACTAATTTCTAATTCCAGGGATAGAGCAGGAAGTTCACTACTGACATGTGTGATGTCAGTAGGGCCGCCCAGAAATGGCTTAGGAATGCCTCCATTTGTGCAGCCACCCCCTAGACCCACCTACCAAATGGGGCGAACTGTCGATCAACATCGACAGCCGCCCCATCTTGTAGCGAGCCCGGAGCAAGTGATTTCTCGCTTGCTCCGGGGCTCATGCATGTGCACTGCCCGGCCATCGACCCATTTGCGAGTGCTATGCGCTCGCGAGCAGGTCTGAATCAGGCCCAATATTCCAAGTCATTGGCTCCAGTTATGGTAGAAAGGAACTGTGCATGGTTTAGATGATAAAACAGTTATGAATAAATTATATGACTTTCCAACACTAGAGAAATGTCTATTATCTCTATTTTTAGTCCAAATAAACATATATGGCATACTTAGTGTTAGCATAACATAGCATATTGTCTATATTTTCCTAAAATAATAATAAAATAATTAAGGGAAGAAGTCTTTTTTTTTCTAAAATATCTAATAATTTAACAAAATATTCTCCACATTTTAAAATCACATCAAATTTTATGAAGATTTAAAGTTTGAAAATGATGCATAATTCTTATTTTTTTTACTTAACATTGAGATAGCTCTTTTTTGAGTGTTTCTGACTTTAACAGATAAATGTTTAGAATAATATGAAGCAAGAATAAACATGTCATAGGTCCAAGAAATGTATATATATATATATATTATGTTTAGAATGTTGCTCATGACAGTGTGTCCCAACTGAAACATTAATTAAATAAAAAGGTCACAATTTCATTGGCTAATTTGTCATTGCTTCATGGGTCTATTGTGTCCCATAACTTTTTCATATTTCTGCATGTTTTGTTTTTTCCACAGAATATAAATGACTAGAAAATAATGATTGTTGTATAAGTTATGTTTTTGCAAAAAGACATATCATGTTGAGGTCACTTTCATTCTGTAGCCTTACATACAGATTCAATCAAGCTGTTTGCAGAGCCCAAACAGGCATACAACTGTGTCACAATGGAAAATTGCATTAAAATATAATTAAACATTAATCCAACCTTGTAATTAGAAATGCTCTAGAATGAATGGTTAAATCCTAATGGCAATATATTAAAAGGTTACCACTGTCAGTATTCAATGAATCCATTTAATTATTATGATAAGAATATAGAACTCAAACTGTTTTAAAGTCAGAAATTTGAAGGCATTTGAAGCATTAACTTCAATTTCCATCTTTTTCTTTGTGATAATTTAGTAGATCGAACACTCCGAATCAACCTCTGTGAAAGTCTTTCACAATGTTTCAAGATTTTGTTGCCATTATCTTCTTGCAATTATTGAGCAGTTAGAAGGTCACTGACCTTTTTATCTGTACTTTTTGCTATGCTTTGAATATGGAGGACTTATTTTTTGCTCTCTTATCGGTTATGTAAATTACTTTTTTTCAAAGCTTTATACATTGATTCAAGAAGATACACAAGAAAAAGCTTTTTAAAACTATAGTACTCCAAACAACCATATAAGACAAAAACATATCTATCAACAAGATACCAAAACTGGGCCTGACCCCTAAAAAATATTTGGATTAGTCTGACTTGTATGAAACTGATTACAGAAAATCAAGGTTATTCACTAGAAGGAGTACCAGTATGTCCACAGGCAAATACCACGATTGCACTTGACTGACAGCACGCATATTTTAGGTGCTATGTGCATGGACTCTATGGGCAAAATTTACTAAGTGGAGGGATCTAAACTCCAGCGGTTTGGTGGTGGTTTTGTTGTCTGCAGATTTACTAAGACTAAAACCACTTCAAAACAGCTTCACAACCGCCGCAAAACTGCCATCAAAACACATTTTAGAATAAACTAGAACAGGGCTAGGGCTAAAATTACTAGGCAGCGACTTTGGTGTCATTTAGAAACTTACACAAAACCACCGGGATTTAGAACCCACCTTT
Organism: Taudactylus pleione; assembly: GCA_031769625.1. Classification (NCBI taxonomy): domain Eukaryota; kingdom Metazoa; phylum Chordata; class Amphibia; order Anura; family Myobatrachidae; genus Taudactylus; species Taudactylus pleione. The sequence continues at coordinate 3,426,610 of JAUIMM010000036.1, forward strand.
AAACCACCACCAAACCGCCAGAGTTTAGAACCCGACGCTTAGTAAATTTTGCCCTTTTTGTGGCTCAAATTGATTTTAGGTACATGCAGAATTGAGATGTACTGTATGATGCCTGAGTCAATTATGAAGCACAATTAAACTTTCTTTTTCCATGTATGGCTATGTTCAAACAAGTAAAGCAAATCCTGCATACTGTATAATAAATTTCTTTTTTTAATAAGTAAAAGGAGAGTGAAAAGGCAAAATGGTAGTTTTTTTTCCATGTGTAGATGCAGAAATTTCATATTTGATTTTTTTTAGAAAAGGCAGCAAAGCTTTTATAATTTTACAAACTATGGGTCTGATTCAGGAAGGAATGCAGTTGCAAAGACGCAAGCAATTGGTCAATTGTTGCATTCTGTGCATGCATCGCATTGCGTAAACTAGCAATTGCGATGGAAACTGCATTTGTAGAGGCTATGCAGATCCAGAGCAGAGTGATTGACAGGAAGTGCTGTTTGTTGGTAGTGATGTGGGGTGTTTGGGCAGCGTGCCAATGCATTTTAATGTCGCTACATGGGCATGTATAAATTGGCCACTGCAATACCTGACGCCTCCTGAGGTCTCATAGCGTGCGCAGAAGTTAGCAATTCCTGAGTGAGGTCTGGGCCTCCTTAACTGTGTGTATGGGTCTGATGTAACTCGATGTTACCGATTGTTTTGCTATGTTGCCTTAGTATACAGATGTGAGAAAGGGGAAGTGGGCGTCCTTATGTCAGGCTGCCTACGCAATGTGAATGCACACATTTATATAGCACCACTGATATTAGCAATGAAGTTGCATGCGTATAAGCAGAATAGCGATCCATGCTGAGTCAGGCCCTATGTCCTCTCAACCACAATTGCAGTAAAATAGCATTAACAATACACTTTGATGAGGTTGGGAAATATATATATATATATATATATATATATAAAATAAAGTTTCATCAAAGAAATTTCATGAATTTTTTTGAAAATGGACCAATAATTTTTTGTTCTTCACCCAGAAATCTTCTACCTCACATTCTTCATAATGCACTTGCCAACATTTAAAAACAATTATTTAGAAAACTTATTGTAGGGTAGGGGCAGCTACATACAGTATGTTGCATAGGGCTGTCTCTATGATAACATACAAAAAACTCAACTAACCTCCCATAACAACCAAACATGATCATAAGATAAATACCATCAGTAAATTATAACTTTGTTTAAAATAGATAGTAAAAAGATGAAATGAGAATTACATCCAGTAAGAAAGGGCAAAAACTGATAAAATATTGGTACCTCCTGTTAAATAGGATTAACAAAGTCAGTCTAATATAAGTAATTTGGAAATTAAAGGGCTAAAAGAAGATCATCAAATAAAGCAATTGTTATCCAAATTACATAAGGAAATGGCTGCAGAGATCACGATCTGAGAAAGTTTAAATATCATCTATGCTAATATAATAAGAACGTTGTGTCTGTTTGTTCCAAGTTGGTGCAAAAAGGGCTGGGGGGAGGGGTGCTCTGTGTCCACATTCACTAGAATAGGATAGTCTACATAGTAGTCTGTGCACAGGGCACAAAATGATATTGATGTGAATGGTTGTGAAGGTGTTGCTGCCACCAGTCTAGTCACGTGGGTCACTCCTGCGACAGGGCCCCCATGCAAAGCAATGCAACTAGAACACCTCAAATTAAAAAAAATGTTGGCAGATATGATTTCATCATGGGCAAAGCTGTGGGCAACAGCTAGTTTTGGAATAAAACTGGTCATATTTCTTATAATCTTCCATAAAGTACACTATAAAAATTGTCTGCTGATTTTTTCTCCTAGTGTGTTCATTTACAAATTGCTCAGGTTAGAGGGAGCAATGGTTGACAGTCGGTGATAAGTATCTTGTAAATAATTGTTTTGGACATTTTCTGACTCCTATATGAAAGACCACCTCATTGCTGTTTAATCATCCTCCTTCATAAAAATGTACTACTCCAGCTGCAAAATTAAGTGAACATGCCAGTGTTACAATACTAAAATCATGTGATGCACTGCTACAATCCATGAAAGAAAGAAAAGAGGGGACCATCCACTGCCTCACTCTTGCGCAAATAAGAGTGATCCATAACATTACTAGAAAATGAGAGCCAGACCACACTTCTAAAAACTCAAATACAGTACCATAAATACATCTAATATCAGGTTCACTGGTCTATAATTTATGTATGAAATTTTGTTTCCATATAAAATATTGGAACCACATTCTTTTATTGAACATTTAAAGTGATCATGTCCGGGTGCCATCTAAGGAACTTTGGGCTAGAATATGTAAATAAACAGTGGTAAAACTATTTTGACTGCAGGGGTGTGGTGGCTTTAGGTCATGGCAATGCCAGGTCAGCCCCCTCTATGATGTCCTACTGCCTGATTGATGCTCCCACAACCTACCAGAGACACCTATAGTGCTCTCAAAAATGTAGAATGGAGTGCCACTCCTGTCTGTGGTCATGCATCAGCCTACGCATGCTCACTAGAGCCCTGATGGACTGACCTTTAGAGAGTAGAGTGGGTGGCCAAAGCAAAATTGTTGGGCCCACTGCATTATTCAACTCCACTACAGGAGGAAATGTTTTAGCAACAAGGTTCAGTGTGAAGGATTTTAGTTACATGTTCAAGGTGAATAACAACAAATGAAGATTCAGGGTATTGATGAGGCTTGATAGTATCAGCAAGTACCTTCTTTGAAGATATAGTTTTGGCACTGGGTCACAAAAATAATTGGCTAATTGTGAAAGACCATGGGATAACCCTTAATATATATGTATACTGAACTTGAAATTTTGGGTTACAAGCTGTGAGTGAAGTGTAAAAGTCTATAGATAAAATGGAGTAGAATGATTCAGGGAGAGTGGGTTTCACAGAGAGAGAGACATAATTTGGAGGATCCATAAAGGATTATAAGATATATTGTAGTGGTTTTAAAGTAGAAGATTTTGGAACCAGCTGTTGACTTAACCATAAACCTTTTTTATAGCTATTAGATAAAGTAAGACATTTCACAAATTTTGTCACAATAAATATATCTGCAGTTTAGTAGATGATTCATCAAAGTACTCATTCCTAATGCTGAAAACAGAAATCATATATTTTCTTGGAAATTTAGTTTGTTACTTTATTGAGGAAGGCGATTCAGGAGATGTTCCCCAATGTACAATGTGGGTGCTCAATAGGATGCTGAAAATCAGTGAAAACATGCCAGCAATAATTACGGATAACATAGGAATAACTACTGTACAAAAAATAAAGGAATAATTCTGTTAATTCTGTAAATTCAATGGCATTATCATTTATTAATTTAGGAATCAGATAATCCAGAACTGCCCAGGGAATGCCAAAATATATTGTACCCCTGAACATAGTATTTGCCAGCCCTTTCCAATGTATGCTCATCCCCCCCCAGTAAAATCTGTCATCCACCTGTGATCCCTCTCCCAGAAACCCTGCATTTGAATTAGCAGCCCTCTGTAATAAAAGCAGAAGCACTTCCTATTGGAAGCGCTTTTTGCTAATCACACATCAGACAGGCAGTCCCAGGGGGAGTTGTCTCCTAGAACTGGGACTGCCAGTCCAGATTGACATAAGCAGAAAGCGCTTCCAATAGGAAGCGATTCTGCTTTTATTACAGCAACTTTATGTGGCTGCTTGGGCCTGCAGCAGTTGCAGCCTATAGCCGATGCCGTTTTCTGCACATGCACATTTTCTGTGTGGCTTTCTTTTTCTCGCAGATGTGCATTGAATAAGAAGGACCATACACAGCTGCTGCCGCACACAGGGGGTGTGGACTGCAGCCTGGGCAGCCACCCTGCAGATAAACGGTAGGGGCAGCCGCTGGTTAGGTCAGTAGAAATTGGCAGCTTATAAGCAATATTTGCAGGGGGATAAGTTGTAGAGTAAGCTGCCCTTCCTGAGAGTTTGTTGGGAAAACCTAGAGGCCTTATGTCTCTCATCGCTTGGGGTAATTAAATTCTTTCCAATACTTTCACTCAAAGAGAGTTTTTGTGAGTTTCACCTTTATCTGGATTGCTCAACATCTTTTCTCCATTACCTTGGATAGGTTTTTAGTATGTATAATTGTTTACTGATTTTGAGACCTTCCTTAAAGGTTTTTGGTAGGTCTAATGCTGGGTATACACTGAACAGATATATCTGTAGATCTAGTTATCTGCAGATATATCTGTAGGTGATGGTCGTTCATACACACTGAGCAGCCATCATCTTCTGGGCAGCTGCGAGTCCCGCTGGTCCGGGGCATGTCCGACTCCCTCCCCATGGCTGCCACTTAATGTGTACGGGCGGTATGCAAACCTCCCTACACATATATTGGCTGATCAATTGATTGGCCAATATATCGGCCAGTGTGTACCCAGCTTAACTGTTAACTGTGGCTTGAGGGTCATTCATATATTTACTGGGTTAGTAATGAACTTTTAGCCATTCAGACCCCACTATTACTATGAATCAGGAATGCAAGGTGGTTGGGGTTTCAAGCAATGTGGATTAATCGTCTTTTATAGTGTCTGGGTGGCTGAGGAGAGGTATCGTACCCCTGACTAGGTGATTATTTATTTAGGGGAAATTATTTGGGCACTTGCAAATATTCAGCATATTAATGCTATTAAGCATGATTTGTAAGTGCTTGTAGCTCATTGGCCTAAGGTAGGTGTAGTCTGGTTGGAGATTGTACATCGTCATTTTTGGAAGGGCATTCTAGGGGATGCAGCATTGGATAGGGAATGACTGAAAGTTAATGCTGTGCTCTCCAATCTTGTCACTAGTCTAGGCGGGTGTGTTATTAAACATCTCTGTTTATGTTTCGAGAAAGAGGGTCTTTATAAGCCAGATGAGTTCCATCTCATGAGTGATGGTTTGGAATTTTTTATTAAGGATCTTTGTTCATTCCTTTAATACCTAAGCAGGTCACTTTATGGTGACTGGCTGGGTTCTTTTTACCTGGCTGAGGTGGAAAGCAGTGGAAGGATATCATGGTGCAAGAGTGCTTGGATGACATTTCCCCTTTTAGAGGTGCACATTTGCCCTAACTCAGGGGAGGACCTGGTATCCATCTCAGGCAGGCCAATGCTGGTCCAGTAGAGAAGTAGTACTGCCCAATCCAGATTGCGCTGGGATGGAGATCCACCCCTATTATTTAAATGTTATTACTGTGCTGTGGCCGAGGTAGCACTGGCTTTTTTTTTATTCCAAAATAACAATTGTCCAATTTGATTTTTTTTACTTCTACCATAACACCATAACAATTATCTAATTTGGTCAATAAATTAGGCTGTGACCTCTTTATTTTAACTATCTGTGTATGTGTCATTATTTCTATAGTTTAAATTATGTAAAATAGAATAACAAAAACAATGGCTAACTTAAGCACCAATGGGTAATGGTTACCATAACAGATTAGGAAAGTAGAGGTCACAGACATACTGGGCCAGACAGCAATGAGCAAAATCTAAATTATAGGCAATAGAATGGTCTAGGTAGCAACAAAGCAAAGTCAGTGTCACAGAGAAAGGTATGGTACAAGTGGCAATAAGGGCCACTCTATGTTATAATAATATCATGTGACTATAATACAGACATAAGAATAAAATAACAGAGATGCCAGCAAAAACAAGCACCCACAACGAGTACCAAAACTGCACAGATAAGCAGCTAGATGCTGTTCATAACTTCAAACCAGATTGCTGACACCACTTTATATACATGTTTTATATATATATATATATATATATATATATATATATATATATATTTTTTTTTTTTTGTTTAGAACACTTTAATATTGTTTGCATGTTTAAAAATATTGCTGCTGCATAAACAATTTGTAAATATTTGCTGCGAGCATCACCAGTTGCTTGACTCCTAGTGATGTTGGCACACAATCCAAAGCCCTCAAACTTACTTTATATGTGATGTTATTGTTGATGTTTACATTAAATATTTTAAGGTAATTGTTAATACTTTGCTGAAAAAGAACACTGCAGATCATCAACACAGCGTGGATCAGCAAGTAACCTATTTGGAGATTACATAACATTATTACTCAGGGGGATTTCATTATAATGTAAAGAGCAAGTTTGGCCTTAAAGGTAAGTCTAATATGAAAACCCTGCATTGTTTTGACATTGCCTGCGTTCCTTTGTACATCAAAGTCAATATTTAAACTTAAAATAGCAAAGAACAGTACTGAGCAGGGCATTTTTCAGGCAATGTTCTCTTAGATTAAAATATTGTTTTATTGAATACTATTATACATTTAACTTTTTAGTAATAGGGCATTTCTGTATAAAACAAAACAATAATACAATTCAACTTTAAATTATGCTACAGAGCTGAAAAAATGTGTTAGTTTAATAAATACAAAAAAGTGATCATTTAGAGTTGGACACATTTGCTTCAAAAACAGAACAGAATGGAGCACTTAAACGATTATTTTAAGTTGTATTTTACTGTGTTACAATTAGAGATGAGTGATTCGGATTTACTCGGTTATGTTCGGATCTTAAAAATGGCATCTTATTGGCAATCTGGTTTTCACAAGTTTTGGATAGCCAATAAGATAAATCCGGATTTGTGTTATTTTGGAAAAAAGAACAAAGTAAATCCAAACTGCTCATCACTGGTTAGAATGCACCTACATAAAGATACATTTAAATCCCATTAAGATACTGTCGCCAGTGTTTCTCAACTTTAGTCATGAGGGACCCCTAACAGTGCATGTTTTGCAGGTCTCGAAGTTGGTGCACAGGTGTATTCAATACTAGATGACACATTTTAAAAGATCCATAGGTGGAGCTAATTATTTCAGCAGTGGTACTGAGGAGATCTGTAAAAAATATGTTTTTAAAGGTTTATAGAGCTAATGTTTGTAGACATTTAATTTGCATTTATATTTGTTTTTTATTACATTTGATATTGTCAAAGAGACTTATGCAATTATTAATGAGGCAATATTCTCTCATGTGTTTATGATACCTTATTACATTATTAAATAGTGTACAAATAGGGTAATGCTACATTAACATTTGCTTTCAAACTACATCTCAACACTATACCCCTGCTATTGTGGAATGTTACTATATAGGGCAAAATTTACTAAGTGGCGGGTTCTAAACCCCAATGGTTTGGTGGCGGTTTGGCGGCGGTTTTGCTATCCGCAGATTTACTAAGGCCAAAACTACTGCAAAACCACCGCAAAACCACCATCAAAACACATTTTAGAATAGAATAGAACAGGGCTGTCATTTAGAAACCACTGGGAAACCGCCACCAAACCCCCGGGGTTTAGAACCCATCATCAAACCGCCGAGGTTTAGAACCCACAGCTTAGTAAATTTTGTCAATAGATTTGTAACCCTGATGAACATCTGGTACATATCATACTGACTTTAAGCTGGAATTGTACTTTAACAATTGTGATTAGAGAGTAAGTAACTGAGCTTTACTGATTTATTCTCAAACAAATTCAGCAACTGTTTTAACAGACAAAAAATTATATATACAGTAGACCATTTATTGAACATAGTTTAATGACTAAAAAATGTCATAACAGCCTATCTTTTCAATACAGTTACAATTTTATGAATATCCTTTTATATTAAAAGTAACCAAGTCATTTTAACTTTTAAATATTAATATTTAAGCTCCGATAATTACACTTTTTTTAATTGCATTTAACGTGTACCATCAGGAATAATACCATGCTTGACCTGCTTTGTGAACAAAGCTAATTAATGTAAAACTGTTTGAAAATGCCTCATTGCCTAGAGCAAAGCAAACAGTAAAATGATATGTAACTCCAACTATTTTTTAAATATAAAGAACCATCTGTTTTATTAAACATAACTCCCCATAAAAATAAAAAAAATAGAAGCAGTGATTTAATTATCGTGCACTCTAGCTAAGGTGTAACATACTTTCATTTGCACTTTTATATCTAAAGTGGAAATATTTTGACCTGCTTTTGCAAAAGTGGATCATTAGTTTATGTGTGAAAATACTTTTTTTTGTCATTTGCATAATTATTCAATTTATGGTACATATTTCCATATGCTAAAGAGCTTGCAGAGAAAATGACTACAGTATGTATTGTTAAAAACGCAACTTGAGTAAAAGAAATCGTGATATATATACGTGATACATAAAAACAAAAAGGTCTATTAAAAAATAGAAAAACAAATCTTTACTGAATTGTAGTATTTCCTTAATTGCTTTTAAAAGTTCTGTGATGTCAAAAAAGCTTTAATAGATTATAATCATAAATAACAGTAAACGGGCTCTCTGCTGTGTTACCTGTCTGGAGCATATAACAGAAGATAGAGCACACCCAGTCATCCAAATACCAAGTACGCTGTGGAGTTGCAAGTAATAGGGTTGATGCAGAGTAAAGGGGCCTATCCATTACCCGACTTTGTGAACAATCTGACCAAAACCAGGAGGTTTGGTCGCATTATTCACAAAGTTGGATAATGTGTAGCCAGCAATGACCAACAATGCTCGTGCATGCTGGGTCCTTGCCGACCCCGACTATCTACTGAACATGCCCGTCAACCTGACGATGCTCGTAGGCATGTTCAGAGATAGGAGGTTGGGCTCCATCACTGAATGACGTTCAGTGAACGCCGTTCAGTGTGGGCACCGCACCTCGGTGACCTGAAGGTCTGAATGCTAGACGTTCAGTCTTTCAGGAGACCTATGAGTACAGCAAAAGAAGATGTATATTTGCAACTTGGAAATGCCATGTTGCATTACAGGAGTGCATATTTAAAATGAACAGACAGAATTTAGAATTGGGAAGTATGTTTCCTATCTTAATTAAAAATCTAATTGTAAAAAAGTGTCCAGTATATGTGTGCTACATGCAAAAGCAGCCCATATTTTTCCCACTTTTATTAGTATCGCATTTACCTCCTGATGAAGTTCAGAATATAATAGTCGGATGAAACATGTTGAGGCTGTCCTCCCATTAGACCATTACATCTGTGTTTGCTGTTTTTTTCCTGTTGATCAGATAAGATCCTTCTTAAAAGCTGCTATACACATCTAAGATGGAGATATCTAACACTTAATGCACGGATATTAAAAGGCACACTTAATTTTCATTTATATACATAGGTATGTGTATGTGTGCACTTGGCATTTTTCTATAGTTTCACTAATATATTACACAAGAAGGCACTATATGTCTTAATATATTTCAGAATCAGCACCTATGTGAACTACAGGATCTTTTTCAAAAGCTGCCACCTGGAGTTCAGGGAAAGTACTTCCATAGAGGGAAATTAACTCTAGGTGATAGATAGATAGATAGATAGATAGATAGATAGATAGATAGATAGATAGATAGATAGATAGATAGACAGACAGATAGATAAATGTAAGCTCTCATGAGCAGGGACCTCTTCCCTCATGTGCTTCTCTTTACATTTTCTTCTACTCCTTACTCCCCATAAGGGCACCTAACACGTGACTGCCAACTCCCAGCTGCCTATTGTGAGTGCTTTAATCACTATTGCAGCAATGTATATAAATTGTGTCCTTGTCCTGCACTGTAATGTACTGTAAGTTACTTGATTCTTGTTCACTTATTAGTTCTATGTACTATGTAAGGCGCTGCGGAACACTTATGGCGCCATATAAATAAAGGATAATAATAATAATAGATGGATAGAGATCATAGAGCAGATAGCAAAGAAATTAATCGACTGACATATCAAGATACTTATGGTCTTTTTTTTTAAGCTGCTGAAGAATAGTTAATTCCAGACTTTAATTTACGAATCAAAAGTGTCAATAATAATAACATATGACAGCATACATAGTACGTGCAACAAAATGGTGAAAACATGTTTAAATAGCAAGTTACAGTACAGTAGATGCCAATTTTGAAACCGTTGATTATTTGATATTTTGAGGGGTATTCAATATGAAACGTTAACTTCACTGTCGAAGTTAACGTTTCATATCGGAGTTTTAACCTGTGTTAAAGTATCGGGCGCGCTCCCGCTTAAAATTAACGAAAACGGGATTTGCGTAAAGTTACGAATTTTTCCTTAAAAAAATTGTAAGACCCCCCTAAAGTAGTAAAAACATGGGGGAACACTATGGGTACCCTCGTTTTAGCCTTTAATTGAAAGTCGGGGATTTAAATAGCCGCAGCAGGTGTTTTTTTCCAACTTTGAAGAAGTGATGCAGAAGAGTACTTAGGTTATTTTTTTCGTTTTTTTAAGTGGTCCCATCAAATTTGGGGTACATGAAAATTGGTACTAGCATATTTTTATGTCCCTAAAGTAAGTTTTTAAAAATTCTGCATTTGTGCACCTGCCGCTATAATTCTATTCTAGAAAACAACTGCCGCATACTTGCAGAATAGCCCTGAACCTATTTCCCTATTGTTAAAAAAAATGTTCCCATTTTTTTTTTTTCACCCCAATTTGTAAATGAATTTTTTGGGGTGTCCCTATTTTTTTTAAAAACTTTTTTTGACACAGTTCTTTTTTAAATGTCATTCCCAGGGGTGCAGGCTATTTTTTTTAAGCCTGCACCCCTAAACCACAATGCTGCACTTTTTTTCGACACCTATTCAATGGTGAAAAGTTATCCCCATTTTTTATCAAAGACTTTTCAAAACTGCGATAAGTCTTTAAAATTGAATATGGTGTAAAAGTCAAACCTGCGATAATGACGTGAAAAGTGCTATATTAACGCAATACCCCTGTTTGTATTTTTGTTGTAAATAGAAAGTAGAATTGCTGATGTTCATTTGCTTGATATATTTCTGCATTTACAGTATGCCTTGTATATGAATGAAAACTCTACATTTTCTTATCAAATTTGTGCATCTGAGTAAATATATAAAAAATGTGATTTCAGAGTCTCATGTTATCAAAGCACTTACTTTTTCATGAACTACCATACTCATTAATGACATAAATGCACAATAATTTAAGCACCCCTAAATGTTATATACATTACTCATTACATTTATAAAAACATATAAAAGGTTGAATATAATAATTAGAGCTGTTTTATCTGTTCATTAAACTGTTATATGACAATAACAGTAACAATGAAACACAGATATCTCAGTTATGTCAATTTGGCTATACTGTGATATAAGCTATGGATCCTCTTCTGTGAAACAGGATATGAGAAGTTATTGAGGACTCCATGTCCAAAGAAAAGTGAGGATGCAGGCCAATTGCTTTTATAAGGGATAGAGGACTGCAATATGATTTCTAAGGGATCAATATGCTTTGCTGAGAGTCACAATGTTGACAGTGAGATGTCAATCAGAGTATAGAAGCATGGTACAAGGGGCTTCGGAATGTTTTTAGGTTGAGGGGGATGAAGATATCAGTTTGGCACCCCCAAATCAAATCTGTACCTGCCTTGTGAGGACTGAGGATTCCTGATGTAGTCCTTGGGGAGGAGCCAGGAAAATGAGTGGTGTGGTTCTGGCAGTATGACCGGAAAAGGTGCAGGTAAGGGGGGGGGAATGTTAGCAGAAGGGAGAACTAACCATGGATAGAGGACAATTTGATACAAACCGATCTAGTATTCCAGAGGGCACAGGGGAAAAGTAAGGGCAAAAGGGGTTGAGGTTGGCTGGTTTGATTTTGAATTAAGATTGTTCAGGGGAGTAACAGGGAGAGAGTGGGGATAGAAAAGAAGGCAAGTGAAGAGCCAATAGGGGAATCGAAGTGTGCCAAGAGTGAGGTGAAGATGTTATAGAGGGTGCAAATGAGGATGGTAGGATGTAAAGAGAGAGAGGTGTAAAGAGTGGGAGAAAATGGTTGAGGAGTTAAAAGTTAAGGGGGAAATTAGTACAGCAAAAGAGAGGGGGATGAAAGAAGGGGGACAACTTGTGAGTAGTGGTGGGACAGAACAAGTGAGGGGACAGTGAGTAAATGAGAGTAGGATAATCACAGGGCATGCTACCCAAGATAGTACTAGATATACATTAGTACAGGATGATTGCACTGCAGGGTAACAGGACATGTTATCAGATACAGTATGGGGTGCTGAGAGATGGCTGAGAGTGTAACTATTTTAAGGAGTCAGATTAATTAGAAGGCTAAAAAAAGTCCATAAAAATGTCAAAACCATCCCCCTAAGCCTTTTGTCTCCCCTCCCCCCTCACATGATAGTACCTGTGTAATGTACCTGTAACAAGTGATTCTTCCTTCATGCGGGCCATGCTTCCTGCATTTCTCTCATCTTTGGCACAGCAGCCTTAACTCTCAGAGCAAAAGGTTGTCACAGGCAGGTTGGATCAGCGGACACGGCCTGCCCGGGATGCATTGACAGTGATGTCATCAGCACCTATCTCCGCTGTGAAATGCTGAACAGCACTGCTGGAGAAATCATGAATTGCTACATCAGACTGAGCTCTCTCTGGCCCGGGCAGCATAGCTGTCAGCAGACCAGCCAAGGCCGTCTGGCTGCAGCCCCTTTGCCTGCACTGCCCATAGTTCCCTCATGCCATGGTACTGGCTGCTCTGTGCTCACCCTCAGCTCCTGGCAGGTTTGGTCATATAACATCATGTTACGGTGTGCTCACTGAGCAGCCTGAATGTCCGGAGGCAGAGCTACTCAGCGATGCTTCCAAGCAAGGCTGCTGAATTATAGATTTTTTTTTTAAATGTAATGACCATTATTCTAATGGGTGGTCTGGTCACACCCAGACCACCCTGTAGTTTTGCCATGTAATGTGTGGTCTTTCACCTCAACTTTTCCTGCACATTGCAGCCTCTATCATGTTTGGGGGGGCAAGCTGCCCTCTTGACACCCCCCATTCTGATACCTCTGCATTGTACTAATGTCAGTTAAAGAATTATAACTGTGTTGGCAGTATCAATTTAAACATAGTTGCAAAACAGAGGTGGGCGCAAAACGGCCCGCGAGTCATATATGGCCCACCTGGTAACTAGTTATGTAAGTACTGCATAGGATCCCTCCAGGGTCTGGAACACAAGCACTACTGCCACTGCATTAGGTTTTCACAGTGTGTGAGTTGGGACTGGTATAATGGCTTTGCCTTGCATTGCATAACGTCCCAAGTAAAAGAGGTTGTTTTTTCTATCTCCCTATCCATCCATGTTGCTCTGGCCCGAGGGAAATATCTGTGGGAGTTGAAGCATTGCAAATGAATATGGTCCAATGTTGGTATGAGCATATTGATCTATTTTTTGGTGTAGGTCACCTGAAGGCACTTGCTGTGTGCTAATAACACTTTTAAGGTGTTAAAAGAAAAATTACACTTACTTTACGCCAATTATCTATTTGTACACATCTTTTTCTTTTGCATGTGAGCATAGATTTATATTGTGTTATCAGAGTTACACTATTGTGTTCTCATTTTTTTCTCTCACTTACCCATTCATATCTATCACATGAGTGTTGTATGAAGGTCTTTCAAGGAAAGGATTCTTACAAGGACATTGGAAATTGAAGCACTCTGGACCTAAACAACAAGATTTAGATTTTTACTACTCCTTCTTGCACTGAAGGCGCTCACCCTTCACCAAATTTATATATATATATATATATATATATATATAGATATATCACTCGTGTCTCCAACTGTCTCTCTGCCATTTCTTCCTGGATGTCCCTGCGATTTCTTAAACTTAATATGTCTAAGACTGAGCTGATCATCTTCCTTCCCCCCTACATAACCACACTTTCCACCATTTCTTTATCAATTGATGGCACAACTATCTCCTCTAGCCCCAAAGTGCGCTGTCTTGGAGTTATCCTGGACTCCACCCTCTCCTTCAAACCACATATCCAGAATCTCTTACAGTCCTGTCGCTTTCATCTTAAAAATATTTTCAAGATTAGACCCTTTCTCACCCAGGATGCCACTAAAACTCTCATACACTCATTGGTCATCTCCAGATAGGACAACTGTAACCTTCTCCTATCTGGCCTCCCAAATCCCATCTCTCTCTTCTCCAGTCTATCCTTAATGCTGCTGCTCAGCTCATCTTCCTCTCAAAATGCTCTGCATCTGCCTCCCTTCTCCTACAAGCCCTCCACTGGCTCTTCTTCCCCTTTAGAACCCAATTTAAGGTTCTCACGCTCACTTACAAAGCCCTCAGCCATTCCTCTCCCATATGCATCTCTGATCTCATCTCCTTTCACTCTCCTGTCTGCCCTCTTTGTTCAACAAATGTACGCCACCTTTCATGCCAGCTGATTACTTCCTCCCACTCCCGCCTCCAAGATTTTGCCCGTGCTGCTCCCCACCTTTGGAACTCTCTCCCGCTTCCCATCAGACTCTCCACCTCTCTACATTCCTTCAAATGGGCTCTCAAGACCCACTACTTCATCAAAGCCTTCCAGCTCTCATCCTAACTTGCTGCTACATACTCCTTCCTCCATGCCTACCCCATCTGTGTCATCCCTGTTTGTCTGTCCCTCCCCCTTAGAATGTAAGCTCCTATGAGCAGGGCCCTCTACCCTCTTGTACATCTCCTTACTATACCTTCATCTACTTCTTACTCTCTACCAGGGAACCTAACACTTGATTGCTTTGCATTGTTGCTTATCTGGGTGTTATGGTCATGATGGGAGCAATGTATATTATCCATGTCCTGTAATGTATTGTATTGTACTGTACTGTAAGTCACTGTAAATCAATCTATTTGTTTATGTACTTTGTAAGGCGCTGCGGAAAACTTGTGGCGCCATATAAATAAACGATAATAATAATAAAAATAATAATAATAATAATAATATATATATTTATCCTAAAAAAACACAAAGTGGAGAGAGAGTGCCTCCTAGTGCAGTATTATTAATATAAGTAACCTTCACCAGGTAGCTAGTTGTAATGCCAGAAGTCTATAAATACCCTAACCAATTAGCATAATTGATAGGCATGTGTACCACCAAAAAGATCCATAGCTTGCATTCCAATAACCAGGTAGTAACCTGGAAGTGCGTTCCAAATACTGGAAATTGGCATTTGGGTTCCTCCTATCATTATTCCCTGGCTAATATCTAAGGCCCTGAGTTTTGTGTCCCCCATTTAGAGTACACCAGCACACTGGATAGGCTGAAACGGTCACAGTGCCATCAGCTCCAGGCACCACGTGTCACTCTGACGGGGTCCATGCATTTCTAGCGGTGGCCATCTTCTTGAAGTTTTCCCTCTAGTATTTGCTATTGGCCAATTTGCCATAGATCTCTCACTATGAGAGTCGCATATAAATACAGCTATTACATATATTTCCATTAGCACGATTAAATGTAAGTTACAGGGTATCAATCCAACAGCAAGTTTTGTCTAAAGTGCATTAGTGAAAATGAAAGATCATAAGCACCTTACAAAATACAATAATATACAATAATATACAATGTAAAAATCAATAAGATATTGTATGCTTAAAAGAATGGCTATAGTTAGAAATGTAAGATATTTGTATTATAATAAAAACTACTATAAAAGATATGTAGATTCAATTAATATAAAAAAACTACTGTAAAAATTTAGCAATTTTGTAGTTATTATTTAGTCCATTAGGAACTAAGGTGTTCAGTGTATATATCCAGAACATATCTCTTTTTGACAGTGTGTTATCTAAACTACCTCCTCGCTCCCCAATTTCCACATGTTCTATAGCTTTAAATTTACAACCATCTATATCGGAATTACGAACCAATTTAAAATGTCTGGGAACACTATGGTTATCCTGTTTATTTTTAATACTTCGCACATGTTCTTGTATTCTCATTTTTAAAGGTCATTTCATTTTACCAATATACTTCAGCTTGCAGGGACATTCTAGAACATAAATCACCCATGTGGATATACAATTCATGTATTCTTTTATCGGAAAAATTTTAGAATCATCAAAATTCATAAATGACATAGTGGATGAGTGAGTAAATCTACATATATTGCAATGGCCACACTTAAAAAAAACCATTTTGTTGATTCTTTCATGGGTTCACACTTTTGGACACCTTTACTTTCAATTGGCTAAGTGCAAGTATATTTTTTAGATTTTTGGCTTTTTTAAAAAACACTTTAGGTCTATCTGGTAGAATGGTATTTAAAATCCCATCCATTTTCAAATTCCCCAGTATTTGGTTAAGGTATTACATATCTTTTTCTCATCCCTATTACATGGGGTAATAAATAAAACCTCATTGCCTTTATCACAGATCTTCTCTTTGTATCTCAAAAGATCTAACTTATTGGTGTTTCTAGTTCTAGTTATAGATTCCTTGAGGAGATCCTCAGGGTAACCCCTTTCCTTAAATCTTTTCAAATATACCTCAAGTTGTTCTTCACATTGATCCTGTGCACTGCAATTACGCTTGACTCTACATAATTGTGAAAATGGTATATTGGTTTTCCATTTCAAAGCATGACCACTATTAAAATGCACATAAGAGTTAGTATCTACAGATTTAACAAAACTCTTAGTCTGAACACCAGTCTCAGTGTTCATCAATACTAGAACCAGATATTCTGTTTGATAGTTGTCAAACATATATGTAAATTATAAATTATAGATGTTATCACCAATATATTCCATGAACTCTTCAAATCTCAATCTGGTACCTTTCCATACAATTAGAATATCATCGATATATCGTTAGTACAAAATAATATTGTCTCTAAAAATGGTGTCCCCATAGATGAAAACATTCTCCCAGCTTCCAATATGCAAATTGGTGAAGCTGGGTGCGGAAATATTCCCCATAGCTGTTCCATAGATTTGTAAATAAAAATTGCTCAAAAATTTAAAATATTTATGTTTAAATATAAAATCTATTAAAATACAAGTAAAATCTTTATTAGATACACTTAGTTCCAAATCAACAAGGAGAAACTCTTTACATGACTCAATAACTCTCATATGGTCTATTGATGTATATAACGATTGAACATCGATAGTTACCCAATGATAATTGTCACCCAAGGTGAGGTTATTCTAATATATGTAATATGGTTGTGGTGTCCTTAGTAAATGACTTCTACCTATATACATACTTTCTCAAGAATATCTCTACATATTCTGAGATATGTGCTGTAAGAGAATCGATACCAGCCACTATTGGTCTCCCAGGTGGATTTTTTAAACATTTATGAATTTTGGAAAGAAAATAAAATATCAGTATCACTGGATTATTTTTAACAAAATACTGAAATTCATCTTTGTTTATGATATATTGTCTTAGTGCATCTAACAAGATCACTCTAAGTTCTTCTACAAACCCTAATGTGGGATCCACATCAAGTTTATTATATGTGGAGACATCATTCAACAACCTCAAACCCTCAATCTCATAATCCTTCCTTATCATTATTACCAAACCCCCTCTCTTGTCTGCTTGTTTCAAAATAATCTCATCATTACTTCCTAACCTTTTTAGGGCATTTTTCTCAAAATTGTTCAAATTGTCTTAATTTTTAAGCCCTGAGGGGTGCTTTCTACCTCACATAAGTCTTTCTTTACTAATTTGAAGTACATTTCAATTTGACTACTCCTTGATTCTAAAGGATAATATTTCGAAGGAGGTTTTAAACCAGATCTGGAGCAGTTATTAGTACTATTCACTCTTACTGGCTCTTTTTTTAGGAAATGTCTTCTTAACGTGAGCTTTCTAATACATTTATTGAAATGGATGAACAATTGGAAGTTATTAGACTCTGCCATGGGAGCAAAGGAGAGACCTTTACTTATCAAAGAAGTTTCATCTTTTGTAAGCTCATAGGATGAAAGGTTAAATATGCCTTTACTCTTAAGATCTATCTCCGTTTTAAATCCTGTAGATTTGTTCTTTTTTGTATTTGTTTAGTGCACCGCCTTCTTCCTCATCATCTACATGTCTCCTTTTTAGTGGTGAGGATCGTCTCACATCTTCCTAACAATTTAAAGCTCCTATTGAATTCTCCCTTAGGTCTGAGGCCATTGGAGATAAAAAAAATCAGAATCAGTATTTGATTCTAATCTACTTAGAGTGGAGTACCAATTTTTATTCTCAAAACTCACTCTTTGGGTGTCAAAATCCTATTACATGTAAATTTGGGTTTGGACTGCACCCTAGTCCACTCCCCTTGTCTCCTTTGTCTGGAAACATCCCTTTGTTTAGAATGCATTCCATCAATATTGCCATTGCATTTTTAAATTTTCCCATTCTGGTAGTCCATCTTATCTATAAAAAACTTAATTTCTTTGATTTTAATAACCTATAATTCTGTCCTCTCCAGTTTCTTTACTAAGACAACCTCATTGACTTTATATTCCTCACTATATTTCTAACTCTCCATGTCCACTTCTCTACTTTATAGTTCTTTTTCATTGTCTATAAGGTCTCTCTTTTTTTCTTCAATACTCAATTGCATCAATCTCATGGAACAGTAATGTAGTGCACAGTTCCAGTCTTTGAGAAATGTTTCATTTTTACTAGTAAAACTGGGCTGTTTAACAATCCTGAGCCCCCTATGGATCCTATTAACTTTAATTTACTGTTCTAATCAAGCAACATCCCACCACATCCTAATTTCTTTTGCAATAATTCTTTCTATATCCCAAAATTGGTCATCTAAAGAGTCATTTCTACTTGGTTGTTAAACACTATTCTCATTAAATATTTTTTCACAAAGGTCAATATATATGCATGTGTGTGTTAACTGAGAATTTTATGACTTTTCCTCGCTAGAGATACTGTCACATACAGATGTGTCCTCATAGAATTTTGCTCAAGTCAACGCAAATAGCCCCTATTGGCATGCCAGGTCCCAGGTAACTTGCCCGAACTGAGCGTCTTTCTCGATCAAAAATTGGGCCGGGATTCTCTCTTGCTCCCACCTTGATTTCATTCCTTGTGCTTCCCAGTTTCCACATTGACTCTTTGTACCTGAGTGGCATCCTAGTACCGGGTGAATTTACATCACCCAGAAATGACAGCTGTTATAGGTGAACACTATCATTAGTCTGCAGGAGTCATGTGGTGATCTAGGCATGCATAACACTTTGCAGACACACAGTTTGGAACCCTGTGCCATGGTCAAAATGGTGACCAGATTTTGCAAACTCAGAATAATTACAAAATCAACAACAACAATTAGGGCTAAAGCAGGAGACTATCCTGCAATTGGAAAAGTCAGGTTTCTTTCTCTACTGTGCTACATAACTTTTTCTGCTTTTCTATTAAATAAGCATAATGTGTTGAGACATGAAGAAAAGAGTGAGCCCAAGGAGCAGTTATTCTGCTGCTGAGGGCCTTACCTGAATAGTTTTAGGATGTTCCTTACAGAATGTGTAAGGTACCTAAAAAAAACCTTTTCATTTATAATCAATGAAAACATTTCCATGACTAACCAAGATTGTATAAAAATATAATATCACTTAAAGAGGAATAAGTCTTCAAATATATACCCTAAGTAGATGATGAAGACCCCCTGAGGTTACACAGAGTAACTAACATTTTTTTAATTATATATTTTTTACATTATGGCTTTACTCATCATATTGGAATAATTTTAACTTACTATATTGCTGAATAATATAAAGTTGGAATGTAAAATAGTTTTAATGAATACTAATAATGATTGTAATTTTATTGAGATGTTATTGTAAACCTTTAGAGTGTTTCCTCATCAGAATATTTTTCTTGGTTGCTATTACTTATAATATGCAGTGAAGGAAGTTGAGCAGCAATTAAATGCATAACCTCAGTGTTGTAACAGCACTGCTTGGTCGCTCCAATCGGCTGTACTGACTGCAGGGTGCCTGCCTGAAGCATCCAAAGGATACTCTGGGCAGCACTGCAGAAGCCATTCTGGCTGCAACACCCTGCTAGCCAGAATTAAGGGTCATGGAACAGTGATGGTGCCACCCCCAGAATCCTGCGCTTTGTTTGATGGCACAGCTTGCACACCTCCTGCTTAACCTAACATACCTCATTATAGTAAACATCTCCTTCCTCACCAGAGTTCATACCTACGAATCTATATATATATATATATATTTATATAAAACAAAATTGCTTGTCTTGATGTTATAATGAAAACACATTTCAATATTAATATTAATGGAGTTAGATGCAGTTTGGCATCTGTGCCATGGTTACTAAAACTGTATATAATGGGCAAAGAAGCAAATTCCATTAGTTTCCCATTTTTACAATGAATGACATTGATATCAATATAAAATATATTGCATACATTTAATTAATTAATGGTTAATATAATTAATATAAAATCATGTGTAAATTAAATTTTAATTAGAAACTTATGAGTTCTCCAAGTGAGTCTTATATGATAATCAAAATCTTGCAAAATTACCACATGCTAATACAATCAGTAAAGGTGCAATTAGAAAAAATCCAAAAAGGCCAAAGTATAAAATTAATTGTGAAACACAGCATTGTTCAGAATATGGAAATTAAAGTTATAATAAAATTAATGCACTACAATCTTTAATTAGATTTATCAGTCTGGTCAAAAAATCCCATGTCTCTGGGGTACATAACATTTTCCAACAGTTTAAAAGAAATCTAAGATTACATTTAATAATATTTTTTTACAGTTAATTAGTTAGTCTCCCATAAACCATCATAGAAGTATAAAATGCATCATACTTTAGAAGTGGGTACAATAAACAGGAACATTTTACTACTGTAAACAACATTTTATAAAACAAAAACAAGAAAGTGAATTTGGGCATGTTTGGAATAACCTTAGAAGAGTTTTGAGTATACACCAAGCAGAAATAAAATAAGCAGTGTACATTATGCCATTTAATTAACAAAAAAATGCAAGCCAACTGAACAAATGCTTAAATTGTTTTTTGTTTCTTTTTGTGGCATTGCTTCATTTACATTGAAATTACATGGCTTAGGTGTCAAGGTGGAGATGACTGCAGAAAGAGTAGAATCATTTGTGCTTTTATATGGATGGATGGAAACATTTAGATTCTCCATGCTAAATGCAGGCAAGGCAAGGTGCTGAAATGGACCTTGTATTGCATCCACATGAGATTTTATAATAGGGAAAAGATACATACAGTACACAAGCTTGATGGAGAGTACAAGTCCTAGGGTAGAGGGTGGTTTCAATACACTAAATACCCATTTTTCCATATTCTCACATGTGCTTGTAATAAGGTGTCTGACTACATAGAGAAAATATGGAGTGCAAATCTATTAATTAAATTATTTATTTATTTATTGTTTACTTGCAAAGTAAATACTAATCAGATTCTAGCTATTATGTTCTAGAGAGTGCTAGTTAAATGTTAAGTAGAATCTGATTAGTTGCTATGGGCATCATCTCCACTTCTAATAACTGTCACTTTAGTAAATTTACCCCTAAGAGGCTGATTCAGAGTTGGGAGCAAAGCAAAAGTGCACCTTGGCAAAATCATATGGTGCTACAAGTTTAAAATGTGCAGAGAGATTTATCTGGGATGGGTGTGTCCTATCTAAAGGTGCGTATCCATTACAAGATCCCAGAACGACGGCACGATTATCATATCGTAATCGTGCCATCATCTCCTTAGGGGTGCGATGGCTTGTAATATAATCATGTGCATAGATCAAGAGACTCTATATTATTTGTAATTCTTCAGAATTAACATATTGTGAGAATGGTTAAGTTCTAAATTTAAAAGCAATTTACACAATTCAGCAGCACACATTCTGAAGTAGTCAGGCTAAATGAATAATTATAGTTGACTAAAACGATTCATCATATTTCCAGTTTCATCAAATTTCAGCTGATCTGGGTTCTTGAGCAATTTTGTTTATTAGGGAAGACGTGAGAGAAAAATGATCTTAATGTAACCACTGGAAATTGACAGCTAATGGCAAGCAGATGACTAAGGACCACTCATTGCATAAAATATATTGTAGACAAAAAAATATAAACAACGCTGAATAATTTGTAGTAATCAATAGATGTACAGTAAATGTAATTTTGTCTAATTTTATAAAACAGAAATAGTTACAAGAGATTGCTATTTTGCAAATATAAATGTATTAATATAATAAAATATATAACACAACATATTATAATGCATTATATGGAATTATATTGGATATTCTATATAAGTATGCTACATATTGCATATAGGTCTAGCCAGATTGCATGGGTAAAAAGCTCTTGGTGCGCTATATGATCTAGTGATAGTACAGTGTTGTTGTGGGTGCTGAAGGTTGTGTAAATGTAGAAGAGAACATAATGTATGTAAGTTTTGTGTGAACTGTGTAGAGGGGAGGTAAGGGTATAAAAGATTGAAGCAGTTACGTGGGTGGTTCAGGAATTTGTAAACTTGCCTAAAGAGATATATTTTTGGAAAATGTTTGAAGACTGGAAGAATGTCTTGTTGTGCATGGGAGGGCACTCCACAGAGTGGGTGCAGATGAGAAAAAAAAGTCCTGCAGCATGACTGGGAGCAAGTAATGAACAGGTTATGAGAATGGCTGAGAGATGCACATCTTGTATTAAGTTGGGTGATCTTTTGAGATAAGTGAAAAGTTGGCGTAGTTTTGTTACTAGTCTTATGTCTTATATGTAGTTAGAAGTATTTTATATTGAATTTAGTTACAGGCAGTCAGCATAGAGACTGACAGAGTGGAGCAGCAACAGAAGAACATTGTGAGAGTGAAATCAGTCTAGCAACTGAAGTGTCCTACTGCTCTTCTGCTGATCACTGGGGACAAGATGCCCTACAAACTGAGCCTCAGTGGCTTTAAAAAAGGTATGCTCTATCTTGTGAGTGCCATTAAGAGTTATGTTCCAGGAAATACTGTATTTAATATATATATATATATATATATACACTCTATATACTCATACATCAAAACATGTATATATATATATATATATATATATATATAATTGAAGTGGACTTGATATATAGCGACAATAGTGCTTAAGTTCAAATCATAAATAAGATCGATATTTAAATATACAAACAATTGGTGTGCTAGTAAATAAAGAGATTAATGTTTTTATATATATATATATATATATATATATATATATACACACATATGAATAGTGTCAATAAATTAAATTCACAATTATAACTGTATGTACTATAGGTGTACATTACCCTTGAAGAAGTCTGTGGAATGGACGAAACTCGTTGGGGAGCTCCATACCTGCCTTACATGAACTTACCTGAAAGATCTGTCTATAAATAAGATAAACACTTGCCACTTTTTGCCACTTATTCACTTTATTCATATTTTTAACATTTGCTCTGTTCATCATGTTTATTATGAAATTCATCTTAAAAACATAGAAAGTCTGCTATATGTATGTGTTTATTTGTATCCTTTTTTTACTACTATATGTACTTTTAAATAATTCAATATTGTGATTTTTATATTATCTGTCCTTTTTTAAACTAGTCATAATACTTGTTATATGAGTGATTTTATAGACATTAATTCTTTATTATAGAGGTCTCATTATATAGCACTATTTTGCACACATTGTTTGCACTGATATGGCTTAATATTAGCAATCGCTATTTTCCTTCTGGGGAGCCAATTCTTAGGTACACCTTTAGCACATACAGTTATAATTGTGATTTAATTTATTGACACTATCAAATGTATATATATATATATATAAACATTAATTTCTTTATTTACTAACACACCAATTGTTTGTATATTTAAATATCGATCTTATTTATGATTTGTACTATTGTGGCAATATATCAAGTCCACTTCAATAATACTTTCTCTCTATAATAGCAGATTACCACTGCTATTTATTTTTTCTTGTGTCAGCAGACACCCATAACCTAGTGGGAGAGTGCAAGTAGGTACAATACTCCAATATACTCACCATTATATAAATATAATCCAGGCGGCGCTGATTTATCCCCTACTTGCCTATATATATATATATATATATATATATATATATAGAGCATCCCAGTGCCGTTGATTGACCTCTTTTATATATATATATATATATATATATATATAGCAGTACATATGAGACCAGCAGCACACACTTAAAAATTGCAACAATGCAGAGAGCAAACACATAATATGTTACGCAGTAGAAAAAAAGAGTCAGCACATCCATATAAATCTATAGAAAAAATATAATAATCCAATATTCAACACATGGCAATGTCAAGGTTTAGAGGGGCTTGTGAATAAATAAACTGTGCAGCAGCAGTTCATCATAACAATAGCAACAAGTCATCATGAGAAATACTCATCACAAGTCCTCCTTCCAGTGTGTAGCGCCCGACAGCCGTTTCGGTGTCAATCCGACACCTTCATCAAGGGTATATCACATTAACACCAACCCATAGTTATATATAACTAGCTCAGACGGAAGTGACTGTCCGAAACCGGAACTAGTCACTGGTAACCAAGACGACGTGACAACAGTAATAGCGCCGGAAGTGACGATCCGGGACCAGATCTAGTCACTGGTAACCGGGGCAACACGACTATGTTGGAAAAACTATAAGGCTCCTTAAGGAGAGGATGGCGTTACATCGGTCATCAATTAAAAAGGCTTTATGGGTGGTTGATGTTAACACGCCTCCGGTAGCGAGACATTTTGCAGCACACTGTCATACTATGAGAGATTTTTAATTTTTTCCTATTGACCACATTGCTCCGCTAAGGAGGGGAGGAGACCGCAATAAACTGTTACTACAACACAAGTGTTTTTGGATTAGTCGACTAAATACTATAACCCCACATGGACTTAATGAGGGATTGACATTGAGCAGTTTTCCATAGCTACCCTTATATTTTTGGTGGTCTCACTGTGTGTTTTTTTGTTTTATTGTTCACTGTCATACTGCTTTTTCTTTAGGTTTCCTTTGTAATATTTTTTGCTGTTTATTATGCACACACCAATAATGTGGATCTTATTCGCCCTGTTACATTATGCACCATTATGCTGGAGTAACCTATTATATTATTTTTTATATTATGGCACCTTTAGATCAGTGTTCTCTTTGTGGTAGTGTCTATGTTTATTGGAGCGAGTACTCTGTTGGTTTAATATTTATTTAATGCTTGGTGATTGGGTACTATGGTTACCAGTTGATACTAACTAGGGAGTCGTGTTGCCCCGGTTACCAGTGACTAGATCCGGTCCCGGATCGTCACTTCCGGTGCTATTACTGTCATCGTCTTGGTTACCAGTGACTAGTTCCGGTTTTGGACAGTCACTTCCGGCATGTTTGGTGTGTGTCTGAGCTATGGCCTCGTGACCCGCCGATGTGTGCGATTCTGCAGGTGATTATGATTTGCATTGG
Organism: Taudactylus pleione; assembly: GCA_031769625.1. Classification (NCBI taxonomy): domain Eukaryota; kingdom Metazoa; phylum Chordata; class Amphibia; order Anura; family Myobatrachidae; genus Taudactylus; species Taudactylus pleione. The sequence continues at coordinate 3,451,957 of JAUIMM010000036.1, forward strand.
TTGCTGCGTGTATATATAACTATGGGTTGGTGTTTGTGTGATATGCCCTTGATGAAGGTGTCGGATTGACACTGAAACGGCTGTTGGGCGATACACACTGATGGGAGGACTTGTGATGAGTATTTCTCATGATGACTTGTTGCTATTGTTATGATGAACTGCTGCTGCACAGTTTATTTATTCACAAGCCCCTCTAAAACTTGTCATTGCCATGTGTTGAATATTGGATTATTATAATTTTTCTATGGATTTTTATGGATGTGCTGACTCTTTTTTTCTAATATATACATATATATATATATATATACATATATATATATATATATATATATATATATAAGAGGTCAATCAGTGGCACTGGGAGGCTCTGTATATATATATATATATATATATATATTTATATATATATATTTTATACCCTGATGAAAGAGGCCTTGAAACATCTGCGATAAAGTACAATTTTTTCACTATAAAGTCCCTTGGAGTGCTGCCAGTTCTGTGTATATGGACGCTGTATTTCTGCATTAATATCAGGAAGGCATCCCACCACTTCATCATTGATCCAAGAGTTCCCCTCAACCGCGTACATCAATTCCTGATGACGGTGTATCAGTACCCGAAACGTTGGAGTGATTTTTTCTATGTAAACTTATAAAAAATATATGTTTGATTCTGTCCTGGAGAACTGTCCCCTTCTTACAGTATACTAAATTGCATGGAATGCTCATCTGGACAGGACAGTGGGGATTATAGTTTTTTTGTATATTGAGTGCTAGACAGCAGTTTATGTATCTATGTATATATATATATATATATATATATATATATATATTCCCACTGTATATATATTTACAGAGGGTAAAACAAGTATTGAACACATCAACATTTTTTTCAGTTAATATGTTTGTAATGGGGCTATTGTAATGAAATTTGTAATAAAAGTCAGCAACAACCCATGCAATCCGCAAATGCAAAGAAATAAAACCATAGATGTCCATAAATTAAGTTATGTGTAATAATGTGAAATGAAACAGGGAAAAAGTATTGAACACACTTACTGAAATTTATTTAATACTTTGTACAGAAGCCTTTGTTGGTAATGACAGCTTCAAGATGCCTCCTGTATGGAGAAAATAGTTGCATGCATTGCTCAGGTGTGATTTTGGCCCATTCTTCCACACATACAGTCTTCAAATCTTTAAATTTCCGTGGGCCTCTTCTATGAACTCTGATATTTAGTTCTTTCCATAGATTTTTAATTGGATTCAAGTCAGGTGATTGGCTGGGTCATTCTAGCAGCTTTATTTTCTTTCTCTGAAACCAATTGAGAGTGTCCTTGACTGTGTGTTTGGAATCATTGTTTTGCTGAACTGTCCACCCTTGTTTCACCTTCAGCATCTTTGTAGATTGCAGCAGATTTTTTATCAAGAATGTCTCAATACATTTTTCCATTCATCTTTCCTTCAATTACATGCCAGTACCATATTCTAAAAAACAGCCCCACACCATGGTGTTCCCACCTCCAAACTTCACTGTTTGTATGGTGTGTTTGGGCTGATGTGCAGTGCCATTTATCCTCCAAACATGGTGTGTATTATGGCATCCAAAGAGTTCAATTTTGGTCTCATCTGTCCAGACTATGTTCACCCAGTATTTCACAGGCTTGTCCAAATGTTGTGCAGCAAACTTTAAATGAGCTGAATTATGCTTTTTCTTCAGCATTGGAGTCTTGCGCGGTGAGCGTGCATACAGGCCATGCTGATAGAGTGCATTACTTATTGTTTTCTTTGAAACAATTGTACCTGCTAATTCCAGGTGTTTCTGAAGCTCTACAAAAATGGTCCTTCAACTCTTCTGATAATTCTTTTCACTCCTCTGTCAGAAAATCTTGCGAGGAACACCTGGTCATGGCCGATTTATGGTGAAATGATGTTCTTTCCACTTCCTGATTATGGCTCCAACAGTACTAACTGGAACATTCAGAACTTTAGAAATCTTTCTTTAACCATTACCATCAGTATGTTTTGCAACAATAAAGTTGTGATGGTCTTGAGAGAGCTCTTTGCTTTTACCCATCATGAAATGTTTCTTGTGTGAAACCTTCGTAATGAGACACCTTTTTATAGGCCATAAGTTGGGACTGAACCAGTTTATATTAATTTGCACTGACAAGGGACAGGATTGCTTTCTAATTACTGATAGATTTCAGATGGTGTCTTGGCTTTCCATGCCTTTTTGCACCTCCCTTTCTTCATGGGTTCAATACATTTCCCTGTGTCATTTCACATTATTATTGACATCTATGGATTGATTTCTTTGCATGTGTAGATTGAATTGGTTGTAGATGACATTTGTTGAAAATTTAACTACAATAGCCCCATTACAAATATATTTAGTGAAACAAATATTGTGTTCAACACTTATTTTACACGCTGCATATATATATATAAATATATATATATCTATAATATTTGCATATATATATATATATGTGGCAGACTGGTGGCACTCTGAACAGCTTGAACAAAATGAAACTGACACCACTAAGTGCATTCGACGTTTCAATGCCAACGCATTTTCATCAGGATACAAAAGATACATAAAAAATGGTCTTACCGTTATACAAACTAACACCCAGTGCACCGGACATTCGGATCCCGCTGGAGGTGCAGGTCCTATGATGTCACACATGTGAGACACCCACCACCACAAAATTACAAGTACAGAAGCCTGTATGGTTCAAAAATAATTAGCAAATGTAAAAATATGAAATATGATGACAAGAATGAGTTATCAAGATCGTAATTGTTAAATATATGACTAATAAAGACAATATAATAGCACAAAAACAAATGGACCTAAAAATGGAAAAGGAAAAGAAAAAAAATATGAAAATGTTAAGTCTGTGGATGTTGGGCTGAAATGCTAATCCAAAAACCAGCATAATTGTCAAGAATAATTAGGAGATTTATATATTTCACAAAAAACAATGCAACCCAAGCTGCTCATTTAATCCTTTGGGGGCCAAAGTATCTAACCTGTGGATCCAACGCAATTCTGTTTGTAGGAGAAGGAGAGATCTATCTCCGCCTCTGATTAATGGAGGTATGCAATCAATGATTCTATATTTCAAGGAAGCTAGATTATGTCTAGCCTCTAAGAAATGTTTAGCCACAGGTGATTCAGCATGACCATTCTCAAGTGCTAACCTAATGGCACTTCTATGAAGGGCCATGCGTTCCTTGAACATTCTCTCTGTTTTGCCAATGTAGCATTTGCTACATGGGCAAACGATCATATATACGACAAATTTAGTCGTACAAGTAACAAAATGACGTATTAAATATTTCTTGCCTGTTTGGGGATGATTAAAACTCTCCCCACTTATCATGTACCTGCATGTCATGCAATTGGCACAATTATAACATCCTGGTTTGGGGGGGTCAAAAATTTTTTCCTGATTTAGCTGGATCAAGTGACGTGACATCTGATTTGACCAGCATGTCTCTAAGGTTTCTTCCTCGAGTGTGACAATGAAGAATTGAACTATGAGCTAATACTGGAAGCTCTGTGTCTGAGGAATTTATTGGCCATAATGATCGTGTTTGTTGTTTAACCAAGGTACTACCAGTATTGTATTGTGCAGTCCATGGTAATACTTGAGATTTTACAGTTGTCTTTTGTGGTTCCAATAAAGAAGTGCGTGTGGCAGCGAGAGCTTTTTGTTTATGTTTGAGTAATAATTTGAGATTGTAACCTCTCTGAACAAATTTAGATATCATAGTATCAATATTCTCTTCTGCTTTTGTTTTATCATTGTTAATTCTACAACTACGGATGAATTGAGAATAGGGCAAACTATTAATGAGACTTGGAGGATGATAACTTTGCTTTTGTAGGAAGTTATTTCGGTCTGTTGGTTTAGAATACACCATGGTGTTTAGACCCGTATCAGATTTAGTAATTAATGCGTCCAGAAAGTGGATAGATTCTGTACTGAATTCATAAGTGAATTTAATTGGATGTGACATATTATTATGGGTCTCAAGAATAGATGTTAAAGATTCTGGAGAACTAGTCCATAAAATTAATATGTCATCTATATATCATACATATAGAGATATATTTTGCATGACTTCTCTGTTAGAAAAGAAAACAACATTTTCAACCATGAACATGTAACTGTTAGCTAGCAAGGGTGCCACAACAGAACCCATGGCACACACCGCTAGCTGCAGAAAGAAACCACCATTAAAGTAAAAATAATTTTTCTTCAATGTCAATTCTTAAAGAGTAACAAACAAATTAATGTCTGGTCCTTGATATCTTGGATTGTTGGTAAGAAGCAAACGGACAGCAGAGAGACCGGCATGATGAGGGATGCAAGTATATTAATTTTTCATGTCTATTGTACATAACAATGTGTTGGTCGGAATTGTTGGAATCATCTGTAGTCTGTTTAATAGATCAGTTGTGTCTTTGAGGTATGTTTTTTCATGTTGTACACATTGTTGCAAAAAGTGATCCAAATATATTGCTATTGGTTGGTATAAAGAACCCCGGGCGGAGATGATTGGTCTACCCGGTGGCTTTAATAGTGACTTGTGCACTTTAGGGACTGTGTACAGCAAGGGTATTATCAGAAATTCTGTTGTAAGTGCTGATCTTATTTCTGATGTAATTAAACCTTGGTCAGCAGATTGTGTCAATAATTGAGAGGCCACGGTTAAGAACTTTCACTTCATCTGGTTTCAATTGTCTGGAAGATAAATTGAATATTATGTTCTCCTCCGAAGCAGAGGTTTTTTGTAACTTCTGCCTTTGGTTTTGCCTCGCCCTGCATGTGCGGCATCTCTTTGGTCTGGTGTAAATGCCCTCGTTGTTACCCCTAAAGGGAATTTTTTTGCGGTGTTTGGTGTGGTGGTGGTTTCATGATCACTTGCATGATCACAGGTTTGACTCAGCTGATGAACATAATATTCAATTTATCTTCCAGATAATTGAAACCAGATGAAGTGAAAGTTCTTAACTGTGGCCTCTCATTTGTACCAACAGTTCATTTTGATTCTTTCCAGTGGGAATTAGAAACTTTTAGGCTTAATAGATCATTAAAACTTAAAGAGTTTTTTCAAAAAACCCCCACTCATTATCCTCATATCGCATCACCTATTCCAGAGAAGTTGCGTGCCATACAAAAAGGGTCTAAATTCGATCCACCTTCAACGAACCATATTATTCAAACATTTTCAAGGCTTGTAAAGGGAAATGTAAATACAGCTATGAAAAATAAAAACACTAATAAAAAAAGATACTCCAACCTATCAGCTGGAGAGAAAATTGCCTTAAAAGATCTGAGTACATACGAAGACATAGTGATTCGTCATTCAGACAAAGGAGGTTCTATTACTATCCAGAATAAAAGTGATTACATTTCAGAAATCAACTTCCAAATTGCAGATTCTCAAACTTATTGCCGGCTTAATAGCGACCCTACAGTGCTTTTTAAGAAGGAGCTGGATCAAAAGGGGAAATTACCATGCAAGATCAAATGGGAGAGAGATTTAGCTGTAGATCTTTCTGAAGATGATTGGAATATTATTTTTTGTTCTGGTTTTACAGTATCCAATTGTATTAAACATTCAGAAATGTATTACAAGCTACTTCAGATAGCATATTTTACACCTGAGAGGCAACATAAAATTTGTCCCTCTGCCTCCCAATATTGTTGGCGAAACTGTGGCTTGGTTGGAGACATTCTCCATGTTTTATGGTCATGTCCCCTGCTTCGACCCCTATGGAATGCGGTGTTTTCCATGATAAGTAAAATAGTTGGAACAACCATTCCTGCGGAGCCCCTAACCGCTTCATTTCATTTTTATCCTGGGACATTATCCTGTGGTGAGAGATACATCATGGGACATATTTTAATAGCTACGAAGGCTGCAATTGCTCAGGGGTGGAAGTCTGCTAACTTGCCCAACATCACAATGATAGAACACAAGGTTCATAAGCACTTTGTTTTTGAAACATTGGATAGCAAATACTCCTCCTCTGCTAACTCCATCCATATTAAATGGTTTCAATGGGGAGAATATAGGGAAAAACAAGGTCATTCCACTATTTATAGGGTTCCTGTTGATTTAGGTGTTCTCTGCTCACCTCATTCAGATTCGGGGTAGTTCTACTCATCATTCCTTTAGTATCCTGTTTCTAATTACTTTTATGTGTATTAAAAGTTCTCTTTTTTGTCTATGAATCAAATGTTTGTAAGATGACCAATGATATTTTGTTTTGTTTTGTGCTATGCGATATGTCTGGCTTCCCCCTTTTCCCCTTTTTTTTCATTCTGTATCCTCATTTATTTTTCTATACTAAATTTTCAATAAAAACTATTACGGAAAAAAAAGAAGGAGCTGGATCAATTATTGACACAAGCTACTGACCAAGGTTTAATTAAATCAGAAATAAGATCAGCACTTACAACAGAATTTCCGATAATACCCTTGCTGTACACAGTCCCTAAAGTGCACAAGTCACTATTAAAGCCACCGGGTAGACCAATCATCTCCGCCCGGGGTTCTTTATACCAACCAATAGCAATATATTTGGATCACTTTTTGCAACAATGTGTACAACATGAAAAAACATACCTCAAAGACACAACTGATCTATTAAACAGACTACAGATGATTCCAACAATTCCGACTGACTCATTGTTATGTACAATAGACATGAAAAATTAATATACTTGCATCCCTCATCATGCCGGTCTCTCTGCTGTCCGTTTGCTTCTTACCAACAATCCAAGATATCAAGGACCAGACATTAATTTGTTTGTTACTCTTTTAGAATTGACATTGAAGAAAAATTATTTTTAATTTAATGGTGGTTTCTTTCTGCAGCTAGCGGGGTGTGCCATGGGTTCTGCCGTGGCACCCTCGCTAGCTAACAGTTACATGTTCATGGTTGAAAATGTTGTTTTCTTTTCTAACAGAGAAGTCATGCAAAATATATCTCTATATGTACGATATATAGATGACATATTAATTTTATGGACTAGTTCTCCAGAATCTTTAACATCTATTCTTGAGACCCATAATAATATGTCACATCCAATTAAATTCACTTATGAATTCAGTACAGAATCTATCCACTTTCTGGACGTATTAATTACTAAATCTGATACGGGTCTAAACACCATGGTGTATTCTAAACCAACAGACCAAAATAACTTCCTACAAAAGCAAAGTTATCATCCTCCAAGTCTCATTAATAGTTTGCCCTATTCTCAATTCATCCGTAGTTGTAGAATTAACAATGATAAAACAAAAGCAGAAGAGAATATTGATACTATGATATCTAAATTTGTTCAGAGAGGTTACGATCTCAACTTATTACTCAAACATAAACAAAAAGCTCTCACTGCCACACGCACTTCTTTATTGGAACCACAAAAGACAACTGTAAAATCTCAAGTATTACCATGGACTACACAATACAATACTGGTAGTACCTTGGTTAAACAACAAACACGATCATTATGGCCAATAATTTCCTCAGACACAGAGCTTCCAGCATTAGCTCATAGTTCAATTCTTCATTGTCACACTCGAGGAAGAAACCTTAGAGACATGCTGGTCAAATCAGATGTCACGTCACTTGATCCAGCTAAATCAGGACTTTTTTTTGACCCCCCAAACCAGGATGTTATAAATGTGCCAATTGCATGACATGCAGGTACATGATAAGTAGGGAGAGTTTTAATCATCCCCAAACAGGCAAGAAATATTTAATACACCATTTTGTTACTTGTACGACTAAATTTGACGTATATATGATCATTTGCCCATGTAGCAAATGCTACAATGGCAAAACAGAGAGAATGTTCAAGGAATACATGGCCCTTCATAGAAGTGCCATTAGGTTAGCACTCGAGAAGGGTCATGCTGGACAACCTGTGGCTAAACATTTCTTAGAGGCTAGACATAATCTAGCTTCCTTGAAATATAGAATCATTGATTTCATACCTCCATTAATCAGAGGCGGAGATAGATCTCTCCTTCTCCTACAAACAGAATCGCGTTGGATCCACAGGTTAGATACTTTGGCCCTCAAAGGGTTAAATGAGCAGCTTGGGTTGCATTGTTTTTTGTGAAATATATAAATCTCCTAATTATTCTTGACAATTATGCTGGTGTTTGGATTAGCATTTCAGCCCAACATCCACAGACTTAACATTTTCATATTTTTTTTCTTTTCCTTTTCCATTTTTAGGTCCATTTGTTTTTGTGCTATTATATTGTCTTTATTAGTCATATATTTAACAATTACGATCTTGATAGCTCATTCTTGTCATCATTTTTCATATTTTTACATTTGCTAATTATTTTTCAACCATACAGGCTTCCGTACTTGTTGTTCTGTGGTGGTGGGTGTCTCACATGTGTGACGTCATAGGAACCGTGCCTCCAGCGGGATCCGAACATCCGGTGCACTGGGTGTTAGTTTGTATAAAGTTAAGACCATTTTTTATGTATCTTTTGTATCCTGATGAAAATGCGTTGGCATTGAAACGTCGATTGCACTTAGTGGTGTCAGATTCATTTTGTTCAAGCCGTTCAGAGTGCCGCCAGTCTGTCATATATGTACTTGCTTTCTCCACCAGGGAGGCAATGAGGAGGGCACCGAATGCAGTTGTCTCAGAGTAGCAATAGAAGTGCCGGCTTCCCTGCATATATATATATATATATATATATATATGTATATACACACATGTGACACACAATATGTATGTGTGCCGCACTCTTTTATTTTGGATCTCACTATAGTGTCTAGATATAAAATCTCAGGATAGCTATTAATAAGGTAAGGTCTCTCTCATGTTAACAAGGGGTGTTTCCCTTTTGCTCAGTTCTAGACTCTCACAGTACACTCTTGATCTAAGCAAAGACAGAAGGGAGATTGAAGCTTTTCTGGGTAGTCATTATGCACACCCCACAGCACAGGCCACATCCCCTGTGCAGAAAACATTAGCTACACTCCCACAACACTAGTCATCCCCCTCCCCCGCTGCATGCCATGCTGGTCACATCCCCTGTGGCGGCACATGATAAGCGTTTCTAAATGTCAGCTCAGGCCCATGTGGACCTTAATCTGGCACTGATTGCAGATGTAAAAGTTTGTTTATGGAGAGACTAGTAAGGACATGAATGTGATAATAAAGTGGACACAGAGTACATGAATTAACATTATTTCAGTGTTTTGTGTGAGATACAGTACAGTAAATGCGTATTGTAAAGATCATGGGTGTAGCTATAGTGAGTGCAGAGGGTGCCATTGCTATGGGGCCCAGATGCTTAGGGTAGCCGCGGATCCATAAATTGGGCTTGGCCAATTTTCAGGCCTGAAAAGGAGGACTCATCATTCGCTATCTCTGTCTCTCTTTCTCATTAAAGTTGCACACTGATGTGATCTGTCTCCCACTCTCCTGCTCACATGCTCACAGATACTAATCAGTAAAGCCAGCACTGTTAGAGAGTAGGATTCTCCTTTGTGAAGCTGGTATTCAGATCAGAGATTAGGACTGTCCCAGAAAGGGACAATGTGTCTAAATTAAAAAAATCCCACTCAAAATGGAATGTCCTGGAAGTATCCCCATCAGAAAGGAGCAGGTTGGAGCCCCTGTATGCTATAATCTGAACTGGAGGCACTGTGTGGGATAATGAGTACTGGCAGCACTACAAAGTTGCATATTGTTAACTGGGGGATACTAAGAACTGTTGGAACTGTGTGGTATAATGTGAACTATTGCTTCTATGGGGCAATAGAAAATGAACTAGAGAAATATTATGAGGCATAAAATGAATGAGGGCAATATCATTTCCATGGGGGGTGCCTAACCCTAAGTCCCCCTGGGAGTCCCTAATCATAACCCTCCCCACAGGGGCTAAGCGCTCCCAATGCCCGGCTTACCTATGATCGGTATGCCGGGCATCAGGATTTCGGCTTGGGGCTGATGATAGGTGTTGCTATTTAGATGCCTATCATTAATACCATGCCGGGATTTCACAGTCAGGAAAGCAGTGGTCAGCAATTCGACTGCCGGCTTCCTAACTACTGTACATCCCATTTGTGTTATCTTGACAAAAAGACATTAAGCATCCTGAAATGTTGGTGTATCTGTAACATTATATTAACTTTTTTACTCAGTGGCTACTGCAAGATTTCTAAAGGGGGGGTTTCCAAATGCTTGATTTTAGAGTGAGTGTGGCCAGTCCATGAAGAGGGCATAATTAGCACTTATGCAGCTTTAAAATCATACAAAGTGTATTGTGTGTCCTAAATACAGCATATACAGGACCAACGATCACAGTAAGCCATTAAATGCAGCAGTAAGGTCATACTATCTGAGCTGAATGTTTTTCTTTCAGATGCGGGCACCATTACAGACCATTGGAGTCCAGGAGTCTGGGGGAGCAGCAGAAGAGACTAGCATGGCCCTGGACAAGTGGACATATATTTACATATTGGTCTCCTTATGCACTGGATAATGTATTATTATACAGTATTAATAATTATCCCTATTAATGGTCTAAAGCAGTGCACCCCTAACAGTGCATGTTTTCCAGATCTCCTACTTTTACAGGTGTATTTATTACTGGCTAACACATGGTAAAAGATCCACAGGTGGTGCTAATTATTTAATTTGTGATACTGAGAAGAACACGATGCAGCGCCAGTAAAATAATATTATATCACTATTCCTATTGAGGTTATGGAGTGGGCTAGGGAGGGGGGTTTCCAGGCAACCGGAATCCCCCCTGAGTTTGCCTATGCTACTATTTGCATTTAATATAAAACAAGAATCTATTAATGACAGCAAACATACATATTTATATACAGTGTATATATAGTTGAATGCAAACAGTACACACTAATATAAATGGTAAACACAAGAAAAAAATCTATTTACTGTTAAATAAAAATACATTTATATAAATGCAAAACCTTTAAACAAAGCTTTAAATAGATACAAAATCAGACAAATATGGTTCTGATATTAACAGTTACAAATACATTCTAACATATTATCGTATTATTACTACATACCTACCCACATCTGTCATCCATCCATTGCAATTTGTCTAGCTGGTGTGAAATTTACTTTATAGCAGATTGTCATTCTTTCACTACCTTGAAATTTACAGGGATTTTGTCAAATAAATATAATTGTCTCTTTAGGAAAAATATTACCTTTTTTAAAAAAAAAATATTAAAATGCCACTTTACAATATGCAACAACAGGCATGCCAATGTCTTACATCAAAGATGACCATGCATAGGCTACTACTGGCATCTGAGAGTGATGGGAAATCATTTAAAAAAAATGCCTTAATGACTGATGATGGATTAAGCTTCGGTTATGTCAACAATTAACCATCTAAACAACTAAAATTTATATTAATGTTTATACTGTATACCTGTAAATACTTTGGGTTGAAAGTTATCACAGTCTGTTTTTATAGGGAGGCAATCGGGAAGCCGACTGCCTAAATACCGGCAGTTGGCTTCCCGACTGTCTTATCCCGGCATGGGTGAAATGCCGGGCGTCTAGATATAGACGCCCGCATTTCCCCGATGCCGGGAGACGACAGTCGGGAAGCCAACTGCCGGTATTTAGGTATTCACGATCGTAGTGATGCCGGGCGCCGCGAGCGGACAGCCACAGGGGGGAGGGTTAGGTTTTGGGCTCCCGGGGGGGATTTAGGGTTAGGCACCCCCCCGGGAGGGTTAGGGTTAGGCTAGGGGGAGGGAGGGTTAGGGTTAGGCACCCCCAGGGGGGACTTAGGGTAAGACACCACCCCGGGGGACTTAGGTTTAGGCAGCGGGGAAGGGGGTGGTTAGGGTTAGGCACTTAGAGGTGGGATTAGGGTTAGGCACTTGGGGGAGAAGTTAGGGTTAGGCACCCCTAAGGAGGGTTAGGATTAGGGGGATTAGGTTAGGTTAGTGGATACTTACCTAACCACGATCGGGATTTCCAGCGCTGTCGGGCTTCCGCTGCGTCGCACTCTGCTTCTGACGGGCTGCCGCTGATGGGAATCGAACCGCCGGCCATGCGGCCGACGGTATTTCATACCATTTCCGTTTTTATATGATCTGTTCACTTTTTTCATTCACTATAGCAAAAAACTATTCTATTTTTATTAAATTTACAATACCATGTGTATAGTATCTTTTAATATAGCCTTTGCTGTCAGTGTCAACCAATCTCTATTTTAGAGCATGTTATCGCTTGAACCCTATTTGCACAAGGGAAGCTGTTTTGCATGCTATTATACTCCTGCAGGAGACTGTGGTAAGCAGCATGTTCTGAAGGGACATACATCTTATGCTTGCGATTCTCTAGAAAGGATGTGAGTTTTATGTCTATGGCTCTCAGAGCCTTACATTTATAGCTAGATATACTCTGGCTACACAGTATGAACAAAAAGCCATAGAGGAAAGAAAAATGTTGAGATTTTTTTTACTTTCCTCATTCTCAACACATGCACAAGGTTGAGTAAAGGTTATTTGTGTCTAAGCAGGAGTTTATCAGCACAAACACTTGTTTAAATAGGAAACACCATCTGCCGGCTTCTCGACTGCAATCTCGACAGGGGACTATTGATAGGCGTCAAAATCTTGACGCCTATCATTTTCCCTACACTGGGACCCCGACACCCATCATACCGAATGAAGGTAAGCTGGGTGGCGGGTGCAGACAGCCACGGGGGGGAGGGTTACGTTAGGAGCTCCCCGGGGGGGACTTAGGGTTAGGCATCCCCCGGGAGGGATAGGTTTAAGCTGCGGGGATAGGCACTAGGGGAAGGTTAGGGTTAGGCACCCCTAAGGGAGGGTTAGGGAGGGAAAGGGTTAGGTACAGTTAGTTTACTTACTCATTGGGATTTTCACTGGTGCCGGTCTGCCAGCGTTGGGATTTGAACCGCCGGCCATTGTTCCGGCGGTCAGTAATTCCCGATCCCCAGTCTGTATCACTTATTTTTTAAGACACTACAAACATATGTGGAGAGGTTTATTTATTTTTTTGAAATATCCATTTACATGTTAATCTGGATGGATTTGTGTTTTGACACTGCAACCGAATTACCTGTAATAATACCATGATACTATAAATGCTGTATAAAGTGAATGATTTTATCAAGGGAAAAGTTTGTTTCAATTATTAAAATGGCTACCTGAGATTTCACTGTCCAAAGAGTTGCCGCAAGTTATCCTGCAGTTGGAGTTGTCTCCTTCGTGGATCATTTGTTACAGTATCACAAAAACTGTCAAGAAGCTGAGAGAATCTGGTGCTAAGACAAAGTTTTGCCCATTTTGAAGACGATAATGTTACCCACATTTACCATGTGACAGTGCTTTTACATTCCATCTTTATTAGAATTCAAATGACCCACACTAGCAACGGTGGATATTATACAAGTGTTCATCAGACATTTGTCTTATTATCTGGAATTGACAACCTTATTCAGATTGTCTCCTGTTCAATGCAGACCGTGGACAGAGCATAACTAGATACGTAGATAAGTGTTAGTAATATTTATCAGCTCTATGGGCCTGATTCAGAATTGGGAATGGAATAAGATAGAGCAAGTAACTGTGTACCTGAACAAATCAGTGCAAGGGGTGCAAATAAAAACATACAAAAAAATAATAAAAAAATAAATACTGTAGTGTACATTTTTTTTGCATATAGGATAAATACTAGCTGCTTTTGCTTGTAGCCCACACATGCTAGACAGCTTTATTTTAACACTGCAAGTTAGATTTCAGTTTGGACACATCCCTCCCAAATCTAAATCTTTCTGCACATTTTACATATGCTCTACCTGCAGAGCAACATGGTTTTACCAAGATAAATCTGAATCAGGCACTTTGTGTTATATGGACATTAAGTGATGATATTCATCAGCACCTAATTTATACAAAAGTAGGTGAAAATTTAAATTTTCTCATACTTTTGTAAAAATTTTCAGGGTAATTCATTATTGCTGTAACGCAGGAGATATCACAGATACAGTATCTCCTGGTTACAATTCTCCCTTGATAATTTCCACAGTCCCCATACTATAGTATGGGGATGTGGAAAAAATGTAGTTCATCAAATTCTGCTAAAGCATTTTTTTTGGAACTTGTGTGTGAAACTGTACGCCATTCTGAGATGGAGCAGAGGCCCTGATACCATTCACAAGCAGCTGTTTACACAGTATCTTGTGCAGCAGAGGGATCTCTGATGTGTTCTCATACCTTCATTGGCTGTCAGCTCTGATCCCATCCATCCTCTGCTCCATGCTCCTGGCACACACAACCTCCCCTCTGCTCCGGGCTCCCAGTGTACACAGCATCCCATATGCTCCGGGGTCCTGGCGCATGCCTCTCATAGCCTCCCCTCTGCTCCAGACTGCAGCCATCCCTCTACTCCAGGTTCCCAGTTCACACAGCCTCCCCTTTCCTCTGGGCTCCCAGAGCATCCCACACACAGCCTCCGCTCTGCTCCGAGCTCCAAACACGCACAGCCTCCCCTCTGCTCCAAGCTCCAAACATGCACAGCCTCCCCTCTGCTTCAAGCTGCCAATGCATGCTGCACACATCCTCTCCTCTGCTCCGGGCTCCTGATGCACGCATCCTCCCCTCTGCCCAGTGGCTTTCACTACCCCATCCAAATGGCCAAAAAGTGTGGGGGGGTGACAGCTATCTCCTCAGGCACAACACATTTATGGCCACATAGCAAGCAGCAAGCAGGTGTTGTGGAACTGCAAGTCCCAGCAAGCTGCACCAGCCTGTCAGCTCCACAACACCAGCAAGCTACTTTAATAGGCAGCAGGGTGATCATATCCATGGAGGGAGCAAAACATCAGGGTGAGCACTTCCATGGAGCTCAGGGGGTGCATAATGCACAGGGGACATCTCGGGAAGTTGATGGTATTACTGCCCACAGAACATGCTACAAGCGACTGGCCCGGCATAGCCCCTCCAGCTGCATAGAAGTATTGAGGCTGGAGTCCTGCACTCTACAATAAAGTGTTAGGGGTACAGCAGCAGTAGCCTATAGAATAGTACACTGACAGCTCAGATAATGGGGAAAAGTATCACTTTTCCAAAAAGCTGACTCGGCAAAAAGAGCAGCTTTTCGGAAAGTGATACTTTTGTTAATGAGGCATAATGAATGCCTCCCAAACTTTGTTTGAACTCGCAGCAAGTTAAAATAATAATTATCAGTAGTGATAATTATGTTTTGATGAATAGACCCCATAGTACTGTGTTTTGGATACCTAGTGAACTATGGATAATTCTTCAAAGTGTTATAATACATACTTATTATTTCTATATTTTCTATTATATTTTGCTTAAATGTGATTGGTATTATTTAGTTTTATATATTTAAGTTGCAGGATACATCTAAAAGATCGAATTCTATGCATTTGGGTATCTATGGTAGACAAAAGCTGAATAGGATTGAGGATATGTAAGTATACTGATTTTTGCTGATTGGCTGTTTGATGACAGTCTTGTTCCTGGGTAAGTTACTGTAGCAGTGTGGTTTGTTCAGCTGGATCCATGGGCCAATAATATGGCTGAAGAGAGTCGTTAGATAGAGATTATATTTTGGCTTGTTTTCATGGGATCAGCCTCTTTTGCAGGAATTTTGCAACCAACCATCCTGCACGTTATAATTTTGTTGTGCATTAGCCTTGTTTTTCCCAATTTAGGGGAGGCACAGCATGGTGGGAGTATGCTGCAGCTCAGTGACTTTATGTGGTGCAAGATAACTTTGTTGGGGCACTTACCCTCGATGTCCATGGCAAATTTGTCCTGCTCCGTGCGAGGGGACCCGGGCACTTTTGTACGGAAGCACCTCGGATTGGCCCAGAAGGGAAATTAAACCCTTGCATCGTTACTGCATCTAGAGGGGGGACGTGTTAGTCGGCCTCCAAGTATTTGAGCAAGGTGAAAGCTGGAACTGAGCTCGCATCATCTCTTGCCACCCTGGTTAGGTTGATCAATTTAATTATAAATAAAAAGCTGTGATCTTTTAGCCAAGTTCTGATATCCGTGTCTTTATTTGTAGTTTAAGTTAAGTAAGCTAATCAAGGTTGTTGAGGTTTGGAGGCAATAAACCAATGTAGATCTTATGCATTTTATAAATGCAATCTTTATATGTGTTCTTAAAATACAATTGTTTTTATATGAGCCAAATTTAAACCTTGGATGAACTGCATAAATACCAACAATAGCATACAATATGAGAGGGTAGCTTATAAACTACTTGTGAATCACATGAAACCTACAAGTGTGTGATGACATTATTCACACTTACGATACAGAATACTCCCAATATTGCTAAAAGAATTTATTGTACAATATTTCTGTAGACACTGAACAAATCAATATAGTTTTAAATACACACTTGAATTTGCACTGCAGTGCTGTCATTTTGAATGTAAGAAGGTAAAAACTTTTTTTGTGTTAAAAACAAATTCAACCATAAAGAACATTATATACAGAAAAGGTCAACAATATGACAGATGGGTGTATTGATTGCAGCTGGCAGATTTACTGTTATTAGATATGGCAAGAGAGAGAAATTCAGCTTAGCAGAAAAGACATAGGTTTTGTGGATAGATGGTATAAGTGAGAAACATGTCATGGATAAGAACAGAATGGATATGAATTGTGATAGTTGCTCAAGCTGCCCAGATATTCCTATCCACATGCCTATGTTTGATATTTATGTCTTTTTATTCAAAAGTAATTGCTGAGCTTAAAGTCTGACCTTAAGCAAACAATACTACACACACATTTATTTTCATTAATGTTACAGATTTATTTTGCAGAACATGGAGGAAAAATCAGATACATTAAGCTGACTATCTGTTGGGAATTGCTATCATTTGCAATAATCAATACACACTTACACTAATAACTACATACAAATAAATATGCAAAGGCTTGTATTTGCTGAAATATTTGTCACAGTTTATTTAAAATATATTGGAGGGCCTGCAGGGTGAAATGTGGCAAAGTCCAGAATTCCTCTACACCAGTGGTGGCCAACCTGTGGCTCTTGAGCTGCATGCGGCTCTTCCATTGTCTTGATGCGGCCCCCTGCTGGCTCCCCTGACTGACACTGACTGCCTCCTCTGATAGGCGTGCAGCTGTTCAGAGGAGGCTCATCCTTTGTTGCAGCTGTCTGCTCCACTCTGGAGTATTATTGGCGATGTGGTGAAGTCACGCCGCAAACAGGAGGTGGAGCTCAACTTGTGACTGAACCTGCAGCCACGAGGAGGATGCAGTCGAAGATGCCAGGGCCTACCTTTGTGACACAGACAATTTGCAATAAGGTAAGAGCTGTGATGGGTTTTATCTTTTGTATTTTATTTGTGACATGTGGGGGCCTAGAATGACCCATGGAGTGGGAGGGAGTGTGGGAGAGGGTGGCTGAACTGGCGTGGCCCAGGGAGAGAGCAGGGGGATGAAGTGGCAAATGAGGGTCTGCTTTTGTGAAACGAGAGTCTACTGGAGTAACAAATGGGGGAATGGAGTGACATATGAGGGGCTGTTGAAGTGATACATAGGGGTTGCTGGAGTGGGACATGGGGGTTGCTGGAGTGACACATGGATGGGCTATTGTTTTGACACATGAGGGGCCACTGGAGTGACAAATGGGTTGAAGTGACACATAAGAGGCTGCTAAAGTGTCACAGGGGGGGGGCTGGATTGTACTACATTAATCCTTTTTTTTTTCCAATGTATTTTTTTTGTGGATGTGGCTTTTTCAGTGTATTTTATGTGGATCTGGCTTGTTTCAGTGTATTTTATTTGGATCTGTATTTTTATATTGTTCTGGCTTTTTCTTTTCTTTTAATAGTTACCTTCCATGTGATTGTATTACATGCTCCTACAAAAATCATGCTAACTAGCACAAGGCCTCACCCTTTTTTGCATGTACGCCTTCCATGCCTGCATGATCTTGGCTCTTTGACATACCTACAGATATTTTTGGGCTCTTTGTCTCTGACTGGTTGGCTACCTCTGCTCTACACAATCTTTGAGTCCTATATGGAGAAAGACACTGTATAGATAAATTATTACTATTATTATTATTATTATTATTATTATTATTATTATTACCACAGAAAATGGTGTTCAGCCTATATATGTGGCCAATATGGTCTGTATGCACTATGACATTGTACCTTTAATTTATTGAATTGTGCAAGAGGAATACAGCATCATTCTTACTAAAGAAAATCTCTCAACTGACACATTCTATAAATGTTTTATTGGGTTGATACCTACTGTAGGGCTATATTTACTAAAGTGCAGGTTTTTAGAAGTGTAGATGTTGCCCATCGCAACCAATCAGATTCTACTTATCATTTATCAAGCACCTTCTAGAAGATAATAGCTAGAATCTATTTGGTTGCTATGAGCAGCACCTAAAAACCCACACTTTAGTAAATATACCCCCTAGTGTCTGAGAAGGCCTTGATATATGGACAACATCAGTGTCATGCTCATCAAACCATTGAGTGACCTCATATGCTCTGTAGATGGGGACATTTTCAACCTTCAAAATTTATCTTCAATTAAAGCTCCATACATATGGAGCAACCAGACAATGATCAGATATCAGTATATCATTGTCTGAGCATCCTGAATGTGTTGGATGTTCAATATCAAACATCCAGCACATGCAACAACCTCCAAACAACTATAATGACCCAAGCCATCAAAATTGTGGCAAAAATGTTACCTTGCATTTTAGAGCCCAGAATAAAAAGGCAAATTATAATAACTGCAAAAGAACAAAAACACAGGGGGTGATTCAGAGTTGGATGCTACTGTATCTTTACTCTAATGCCATGGCTGATAGGATTCCAATTAAAATGCCCACCAGCTGCGGCATGAATCTGCCAATGTGCGTATGAAGATTAACTATTGGCACACCATTGGCCACACCATTGGACATTGGACCTGCCCTATAGTAGACCCAGAATGTCTGACTGAACATGGCCATTTTTACATACAGTCGCTGATACCCTCAAGTTACCACCCAGAAATGTCCATTAAAAGGTGGAACAGATACAACTGCATTTGTATCTTTTTATGGTTGCCCATCTGCAACTTTATGCAAATTCTGCTAGAAATCCCTTCCCTGCTGTACATTTGTGCATCCAAATATGCAAGGACTGAGATGCCAACTACTGTAGACACTGTAATAACATCTGGTGCATCTTTGGATGCCACCATTGGGCTCACCATCGTAACTTGTACCAGCCCTATGGCCAGAGTGAACTATTAAGCAACTGTGGGCCTGATTCAGCAGTGTAAGCAATAGTATACTAAATGCAGTCAATTGATTGTTTGCCATTGCGCATGCATACAAGCCACACTGTGCATGCGCAGTGATCGCATTGTAATTACGGAAGCACAAAGGAATCCATCACAAAGTGAATGACAGGCTGTCAGCGTTTGGGGGTGTAACAAGGCTTGCAGTTTCTGCAGCTGGTCAGACCTGCTGTAAATGCTGGATGATGGATAAATGTGCATCGATGGCACCGATGTTTATGCAGAAGTGCGAGGTTGGGCAGATGTGAGAAAGCAGCAATGGGCTTCTTTATGCTGGCTGAGCTTTGGCAGGCATTAGTATATGCACGTGAATTTGCAGTTGCGATCCATACTGAATGAGGCCCTGTGTACGCAAACATTTAGTGACATGCCCACAACACTACCATAACATACCCATAAGACAGACCATCTCTGTGTGGCTATTTAGACACATCCCAGTAACAACCCAGGTACACCCAGCAAGACAAGACCAATACATTTCTGATGCAATGCATTTCAATCACAACAGCACCATTTTATTTATTCTCTGTGCAATGCATGGAGGAGTATGTTGGTAAAAGACATATTAAGGGTGAGAAGGTGAAGGTCGAAGTACGGAGCATGGAATCCAGTGAGACAGTCGTAGTGTTGGTGTACTGATACATTAATTCACAACTTTTCACACACTATTCACATTTTTCACAATTTTTCACCTTTTATTATTGCATAATCCTTTTCTTTTTCTTTCTTTTCAGTTAATTTTCAGCATTATCACTATTTTTTCCTTTATAAAACTTTGGGTAATATTCCCTCTTCCAATTTGGCTGTGGGTAATATTCCCTCTTCCATAAGATGCTCTGTCACAGTCACGGCACTAATGCTTTAGGTACATTGGTTCACATATTTATACCACCATTAGGGTGGCTTACATTCACATGTATCATGTGAAATCACCTTGATTAGATATAGATAAGGTTACTTTATTATTCATTATTCATTTGTCATTTTTTATATTATCATTTCTTTATTATAATGTATGTTGCTTTCACTGTACATATATAATCCAATTGGACAATTTTGGGATCCAAGATACAATGTTTGGAATAATTTGTATCAACTGTCTGATAACTTGATATAATTGATATCAAATTTTAGATATCGATATATGTATTTTAATAGATATAGGTTCAATATGCCAATAATCCAGTGTTATTTTATTTTCTTTCCTAAAGTTCATATAAATGACATTCAGATTAAGACAAATGTATTCTCTTTGTTTATTATAGCTTTTGACTGTCTGACAATATGATTAATGTCCAGTGACAGGATATTGAATTTGAGAGATACATATACTCTCTATATTCTCTATATTTTAATAGATATATGCTTTATATGCTAGCGATTAAGTCTGGCATTTGACTTTCGTCCAGAGATTGTATGAATAACACTTAGTACAAGATCAGTACAGCCTGTTTGTTTACTATAGCTATTCTTAGCTAGGATTGGCAGTAACATATATCAATCATTTATGCTTTAGACTGATTGGTTGCTCATTGACTAGCAGATTATTGGCTTCAGGATCCTTCAACCATGCTAGCTGGATCATGATTCATGGAATCAATGGATCACTGGGCATTCCTTTGTGTGAACAAGCCTCTGGGCGAAACACACGTCATCTAGGATCCGACCAGCTGACCGCCAGCACGTTACCGCTATCGGGCAGCACCTCACAGATGCTGCACTCTCTACACTTCATAACAAGTGTGGATACAGAGCTCAGTTTGCAGCTGATCAGATGTTTGAATGCAGCACAGCACAGGCTATCTATCACTGGCACAAACACTTAACCAGGTATTTTTCTATCCCCTCTGGCGGTGGTCTGACTGATCTGGGGCGCATTTGGGCTCTGCAATGCTTTGGTAACAGAGCTCACCTAACACCCATGGATCCTTAACAGACACCACCTGGCTGTTGTTTCCATAGACACAGGTCTCCCCACTCTCTCATCACTCGGCTTGCACTACTCTGAGTGAAAGCAGAAGTGGAGAGACATTCTATGTGCCTTACTTTTTTCTTTCTTCAACCTGGTATTTATATATTTCACATATGATGAATAGTCATTTAAACAAGCTTTCCCAGACCATGCTGATGCAATGATGAGCTGCAATAATAGGTATTTTGGTTATCAGCGACAAATGTAAGGGTTCACTATTTAAGATTAGTGATAGAACAAATTTTTTGTTGCCGACTACATTCCATTTACATATCATTCTAAATGCCTATGCAATGGTTAATTAATGAATTGTGATGTAATGTCAATTGGTTTTCAACAGAAGATGTAAGGTCTCACCACTTGACAACAGTGGTATGTTGTATTATAAGTGCACTGTTGATTACATTTTCACTTGCCAGGCATTCTGTCTATACCAATTGTGACTATTTTTATTTTCAGGCACTGGTATGATTTATTAGAATCTTATCCTTATGGTGTGCATTGGATTCATCTTTATGTCTCTGTACCGATATTAATATCGAATACAATTTGGTCTGATATTTTTTGTAGCACTAGTGTGAGACAGAACAATTAATGTGATTTATATGATCCTGATCTACGATCTGTTTTCTGTGCTTGCCAGCATTTTATCCTCTCCATACATATGAGATGGTCATTTCTTAATAATTTCGCCCACACTATTCCTGCCATAGGAGTTCATTTTGTGTCTCCTCAGACAAAATTTAAGATTTTTAGATTATTGTATGTTTATTGTCATATTTGTTGTTTCTTTATATAGTGCCTCACGGAACTAATATTTTATGAGTAAAGTAATAAAATTGATGTTTAATTGTTACACATCATATGAAAAATCATTTCACTTGTCATCAGTTAAGAGTGCCCCAAAAAATAGTCTACTTGGCCTGCCTGTGCAAGGAAACTTTTTTCTTGAGTGCAAAGTTGGTTGTAGAGGTACCTGGGTGAGTATGGGTGTAAATTGGGTGAGTGTGCATGTGACTGGGTGAGTTCAGAGTAGTTGTGGGGATACCTAATTGAATGCAGAGTATATGCAGTGGTGTGGGTGCATGGTGGGGGAAGCGTGCATATATGGTTTCAGAGTAGATGCCGGGGTTCCTATGTGGATGCATAGGTGGGGGAAGTGTACCTGAGTGCAGAGTTAGGTGCAGTGGTGCCTTTATGAGTGCAAGGGCAGGGTGGAGAGGTGCCTAAATGGGTGCATGGGGTGTGTTGGGGTGCTTATGTGGGTGCATGGGAGAGAGGAGGGTGCCTATATGGTTGCAGACTAGATGTAGGGGTGCCTATTTGGGTGCATGGGTGGAAGGATGGTTGCCTATATGGGTGCATGGGGTGTGCAGGAGTGCCTATATTAGTGCATGGATGGAGGGAGAGGTGCCTATATGAGTGCAGAGTGGATGCAGGGGTGCCAATGTGGGTCTATGGGTAGGGGGATAGGTGCCTATATGGGTGCAGAGAGGGTGCAGGGCTATACAGGAGTGCCTATGTGAGTGCATGGGTGCGGGTTGGTTGCCTATATTGGTGCATGGGGTGTGCAGGGGTGCCTATATTGGTGCAGAGTGGGTGCAGAGGTGTCCAGGACTACCTATGTCAGTGCAGAGAGTGTGCAGGGGTGCAAAGGTGAGTGCAAGGGTGTGCAATACAAATAAGATCAGGGGTGACCTGACTGCAAAATGTGACTGAATGAAAGTGAAACTAGGGTTGGTGGGCTACAGATTTGATGTGTTTAAAATCAAAAAGGGTACATTACCTAAAAGAATAAGAAATGGGTCCAAAATGATCTCTCCCATGCTGTCTCTCCTCATCGAGTAGCAAAAGCTCTGCTGTGTCACTGTAATTGCCACAACAGAATCCAAATTGAACCAAACACTGCACAAGCACTCTCTCCATGCTGCAAGGTGAATCAAAATTGTGGCTGGACAATGCCCAATAAGCCCTTAAATAGTGCGTTAAATGGCGGGAATGGCAAAAAGTTAATACCCACCAGTGTGAAAACATAGTGGAGGATTGGCTGCTATTGAGTGAAAACTCTGGAAATACACCTGCAATAGAATCTCCCGTTAAACAGGTTTTTTTTAATGTGATAATCGCATGATAATGCGATGACCACATAAATACATATTTTTTATATATAACCTATCCGTATAGCCTTTATTTAAAGTTTTCTATTACAGACTAAACTATCATGAAAACTATTAATGCTTTCTCTTTGGATAGGTTAAGATTGTTTCTGCAGTCTCCTCTACATCTGATCTTGAATGATAGCTCTCAACTGCCATTGACGCTACCCTTCATGTGCTGGTTCTTACTCTGTTCTATTTTTTCCTATCAGTCTTGGTTCATTGTCCCCTATTACTATGCAATACTAGAACTTTCTTTGTCTATAGCACAATGTTACATACTATACTTTGGGGTTTATTTAATAAAGCCCAATCATGTTTATGCCCAAAATTTTAAAGAGCAAAGATTTTACTAGCAAAACATGACTTGTAAATGCATTCCCCTTTTAAATTTTGAGTATAAACACAATCAGGAAGAGTCAGGTTTTAGAACCCAATGCTTAGTAAATAACCTCTTTGTGTTGAAATGCGTCTGCTTTAGGGCATAGACTTCTATTGTTTATACAGTAAGTTTAATGTCATCTGTAGAGAAATAATTGCTGACTAGGGCATGCCCCAAACCAAGGCTGGTTATAAACTGGCCTCTAATCTGCTGTTTTCCAGTTGAAGGGACCATAGTTGGACAGCCAGCCAGTACTTTACCTGTGTTATTATATTATATTTGCTATTGGGATTTCAGATCCTGTACTTTTTGACCTGTGATAAGTGTATTAAACATTTTTTAAAGAGTACTGCCATGAACCCGGATTGACTCTCAGATACAGCAACCTGGTCAAGCTGGTCGTGATGATGGTGCACCTTGATTATTTACCAAAAATCTTACTGCTACCACAAAAGATAATAACAGGCCCTTTGCATTTCCCAAGCACATTATTAATATTTCATCATTAATTACACACAGGTATGTAGCATGGGCCTAACAGGCTCACAGGTTCAATAAGAATCACTGAGAATATGCTAGATTAAATGGGTTTAATCCGAAAAAAATTTCAAAGTTTAGTTACAAAAGTTATTAATAAAATGACATACAGATTAATGTGTAAACAATTTCAGAAATAGAAAATAAGTAATATAGAGTTCTAGGGCACTTATGACAGAGATGTTAAGACTTCTGTTATGGGGGGTTTCACAGATAAAAGATTTTGGTGCATCCACATCACTTTGATTGCTCCCCAATAAATGGATATTGAATGATAGGTGTCATGTCTTTTTATGGACATCCAATTCTTTTGTTCCTGATTAAACAGGGTCTCCCTGTCAGGTTAGTATGGCCATAGATCAATAAAGGAACCCCTGGGTCTTTGCAACAACATTCCTGTCATTTATATTTGACTGACTTATACTTATGGCAGGAAATATTTCAGATTCAGTGGTCTATAAAGTTATATAACTGTTCTCTCTGAGCAATGTATCACCTCTTCAGACTCATAAGGGTCCACCACTGACAAATAATCAATACGTGACAATGTTCTATGAGCAGCCGACAAATGTGTGTATGATCTATCAGAAGGACTTAAAAATCTTCACGGATCGACCAAATGGTGGGTAAGTTGGAAACGTGATAAGTGTTGCCAGCACACCAAGTGAGGCTGCAAAGGGGGAGCCGATCTATCCAACAATGCATCAGCAAATGTATTGAAGTTGCCTCCTATTATCAAATTCAGGATATCTCTGGTCAGCAAAAACTGAGAAAGATCAGTACTGAAATCTGCCCATGTGTTGGGAGCATATAGATTCAACAAAGTGTATCTGGTATTGCTAATAGATATATCTATAAGGAGAAAACTATAGAAGCTTTGAGTCTCTTGAGATATGTACTAACCCTTTTTCTTTTGATGGGGGTATTCAGGCCTCCCACATTCCATGAAATTATTTTAAGATAATCATCTGGAAAGAAAGGCGAATGTATAGTAGACGCTATCAGCCAATGCCCGCAGGAGAGAAAACAATCCCATGAGACATGTCACAAAAGATAGACATTTCCCTATCCCAGCCTTCAAGGGGGAGCCTCCCACACAGCAAAAGAAGCAATTCAAAAAACATTGTAGAACAAATATCACATTAAAAACAATACTACATGTATTACATGAAAATAAATGTACCACTGAGTCATCGACCTTTTCCTTCACCCTTCCAAAACTATCTGAGCTTTCCCGAATATAGGGTGAAGCACAGGAAAAAATTACAATGTTTATAATACTTACAAATATTAACACATTATATCATGACTGCAGGTCCCCGTCGGATGCCAACAGTATCCGGCAAGCATAGGAACCAACCGCAAGTTAAAATAGAGAAACAAGGGTGCAAAACATATTTCTTTTTGGGCTCTTCCCTCTCTCGTTTTGTTAAGGACGTTGGTTGGGAGATCTAGGAGGAGATCGTCTATGGCGAAAGTGAGCCTTGGCCTTGTCAGGGTCTTCAAAAACTATGGTATGGCCTTCTATTTTCACACGCAATTTAGCTGGAAACATCAGGGCGAATCAATGATTATTTTTCCTCTAGGAAACTGCAAACCGGAGAAAATGCTTTACGTTTTTGAGCTACCAAGGCGGAAAAGTCCTGGATAATCAATATACGGGTGTTGTCAACTTGCAGTTGAGGGGATTTTCCATAAACCTACAGGATTTGTTCTTTTACTCTGAAGTCCAAAAACCGGGCAATGACTGGCCTTGGACGATCCACAGCATTATCCCTTTCCAGACCTATTCTATGCGCTCGTTCAATATGTGGAGAGGGAAGATCAGAGGATAATCTGAGTGCTTGTGGTAAGGTTTTAGATAGGTACTCCATCAAACGTTGGCCTCTCACAGTCTCCGGAATGCCTATAAATCGCAGATTGTTTCACCTGTTTCTGTTTTCGAGGGCATCCATTTTTTCCACCAGCGCATTCGTAGAGCGAGAGCAGGTTTCAAGGCTATTTTGTAGGGAATGAATTGTATCTTCTGCGTCACTGAGTCTCTGTTTGACGCCAGATATTCGAGAAGTGTTAGCTTCTATTTTGGCCAAGGGCGAGTCCAGAAAGGTCTGAATTGCCTCAAATTTTTTATCAATCTGTTGCAGGAGTGTTCTGGAGATTACCTCAACCATGTCTGAAATAGACGTCTGAGCCACCACTATGCCTTGATCTGATTGAGAGTTATCATCCTATTAGTATTTTAGGGTCTTGATGATATCCAGGTTTAAGAGTGGCTGGATTCCCTTAGCAGCACTATTTTAGGATATTTGTTTTTCCTTTTTGGAGGGTAATTATAAATTCAAAACCTTAAAGTATAATCCGGCACTAATTTGTCATCTCCTTCTTTTATATAAAGTTATTAATAAAAGCTATAAAAAGTGTTGCAGTCCTATGAAGGAGGAGGGGCTAAGAAAAGTGAGAGATAAATACTTACTGAGAGGAATAGTGCAGGGAGAAAATAAATAGATAGTACCAGAGTGAAGAGTCAAAGAGGGAAAGATGGAAAAAAAACAGACGACTGCACAGCAAATCAGAAGAGCCCATTAAAAGACAAAAATTAGCATAGAAGTACACAGCAAGTCAGAAGAGCCCATTAAAAGACAAAATTAACAGACAGGTTAAAATCCATCTGTTTGCAAAAGTGACAGAAATCCATTAATATTAGGTCCTATCAGAAGCTGGATCTCCTCCACTGAATGGAATATAAGATAAATGTATCATTCCAAAAAGAAGGCTTAGTAACTAATAACTTATTAGTTAGTTTACCTTATATGTATTAAGTTACTCATAGGGATATTTCAACTATTACCACAATTATTCACATAGACTATAGTATTGCATTGCAAAGTATAAAGTAATTATCATCTCACACAGTAAATGTGACTTTTGGTCAGAATTATAAAGAAAGGAGTTAATGTAAATGCTAGTCAGTGTCACACCCCATTTTGTAAAGAGTTACTGTAAGTACAGTATATGTCAGTACATATAGTATGTTATGTGGTTGTTACTGGGTTATTGTCCAACTTTAGGTAATAGTGTCACATTTATGTATCTATTAATAACAATTTAATGTAAAAAATTAAACATTTCAGAAAATACCAGATAAAAAAAATGCTTTTAGTAATCAAACATGTGTTTATTTCATTTCTACAACAGCCCGAATAATGTCTGCCTATGAGGTCAAAGGGTGAAGGGTGAATGTTTCAAACTTCTAAAGAGTAGAGTAGTGTACAAGTATATAAGTTGTCCATAGCAACCAATAAGCTTCTACCTATCATTTTATAGAATGTACTTGATAAATGGTAGCTTGCAGCTGATTATTTGCTATCGGCAACTTCCTCACTTCTCTTTCGTTAGAGTGTTTGATAAATTCCTCCTTTCATCCTAACAGGCTATAACATACAAAACACATATATACAAAATTGTATATTTACATTCAAAGAATGGAAGAACAAAAGAAAAAATGTAGTGTAGTGATGCATTGTGTGCATTCCTTACTAAATATACTCACAGTGGCAGCTGCAATGTCTAGTCATGCATCTACGCTAATGATCCTTGCTAATTACAGTAGGGATATAGAATTACAATCTGTGTGTTACATTAAAATAGAGAAATTAAAACAACCATTTTACAGAACTATTATGTTCTTTGGGGGACTGCAGTTTCAATTGATGATAAAACATTAAAGCTAAAGGTTACTTTCATGCTTGAGTGGTGTATGTCAAAACACCTTATTTTGCTTCAGTTTGTATCATAGTAGTAAAACATAAAGCACAACAGCAAACATAAAGGAGAACATTATACACATATACAATATTCCCATTTACAGTTTTCATTTCCTATGGAACGTTCAGAGATTCAAAACTGATTTCATCACGCTCTATGAACACTGTCAATCATTTTTTAGTGCAAATGCAAGATAAAAATTAAGCATAAAAACTACATTAAAAAAAGCCTTTAATTGGAGTATATGATCTGTGAAATTGACACCTTATTTAAAGCCGGTTATTAGGAAAATGCTAGCTGCAGGATATTTTTAGTTTAATTAATCTACTGTATGATCTAATATGTGAATATACAAAATGATAATTAATTTTACTGCATAAAAAAGAAAAACCTTTTACCCTACTCTATGACAAAAAGCAACGATGTTTGAACTTTCATAGATATAAAGCATCAGATGTCTTTATAGCACTGGAGCCTCATGAAGTGTTCTACAAATGTGCAAAATAAAATATTTACATGATTTTGTTGAATTGTACATACTGGGCCTGATTCTAAAGGTGGGTATCCACTAGATGATATGCTTCATGAGCGATATCTAGTGTTTGCCCTTCAGTGCCGGTCTCAATGTTGTTAATGACATTGAGCATCCACACTGAATGATATCGTTAACGATATTGTTAAGTGACGTCACCCTCCGACATCCCCGTACTTGCAGAACCTGATGATATCATCAGGTTGCCCTGCAAGTACGGGCAATGAAAGATGTCGTCAATGACCAGCATGAGTGCACATCGCTGGTCATTGATGGCCAGGGCCGCAATCAGGAATCACAGGGCCCAGTACAAGTGGATCATGCAGGGCCCCCCTCTCCCAAAGCCCTGATGGCGCAAATGTGTGCTGAGTGATTTAATAAATGACAATTGTGCTTGCCGGCTATCCTTAGATTGTGGCATTGAACTTGGATGTGCTTCCCCTTCATCCATGCCTCTTGTGATCGCCAGCCAACGGCCATGGTTCTATGTAGAACATTAAGAAGATGAGGATGGAAAGACATAAGGAGTGGAGAAGTGGTAGATGAGGGGTCAGAAAGTTGTGGCATAAGAGAAAAGTGAATAATGTGGACAGATAGCAGAAGAAGATTGGGGAACAGATGGGATGGGGAGAAATATGGCATAACACAGTCCTGACCAATCTGTGACTTTACAGCTGTTGTGAGACTACATGTCCCAGCATGTTTTACCAGCTGATTGTGGGAGGGTATGCTGGTAGAACTTGTAGTTTGTGGATGCAGAGGCATTCATAGGGAGGGAAGGAGGTGCATAGGCACACATGGGAAGTGGGGAAGTGGAAAAGGGGCAATGGCACAATTTGGATTTGGAGTAGGAGGCAGAGGCACTTATGGGGATTGGAGGGGATAGAGGCACTCATGAAGGTGTGAGGAAAAATCACCCATGGATGGGGAGGGGCAGAGGCACACATACTAAGCTACATGGAGTTGACTATTGACAAATACAGAGTACAGACAGGGGAGAGAGACAGGGACAAACTTCAAAGTGGTAGGGAGGGAACATAGAGCTGCAGACAGAAGAAGTGAGATCCATGTACTTACTGGGCTGTATCTACAGTGTTATTTCTGAGCTGAGTGTGTCTGACACAACCACCTGATCTCCAGACTGCAGCATGGATCACAGATCTGCTGGGGGAATCCAGCACCTGACAGAACTAGCTTGTGTGCTGCTAGCGCTGCCTGGAGAGTTAATTAATTAATGACTCATCACAGCTTAGCTGTGCGATGATTCATTCATATAACTCTCTGGTAAGCACTATAGCAGCTTCAGCTGTCCTGTGTGACAGGTGATTAATTAGCAATTAAGTCTGCCTGTGTCCAGGCCCCTCAACTGTCTGGGCCCGGTACAGGAGTTCTGGCTGTCCCCGACCTGATGGCGGCGCTGTTGACGGCATACACACTGAAGTACATTGCAGACGATGAACGATAACAATATCATTATCACTCAAATCGTCCAATTTATTGTCTAGTGGATACGCAACTTAAGTCACATGTAATGCCAATGCAATTCTGTATTGTCACTGTAACAGAATGCAAACAAATTGATAATAAGAGTTTACACACATATTCTAAGCTTTTACATCCCTTTTTCCACAAGAGCAGCTATCATCACTGCTATCAGTACTTACTCCAACCCCATACTAGGTGCAGGAGATGCCACTGAGTTTGGTGTCCACTTTGCATGTGCACAACCCAGAATATAATGCAACTCTGGCTACAAGACCACAACACACCCATGGAAAAATTCCCTTATGTGCATTTGCATTGTTTCCACCCCATTGCCCATTTAGTCACTGCAGAAAACCGTATGAGATGCATATGACTTTGCATCACTTGTATGTTCACAAAGGTGTGCTATACTCCACTGTTGCAAGTTATCACACTGTGGTGCCACTGCTTCCCTAACTAGAGACGCAGAGGAACAGAAGCTGTAACAGATGATAGTGTAGGTTACTATGGCAAACCTGACCCAACCAGTGGGAGAATGTGTGCTAGGTCGGAATTGAGGAAGCTCAGGGCTGGCTATAGAAAAGGAAAATAAGAACCATTAAGTGGCAGCGAGGAGTTACTGTGGCATCTGACTATAGGATGAACATGTGCAGCCTGCTTGTGGACAATTTCTGGGCAGAGCCTGCCATCATTGTGTGACAGGCAGCAAAGACTGTTCAAATAAGCCACATCATTGGTGAGGTAAGGACAGAGGTGTTGCCAGGATACTCTGGTGCTGAGTTGCTGAATGCACTGTCAGGACAAGAAGGAGAGAAGTTTGTAGAAATTATTATACCTCACTCACAGTCCTCAGCATTAGAGAGGAGCATAAAGGGACTGTAGCTATAATTAACTATTACTTTAGAGATGTTCTCCATCGCATATACTATTAGGAATATCCAGATCAGATCGCATAAGGGGATGCACGTATACTAAAGAGCACTATGGAAGGTGCCTATTGTCTTTAAGGCCTTCAGCATAGATCCACCACCTTCTAACAATAACAGTCAGAACTGACATTCACAGGTATTTTTAATATATGAGAATATTGAAAACAATGAAGTTGAGAGTGAGCGCCAATAGTGCTTTATGATTAAATTAATATAAATAAATAGTACTCATTGATAAAATGGCAGTGTGTGTAAAAAGAATATGTGAACATTTATGAAAGTGCCAAGTGCAGAAACAACCTTTAAATTGATGGTGTTCAGACAATGCTAGGTGCACTTACTTACAAACCCCTTCAAAAAGTGCATTCTGCAAATACCAAAAAAATAAATAAAGACATCTAACTTAGAGGAACACTTCTCAACCAGTGCTTATTGCACCTACTATGTATAAACTAAATTATGCAGTGAACCACTATACAATATATTCTAAAAATACCTTTAATAAGACAAACTAAAAAATACAATTGACACCCAATAGTGATAAAATAAACACATTAAATAGCTAAAAACAAGCATGAGACCAAATTCATAATAAAGTAATTCCAGTTCATAATCTAAAAAGGACACAGGATAAAAATAAGTCCAGTTCATAATCTAAAAAGGACACAGGATAAAAATGGATGGTAAAAGGCTTATCTTAAAAGGATGGTAAAAGTTCATGAAAATAAGTGGATGGAGGCCCCAATGCATTTCGTATAGGCAAGAATTCTTCAAAGGAATATGGCTCAAGTGAGATGTTGCAGTTTTCATACCCCACTTATAGGGACAAACTGGCACCCATTGAATCTGATTATGATGTCATTTCCTGTTGCTAATATATATTAATACTGATTAAACTAATTAAAGAGCCATATGTAGCTATAGATTATTCAAGTACAGTATATAGCAAAACGCTGATGTCTAGTACCAAAACTCTCCCTGAGGAAGAATCATTTAATAGCAGTCTTTTTGTTTGGGCACTACTTCTGCCCTACACGTGAAACCCAGGGATGTGTGACTTCCACCTGTACTCCTTCTGCCGTGCATGCATGCCCCTCTCTTCTGCAGGTGTCTCTGAGCTGAGCCTTGCTTCCGCCCTTCTCTATGGTCATCGGTATACATGATTGATTTCTGCTCCTATTCCCTGTAGTGTGCATGCTCTATAGGTGTTTGTTTGCAACGGTGGCCATCTTTTAGCACATAAAAGCCTGCTGGTTACTTTTCTGCATTGTATTCTTTAGATGGATCCTTCTGATTCCTCCTGATCAGCGTGTACAACAAGACAGATGCACATGTGCATGTACCTGGAAGAAAAGTTGTAGTGACAGCAATCATTTTACTTCTAACTCATCCCCACAACTCAGCTTTCTTCTATTCTATGTCCCGGCACATCAACTTTCACAAATTCTGATGGTACAGTACATTTGATTATTGCAAAGAATGTTCTGGCAAATTTTTCACATCATACTTTCATTTAAAATGTAGATAGTAATAAATATTGTACTTAGTGCTTTGTATATAAATAAAAAAAGCTGCTCAACATTATATTAGTTTGTGACTCATCTGACTTCACAATCAGCCAGTTTCAGAGATGGCCACAGTGTTGATGTTTGCGCAATTGAGTATTTTTTTTGCATACTGCATATGCACGAAAAATCTGAGAACCCTCATTAGTACCGGTGAGTTTACGAGGAGACTGCTATTGTGAATGGAGTCACTTGTAATAAAGCTGGTGGCATGGCCAGCCATGAGCATTCCTGGGAGGTGACTGGAAGGTGGCGTGAAGTGTGCGCATAAGAAGGTTGTCTCATGGGCATCTTATGGGAGTGACAAGGGCATATCAGTGACGGCTGCATTCTCAAACGTAGAGTAGCAGCAACAGAGGCCATTTTTAGAGAAAGTTCAAAAGGAGACACTGTGCCAGCATGTGTCGATGGTCATCTCGATGATGTGCTGATGGTGATCTGTTTGAGTTCATCGGTAGATGTGCACTGGCCATGGATATTGCAAGTGGGTGCTTCAGGGCTTGCAATCTCCGGCGCTCACAAGTACACGTGGAAGAGGCTAATATTAGCATTCCTATATTATCACAGCAGCGAATCCGAAATAAATTACAGCCGCGCTGTTTTAGCACCCACCGCTGAATCAGGCTCTCTGCCTATAATTATATTTAGCTACAAAATGTGTGGATCTGTGCAAAATAAGCACCGCAAGGACTTATAGTTACTTCTATGAAGAAATATGATTTGTTACATAATACAAAACGTAGTACAAATTTATTGATGATTTTGCCACAAAATATTTTTTTTGCTCCACAGATAAAAAAAATCCTTAATTAACATAAAGACCTTGGGGCCTTATTCAGACCCAGTCGCAAGCGCTGAGCGCTCGCAAGCGGGTCTGTGGTGGCCCACAGCGCATGCGCACGATGGAGCCGGCTCCGTTGTGCACATGTGCGAGACCCAGCTAGCGACAGGCACTCCATCACTCCGGGTCTCGCACCAAAGGGGGCGAGCTGTCGATGTTTTGTGACAGCTCACCCCCTTTGAAGGGCAGGCCAGGGGGGTGGCTGCCCAAATGGAGGCGTTCCCATGAGAACACCTGTCATTTGGAGGCGGCCCCACTGACATCACAAGTGATATCAATGGAGAGCTTTCGGCTCTGTTAGAGTCGAAAGCTCTCTGGGGCTTGCGGCCACAAGACCCTACCACAAGGGTCTCGTCGCAAGCTCGATGGTCGCAATGGTCTTGACCATCGCGACCATCATCATGGCCACTAACTGTAGCTGTAGGTGGTCACCCACAGCTATTCGAGCGGCCAGGAGGCCATTCGAAAAAAAAAAAAGCCCGGCACTGATTCAGAGCGAGCTTTTCTGTGTGACCTACTTTTCTGGTTTAGTAAATGAATGGGTGCTGAATCTTTCTGAGCTATAATATGAGAACATATTTTAATTTCCGTTTATGATAAAAGTACGAAACAAAAAGAAGCCTTTGTCAATATTGTAGTAATTTATGATTATATGACTGTTTAGAGTGTAAATTTGCAGCATGTAAAAAAAGAGCCTCTCAGTACATTCCATCTATGCATTATGTTGTGGGACCCCAAAGGACGGTCGCGATAAATGATTTCTCTTCTGGCATATCATTGATTACTCAGCTACCATATCTGTATAAAATGTTCAGACAAGTCCAGATGGCCAATGACCCCTTTTATTAGTTTTCTAACAGTGTCATAATAATAATGGTAGAAACAGCTTGCTAAAACATTTTTTTCTCCATAACGAGGCTCTTTAATGCTGTAGCTCAAATAAGATAATGATGAGAAAATTGTTCCGTTGTTTGCTATTACTGGTATTTTTTTATATTAGATACTCCGTTCGCACATAACCTGCTAGAATGTATTTGGACTGTTGCATTTACATATGAAGTAAAAATTAATGGCATTTACTGAGAAAGGTAACAGAAAATTTCTTATGAAAGAATTGACTTTCAGCGCAACACTCAAGGTTACTGGCTATAAGCAGCTTGGCAGCCCTTCTTTCACAGTACACAATTTTCTCTTGCCAAGGCTCCTGTGAATCAGCAAGGTTTGGATCAGCACTTACATCATTCATTATTGGTGCCAGAAAGCATCAAACTTTATTTTGTTATTATTCTTTTTTTTGTAATTTCCTGTACAGATGCAATGTAGAAAGTATGTTCCCTCTATTTAAAGGACCTCTAGCCCTATAATTTTTATTTTATTTTTGTATATGTCTAGTATGAATGTAGAAAGATTGTCCCCCACGCTTATCCTCAAATCACGCTGATTAACATCATTGTGTTTAATCCGCAACTTTATACTTATTCCTTTGTGTCAAAAATACTAGTCCTAAATGCCTAGGACACTATAAGCAACTTTGTATGTGGCTACAATATGAAAAAGATGCTAAATTCAGGAAAAAGTACAGAAGTCTGGGAACTGTTATCCGTGGTGGAGTTTCTAAATAGCACCAGATATTTTGCACCATGTAGTGCAAAGAAATGGGTTTACTGTGGGCCTGATTCCGAGATGTACGGTGTTGCAATTGGAGCTGCGATTTCATAGGCTGCAAAGGAATGATTGTCAAACAGCTCCCTCCCCTAACAGCACCAAGATGCCCACTGGATCCATCGCAAACAGCACAGCAACTGCGTATACATTCCCAGCCAATAAGCAGGTACTCCGATAATTGGCCATGTGAGTAATGGTCATCCAGCATGGGCACCTGTACTGAGATGCTGGAGCCATATTATGTATGTAGGAGATCAGCTCCCAAAAACCAAAAACAGCACCGACCCACCTGCCTTTTACTGACCACTCCCCTGTTTCCTCCCCAAAATGGTTCCTTCCTGTTAATTACACTGCGATCCTTGAAGATATGCATGCAGTATCACAGAGGAGGCTTGGCACATGCGCCTTTCGATGCATGCACAGTTCACAGATAATAGCTCAGCTGCTGAATGATGCTCTGTATAAGGACACATCTGTGCTTAAAGATCTAGCCTAATGTGACTGGATGATATTGCTCTGCCAAGTGATCACAGATTTTTGTTTGTACAGTACAGTAGGTAGAGGCTGTTACCAGAGTGAACTTGCTAGATCACACCTAGGGATTCCCTCTCACCATCAGTAACCACTTGTTTCTGACTTTTCCCAACTCATAGTGGGTGGGTAACATACTGCCACCACCAGGCTCCTACACCAGAACCTGGATCCACCTACAGTACTTCTGGGTATGTGTGGGCACGCTGCTGCAATACCTCCTGATTGGTGTCAGCTAATTCTAACTGGTCCCTCACTATGGACTAGTCTGTGCTGGGTAGTTGACATATGGCTTAAGCATGGGAACACTGGGCTCAATCCAGGACAATCAAGAATGAAGTAACATTTGGTACTACACTTGTTGTCTCAGGATACAATAAGATGCAGGCATCTTAAAGAAAGATGTTTATTACTCAAATGTCTTTAAAAATATAAGTCAGTTGCTTAAGGCGCTTAGGGCAATCAAAGCATACTGATATTCTGATATATACGGATTTGTGGGAAGCATGTGCAAAGGACAAAGTGGAATGTGACAGAGTCAGGGAGGATATATGTCATGTGGGAACCTTTGAAGAGGTTTATTTGGGAAGTGGAGACATGTGTTTGAGCTTTGGAGTGCATGTGGGATCTAAGGGCTTGTAAAGTCTGCGGGCATGTGGGGCATTTAATGGCAAGTGGAGGATCTGAGTGAATACAGGAACAGATCCTCCATTTGGCAACCTAGCTCATACTAGGATATCCCAGTGCCACCAAAAGATAGCAGCTTGGGGCCTAAGTAAGCTGATCAGTTTTCTTTATTATTGCGATTTCTTTTGCCAGAATACTGTTACCTGGTGGCTAACACATCCTGTGGAACCATCCAGCAATATTTTGTGGATCAGAGATCCATTCCTTTCCATAATCATCCCTTCTATATCCTCTTTAGCTGACCTCCACCCATATCCGCCAAGGTGCACATTCTTGGCTTGCTTTTAATTAGCATGCAGGTACGAATATGCCTGCATTCTGAATGGATTGTAAATAGAATGTGACTATATAAGTGACCTAATTTGTACGTATCTATGTAATTGCACCTCCCTATTTTTTGCTCTTTAGAAGAGCAGCTATCATCTTTATCATCAGCACTTACACTTATCCCATGCTCGTCCAGAATGCATGAACATAGTGAGTTATACTGGCTACAAGCCCGCAACACACCCCATCACCCATGAGAAGGCTCTCTTGCATATTTTCACATTGTTCCCACCAGCTGCCAGCCAGAAATGCTTATCTAGCATCAGCAAAGAAACCAGCACTTCATAAATGATGCTTACATAAGGAATTTGTTTATTAGCATAAGCCAACATACAATATCAAGTCATATCAGACCATTGTTTTCAAATATTGCTTCTAATTATATATATATACTGAGAAGGACATGTGGGTCATTTTGGACTAAGTGGGAGATTTGAGGGAAATGTGTTTAAATTAGTAAGTGGGGACATAGAGGTAATTTTTGTGCTGTTGTGCTGATGCTCAGCTCTTGAAGTATGTCAGGTTACAGTATCTATCAGTGCTCTGGATCAACATAGCAAGAGAGTATTATAGATTTAACTGGAGGAACATGTATATATTTTCATCCATATAAACTATGAAGCTATAGTTACAGATAAGTGA
Organism: Taudactylus pleione; assembly: GCA_031769625.1. Lineage (NCBI taxonomy): Eukaryota > Metazoa > Chordata > Amphibia > Anura > Myobatrachidae > Taudactylus > Taudactylus pleione. Next base: position 3,489,383 of record JAUIMM010000036.1, read on the forward strand.
AATGATTCACCAATGAGATTTGACAGATGTCAGATGATACAGACACCAGAAACCAATCTGAAAATTTGTCTGAACGGTTGAAAAATACTATTTGAGAGCATGCACTGATAGGGCATCATTGTGTTTGTCATTGAGCACAGTTTTATTTATATACTTTTAGCTCACTGAGACATTGCTATTGTTATATGACATGATCACTAACTGCAGACATTGGCTTTAACCCTTTTAGTTGCTGGGAAACAAGGCCAGTGGAACACTTCATGAGGTTACACTGAACTTTGTCAGTTGCATCAGGAATCATTTTTTATTTTATATGCTTTCCAAGCTAACTTTGTTCCATTTCAGGATATATTGAATTTATTTTGTCAAAGTAAATGAATATATATTTTTATATTTGGAAATATTATAATAAGGAGAAAACAAATTTTACAATTTTATGAGTTTTCCCATGGAATGAATCCATCATTTGAAATATCCTACTTATTTTATTGTGACCAAAATTTACAGGTATAGTATGGTATGAGTGTACTTTTTGAAGCCAATCTATTTGTCCTGGGCCATAGAAAAATAGACATACAGTACAAAGTGTTTGAGTGGCTGGTTTTGTTTTACTTTGAGTTTATCCTTTTAAAATGTTATAAATTCTTTGTTTTACACTTTGGGCGGGATGTAATAGAGTTCGAGTTTTTAGATTTTGCGAGTTTCCCGGAAAACTTACACATTTTGTAATCTCGACCAATGTAATAGAGAGCGCGATCCTGCAAACTCGCATTTTTCCAAATACACATTTTTCAAACTCGCATCCAGGTGTTTCCCCAGGTTTTACATACAACTCGTGAAATGTAATAGGTTTGAAACTCGCACATAAAACATTACCATAATCGCGCCAAAAAATAGACCAAAGTGACAATGGAGAGTTGTATGTTAAAAATTAAAAAAAAAAATTAAAAAAGGTTACAAAGGAATCTTTCAATCCATAAACATATATAAATATGCATATAAGTGTAAAATCACCTTTTTAAAGTGTTTAAATCAAGCCCATATTCGATTAGGAGCCAAAATTGTTGACTTTTTTCAAACCCTATTGTGTGCTGACAAATGTTCCCTGTTTTTTTGCATAGACTTTTCGCCCTCGACAAAAAGTCTTGGGGATAAGTTTTCTCCCCGGCGAAAAGTCGGGGATAAGTTTTTGCTACGGTGAAAAGTCTTGGGGATAAGTTTTCGCCATAGTGAAAAGTAACAATCTGTGTTTTTTTTCCCCGGAAACCAACTTTTTGCGGCTAATTAAATACAAACATCTGTTCCATTTAAATATAGTTCAAAATAAACAAAACAATCTAAGTATAGTTTATAAAGAAAGACAGACACAAATTTATTTCAACTTACTTTTCTAAACTAGTAAGGTATCAGGAAAAAAACCCACAAATTATAAAAACAACCAAAATTACTGTGAGGCAGATGAGCCTCTACCCCTCCCTGACCCTGTAGTCCCCCCCCCCATGTGTACGGGCACTTCGCCTTGAGGAACTCATTGGTGAGGCCCTTTGGGAACTGGTGGCAAGTGAGCTGGGTGTATATGCTGATGGCACTTCCCTAAGGGCCCTTTGTGCCACCAGCTCCATTTGTAATGCCACAAAGGCCTGTGTTTGCTCCCATATGGCAGCATTTTGGTCTGTGGCAGTCTGTGTTAGCTCCACTAGATGCCTACTGAAGTCACTAGCCATATGGGTGCAGGTCCCCATGGCTACTGCGGAGGTCCTATTTTGCTTCCTGTGTGTGATGCTGTCCATTCATATTTTTTGCATCTCCATGTACTGCACTAGTGTTGACGGAAGGTGTGCAGGAACTGAGCCAGCTCATATGCACTGGGGGTGGGTGGGTGGCTGTGCTGTTTGCTGTGTTGGTGGCTGTTGGTGTTGTGCATGTGGATTTTGCCTTGTTGCCTCTACGGGACTAAGAGGAATTGCTGCCTCAGCCTCCTCAGACGTGTAGGCCACCAAGCCAAAATGACTTCCTGGGACCCTAGATTCTGATGTTGTGGTCTGCCATGGAGGCACAGAAACTCCTGATGATCTTGAAAAATTAAAATATAATATAGTAGAACTAAAATGCTTAAAAGTGTGTTAGGATTGGAGTTTGAGTTTCACATATTTTTTTTAAAAAACAGGTACATTCAGTAGTGACTGCAATAAAGTGACACAACAGGTGTATCAGCATGATAAATGCTACATTACAGTGGCATTGCTTATGACACTGTAACGTAGCAGTTGGCATGCAGATACATCCGCTGTCTATCCAAAAATATAGTTATGCCGCATATCATTGGAATCAGCAGAAGCTGCTTGTGTATTCTTTTTCCATTGATGTGCAAATAAGACACATTGTTACAATTAAAATGTATATAATATAATAAAAATAACCATAACAATTATAAGGCCTGTTTAACATGCAAGGAGGCTATGTATGTGTACACATCTCTATCATTACCTTTTAATTAAAACTTTAAAATAAATAATATGTGTAGAACATAATTTCAACATTTTTATTGTTGTAGAGTCCTCTTTTTCTTCTTTTCTTTTTTCGTTATATCCCAGACTTTAATTTCACAATGCTAAGGTTAATTAAGTAATGTGACATTTTTATAATTTCAAAAATTACAAAAATAAAAAAACTGTTTAAGTGTGTTTTTATAACATTGGATTAACTCACCAGCCTGCTCCATTGACCTTTCCATGCAAGGTCTTTTAGGAGTTCTTGACCTCCTTGGTGCAGCAGCTGTGTTTTAATAAAATAAATAAAAAAATTAGATTAGACAAAAACAAATCAATTTGAAACAATGGCCCATATTGAATTGGAAAGGACGCAAAAAGGGCACCTGCCAAAACTGAAACAGGTGAAAAATCCTGTCAGATTGGTGTAAAACAGCCTGACACCTCCCCCCCCCCCAAAAGATGCACTGACATGGGAAATCACTATGAGTCGTATTCAATTTGATTCGCACCCGCGATACTTTTCCGCCTGCAAAACAGGCGGAAAGTCTGGGAGGCGGAAAAGTATTGCGGGTGCGAATCAAATTGAATACGGGCCAAAATTGAAAAGGGCCTAATTATGGGAGTGCCTACAGGTGCGTACACACTACACCATTTTAAAAAAAAAATGGGATCTACAATAGTTTTTAAAAAAAGACAGTGAAAAGTAGTAACATTTGTTTGCATACTCACCACGATGCCTAGGGGTTGCAGGCCGGTCAGTGTCTACAATATGTGGACCAGGAAAAACCTCAGGAGCAAAAGCCAGCCTCAGCTCCTGTTCATATGGAGTGAAGTGAACTCTCACTGCTCGTCCTCCTCCTGTCATGCATCGCTGCCTATGCTCCTCAGCCATTTTCTCTTTTGTGTTCCTTTTAATATCATTATAGCGCTTTTTGATATTTTTAAGGTCACGCCGGTATTCACTCACTGCATTCGCCGCGCTGCAGACATCTTGTGTGACTGTGCCCCAAGTAGGTTTGGAAAAACAGGTACTATTGCATGGACCAGAGCGCAATTTTTATCATAACTGAAGTGTATATTACGCCCAGTACGTGTTTTCCCAGGGGCTGGGGGTGCTTCAGCCTCCCCATCCTCAACACTACCCTCAGCCTCAGATTGCAGCTCCTGTGCTTCCTGCTCCACACTCTCCTGCTCCTCCACCTCTTCACAGCTCACCTCCTCACTGCTCACCTCCTCACCAATAGCAGGTTACAGTACAACCTCCTCCTCTTCCTCCTCCTCCTCCATCCTGGCCACACTCCTTGCTTTTCTGGATGCCATGCTGCAGCACAATAACAATACAATTGTAGGCTTTTTTTAGACTCTCTCTCACCATTCCTTCACAAAACTCCTCACTACCTTTCAAAGGACAAAATGGAGGATAGGGGTTTATAAAGGTGTGTGAGGTAGGCATCAGGAGACTTTGGAGGGCCAATGAGTGACTTTGTTTAAACTCGACAGAACAGTAAATGAAACTCGCATTCCAGTTGGTCCAAAAAAAACGCATACTTCCGGATCTGTATTCTCACGCGAAATCGCAAATTGGTGAAAAAATCGCACCCCATTACATTGCAAGAGTTGTATGGGAAACACGATCAAAACAAATGTGCGAGTTTATAAATGACTAAAAACTCAAACTCTATACCATCCCGCCGTTTGTGTCTGATACAGAGGTGCACGCTAAGTGCACAGAAATGATGATGTTCTTGTAGTTGAGCAATTATATTCTACATTTTACAAAATTTTTGGAAACCGCTACAATGCATGCATTACCCTGTGTATGCACAAATGCGCTGTTGCATAAGTGACCACCAGTATCAAAACTGGTGTGGGAAAACCATAGGCATTCCTGGATGGTGACTAGGAGGTGGCCTGAAGTGAGCACAAACAAATCTGTTGTGTAGGCATGTTATTGGAATGTCATGGACATGTCAGGGAAAGCTGCTGCTTTTCCAGATACAGAGGCCATGTGCAAGTGTTGAGGGTGCACGTGATGGTGTGCCTGCAGTGCTGCAGTATGCATGGGCATTGAAAGTAGGGTTCTCAGAGCTTACACATTCCACTGCATGCTAGATCAGGGGGAGGGTGAAACTAGCATTTGCATATTATTTCCACCAGGGCTTCACAAAAAGATGCAGCCATGATGGCGACTGCGTGCATCTCTGAATCAGGCACTTTATGAAAATAGATGAACTAAAGCAAAATGATCAAGGTCTTACTAGACCACTATCACCTCTCTCTTGCAAAAATAAAAACACAGTTGTTTATATCACCGTTATTTCCAGACTTTCACTGGGGTGCCATTGTCATACATGTTTTTAATTTGAACCATTACTATGGGGTAGATGTACTAAGCCTTGGAGAGAGATACAGTGGAGAGAGATAAAGTACCAACCAATTGGCTTCTAATTGTCATTTTTCAAACACAGTCTGTTAAATGACAGCTAGGAGCTGATTGATTGGTATTTTGCCTCTCTTCACTTTATATCTGTACAAAGCTTAGTCATCTCCCCCTATATCCTTTAGCTTTTGAAAGCCACTCATATGTCACTACATACATAGTAGTTCTACAACTATAAACAGTAAGTTTATCAATGTTTCATTTTTTCTCTCTTTTACATATATGTAAAAAAAGTAGCTTCCACCACCATCCTTATTAGTAGACATTGAAAGCCCCCACCCCAAAGACACCATCACCAGAGGCACCAACACCTGGACCATATCCAGAATCCCAAATTCTAGAACAGCTCCAGTCAAACAAGGTTGCTTTATGGAATTCAATAACTATCTCATGGAGATTCAGAACCAACAACTGGCAGGGCAGGAGAGACAAATGGATGCTTGGTCATGACACCTACTACCAGGGCCAAACAGATCTTCCATTGGTCATGCATTTATTACATCTAATATGTGGGATTTAACAAAAACTATTAGGGCATATCCTTACAAACTTTGTATGGTGGTGTTTTTTAAGCCTCTTAGGGCTATATTCAATTTGAGGTGAAAAGTCCGAGCTCGGACTTTTCGCCATCATCGCTGTTTTTTCAGGGATAAAGTATCGGGCGCGTGCCCACTTATCCCCGTATTCAGTTTGGTTCCGGCAAAAATGGGACTCGGCAGAATGGTAAGTAGCGAAAAGATCTGTCAATTTTTGGGAAATCATCCTGGTACCCCCCTAAAGATGTCCTGACATGGGGCATCACTATGGGTACCCCTGTTTTGGCCTGCGGAAGGTAAGTCAAGTTTTTAAATAGCCGCAGCAGGTGCATAAATGCGCTTGTGAAGAAGGTGTGAAGAATAGCATTTATCTTTTTTTTTTTAAATAGCTATGCCCGTCAAATTTGGGGTACATGAAAATGGGTGCAAGCATATTTTTAAGTCCCTAAAGTTATCTTTTAAAATTCTTTAAAAATGCATCTGCCGCTGCCAGCCACATTCTAGAAAACACCTGCCGCATACTTGGGGACCCCCAGTGAATCAATTTTGCAAGTTTAAAACTTTGTTTCCCAATATTTTTTTTTCACTCCAAAAATTAAAGTACATTTTTTGGGGTGTACTGATGATATTTTTTTATTTTTTGACACATTACTTTTATAGGACCCTCCTAGGGCTGCAGGCTATTTTTTTAAGCCTGCACCCCTAAACCCCAATTCTGCGATTTTTTTTGCCATGTATTAAATGGAGAAAAGGTATCCCCAGTTTTTAACAAAGACTTTTTGCACCGGCGAAAAGTCTTTGAAATTTAATATGGGGATAATTGAAATAGGTGAAAATTACATAATTGGCGATAAATTATTGTGGATAATGGACTTTTCACCTCTAATTGAATATGGCCCTAAATAGTATTCACTAAAAAAATAACAGGTGACCGTGATTTGTAAGTTTCTTGGTCATTAACCCTTAAATCTATAATTAATAGCCCTTGCATTTACACATAATCCACCATGGTCCCCTTTATATAAATCACTGTTTACTGACTGGCTTGAGCGAGGGGCCCGTGGTAGAAGTTGCAGGTCCTTTTATTTCCCCTTAGCTTGTCTTTAACAGATGACTGCAATCCTGTATGGCATTTCTCTTTGCTCTCCAATTTTTTGATTTATCTTGTCTACACACACTCTGTACTGCATGCATGTAATTTGTTTTAGTTTTCACAGTTTGATATCAAATGTTTGTTATGTTTTGGTGCCTCCTTCTGGTGCTCTGAGCATCTGCTCTACATTTTTGTTACGTTTTAGTGCCCTTCATGTGGTGTTCAGGATGCATTCGGTATGATTTACCGCCGGCCACAGCCCGACAGAGGAGGAAATCCCGATCCTCATAAAGGTAAGTATAAACTATCCTAATGCTACCCCCTAACCCTAACCTTCCTTTAGGGTGCCTATCCCTAACCTCTCCCCCTCTAAGTGCCTAAACCTAACCCCCCCCTTCCCCACCACCTAAACCTAAGCCACCTGGGGGGGTGCCTAACCTCACCCTCGGGGTGCCTAACCCTAACCCCCCCTTCCACTAGCCTGACCCTAACTTCCTGGAGGGGTGTAAAACCCTAAATCCCCCTCGGGAGCCCTAAACCTAACCCTCCACTCCCCCTGCAGCTGTCCGCGCCCAGCATCCTTTCAAATGGGAAACCGGGCGCCGGTCTCCTGGCGTCTGTAAAATGACAGTTGTCTAGATTTAGCCATTGCTGGGATTAAGCAGTCGGGAAGCCAGCTGTCGGTATTGCTTCCGCCGGCTTCCTGAACGTATACCGTTCAGGGCATACTGTATGCTCTTCATTTTTGTTACATTTTAGTGCCCTCCTTGTGGTGTTCAGGGCATTTTGTTATGTTTCAGTGCACTGCTTGTGGTGTTCAGAGCATCTGCTCTTCACTTTTGTTATGTTTCAGTGACCTCCTTCTGGTGCTCAGGGCATCCGCTCTTCATTTTTGTTATGATTCAGTGCCCTACTTGTGGTGTTTCAGTCTCCTGCTTCTGGTGCTTAGGGCAACTGCACTTCATTTTTGTTATGTTTCAGTGCCTTCATGTGGTGTTCAGGGCATATGCTCTACATTTTTGTTATGTTTCAATGCCCTCCTTGTGGTGTTCAGGGCATCTGGTCATCATTTTTTAATGTTTCAGTGACCTCCTTGTGGTGCTCAGGGCATCTGATCTTCATTTTTGTTATGTTTCAGTGGCCCCCTTATGGTGTTCAGGGCAGATGCTCTTCATTTTGTTACATTTCAGTGCCCTCCTTGTGGTGTTCAGGGAATCTGCTCTTCATTTTGTTACATTTCAGTGCCCTCCTTGTGGTGTTCAGGGAATCTGTTCTTCATTGCTGTTATGATTCAATGCCCTATTTGTGGTGTTTCAGTGTCCTTCTTCTAGTGCTCAGGGAAACTGCTCTTCATTTTTGTTATGTTTTAGTGCCTCCATGTGGTGTTCAGGGCATATGCTCTTCATTTTTGTTATATTTCAGTGACCACCTTGTGGCGCTCAGGGCAAATGCTCTTCATTTTTGTTATGTTTCATTGCCCTACTTGTGGTGTTTCAGTGTCCTGCTTCTGGTGCTTAGGGCAACTGCTCTTCATTTTTGTTATGTTTCAGTGCCTCCATGTGGTGTTCAGGGCATATGCTCTTCATTTTTGTTATGTTTCAGTGACCTCCTCCTGGTGCTTAGGGTATCTGCTCTTCATATTTTGTTTGTATTGATAAATTAAAGCTTTTACCAAAATCAATAAAAATTACAAGATGCTAAAAACTTATTTGAAATCATGGTTGTAAAGCTTGAATGTAAGAATGCAAACAGATAAATATAGCAAAAAAGCTAATTAATTAAGCACATTCAGCTGAAGTGGGCAATCTGCAAGCAAACAATCATAAGCCAGTCAATAAGAAGCTACTCCAATTCTTGCTCCAGCTCTTTCCCACAGCAGCTCCTCTCCATCTGTTACACCATGAAGAGTGGCAAGGATATTTCCATCAGATACGGGCAGTCAACTAGACTAGTGGTGTATAACAAGGATTTGGTATCCATTAACCAGGACTCTACTAGATGGGTGAAGGTGATGCACATTGCTTAAATGAAGAGGAAGTATAATGTTTTATGGATTTGGAATGTAACATGTATTTCAATGCCAAATTTGTCACAATTATAATACACTTTAATTTAACGGATGACTGCTTAGAATCATAGGGGGAAATGTAATAGAGTTTGAGATCTAACAAAGGGTTTGATTCAGACATGCTCGCTAGGAAGTGTTTGCTCATAGCTGGCCGATTTTCACATTGTGCGCATGCGTATGCATCGCAGTGCACGTACGCGAACCAGTGCGAGAGATCGGGAAGTATTCGCTCACTGCACATAGAAAACCAAGCAAAGTAAGTGACAGGAGAAGCCATTTTTAGGTGGGGAAAGGGGCTGGCCACTGGAAACGGGGGAGTGGAGGTGCAAACGCAGGCATGCCTGAGCATCTTAATGCCGTTTCAGAGGCGTGAATAATTAATAGGTATTATTAACAGGCAGCGTCATAGTACAGTATAGTATAGTCAACTTTAAGCGCTGCATTTGCTTCTGATGGTACCCATGAATGCTACCACCCCACCTTCATTTACATTCCCCTGAGACTGGGTTCAGTTGCTGTCTCATGCTGCAGCCAAATCGAACTCCACAAACTGCTGGATATGACAAACCCACACACTCGAGCGAAGGAGACTCTGTGGCTTTTTGCAGATCACTCTATCATTTTTTAATTTCTAATTAAGTTTAACATGGTTTTAACTTAAAATGCGGTCACCATTTATTCTTTTTTATTTTTTTTCTCCACCTGGATGTTATACTTCCACTACTTGCACACCCTGCCAGATGTAACCTACGCAGTGTGCCCCAGATGGCTGCTTCGGATGGTTCATTCTTGGGCAGGGTGAACAAACATATGTATCCATTAATTCAGTGCACTTCATTTTTCAAATGTTTCAGTCACCCATAAATCTTATGCCAGAACTGCAGCACTGTTTGCTCTATTTACTAATCCCTGTTTTTTAAAATGTACTTCCACCCCACTGTATGATATACTGGTGCTATACATCCACTGAAGTGCATCCTCCATGGGCAGAATATACTTCATGTGGATCTATTCACAAAGGGTATATCATACTGCCACAAATGTGTCAGTTTTCCAATATATTCCTTGGGTCCTTGTATGGTTTATCACCCACAGTGCAACCTTCGTAGTGCGCCCACCATGGCTGCCTCACGTGGTACACTCGTGTATGGGATGAAAAATACATGGACCTGACTATTATCTTGAGACCCTACTCCTAGCATCAGGATGCTGCAACCACCCATTTTGGGTCATCTCTTCTAGACATATCCTATTCCACCCAGGTTAATCCTACGTAGTGCGCCCAAGACGGCTGCCTCATGGGTGGAATATATAACCCATGGAAGTTATTTCCCAAAATGTCTGCAGCAACCCTGCAATATGCTTATTGTGCTCTCTAGGTTTCGGTTGATTTGAATTATCTCGGTGTGGTTTTCTATTTTTTTGCAACACCAAATCCTTGTACAATGTACCATGTTTTCTGATGTCTGTAAAGCGACTTTGAGTTCTATGGGAGAAAAGCGCTATATAAATAAAATAATAATAATTATTATTATTATTATTATTACCCATTGTACTGATGATTGCATACACTTCCTGGAGATGACGTGCTCAAGTGGGCATTTTAAGACAGGCTGTAGGGCATCTGCATACACAAAGTGATTGCACGCCAAGATATAGTGGGCGTGCTTATGCCTTACCGTGTGATTGCCTGCCTTGCTGGGTGTGTGCAGGATTTGCATAAGCTGGGTGTAAAATATTTTTTGTGTGTGTGCATCAGCAACTTAGCTGCGCTAATTTTATTTGGTGACACTGCTGGCCAGACCGCAGTTTATCATCCACATATTTGTGACTTTGCAGGTGGTGTGTCTACTCTCGGCAGGGGTGCTTTGTTGTCCATTAAAAAGGGTTGCTGTCTGTGTTGTTCATCAAAAGGCTGCTGCCTCATTCAGGGGTGCTCTTCCCCATTGTAAAAAAAATATTGTTCAGTGACACTGCCGGTCAGACCACAGTATAAATTTGTTGATATGGAGGACAATCAAATGAGAGGAGAGCAGGAACCACATACCAGTCTTGCAGCTGCTGCTAGCAGTCATGATGATGATGCAAGGCCATCAATGTCATCTAGAAAGGTCGATGCCCAAGAGCTTAGGTCAGGTCATTTAAAATCAAACAAGCAATGTTTTACAGTGTTAAAGAAAAAATAAATAAAAGATAAGTTCGCTGTAGAGAGAAAAAAAATTGGCAATATGCCATTTACTACACAAAGTGGCAAGGAAAGGATAAGGCCTTGGCCTTTATTTATGACTGGTGGTTCTGCATATTATGATGATGTAAGCCCTTCTCCCTGTAGAAGTCTCAAAAAAATGTTAAACGCTAAGGCACATGAACCTACTGTGTGCTCAGAAAAGTTACAGATCCCAGAGGAGAGTCGAAGTGTGTCCGCGGTTGCCATGTGTGAGTCTGACCTTTCTAATACTGTACTTGAAGAGGATCCTCCTTCCACCATTTGCATGTGATCTGCAAATGTGCAGATGAGCAGCACAAATCAACATACTGACATAGAAATCGAGGCTGCTTCTGTGGAATTGCACCAGGAGGGTGAGGAGGATATTTCTGTAGTTGGCATGAACAAGGATGATGAGGATGTTGATGCCAAGGATGTTGTTTGTGTAAATCAGGTAACAGTTGTTGCCCATGGAAAAGCCATTTGTCATGCCAGGACAAAAGACGAAAAATCCACTTCTCATGTGTGGAATTATTGCCACCCAAATCTAGACAACAGTTGTCAAGCCATCTGTAACATTTGCCAAGCAAGAGTGAGTAGAGGTAAGGAACCATCTAGGAACCTCCTCCCTGTTATGTCACTTGCAGCACATTCATCAAATTCCAAATTGTTTGCAAAAATCAGAAACTTTGGCTAAAAACGTAACAATTAGTCCAGCTTCACCAAGCTGCTGCCTTCTGTCTGTTAGATCCAAGCGCCTGCAATCTCCACCACCAACACCTGCATTATCAACATCCTCAATCGTGATCGGAAGTATAGTAGTCCTGCTGCATCCAATTTCATAAGTATGACTGACTCTTCTCCTATCTGTGATTACTCAGAAGGATCCTTGAGTGCTACAACTGTTGCTGCTGCTGGGGGTGGATCTTTATCCCAGAAGTGGACCAAGAATACTGCTACTAGAAGTAATTTAAAAAAACAATTGACTATTAAACAATCCTTTGATAGAGGAAGTAAGTATAACAGCTGTCACCCATTTGCACAGCGGATCACTGATGCCTTGATGGCTGTGCTTGTAGTAGATGGTGAAATAATAAAAAGTGAGGATGATAGTTTGGAGGAAGTGCAAAAGGAGGATGAGGGGAAAATTTGTGTCCTATCTAACGCTAATGAGGATGTTGATGATGAGAATATTGTTTGCGTAAATCAGCCACCAGTGGCAGCAGTTTTTGCTTGTGATAAAAAGAAAGCCAGAAAGCCACGTCTTGAGTGTGGAATTTTTTTAATATAAATTTTGACAACATTTTGTGAAGGCATCTGTACCATTTGTAAAGCCAAAGTTAGTAGAGGAAGGGACATTAACCATCTAAGCATCTCCTCCCTGTTACGTCATTTGCAGCGAGTTCATGCAATTTATTTAACAAAATTATAATAATTTGTAAATTAATAACAAGCAGTCCAGTGTCAGCTACCAGCAGTTTGGACCAGCACATGCAATCTCCACCACCAACACCCTCATTGTCAACCTTCTTCTTAATGATTAGAGGTAGTCCTTCGAAAAAATGTTTTGTGGGGACCCAAACAAACCTAGGACTTCAGCTACAAAATTATCAGTCTTTGTCGCTAAAGTGCTTGGTTTGTTAAACTGTGCATGTCCTTTATAATATCACACATAAAAGTATGTGGGAGGGCCCAAGAACAATTCCATCTTGAAACTCTTTTCTTTACATTTTGCACAATTTGGGGCATTGCCGACTGACATTATTATAGTTTATTAAACTGCCATCCTGTCTGCCACTGCTGTGTGGCAATGTTTCATAGATGTCCTATATTTTTTTAATCTGCTGTGAGTTTGTACCGCTGCTCTGCCACTTACTTTAGCTAGCCAGATCACTACAGCCTTTGGACTATATTTGTGAAAAATAGTGAAATCAATATTGTGAGCTGTGAGGTGGTTAAAAATGCCTCAAAATTTTTGTTATTAAGGTTGATAATACTGTAGGAACAAAAAAAAACCGACATTATGTGGTTTTAGCTATTTATATAATTTTTTGGAAAAAAATACAGATCCAAAATCAAAACACGCAGGGTGGTTTTATAAAACCAAATCCAGATCCAAAACCTTGAAAGAGATACAGATCCAAAACCAAAACACGGGGTCGGCGTATATCCCTAATCATATGTAGTAAAGCGTGAGAGCATGAAAACTTGCATGAAACTTGCATCAAACCTTCTCACCCCGGAAAAACAGATGGTGCCAATGTTAAATATACAACTTGCACAATGTAATAGCACAAGACTAGTAAAGAAAAAAATTGCAATTAAATAGACTCATTTAAGGCTAGCAAGTTTAGCCTCAGCAGCAGCGTGTTTGTCATATGCCTGCACAGAATGAAAGTGTTAAAAACATGGACTAAAATGACATGGAGCTTCCCCACAAAAACATACCCAGCCCCGGGCCTTGTGAGCTTGTCCTGGTTGTTAAAATACAGAGAAAATATGTAGGGGTCCCCAGTATTTACATCAACTAGCACCAGGCTCTGTGAGCCGGCACTGGTTGTGAAAATATGGGGGGGAAAATGAGTAAGTGTCCCCTGTATTATCCACAACCAGCACCTGGCTCTAACTAAAGGTGCCCACACACATAGCAACATTTTACACGATTTGGCCGATTTCGACGAATCATGATGACGAATCGGGTAAAAAAAGTACAAATCGTGATGCCGATGCGCGTCCCCGCTCGTCGTATATCGCATCTTCTGATCTGCCATGCTGTAGGGCAGATTAGTCAATCTGGGATACAATGCATTGGCTGCAAGATGGATCTTTAGTCAGATTGGACATTTTTAACTCCAAATCGTGATCACGACGGTAAGGGAGCTCCCGTGAAAGTTCATGAGGAAATTGGCCATAAAATCGTATCGTGAGGACATCGTTATGTGTGTGGGCACCTTAAAATGGATGTAGTGTCACAGAAAAAGGACACACCTGATGGGGTCCCCCTGACAAAGCATTCACAACCACACACTAGTCAGCCCAGTCCAGGGATCTTACTTACCGACTTTTCAGATGTCTTTTGTGGGAGCAGCTGGAGAGGACCTGCTACTCTTAGGTTCGGGAGGCGGGGCCAGGCTATAGCCATCATTAGGCCCCATCCCCTCTACATTAAAACCCCCATGATTTGTGGGTCCGTGATGATGGGGCGGGGCTAAATGAACTGATTTCTGTCTATAGTCCCCTCCTTACGGACCTGCAAATTTCTTGGAAAATTTCCTCATCCTGCCCACTTCACTAGGAAGTGGGTGCAATTTGGGAGATCTAACTACACTTCCGGGAGTATGGGGGTTTACCTGAAAAATCAGGAGCCTCCAGTGACTCTCAGGAGAGTAGGCAAGTGAAGTGGGGACTCCCCAATTAAAAGGTGCCCCTGAGTAGTTCCTAGGTCCAGGCTGATAGCCCGGGGATATCCTCCACACCCCTGGGCAATGAGTGTGGAGTTCATTGCATCAAAAATAGAAATATTGTCCTTTAGAGGGAACTAAAGATTCCAGCAAGCCTGACTTGGAGAACCACAAGTGCCAGCACACCCAGGCATTAAGAGTCTGCTGGTACCTGTAGACCTCCTGTAAAATAAATATTAAGACAGTACACCCACACACCAAGTGTTGTAATATTTTTTTTACATACTATCACTCACACACCCAGTAAATACGTACTTAGCTTTACTCCCCGGTGCCGGTCAGTCCTCTTCTACAAGCAGTATCCTGGGTCTTGACCAAAAAAAAAATACCATACTCACTAACCTCTTGGTTCAGATCCTCTTCGGTCCATGTAGAACGTTCATAGGTCTTGAAAAAAATAAAAAAACCTGTGCCCACCGGACTTAAGGTGGGCTCAGATTCATCACGGTTCACAATTGCAACACTTTATGCAGATTGGCTGATGGTGCGTACTGCACATGCGTATGCACCGCAGGTCAGCATTATGATCGCATAGTAATCACGTACAAAGCAATCGCAGAGTGAGTGAAGGAATGTTAGCATTTGGGGGTGGTGACGGGGGAGTGGATGGAGAAATGCAGGCGTGCCTGCCGTTTCAATGCCGTTTCCTGGGTGTGCATAAATTAGCCACTGTGATGGCATATGCAGCTTGCATACTCACTGCATGAAACAAGACTTGCAATTTCTAACACAGGTTAGACCC
The DNA here is from genome assembly GCA_031769625.1 of Taudactylus pleione. Lineage (NCBI taxonomy): Eukaryota > Metazoa > Chordata > Amphibia > Anura > Myobatrachidae > Taudactylus > Taudactylus pleione. Next base: position 3,504,421 of record JAUIMM010000036.1, read on the forward strand.
GCTGTAATTCTGCATGAGGGGCCGATGTTACTTGATGTTACCAATGTATACGCAGAACTGCGAGTTATTACGGATGTGAGAAAGCGGTAGCGATCGTCTCTATGCTGGCTGAGTGGTTGCAAACATTACCATATTTTTGCAGCACAACTGCGTGTGTAATTGCAGCAGTGATCGCAATAGTGATCTGTAATGAATCAGGCCCTTAGTACTGTACTACACGATTAAAGCTTGAGCTGCGGTCTTTTCCATTGAAATCTATGGGAGGACCATTGATTGGTTGAGAGAGTCGAGCAAATGGTAATTTTTGGCATACAGCACAGATGCAAATTTAGTTTTACGGAACTCAACCAAATCTGTTTCCAGGAAATTGGCTGTCGGGTGACAACTGGGCTACATCAAAGCAAGCGCATGGAAATGACATGTGGGAGGGTCAAGATGGTTTAAAGAATGGGAAGTTGTAAGAACCTGTAAACCTGGCTTCATGTCAATTTAGTAATGATGTACAGGAATCTGTATTTGCAAAACATGTTGCAAGTCACTAATTTTTGGAAAAACCTTACCTTAGTCAATGATGAAAATTTGAAAGTGTTTCAAAAACAAATGTTGTAAGTGTGATTTACTTACCCTAATTTGATAAAACTATACACTTAATTATTTGGATTAAATCTTTATCTGCAGCCCCTCTGATTAATGACTTGAATGCCTCCATTTTATCAGAAACAGTAGTGAAACAATAGTTATTGATGTCTATCCAGCTGCTATGGGGCCCAGCCGCAGTTCCTAATATATAATATATATAACACAAGTTGACACATTAAGCTTATGTATGTTAAAGTTATTGATGTAACCTACTGGTATAACCTGGGTGGCTGCAATAGGTACCAACGAGTGTAAAATGGAGGTTACTCCACACAGGGAGACCCTTAACTAGGATTGCTGGCTTATTGGTAACAGCAGAAACAATGGTAACACACTTGGTTAAACAGCGGTATGCAGTATACACAGTATACCCAGCAGTGGTCAGTGGGCATGATTCAGAGCCGGACGCTCTGATAGAGCGCTTGCTCTGAATCAGGGACGTCCATCTTGTTTTTCAGAGCAGCCTCCTGGCCACTTGCATAGCTGTTGGTGACCACCCACAACTATAGCAAGCGGCCATGAAGATGTTCACGATGGTCAAGACCATCGCAACCATCAGTCTTGCGACGAGACCCTTGTGGTAGGGTCTCGTTGCCGCATAGCCGAAAGCACTCCCACTGACATCACTTGTGATGTCAGTGGGGCCGGCCCCAGACGGTAGGCATTCCCATGGGAACACCTCAATCTGGGCAGCCACGCCCCCGGCCTGCTCACCAAAGGGGGCATGCTGTCACTCAACATTGATAGCACGCCCCCTTTGGTACGAGACCCGGAGCAACGGATTGCCCGTCACTATCTGGGTCTCGAGCATGCGCACGACGGAGCCGGCTCCGTCGTGCACATGCGCACTGGGCCACCATCGACCCGCTTGCGAGCGCATCTGAATCAGGCCCAGTATATACAGCGGTGGTCAAAGAGATGGCTATAATGCCTATAATAGGTAGCACTTTCAGGAGCTAAGGGCCTGACAGTTTACATACAAATGTGATATCTGGGAATCTGCACATGCATGAATGCTCACAGTTCCTCCTTATCCATAGCAAATGAACATGCTGCAGCATTTGGGGACTAGACAGGGGTTGGACAGTGGGACAGTTCTACAAAATAGGGTTGTATTTCCACCATTTTGTAGGCGTGCCAACCTCAGCTGGGCCAGGCTGACCAGTTTTTACAGTCAGTCTGTGTATTTTTTGGCTTCTCTGACATAATGATGGCTGCAACCATCGTGACCATCAATCCAATGCTGCTTCTTCAGATGCAGCACATGGATCATAGATGCATGCAGGATGCATCTATTTCCTATAGACACCTCCTGTGGCACTCTACACAGTGCTCATGTGCAATGATGTCACTAGGTTTGAGGTTGCAACTCCAGCTGACTCAGAGTCCTAGTGCCCAGAGTGTATTGCAGAGAGGATGCCGTGCAGGAGCACACTCTACTACAACAACCCCTCCCGCCTCGCTCAGGGCTGATTCCTGTCACACAAACATGTTAAACTTCACATTTTGGAAAAGCCTACCTGTAACCAAAAGACATGGGGTTATGCTACAAAATAAACATGAAGCATTAACACGTCAAAAATATTCCAGTCCACATTTGTTTAGTAACACACTTAGGAGATGTGAAGTTAGGGCCTGATTCAGAGCCGGAAGCTCTGACCAGAGCACTCGCACTGAATCAGGGCCCTCCTCCATGAAAATGGAGCGGCCTCCTGGCCACTCGTATAGCTGTGGGTGTCCACCCACAGCATATGCGAGCGGCCAAAAAGATGGTCTTGACCATCGCGACCATCGGACTTGCGACAGAGACCCTGCGGTAGGGTCTACCTGCCACAAGCCCTGGAGTGATTTTGGCTTTATCAGAGCCAAAATCACTACCACTGACATCACTAGTGATGTCAGTGGGGCCGGCTTGAGACGGTAGGTGTTCCCATGGGAACGCCTCCATCTGGCAGGCACGCACCTGGCACGCCCACCAAAGGGGGCATGCTGTCAATCAACATCGACAGCACGCCCCCTTTGGTGCAAGACCCAGAGCGATGGAAAGCCCATCGCACCCCGGGTCGTGCGCATGCGCAGTGGGGAACATCGACCCGCTTGCGAGCGTACTGCTGCTCGCGAGTGGGTCTGAATGACCCCCTTAGTCCTTATATCAGTATCATTATCTTCATTTGCTACAAATATAGCACTAACAAACTTCTTCTCCACCAACTACTTGATAAAGTGATGTCTAATAGCTATATGCTTTTACCATTTATGGTGCTTGCTGCTGTAGGACAAGTCAATTGCACCTCTGCTGTCACACTCTATGTTGATAGTCTCATTCTGACTCAGAAGGGATAGATTTACATAGATTTAGATCGATTTAAAGTCAAGGAACATAGATGTTGTGTTTCTGAGACTGAATCATACATTTACTAATACTTAAAAAAATCAATAAAAAATTGTCTGTTAGTAAATTTATGATTTGGCCCCAGAAACACTGCATCGACATTGTTCGATTTTGGTTGATTTTAATTAACATTGAACTGCAGTAAATGTACCCCAAAGTCTCTTTTAAACTACTTTTAAAGTATTCCTTGGCAGTTTCTGTAAGTGCCATGTACTCTGCCTCAATAGTGGATAGGGCAACCATGTGTTGCCATCTGCTTGCCAAGCTGATGGCTGCACCTGCCAGTACAGATATCCTGTGTATGAATGACAGTCATTCTCATGTGATCCCCAGTCTGCATCACAGAAAGATTTCAATGCAGAGTTCCCAGATTCTAAAAACTTTAATTTCAATTAAGTTTAACCCTTTAGATATTTTAGGATTCCTTTAAATGCAATTCAGTGTTGATTCCCAGTATTAATGACAAATTGACTTACTTAGCTTTCTGCATATGAAATGTCTGGGCAAGGTCCTATGCTTGCATACATCAGACTTCCAACAACACTCTGATAATGAACTTTTTAATTGTTCTCTGTCTTTGCCTCACTTATTAGGGACATGGTTTTTGTGAGTTTAGTGCTTTTGTCAATGGGAGTACTGACTAATTTTGCATCTATCATTGCATACAGTAAGTATAGCTTCAATATATCCCTGTAAATCAATTTTATTTTTGAACAATAATTTTTATTGAATTTTTATTCTTTTCTTGTAAATCAATTTTGACAGTTCCTTCAGTCATGTTTTGTAAGATTCTTAAGCCTAACAGGTGATGTGTAGGCTCTAAATCTTTCAACTTGAAATACTACTCTGTGTGCCTGCTAACAACAGATAATCCACCAGCTGAGCACTCGTAACTGGGTCAATGGTAGCCCACAGCGCATGTGCACGACGGAGCCGGATCCATCATGCGCATGCGCGAGACCCGGCTAGCAACGGGCACTCCGTCGTTCTGGGTCTTGCAACAAAGGGGGCGAGCTGTCGATGTTCGGGCCAGGGGGTGGCTGCCCAAATGGAGGTGTTCCCATGAGAACGCCTGTCATTTGGGGGCAGCCCTACTGACATCACGAGTGATGTCAGTGGAGAGATTCCGGCTGTTAGGGCCGAAATCTCTCTGGGGCTTGTGGCCATGAGATCCTATCACAAGGGTCTCATTGCAAGCCTGATGGTCGCCATGGTCTTGACCATGGTGACCATCATCATGGCCGCTCGCTGTAGCTGTTGGATAGCTGTACAGCTATGTGAGTGGCCATGAGGCCGTTCTAAAAAAAAAAAATCCGGACCTGATTCAGAGCGAGCGCTCTGTCTCTGAATCAGGCCCTTAGTCCGGTGTCTGTATTCAGCAGGAGTCACATCCAAAATTCATGCAGCAAGCAGTACATAAGACTGCATAATGCTTTGGCAGGGGAACTCCATGCTGTGTGTCTTCCAGCTATGGCATTACAGCCCCCGGCTAATTCTACCTGGTGCTAGTAGATGGAAACTAGGAGGAACTCCAGGTCAGTTTTTCCCCCAATTTTCCAGGATCAGCCCAGGCCAAAAGTTCTAGGACTAGTTAAAGATCTAAAAAGCATGCTTGGATCACAGTGATCTGTGCATGCTTCTCCTACCTCAACTATCTCAAACAGGTCTATTGTATGGGAGCATTTAAAGTTGGATTGGAAGTAATTTTAAGTTGATTTCTAATACAACTGTTAGTAAATGAGGGGATCCTGTAGTCTTCTATGGGAAAAGTACCAATGCTTGGTCGATGTTTGGACGATGGTCTATCATAGGTGATTTTATAGTCGATATTGCCTTTAACAAATCTCTGACTTGCAAAATTGACTTAAAATCACCTATAAATACACCATAGAGCCGAAATCAATCTTTAGTAAATTTACCGCTTATTCTCTGAATTTTATAAGCTTTTCATTATGTCCCATATTCTTTATTCTTTTTCTCTCTTTGCAGTATCCAAGCTTGATACAATCTACTGACTTGGGGTCCAGCTTACATATTTTCTCCTTAGGTATGTGTGCATATGCTCTGCACCCAAACACCCTAAGATGAGGCTTATTTGCAAACCACGCCTCTAGTTGTGTTTTATTTTTCACAGCTACTGTGAGTGCACAGTTCTTTAAGTATGCTGCGGTAGATTCTGCTTCAACCTAAAAACACTATTCTAGACCAGCATCTCTCAGCATAGTATGCTCTCTCTCCACCAAGGCTGCCATCAGAAATTGTGGTGCCCAGAAATGAGAAAATAGGCTGCCCACCCCTGTGTTTCTGCAACTCCAACCCCACAGTGTCTCCCCAGCCAGCACCCCTTCTGTCTCTCCTGCACACCTTCTGTCTCTCCAGCCAGCCACTGCATGCAGCCCCTTACAGCCCACAAACACTTACATTCTCCTGTGTCTTCTGGCTGCTCCTCTTCACACTGTGGCAGGTTCCTCTGTCAGTTGTAAGGCTCACGTGATGTCATGACATAACATGTGCCTTGTATCAATAAGAAAAGAAAAAAACTTTATTGTACCAGGCAGCCACAATCCACCCCCACACATTTCACATTGTAATCCCCCTACATTTCCCTCTCTCTCAGTGATTCCCCCTTCTCTTAGTGACAACCCCATATATTCCTCTCTCTCTTAGTGACCCCCCACGTTCCTTTCTCTCTCTCTCTCTCTCTCTGTGATCACCTTCACATTCCCTTCTCCCTCAGCAATCCCATACAAATTCCCCTCTCTCTCAGCGATCCCCTCCATATTCACCCCCTCTCTCTCTCTCTCAGCAATCCTCTCCACATTCCCCACCCTCTCAGTGATCCCCTCCACATTCACCACTCTCTCTCAGTGTTCCACTCCACATTCTCCTCTCTCTCTCTCAGCGATCCCCCCCACATTCCCCTTCCTCAGCAATCCCTTCCACATTTGCTCTCTCTCAGTGATCCCCTCCATATTCCGGGCTCTCTCAGCAATCCCCTCCATAAACCCCTTTCACTCAGCAATCCCTCTTTCTCTGTGATCTCTCCCAGCAATCCCCCCACATTCCTCTCTGTACAGTGACTGCCCCATATACACATAGACACACACATTTCTCTCTGTCCATGTCTAGTCCTCACACACATTCACCTGTCTGCCAGTGACACCCCTCCACACCACACACTCCCCTCTGCCTGTCAGTGATCCCTCCACACACACATTCCCCTCTGCCTGTCAGTGACCCTCCTCCCGACACATGCACACACCTCTCTGCCTGTCAGTGACCCTTCCCCACACTTACAGATTTATTACATTACTGATAACATTTGAAGTTAAGTGTAGGTGCTAAAAAACAAGGAGGTTATATGCTTCTCATTCATCTCATTATGGTGATGTCCCATGTTACTTGCACTTCTTCTGCTTATAGATTTTGAGGGTCACATTATGTCACACATAGTACTATAGCTCCCCTCACCTATTTAGCTTCTTCTTTCCCCCAATAAGCCCCACCCATTTGCACTATACAGCCCCTTGGAATTCTGGGAAAGGAAACCTAGAGCCCCATTGGTCAATGGCAGCAATCTTTCCTTAGCTTTCTATGGAGGCAGCCATTTTCTGTTAGCCCCTCAGCCTGCCAGAACTCTTACTCATGTTACAGCCCAGAGAAGCCAGGGAGGAGGCAACCCAGAATCATTCATGGCACTCTGCCCCCAGCCTAGCCTGCCCCTGATTGCCTGTAAGTCCACCCCTGGTGGGCACCTCTCTCTGTCCGGGTCCAGGAATCAAGAATCGGCAGTCACCCCTGCTGGCGGCCTTGATATCCACAATAATACAGTTGGCATACTCACTGTTCTATCATGCACAGGCGTGATTGTCCTGACTGGCTATAAGGACTATGCCTCTAAACCCTCTGACTGTTATAAGGTCACACATGCTCAGTGATATAAACCATTCATTGCAACTGAGATGTCTTGTGTCTCCCAAGTCCATGTACCAGAATATCTTCCTGTGACTGTTTATGACATTTAAAGCTGACTTGTTTCTTTTATCATGCTCCTTCTGCGTGCCACTTGGAATCTGCATTTTTTGCTTAGTGTCATCTGTGAGTAAAGCAGAATTCTCAGAAATTGCAGAGGTTTAGCCCTATATCTATTGGCAGCTTTGGGCCTAATTCAAAGAAGTATGTGAAACTGATGTTAATGCACATCTCTGATGTTTTTAGACCTGCAGAAGCTGCACTGCGCATCTACAGATGTTAGGTTGCAATGTGTTGCTTGTGCAGCCCAAATGCTGCAGCATTATTGACATGCTGCTGGTGTTTGGTAATGGCAATGGAGTGGTGACAGGGGTCGGCTGGCTTCATTTTCTTGGCATTCCAAAAGTCAGTGGCTGCGTCTTGGAAGCAGCTTCACTGGCCCGAGCTGCATGAACTTACTGGACATCCTAAGTAACCTGAGGGTTACTCAGATGTCTGATGGTCACACAGTTGATCTGACTCAGAAACAGCAGTGGATCACAGAAGCCAGCATTGGGCATCTTTTAACTAAAGACACCTCCTATGGATTTTGCATATTTTAGAACAGCCCCTGTGTAAAAAAAAGTGCAGCAGTGGTGCTAACTGTCTCAATCTCTAAATCAGGTTTATAGTCACATGGGAGTCACTAGAAATGTAATTCAGACATTAAATTCTGCAGCATCACCATTGCAACCTCATCTTCATCCACCTTTACTCCTCACAGATATCATTTGCTGAGATATTGACAACATCTTGTCAATTTTGTTAATTTCTCAGCATGCACTCAGTTCCATACCATACAGTTGAAATGGGTGGACTGCACAGTTCACATGTGCTGCGATGTTAGAAAGGCAGCAGCATGTTTGATAGGCTGTGACCATTATTGTATAGGGAGGTTGTCCATTTTAGAAAACAGGGGCATAGAAGTGCTTTTTTCTGGGTATGATGAGGCCAGTGCATCCATCTTCCAAGGGGGCCTAGTGTGCTTTTCCTCCTTCCTATGATGTTACCAGCATTAGAGGTAAGAGAAGGCATATAGGAGGCATGCGTGGAGGGACAGACTGAAGCTCATGTGGGTAGGTATGATGTTCATGTGAGGGACATGTGGGGAGCTCAACTGGATATGTTAGTGGCATGCATTGATATCTGATGTATGGGGCATGTCAGGAGTTCTGATAGCATGTAGAGAGTCTGATAGACATGTAAGGGGCACATCGGAAGTTCTGACAGAATGGGGGAGTTATGATGTGAATGTAAGGGGTATGTGAAGTGAGCTAAGTGGCATGTGCGAAGGTCTGAAGAGGATGTGAGGCAAAAGTTCAGAGGTTTGAGGATTGCAAAGAATCCAGCTGAGTCAGGAATTGAAACACACGCTATATAAACATTTTGGTTGTTTTATTGTATTGTAAATTATGTTATATTTTCAATGTATGTATGGTATACATTGTGTGTATATTGTTCATATGCACTCACATAAAATATTGTCTCTTTGCAGTATGTATAGAATCTATACATACATTATGTACAGTATAGATACTGTGTATGTGGGCTCATATTCCTTGCATAACAAGATCAGGAAAGGATACTTTGGTCAGCAAAGCATTCTACGTTTATATGCAAGTATGCCCTCTTTGGGTGAATATGCTACTTAATCTACAGTTTCGTAAACAAAGATATATTTCTGATAACTAAACAATTGTATTCAGCATGCTTATAAATGTAATATGTATCTACTTTAGCTGTTTACAACATAAATACATTTTTGGGCTTTTATACTTTTTATTTAATGAAAAAAGGAAGAAAAGACTGTGTACCTGTTTTGTATCTAGCAATATGTTCACATCAGTATTTTCAATTTTCTAGTTATTGTCTGATTGATGACAAGGCCATAACTACAGCATATGGCAAGACAGTTATCAAATGTATACCTGGAAGATTTATGAGCATGTTACTAAAGGAATGATAAAAGTGATCTACTGTTCAATAGTTAAAAGTCACCTTTTTTGATGAACTGGTGGGTGTTACAGGCGCTGTGAAGGAACATTAATCAATAATGAGACATTGCTCAACACTATTTGTTTCTTTGTTCATCAGCCGTTTGTTTTTTACAACATATCCTCTTTACATTGATGTTTATTTGTTCATTTCATACCAGGGGCATGTGAGAGTTCCGTGGTGGTATCAAAGTTGAGCAACAATTATAGATCAAAATCAATTGTATCAAACACAGAATTTAAGAAAAACACTTTATAACTTTTAATTCGATAGTCTACCAATCAGATAAACACAAATTTGTATGAATAGGTGTGAATTTGACCCATTAAATGTTTGTTTAAAGTTACAATCAGAACACAGAAGAATGTTTATGAGACTTTTCATAAAGTTTCTGCTCATCAGGGACATTATTAGGAGCATGTGAGTGGTGCCATTGCCCAGGGTGCAAGGTCTTGAAGTGTGCACTGTTGTTGCCCCACTGGTACTGTACCTATATTTTGCATGCACCCTAGACAGCAATTCCATAGCCACCCAGTGGCTCTGGGGATGCCCCAGGTGCTGAGTTTCTTCTTGGCTCTACAGCTTATTCCTTTAACACAAGGTTCAGTGGATGAGTAGGATGTACAGATTAATCGTGAATTACTTTAGAGTAGATCAAGATACAGATCAAGTGATTTTACTTATGTATTTTTTTTTAAGTATTTTAAACATGGTTCGAATCTAGTGTGTTACTGTAACAATAACATTGATGGTTACATGCTGAGTGTTTCTCTCCTGTCATTATTAAGTGGTTAGCTGACATGGAAGCCTGGTCCCTCTATGGAATTTTTATCTTTGACTACTCCAAGCTTAGAACTGTAGATGGGACACTAGTTAGCCATATGTTCAGGCACTGGAGTCCAGGATTATTCCACACAATGTAAAAAGTGTGTGTTGTATGGGCAGCTCAGGAAAGGGCTCAGTGAGACCATTGTGAGTAGGCAGGAGACCTGAAAAAAAGTCTAGCCAGGTCTGAGAAGATAGCTATGTAAATAGATATATAGTAGCCTGCAGCTGACAGGCAAGCATCATGGTAGAAGAACTGAGCAAGGCTCAAGTAGAAACATGCAGGTGAGAGGCTATGGTTCTGAAAGAGACTGAGACAGCAGAGTCTATGGAAACAATGGGACCAAGATATCAAGACAAAAATTTTTTGCCTGATTATGTTAGCTTCTTATTTCCATGTTCTCACAGTGCACTGGAACCTGGTTCTCACTTACCTGGTCCAACAGCACTGGTCTTCCAGGGCCATGGTGGTTCTGTTGAGAGCCAACCAGCAGTCACGCAATGAGCTGCCCTCATTGTCGGAGAGTCTCTTCCTAGCTGGTAAAAAGGACTGGCAGTATGTCCAACTCTCCTCAGGCTTCTCCAGGCAGCTATGTGCTCCATAAGGGTACACATACTGTTCTGCCTAGAATTTACAACTACAGGGGTGCCAAACATGACATCATGGCACCAAATTCAAATTCCTCCCTATAAAAGGAAGTCTCTGGGTGATATTCAATGCTAGAGTATTAAACTCCATATCTAGCTCCAGAATTTGCTCTCAGTGCAAGTTTCTAGTGATTACCTGGTTCTGACTATTCCATTTTACCTTATTTCTGCTCGCACCCTGATACCGCATTTAGTGGACTGGGTCTGACCCATTCCTGATGACCACACTCCAGTTCACCCCAAAATAACCTGTCTCCACCTTACCTCAGGTCATTTATACCATCAGTCTGTACCTTGAAACCCAGACTGAAGGCCACAGTTTGCATTGGTTGCAGCGAATCCCAAATCCACTTGTGGGGGGCCTTGGTGAAATCCATGAATATTTTAGATTATGTGCCTCAGTTCAGGGTATATGCAAACTCCATGTGTATGGCCAACATCCACATTATCCACCAGAGGTTTGTGAAACAAGAAATTAATTATCATGGGGATGTACCAATATTTCCTTGCAGGAACAAAGGCTCCAGTAGGAGCCCATCCTAGCAAAGTCTAAAATGTACACAGAAACACACATACACGTAGGTGTGACAAATGCTTCTTAAGTTGGGTACACAAGACATCACAGCATATTACAAGGTCCATGACATAACATTTTATTAAGTAAATATGATGTCTTCTACTCCGATATGTAGCTCCCTCCACTCATTAGGGACTAAACCACAGGAGATGTTTCATCATCTGTAGACTTTTTCAATCAATTTGGAAGCATAAATCTTACACCATGGATAGCATCACCAGAAATCAGTAAGTGCCGTTCCTTGAAAGGTTTCTTTGTTACTTCACTCCACAGTTTTTCTCTCCTAAATAGATAAACTCTAGATGAAAGACGTCATCTTAGATGGTCTCAAGAAAAGAAAAGAAAACTTAATGTGCACAAACCAAGTGGTTTCTAGGTGATTCTCTGTCTATATGTCGGGTACCTGTGTGAAGAGTTTATCTATTTAGGAGGGAGAAAGTGTGGTGTGAAGTAACAAAGAAACCTTTCAAGAAATGGCACATACTGATTTTTGGTGAGTTATAACCGTGGTGTATGATTTATGCTTCCAAATTGATTGAAACATATCCTGTGGTTTAGTCCCCAAGAGTGGAGGGAGCTACATATCGGAGTAGAAGACATCATATTTAGAGCATAATATTGGGATAGTTCTTGTGGACCACCCCATTTTTTGTTTAACACTGTGCTGTATATAAAGATTGACTGGATAAATGCCACACTGCATCCCTGAGGAAGTTTATGCCTGCTGGCTGAATGAAACTATTTGGACCACCCACTATAGATGATCTGCCCACCGACCATGAAAGGTGCAGCATAGATGAGGAAGTGACAGCCATGCTGACAAGAGCTCAGCCAGAGAGACCCTGTCCAGGAGGAAACCATATGTGGCTGGTAAAGGACGGACACCATAAGATCACATGAAACATTCAAATCATCCAGCTAATTATATTACAAGATTTTAACCATCTATAGTATAAACATATCTATAAATATATATTTTTAATTCATACAGTATATAACAACATTTATTTACAATACTTGAAGGTGATCACCTATAGTTTGTAGAGAGATACTACTGCTATATTCCAAAATACATTTTATAGATAATTATCAATAGAGTATATTTTTGTGCTAATGTGGATCTTTGCATTATAAGGGGGGAATTCAATTAGCCCTGATAATTTATCATGGGGGGTATTAGCCTAGGGCTTTAACACCCAGGTCTATTCAATTGCAGCTGTTATTCCTCGCCCAATAAATTATCTGTTATCAGGAGTTAACACATAGAATCCGGGAAAATTTCCCATGTATTTTAACCCTGGATTTATTACACATAAAAAAACGAATAGCTCTTGGGAGTATTGAAGGCTACAGGTGCTTGCCTCCATCAGCAGCACCTCTTAGCAGTGAAGCCGCCTCCTGTTTTGAATTGTGCAGCTGTTAGAAACTCACTGGAGATTAAGATTAGCTGCACACAGATTCTCTCTCTGAATGGCCGACGTGACCTAACTCACTGGGGATACCATCTTTTGCTGACTGGCTGGAGTACCATAGGAGATGAGGGAGCTTTGATTTCCTCACCCTCCAATGCCTATACAGTCTGGTGCATACTTCATACTGTAGCGGCAGCGGTACAATACAGTAGTGATTACTACTGAGGTGATTTTCCTTTGCAGCCATATTTATTTACAAATATATATGAACTGACTTCCCTACAGAGATCTATATAGTTGGACTATTGACATAATAATTTTTTATGTGCCACCATTAAACTTCTTTTTTTTTGTTCGTAAGGAGAATTGACTAAAGGCTGACATTTAAATCAGAGCTTTGCAAAAATGGGGGGGGGGTTGGTACCACACAGAACCATATATTATTGCAGCATTAATTTACAATCAACCATATTTCATTTTGTATTTAGAGATTGTGACATAACATGTTGTTGGTGGTGCTCCCAAAGCCCAATATAACATGTACAAAAAACAAAGAGCCAAGAAGGGCTAGTTTTGAATAACCTATTTGGCTATTTTTTACTATCACAGTGTGATTTTGAGATACACTTGTATCCATTGTAAATATAGCAAAACACACTGTGTACAACTATATTACTTGGCAGCAATGTATGCTATCTATTAAACGTTCCAGGGGAATACTGATTAGTACAATCCCTATATGAGGACTTGACTGGCGCCCGGTCTCTACCCCGGTGACTTAGGAGAACGGACACTAGCAATACATTTCGCTTTCTTTTTTTCTTTTTAATTAGCACTCTGTGTGTTGTGTCCATGTGAAGACTTATTAAATGTACATCCGTATTTCATGTTAATAATACAAATTATGCTATGTATTGTTTGGTTAAAATGTATGGTGTCTGCTAAGTGCTCTAGGGGATAATAAATTAGCACCATCCCTACCGAAGCATATGGGATTTGCATACTCATGTACAATAATATGAATACTATATAAATGCCATTTACATGTGATATGATTATCCCCAGGCACTACTAGACTGACATTACTTATACCTGCATTTAGATTATCTGTTTATATGGCTATACATACTTTAGAAGGTAACATAACCAATTTATACATTAATCAAAGTATGCTGGTGCAATACTTTGTTTTGAATTTATGTCCATTGTTTAATCAAAGTGGACTTCTCATACTGAGTTAGTCCTACATAATGCCCTTAACTATATTACACCAGGACCCCCAATTTCCTGTTTATATAGTCATACAACCATACCTTACTGAATATGCCCAATCTCGTCTGATCTTGGAAGCTACAGTATACAGTATTGGGCCTGATTAGTACTTGGATGGGATACCACCAGGGAATATTTGGTGTTGTAGGTAATATTTAGGAGCAGAATGGGACTAAGTGTATAATGGGAGGGACATAAGTGATTACATTTGATTTGGTTTATGTTGATTTCAGGATCACCACGGGTACAAAACTCCTGTATGATGTGAATAAATAATCAAGAATTTAAAGGAGCATGATTACCCTGAATTATTTGAATATTTATTTCGCCGTATCCATTTATTCTATTAAAATGAGGAGATCCGCAGCTTTTTAATAATTACTAATAAAGGTTACATTTTATTAAATTTGATTTAAGAGTGCCCTAGCAACTAGCCCTTCTTGGCTCTTTGTTTTTTGTACATTTAAATCAAAGCTCTCATTTTTACCAGCTATTGGAGAATATTGCAACATTGTGTGGATTTACAGACACAGGGCCTGATTCTGACCTGGTCGCGAGCGCTGTGTACTCGCAACCAGGTCGATGGTGGGCCAGTGCGCATGCGCACAACGGAGCCAGCTCCATCGTGCGCAAGCGCGATACCCGGATAGCGACGGGTAATCCGTCACTCCGGGTCTTGTAACAAAGGGGGCGTGCTGTCGATGTTGAGTGATAGCATGCCCCCTTTGGTGGGCGGGCCGGGGGAGTGGCTGTCCAAACGGAGGTGTTCCCATGTGAACGCCCCTGTTTGGGGCCGGCCCCACTGACATCACGAGTGATGTCAGTGGGAGAGATTTCGGCTCTGTTTGAGTCGAAATCTCTCTGGGGCTTGTGGCAACGAGACAGGCTAATTATCGCATATATCTTTTCGGCTCTGCTTAGACCCAAAACTACATATACGTTAAGTGCTAATTGGATAGCCCCAGGGGATCAATTAGACGCTATACATTACAGCGGATAATTGAAATCCCCCAATAATCGATAACACCTTCATAAGATGGAGTAAGCTTTCAGATGGAAATCTCCAAAAAGTGAAGTCTTCTGGCGGTTTATACATTTGGCCATATAGCAGTCTCCATAAACTTCTATGGGGACCGCTAAGGCAATCAATCAAAAATGTAGGGAGTGCAGCAGATATCTCTGATGTCTGCTGCAGTTTCAGGTTGATACATACTAGGGATACTTAACTAATGTGGAAATACTCCACAAACGTCCAGGTTTCATAGGATTTCCCGCAAACATCTCTCTTAACACATTGGCCCCTAAATGCTGATTGCTAAGATGCAGTTGCACTGTGGAAAAAGACTCAATCGTGGCTGCATTAGTGTCACCTCTGAACCAGGCCCTTATTGTTTTCAGCTTCTGGATTGATGTAAATGAAAGATTGTCTGCTGACTGGAGATTATCACTGGAACCTAAACAATGGAACATTGAGTAAGACAGATACCTGCGTTAATTCTCTGGTCATTATTGTCATTATACTTATAAATGATTTTTGTGAAAGCAGCTCCTTTCCTATTGTAATAATGGTTGGAGGAAATATATAAATTACCAATTAATTTGACAATGATAGCCAGTCATTACCTGCCTGATCACTTTTTCATTTAAATTAGAAATACCCTTTGCTTTTCTACTTTATTGCTGCTTTCATGTCATCATGCTAAATTTAACCTTTTTTTGTATAAAAATGGGCTTTAGAGGGTAAGGTTAATAAATAGACTATAAAAAGATACTAAAATATAGCATCCACTTACTTCACTAAAACTAATATCCTTTGTGTTCTCTGAATACATGGATCAGATTAAATTTACATATACTGTTATATGTATAATATCATTATTATTTTACTACTACTACTACTACTATACTACTACATTTATGTTTGTGCTTATCTGCATTAAAAGAAAACTTTATCAACAACAATAACAAAAATAAATTAATCATGCAGATATTGTAACCTAGAATTTCTGTAGAGATGTACAGGTTCAGTTTACTAAAATACGAACAAACATGAGCTTAGAGGTACTGAGTCAAATTGATTCCCATTTCAGATTCACTGTGGGGTTCTGAGTAGAACAGAGTCCTGCCTCAGTCTTCTTGCAATTTGGCACTCAGATTCAGAGCTGTAACTAGACTTTTTGGTGCCCTGTGCCAGAAAGATCATTGGTGCCCCCCTCATTTTTCAAAGGGACATAATGCACCCAAAAAAGGGGAATGGTCTCATGGGGAAGGGCCAGTGAAGAGATAGGGGAGGCCAGGAGATGCTGGGGATGAAATAGGAGGAAGCTACAAGTGAGAATGATAATAAACAGAATTTCACAAGCCCAAACAACGCCCCCTGATCTGTGGTGCCCTGTGCGATGGCACCGGCCGCACTACCCTAGCTACGGCCCTGCTCAGATTTAAAAAACAGATCTCCCTTGTTTTGGATTACATTTAAGGCTCACCCTTGTGATTCCAGGTGCTGTGACGTGGTCAAAATTGACTGGAAATGACTGGAATTTAATGTTATTGATGTTAATAATACTAAAGAAACAAAAATTTTATTATTTTAGCTGTTTTTATAACTTTTTAAATAAATCCAAAACCTACACCGAATCTGAACCAAAAGCTTGAGGGTGGTTTGGCCAAAATCAAAGCTAAAATCAAAACACAATGATGATTTAAAACCAAAATCAAAATCTAAACACTGGGGTCTGCGCACATCTCTAGAATATAATAATCATGTGCTCTCAGATGCTTGCCATTATGTAGTTTCACATTTTAAAATAGTAATATAGTTTTCCCATGCAGAGATACAACTGTAATGGTTGACAAAAGTTAATTATGAGAAAGTTAGTAATATAGATTTTGACAGTAAAAACAATATATTTTACATCAAGGTAAAGTAAAAGGTGTAATAACATAGACATGGGAATAAAGAAACTGTTATTGCTATGAAATTATTAACATTAGTTAATCGTACTGATTTTATTTTCTCTCTTTCATCTTCCATACCATTACTGCTAGTTAGACTACTACTTGGTTTGAAAGTAGTTATTTATACAGTACAAACAAAGAGATAAATGAAGAGATTTTTTTATTATTTTTGCTAAAGTTTTTGGTGATTTTTTTTAGTCTTTACCTATGTACCATTCCGCAAGATGCAAGATGAGTCATCGCTGTATCATCCATTTCAAAGACTCAATGCCTTTTGTACCTTATATTAGCATTCTGAAACAGTGGGGCAAGAAGATAGTCTGTACATTATTTATTTTTTTCTTTATATTGATTCGGAGAAATTTATTGCCAAACCATGTCGCTGAAAGGTTGTTCATCTTTAACCAAATAGTTCACTTGACTGTTGAATAAATCTATGCAACTATGATCTCTGCTTTTACCTTTCATATACAGGTTTTAATGGATGCATTTTTATTAACAAGTATAGGGAGTATAAATTTATCTTGTCTTTATATGCTGTTATCCCTGTCCATACTTGTTGTATGGATTGAGCAGCTCTTTCTTCTATCTAAAGAGAGAGAGAGGGAGAGAGAGAGATACAGTAGCATATGATGAAAGGTGGTAACTGTGCCTCAAATATACAGTATATACTGTGTATATATATATATATTAGAAAAAAAACTGTTGGTGTCCGCACTCAGTGAAAATATTAATCAGCAGTGTGGTGCTCCTCAGGGATCCAATAGGCATCCAAAACACAGAGTTAATAGAGAAGGAGGGCACTCACCAGGTATTGTAGTAGAAAAATTAAAATCACATCTATATTACGTCTCTGGTTAAGACATACTGGTCGACGTTTCAATCCACATATGGACCATCTTCAGGACATAAACATACAGATCTCTCCACAACCACGAGGTTGTGGAGAGACCTGTCTGTTTATGTCCTGTAGACGGTCCCGATGTGGTTTGAAACGTCGACCATTATGTCTTGACCAGATAAGAAATAAAGATGTGATTTTAATTTTTGTACTACAATACCTGGTGAATGCCCTCCATCTCTGATAACTATATGTATATATATATATATATATATATATATATATAAGACCTCTCTGTTGGCTGCACTGGACTTCCAGAAGGGGATGGTTATGTCACTGACCTTGTGGTTCTCTTCTCTAGAATGAACCTGCCTCTTCAGCCGCCTGTCTCTGCCAGTCTCAGGTGAACAAAGCTCTGCCTTGCTGCCGGCCTTCTGAGGTAGGAGTTCCACCTTGAAGCACTCAGCTACTAAATTTGGCTCTGCCTTATACAGCTGCTGTCAGTCAAATGTGACTTTCTTTACATAGCCGCTGCCAATCCCGAGACACCGCTGTGCTGGCTCCTTCACAGACTGCTGGAAGGACACATCCTGCGGACGCTACAGGCAGGCACCCTGCCATAATTACTGCTGCCTGAAGCGTATTGAATACGCTTCGGGCACTGCTGCAGCTTCGGATGTCAGTGGCCCCACCCCCTTATGTGCGACATGATGTCACACGCAAATGTGGCGGGGACGGCACAGGCCACTCAGAGTCCTAGATATGGCTGTGATAGTAGTAGTAGTAGTGTGTAATACATTATAATAAAAAAAGAAGTAACAAGGAGCTCAAGCTTTCATACATTTATTCCTGCTCCTCAGTATTTGATTATTTCACTCATGGCAGCATTTACAGTACAACTGCTATTACCACAGTGAAAAAGTGCACAACCTGATTAATCACTACCAAACAATCCACAACTACCGTTGATCTAGTTGTTATAAAGTGCTGCACTCTACACCTAAGATACTAAATAGTTTAGAATACAGTATGTTCATGGCTGAAGACAGAGGGATTTTACATATAACACTGCTTTTGGGCACAAAAACAATATATAATCTCACATTGTATGCAAATGGGAAACATCTCACCCACAATCCATGTCTTACATCAGAAAAACTTTGAAAACTCAAGATGCGTAGAATATTCATTTCCTTTTTGCACATAAAAAAACCCCAAATATAATCTCCCTCTGACCCCTAAAATAAAATCTAATTTCTACTTTGCAACAAAACATGTAGCATCATTTCACCTTAAAAACATTTTGTGAAGTTAGCCAATACCTGCAGACTTTCTGGCTGCCCCTTCCGGGAGGACATGGGGGAGTGGCCGGGCTGTTGATGGGCACTTGTGGGTGTGGTGGGGGCAAGGCCATGCGATCGTGTCAGTTTGGCCCCACCCCTGCTACACAGTGCTGATAATATAGGCATTGTGCAGCAGGGGGTTGTGCCAAAATGATGCTAATCGCGTCACCACCCCCCACTCCCCTGCTGCGGGGGTTGCAAAGGTTATTGCGGGGGGATAGGAGTGGTGGGTGGCAGCCGGGAGTATTGCCTGCCTTCCCAGGAGGTCGGGAGTGGCCCTCACTACCTAACTGCCATAATATACCTACTCTTCTGCAAATTATGCCATCTCACTGTTTAAATGTATGAGTTTTGTAGAATTCAAAGCACAAAATTATCATAAAAGTATTTGACACAGTGATGTGGCCATTTTTGGCATCACAAAGGAAATCAACTAATTCCAGTCATATTATGCAATATATACATTTTATTTTAATTGACTTGCACATCAATTGCTGGGAGAACATACAGTAGTAAAAGAAAAAGCAGGTCATATTACCAGAAGCAAGGAAGTTTCATAAGGATATACAATTAATCAATACTGAATAACTGAAGAGAAATCCCTTGCTTATCATTACAGTAGAAAAGTCTGGGAGGGGATATAAATGGATTGCAAGTACTAATTGCACGTCTAATTTGCTGTCTTCAGTTAACTCATTTGCCTTTCAGCGTGCACTGCTTGAAAATCTGCAATTTAAACACTATAATTTGGAAGGTTCTTAGATGTACTGTATTGTAAACTTTCTCTGCTACATAACCTTAACATCTTTTAACAAGTGAGAATTGTGTGAATGTCTTATTTGCCTTGTTCATCTAGGTTCAAAATAGTTGGCTTACAGTACCTATTAGCTATTATAAATTAGGATTTATTTCTAAAAAGTCAACTCTAGCTGATGGTTCTAAATCATCATTGAAACTGTATATACTGTATAACAAACCCATTTAACATTAAATCTAAAATATTGACAGAGATTGTGGCAAAATTTAGATCACAGCTTTCTTCAAATTAAATGAAATTGTCCAATCAAATTGCTCAGGGTGAGAAGAAGGCTCTGCACACTAGCAACAAGCAAAACTATGTGGCTCTAAAGAATACTCAATTAAAGACTTTATTAACTGTAATTCTATGATGGTGATTTATCTGCTTGAGTGTACCTGTGGACACAAATATGTAGGCAAAAAGAAGAGAGCCCTTATATTACGTATACAAGAAAATATCCGGAACATTAAAAATAAAGTGGAAACACAAGCGGTGTCCAAACATTTTTTGGAAAGACAACTCCAATCCGGAAGATATTACTTTTAAGGCAATAGAACTGGTCAAACCTGGCGAAAAATGGGGTGACATTTTAAATAAACTTTTAAAAAGGGAGATGTTTTGGATATTTGAGCTCCAAACCATGACACCACTTGGTTTTAATGAAAGTTTTGAAATAGCTCCTTTCCTTAAACTCTGTTTTTTTTGTGTCCTCTATCATTATCTCTGAGTCTTTAGTCCTTTATAGTCTTGTACTATCCATATTTTATCAAAATAATGTTTTTACTTAAAATATTTTTTATAATAGAAGTGGTAATAGATTTATGATTTGCACCTTTCACATTTGGGTTGAGATTTGCATAACTATAGCTTTTCTCTCCTTTAGAATAAATTATTCATCACTTTGTGCATATGTAAAGTTATTTTCCTCTCCAGTACGGAATTATTTATCATCCTTTCCAACATGACTGCCTACAATGGAAAAACGGGTCCTTAAGAAAATGGCCGTGACAATAAAGTGCATTAGATAATACTATTGGGACCTTGATCTCTCCCAAAATGGCCACGCACACCGGAGAAAAACACAGACCTTCTGAAAAATGGCCGTAACTCCTGCTCTGCCGGATCATCATTTACTACATACTGGGACTAATATTATGTGCGCACTGTGATGTTATTCTACCTCAATAATGTTTTACTTATACACGCTATCCCCGATAGTCTTGTATGTCCATTTAAATCACACTGCTATTGTGCTATGAGCTGCAGCAAAAATGGTGTCATATCCAATATGTCGGTGCATTCCAGAAGCGCTCCACCACTGGAAGTGACGGTGATGCGCTTCATATGCGTTCCACCACTGTTATTCTCCAATTCTATAGGATTGTGATAGTTTTTAAGTTCCTGTATTACCTGTTGCCATAGTATTTATAGCAATTTCCACCTCTATCTTAATTTTATTTAGTTTGTTAGTAAATTAAAGCTGTTTTACCTTATTAGACCATTTGTCACAGGATGTGACATAATAACTGGGCACCATGATCAGCATCCATTTTTAATTGGATGTGTAGGTATAAATATAGTTTCCTGTCTCATAACTCCTATCCCTTTGATGAAGGCTGACCAGTGAAAAACAAAACGCATTGGACCTACTGTACCTGTACAACTCTATATGGACAGATAAACTTGTTTATGTTATACATCTTGTACGTGTGTTTTTTAGCCATTTGTCTATCACAGCTGAATTAAATTTGTTTGTTTTTACCCTTTATTATCCGTGATGTGGATTAATTATGGGACAGATATGTTCCTAATGAGGTTTTCTGCAGTTATATATATATGCAGTGTTAAAAATGGTACACACTATGTTGCATTATCTTCTTTTTATTTCATATGCCATAATTCCAATGGTGGTCATGTGACCAAAGTTTTTACTACCAGAATTGTAGTGCCGATCTTTATATATTGCACAAGTTTTTTATATATAATTTTGGACACAATTAGGCGCTCAATTTACACTTCACTGTGTGTGTTTGGTATCTTTATGTGTTCACCAGCACATACAGTATTTCACTGTCTAAGTAGCAGCCACTCACTGATTACATGAGGAGTGTCAACTATTAATATTCTATTGATTATTTTGTTTATTTTGTTATTTATTTATCTGTGTGCCTCCACATCCACCATTGTGTAAAACTATGAGGTTATGTGTGCCTCATTGTTCACTAGCTAACAGGGACCCTTCCCCATTACTGTATCTCATAGTTCCCTGGGCTAACAGGGAATCACTCTCATTACTTGGCCAGATATGGCCCTGGCTCTAAGACAATAAACAGGCCCACCCCAAAATAATCAAAGTCAAAATGCATGGTGGCTACTATGCTTGCAGCAGAAGTTGGGGAAAGGGAGGGGTAACTCTGCAGGACAGATGCAGGTAGGCTGAAGTGAGAATGCTGAAGAGGGAGTAAAGGGGTTCAGGAGTTAGGAAGGAACAAAAGGTTGGGTGTAGAACTGAAGGCACAAGGGCACTGACAGAAGGGGAAGGAAATACACCTGGGAGGCAAAGGGGATAAAAAATGTAAGGTAAAGATGTGTAGGGTAACAAGTGGCTGAAAGATTGGGCACATAATAAAGCAGGACAGCATGGCAGCAGAGGAAGAAGGTAATGACAGCAGAGATTAGAGAAGAAACAGACAGAGCAAGTGGAAAAAAAGGGGGAGACCAAGGTGAGCAACTTCATTGGAAATATTTGGAGGAGCAGGGATGAAAAAAGAAAACACAGTGGATTGGGGGAAATGAGGGGAAATAAAGATTTTTGGGGAAGGAGCAGATGAAAAATTGGAAGAGAAACTCACAAAGCAAAAAACCCAAATGAGGAAAACAGCAGGGAGAGGAGCTGGGTGGTGCTATTACTTACAGCTGGTAGCAGGAAAGGTGCAAAAAGGGCAGACACAGGGGCATCAGTAGGGATCAATTCTGAACTTGCTGGAGAGACATGAGGCCATGATTGAGGGAGAAGATGGATGGCACTAGTGGCAGGGATGCCTACATTTAACAAAAAGAACCCTATCCATATGGATAGGGAATTGTAAGGGTGTTTTTATTTAATAATATATTTATCATGGTGTATGTGTCCTTTCATTGTTTTTAAATGTTTTTTTTTTGAGAGGTGTGATGTTCGGTTCACCAGAAATTTGAATTCACCCAAATTTCATGAGTCCAGACAGATCCAAGTCGCAGATCTGATCTTCTCGGGATTTGGAATTTGGAATTTAAATCCGAATTTCGGGCTTTGGATTGCAGAAATCACATGATTTTAGCTGTTTTAAAAATCTTTTTTGCATTGTTTTTTAAAACCCAGTACCAAAACCTAAACACTTGAGGATGATTTTGCAAAACCAAAACACAAAGAAGAATCCAGATCTAAAGCCAAAACCAAAATATGGGGGTCAGCACACATCTCTAATTTTTTGTTACAGTTCAGCACTCCTGGACAAAGCGGGCTGTATTTGTCAAGGCATGCTGAAACTTATGATTTTCCAAGTGTTGGCATGCACTTGCAGCCGACTAAATTGGCCATGACAAGGCTAACTGGTAAAGAACAATATTATGTCTATCATTAAACAATATTTATTAACTCCAAATCCAATGAACCAGGGATAATACCCCTAGTGCTATTAGACTCTTTGTCCCTGATTTCTCCGCTACAAGTTTAGGGGTAAAGACCTGATGAGCATTTTTGTTTTTTGTTAAAGGGGGCACTCCATTTTTGTACAATATAAATTAGAGAACATGCACAGATCCCAGGGTGAAAACACTGCAATCCAAGGATTTCAAACCCATTGCTTAGTAAATTGGTGTTTCAGTAACATTTACCTACCATGGTTAGGATCTGAGCATTTTACCTCTTATCAATATGTTCCCTTTTCCAGACAAGCATTTTACCTCTTATCAATATGTTCCCTTTTCCATAGACTGCTATATTAAACCAGAGCTACTGCACTGTATGTATTTTTCTTATCATAAAAATATGTGTAAAGCCATATTTTGTAAACAAAATATGGGTTTACCAGAACAGGTGTCTACATTTTACTGTATTCACAAAACAATGTTGTGCATTGTACTGTAGTGTGGTGACCAGCTGATGTATTAGTCTGTGGCCACAAGTTATGAGGGCAGTATTATACCATGGTCATAGAACAAAGATTATTCAACATACTAAATTTTAAGAATATAGAGGGTATGCATTAAACAGAGTTTGCCAGAACATGGGCTCTGCATTATATTGTTGTCACAAGAATATGGACTCTGTATTATATTGTGATCACAAGAATATGGAGTCTGTATTATATTGTGGTCACTAGAATATAGGCTTTATTTAGTACCACAGCAACCATTATATGAGCTTTGCATTGTGCTTTGGTCAATACATTGTGCTTAGGTCTCTGCATTTTACAGTATTAATTTGTATAGCATTCTGCTTTTTACCATGGTCACCAGAATATGGGCTCTGCATTGTATAGGGGTCGCCAGCATCATACCTAATCTCCCAGAATGTTCAGGAGACACCCAAGTTAAGGGAAGTCCACCAACTGCTTGGAAGAGTATGCAGCCCTTCAGCCTATTGAAGTGGTTAGGATGGGGGAGCATAACACTGGGAATCATGGGTCTATGGAGAGGGGGTGGGGGCAATATCTTACAGTTCCCCTTTGCAGAATCAGTGCTTCTAATTGTATAGATAAAAAAGGCTTGATTTGTCACCAAACCAACGTGGGGGGCAAGTACCATTCTACTCCATCAGCCAGCCTGCCTCCTGTAGTCTCACATTACTTGAATTTTGTTGTACTTTTGTTTCTAGATATCTTTTGAGTTTCAGATTAAATTTTACAACTGTAATCTTAGACTTGTGTACAGTGATGGAAATACTGTCATTGCATGGAATGCAATGTCTGCATAACGCAATGATGTTTGAGGATCCATTGTTGCCACTTTAATTGTTATACAGGTCTTTTTACCACTATTATGTTAACACAATTACCCCAAAGCATGGTCAAAAGAGAAGACCCAAAAATTTGGGAGGACTGACTGCATTGCAGTGAGTTGCTATGGGACCTGCAATGTAGTGTTTTGAATCTGGTAGTATACTGTACTTGCACATTGACAGTAGGGAGAGAGAGAAAATAATTTGCAGATATGTCATTTGATAATTTGGCTCATGTAGGGCTAAATAGCCCTCTCAGCAATAGGCCCAGTGTGACACGGTTGTGCAGAGTTTACTTTTTGGTAAATATTTGACTCCTATTTGCATAATTAAAAGAACTGCAAGGGACAAAACTAGAGTGCTAGCGTACACAGACCACTAGGACTTCCAACAGTTGTACATCTATATGCGAGTGAGTCTGAATCTGTGTAAAAAGGCCATCAATGTGAGCAGCGGGTTATAACAAAAATTTCTAACCATGTATATCAAAGCAATAGAAACAAGTATTTTACCTAAAGCACCAATAACATTTTGACAAGGCAACTGAGCGATACTCCACTCCATGCCAATACTGGCTGGAAACAGTAAAAGACCTATAATTGCCTTGCCAACCAGTCCTGTCTGCATATATGATCCAGCATGTCAGGTTCAAATATGTGCAGTGAACTGGAAAACCAGACTTAGGTTTCAAATTCCACCTTCCATAAGAAATGGGGCTTAGTAACACAGATACTGTAAACATAAATTTTCGCCAAATATTTTTTTTTACCCTTATACTAAATAATCTGATACAGCAGAGAGAAATCCTTTGGAATTTTACCAGAAGAATGTTTAATTTCATTGCAGAGACTCTGGTTTTTATTTATATATTATTTTCTTTATAATATTAATACGTACTAGATAGAAATATTGAACAATATTTGTATTATCAATTTTAGACTAAAGATAAAGCTGTTAGCACTCCAGGAGAAATGGTAAAAACCTGTAAGACAAAGATTTGTTTTATATTAAGTAAAGATGTGTGCCGACCCCCACATTTTGGTTTAATTTTGGATCTGGATTCATCTTCGTGTTTTGGTTTTGCAAAACCACCCTCACGTGTTTTGGATATGTTTTTTTTTTAAATACATGTCATTTTGACCTGTTAGCATGCAATCCAAAACCCGATTTTGGTTTTTAAATCCGAGTTCCGCACCGCAGGAAGATCTGAACCGAGACTCAGTTCGACTCGGCACCCCAAAGTAATTCCGAACTCGGACATTTATTGACTTGGAACCAGTGGCGGCTACAGAGATAGGACTGCAGCGCTGAATCATGTCATTTTGGCCCCGCACCCTGCTTCACAATGCCGGTAATCTTGGTATTGTGTAGTGGGTTCGGGGCCAAAAAATTATGCGATTGTGTGGCCATGCCCCCTTGATTTGCTGATCTGGCTGCCCCCTCCCAGAGAGAGAAAAACACACATTGGCCCCCACAGGAAAAAACACACACACACACATCTCCATAGGAAAAGAAACACACATATTGCCCAACACAGAAAAAAAAATAGACATACTGTCGCCCATAGGTAAAAACAAACATACATAGATACTTCACAGGAAAAAACACACACATTGTCCCACATAGGGAAAAAAACACACATGCACTGTCTTTCTCAGGAATAAAAATACACACATTGGCCCACACAGAAAAAATAAATAAAACACAAATTTACTGGAACAGGAAAATACTAAAAATACATTCATTGCTCCAGTCCCCCACAGAAGACCTGTCACAGTCTTCATAGCAGCAGAACTAGTTGCAGGCAGCCACTTTACCTTACAGACGCTACATGACAGACTTTTACAGACGCTACATGACAGACCTTTAGCATAAGATACTCGGGTATATTTACTAAAGTGCGGGGTTTTAGAAGTGGAGTTGTTGCCCATAGCAACCAATCAGATTTTACTTATTTATCTAGCACCTTCTAGAACACAGGTTCTCAAACTCGATCTTCAGGACCCCAAACAGTGCATGTTTTCCAGGTCTCCACACAGAATCACAAATGAAATAATTTTAGCTTCACCTGTGGATCTTTTAAAATGTTTCAGTGAGTAATGAGTACACCTGTGCACTTGCTGGGTGACCTGGAAAATGTTACCTATGTGGGGTCCTGTGGACCGAGTTTGAGAACCATTGTGCTAGAAGATAATAGCTAGAATATGATTGGTTGCTATGGGCAACAGCTCCACTTCTGAAAACTTGCACTTTAGTAAATATACCCCTCAGTCTTCAAAAGAGGAGTTCCCAGTTGGACCACCAGTAGTCCCTTCCTTAGTACATAGCAGCCTCAGCGACTCACTCAGCTCCAGTGTATGCACTTTGCATGGGCAGGATAGCATACTGCTGCATGACCTATGAAGTCATGTTGCCATGTTGCTGTCTATAAGTCACAGTCAGCATGGACACCTCTGAGCTGCCTAGAAGATCACAGTGCTGCCTGGGCAAGATGTTTGTATGGCTGCAAAGCAGAGTGTGCAGTGGGTATGTCTGTGTTGCTGGTGGCTGATGTAGCAATTGCAGCCAGATTCACTCCAGTGGGACAACCCTCGAGCCGGCCCTGGTGAGTGAATTATGTTTGTTTACACATATTATTCTACTCTAAGTTAGCTGTACATAATAATACTATAATTATCTGGTTTATTTCTTGATCCAGAATCACAAGTTAATCTTGAGGCTTGTTTTTGGAACTACAACCATCCAAGCAGAAATTGAAAGGATTCCATACAGTATATTCCAACATTTAGACACATGAATTTGGGACAAAATTAGCATCGGCCACTCCACCCAAACTTCTCATCTGCACAAAAGCACCAGACAAAAGGGACATTGGGGCATGCAGGCCTACCCTCCCAGTTTTCGCGGGAGGCTCCCGATTTTTCAAGGAATCCCCCGCAACTCCGGAAGGGTAGGCACTTCTCCCACATTCTGCCCACTTCCTAGTGAAGTGGGCAGAATGGGGAGAATATTAGCGGGGATAGGCGGTTCTGAGCATTGGGGCAGGGCCTAATGACGTGTTTCTATGAGAATTGCGTCATTTAGCTCCACCCCTATTTTAGTTAGGCATAATTGCGGTGAATTCCCATGAAGGGTGAGGCTTAACAACACAATCCAGTCAGCCCTGCCCACAACTCCGCCTAATAGTCGGCAAGTTTGTATTTGGGGCGATCTTTGGCACTAGTATTATCATTATGGCAAACTCATTATAATGCACTAGTCACATCATCTTATGAATTATTCTAGAATTTTACCTTACATACCACAACACTAAACAAAGCACTAACTCAAAATGATCAATGTTTGCATTATAGGTTTTAATATATAGAGATATCCTCTGCATCAATAGAGGATGGATTTATGTTAGAATATTTGGACACCTTCAGCATTTTAGATATTTTGCTGTCAAGGTCACTGAGATATTTGTTTTCTTGTATAAAGTACCAGAAGCGTTTTTGCAAGATTTGCTTCCGCTATGTAGGTTTTTGTTACCTCTCCAAGTTTTGTTTTACTACTTTCAGACAAATTCAAACTCCATCAGCAATATTCCACCACTTTCATCATGTAAAATAACATGCAAACGAATAGATGACATACAGTAAACTATATATACTTCTTATGAACTACTGTACATAATATATAGCATATTGCTACTGTAGGTACATGTATTGATAATATTGATTTTCAGTAACTGTTTAACGTCTGATTTAAAACAACATATACAAATGTATGAACTTACAGTATATATTCTAATATTTAGGAAGTCCTGCAATAGACATTTCGTGTGCAAATATTGTGCAATATCTTGCTGAAAAGAATTTACATTTGATTGCATTAGGTTAGTTTGTTATCTAAAAGAAAAAAAAGACACTTAATATGCCAAATACGTCTGTGCTTGTATTTGATTAGTTGAGTAATTAGTTCATTGAAATAGTACTTGTGATTGTGAGTTTACAACCACTTAAATTGAAAGCAAGTCTAGGAAAGTACATGTAGGGGTAAGCACTTGCAATTATTTTCATAAGTGACTATTTGTTAAAGTGATTGGTTTATTGCAATTACATAAAACATTTCAACAAGCTATAACTTATTAGAAGAAACATTATTGTCTATGTGATTATTTTATCCTTTGCATAGTATTCTCCATTTTCCAGGGCTTCTATAATTGTTACTAATTTTTGCTAGGATATTCTATCTATTGATCTTTGAGAAATGTACTTTACACTAATTTGAGGGTGATTCTAAATAATACCCCTTTTACACCGGAGCTAAAACCCGGGTTTTTGAAGGGTTAACCCGGGCAGCTCCCTGGTGTAAAAGGGGAGAGAGTTGGATCGCCGGGTCGAGTGACCCGGCAATCCAACCCAGGTAACTAGCAGGGTTTAACACGGGCGTAGCCCGTGAAACCCTGCTGTGAGAACAGCGCACTCCGGGTCACGATGACCTGGGGTGCGCTGCTAGCCGGCCGATTGGTCCGGCTTCAGTGGCGCTTGGAGATGACGTCATCTCCAAGCGACCACTTTCACTTCGCAAAAGCCGGGTCTATGCAGACCCGACTGCGGTGTGAGCGGCGCTGACTCGGGAATATCCCGAGTCGGCGCCGGCAATATTCCGGGTCTGATCCGAATAGGAACTTTGTTCCAACTCTGAGTCAGACCCGGAATTTAGGTGGAAAAGGGGTATAATTAACAATGGGCAAGACAGGTAAAGTTCTCTGAAAAACTTCAGCATATAAATAGAAATGTGCACAGACCCCTGTGTTTTGGTTTTAATTCATCATCGTGCTTTGATTTTGGATTCCTTAGAAATCCATAAAAATGACTGAAATCATATAAATTTGACCTGTTAACATGCAATCCAAAACCCTGTTCTTTTAAAAAGACAGGTTGTCCACTCACACCTGATTGTCATCCCATAAATTGAAAATACCTGACTCTAATTTCAACTTCAAAATATCTAAAGCTGCATACACACACAACGATTTTGTAAATGAACGATTTTAGTAACCAATTTTCAGGCATATTTTCAAGGAGAAAATGAACGAAAAACGTTTACTAAAATTGTTCATTTACTAAATATAATGAACGATTTTTTTGAGCTACAAACAATTTTTGCATATTCCCTTAAAGAAAGTCATTGAATTGGTCAGTCTGACTGAACTATAAACTACAAACATGAACACGCATGAACGATAATCGTTCATTGTTTTAACTTAGAAAGTGAACGATTTTTTGAACGATAATCGATATTGTTTATTGAAAATCGTTCAAAAAATTGTTGTGTGTGTATGCACCTTAAAGGTTCACATACTTTTGCCACTCACATATATGGGATATTGGATAATTTTCCTCAAAATGTCTACTTTTTTTGTCTCATTTGTTTGATTTGCTTCTCTTTATCTACTTTTAGGACTTGTGTGAAAATCTGAGGTAGTTTTAGGCAAAATTTCAGCAGAAATATAGAAAATTCTGAAAGGTTCACAAACTTTAAAGCACCACTGTAACTGGATACTTCTAATGACAGCTGTGGAGTCAGGAGCATAGTGAAAAATAAACTGTTTATTGAAACAAAAACATTGGGCCTGATTCAGAGCCGCTCGTTTGTTCCGAGCGATGTTCGCACAACTGTGCATGCGTACGGGTCGTAATACGCATGCGTGAACCAGTCAGTGCGGTCGAAATTCATGTGCTTGCAAAATAGCGAATGCCTGCTAATTTGAGTGACAGGATGAGGCGTTTGTGGGTGGTAACAGGGGAAGGTGCATGAAAACGGGGGAGTGGAAATTCGAACGCAGGCATGCCAAACGGTCAAAACGGGCGTTTAATGGGAGTGCATAATTAACAAAGCAGCGTCATTGACCACGTCACTTGGTTGTCTTTTAGCCAGAACTGCTCGCATGATTGCTGTAGGAAAATGCTACCACAAGAATAGCGAGCAGTTCATACGCCTTTCGATGTATTCGATTAATCTAATAAATACCGGACATGACGTATGATGCGAGCGGCCAGGGGGTGTTTTTCTCAAAATAGTGGCCGCAGGTTTTGTTCGCTCGTTCAGACTTAGAGGCGTCAACAGACCGCAAAGAGCGAGCACTTCATTTAAATAGCCAGCCCCTTTTTCAGAATGACCGTCCGCAAATAGTGTATGGCTCTGAATCAGGCCCATAGTCCATGGAATACCAAAAAAACAGGAGTGATGCTTGACCCAGACTAGAACTGATGGTGAACAGAATCTTGAAGTTATGCAAAACTGGATACAAACAATAACCATGTGCTTGAGTGAATGAGTCAGATTCACATGCAGCAATATGAAGAACAGTTTTCAGAGACCCAGCTGGCTGGCGCTGCACAGATTACAGTCTTGAGATACACAGACTGGATACAAGCAAAGGCAAAAAGCTGCAGAGTAGATGAGACAAAGTCACAGATAGCAATGAGGCTATAGTTTGCAGACGTTCAGTAGACAGAAGTGCAAGTTTAGGCAGTGGAATACAGGTGCAGGTGATTAAACAGAAGAGTGAGATTAACTCCTGCATGTGTGGAGAAAATGTCAGAATACATCAGCAGCACCTCTGGTGGCACAGAGGTACTGCAGGCCAGATACAAAATAAAGGCCCGATTCAAAAAGGATCGCTATTGCAATCACAGCTCCGTAATCACACACAGGTCTTCTGTGAAATATGCTAATTAATGCTATCGCAATGCCGTTGCACTGCCAGCATAGAGACGCCCACTGCCTGCCACCACCGCTATCTCACATCCGTTATACTTTGCAAACCTCCATAAACATCATTAACATCGAGAACCATCAGCCCCTCACTCAGAATTACAGCAGTCCTGCAAACCTTATTGCACGTATTAAGTACTCAAGCTGCGTGTGCAATTGCACTAGCTAAATTATGCACACCCATGCAATGGCATTCAAACGGACAGACACGTCTGCATTTCTCCGACCACTCTCCCATCACCACCCCCAAATGCTCAGTGCCTGTCAATCACTCTGCGATGGCTCTCTGTGGTCTGTGTGATCGCAGCGGTGCCTCCACGCACGCGCACTGCAATGCATGCACAGTACCTAACAATCGGCTGTCTGCATACGCTTTAACACTAGCGATCCTTAATGAATCAGGCCCAGAGTCCTAACACTTGGCTGATGCAGAATCAATGAGTTCCATGAAGATTTTGGGTTTCGGGCTGTGAAATCTCGGTTTTAAGTGATTCAGTACTAATCAGCCTTTTCAGAAAGCTAAAGATGGGCCAGCAAAGAAGTTCTAAAACTAACAGCTGTCTATTGCCTCAGATAGATAAAACCACAAGATTTGGTGCATCAGGATCCTCGTCTAGTCGCTCCTGTCTTTTGGACCAAGGCTGCAAGCTGCTGGACTCAGACATGTTCTTGGCAGACAACATACAGTACATGTAAATGTATGTACTGTATGAGTGATGCTTGTGATATCACATTGGGAAGTCATATGAATGACAATATGAATGTCAATGACAATAATGGTCCCTTTAATCCTACATCACTCCAACATCATGCATTTTACCTTACTACTCCAATTGGCACAATAAAATGCATGATATTGGTGTTACATAATTGACAAAATGTTTGAATATATTGCGCCACACTCAGATTGGAGCAACACTGTGTGATTTTTTACTGGATAACAGTGCTAGAGAGCAGTGTGCTCCAGTACTGTCTCCTCTCTCTTTCTCTACAATACATGTTTGGTACTAGGACCCACAGTCAGAGGGAGGAGCAACCTCTGACCTGTTGATGTCACAACTGGGCTACTGCTCATGTACAGCACTGTGCTCCTGAGGTGAGACACCTAAATACTGCTGTTAATCCCTGCAACACCACTATTCTACCTACCACTGATACAGCTGTGATGCCACTCTTACCTTTTACCCTGTTGATATCAATAAACAGAGTGGGCCTGATTCAGAGCCGGATGCTCTGACAGAGCGCTCGCTCTGAATCAAGGCCAGCCTTTTGTTTTTTTAGAGCGGCCTCCTGGCCGCTCGCATAGCTGGGGGTGACCACCCACAGCTGTAGCGAGCGGCCAGGAAGATGGTCGCGATGGTCAAGACCATTGCGACCATTGGGCTTGCGATGAGACCCTTGTGGTAGGGTGTTGTTGCTGCAAGCCCAAGAGTGCTTTCGGCTCAAACAGAGCTGAAAGCACTCCCACTGACATCACTTGTGATGTCAGTGGGGCCGTCCCCAGATAGTAGGCATTCCCATGGGAATGCCTCCATCTGGGCAGCCACGCCCCCGGCCCGCCCTCCAAAGGGGGCGTGCTGTCACTAAACATCGACAGCACGCCCCCTTTGGTACGAGACTTGGAGTGATGGCTTTGCCGTCACTATCCGGGTCTCGCGCATGTGCACAATGGAGCCGGCTCCATTGTACGCATGCGCACTGGGCCACCATCGACCCGCTTGCGAGCGCTCACGAGCGGGTCTGAATCAGGCCCAGTATACTGGATAAGGACTCTCTGTGTGCCTAATAGTAACTTTCACATTCCGACTTACACCTTTTGTGATCACCACCCCAATAGAATATATCAGCAACAACCATTTACAGAACAGATACATAACATGATCCAAAGGAACAATAACAAGTAAGAGTGTACAGTATACTAACACTAGACAGTCTAATACAAACACCATTCTCCTCCCATCATACTGTAGATAACTGATCAATATAACAAGTTTACAATAAATCAATCCTAACTGTAATTGGGATGCAATTGATATGTCGGGGGAAGGGATGCCGGCAGTCGAAATACCGGTGCCAGAATCCCGATGCCCAGCATAATGCAGATGCCAATAGCTCAATGGATGTCAGGATACTGGCGTCGGCATACTGACTGTTGGAAGCCCAAACATCCAGATGGTGGTAAGTATGCACCAGTGGCGGATCTAGCGGCGGTGCAGCTGGTGGCTTGCACCAGGGCCTGCTGTGGTGCAGGTTCCCATAGCCACCTCTGTACCCACCGCTAGTGTCCCCTGGGCTTCACAAGTGTAGTTCAGACCGCAGTGAGAGCGGTCCGCACTACACAGTAACAAACATACAGCCACCAGCGGCGGCTGTGTGTTTGTTGTAGCAGCCAATGAGAGACAGACAGACTCTCATTGGCTGCTGCACCCACTGAGGGAGCTGGCTAGAGCTTACTCATGAGCTCAGCCTTCCTTCTCCCCCTGCAGTGGGTGATGGGAAAGATCTCATGAAGTCTCTCCCATAATGCAGAAGAGTGGGCCGAGAGGGGCAGACAGTGGCGGTTGGAGCAGGGATTCAGGAAAGTTGTGTTTTTGTGTGTGTGTGAGTAAGGGGGCACGGGAACTGGCACAGCATAGGGGACCGCTAC
Organism: Taudactylus pleione; assembly: GCA_031769625.1. NCBI lineage: Eukaryota > Metazoa > Chordata > Amphibia > Anura > Myobatrachidae > Taudactylus > Taudactylus pleione. The sequence continues at coordinate 3,538,523 of JAUIMM010000036.1, forward strand.
TGGGGGCACTGTATAGGGGGGTGGCTGCTACTAGTGGCATGTATATGGGGGACTACTACTGGGGGCAATGCATAGGGGGGCTAGTACTGGGGGCACTGAATTGGGGGGACTACTACTGGGGGCAATGCATAGGGGTACCACTTCTGGGGGCACGATGAGCTTGGCTACATATGCTCTTGCATGTAAAAGAGAAGTAAGTATGAGTAAAGAAACACCTATCCTCTCCTTCTTTAAAATACTCCCATAACTATCAAGGTGCCACTAGTATTTTGCATTTTTTTGCAGCCTGAATACTACTTTGTCAAACTATTAATATCAATATTAATTCCCAGTTACCACACATGGGGCCTGATTCATTACGGATCGTTACTGCGATTGCAGCTTACTAATCGCATGCAGGTCTGCTGTGAAAATATGCTAATTAATGCTATATCCATGTCGTCGCACTGCCAGCATAGAGACGCCCACTGCCTCCCACTACCGATATCTCACATCCGCAATATCTTGCAAACCTCCATTAACAATGATAACATTGAGTACCATTGGCCCCTCGCACACAATTACAGCAACCCTGACTGTACTTAATAATTGCTAACCTCACTGCACACACTCATATGCAGAGTATGCAATCACACTGGCTAAATTATGCACAGCCATGCAACAGCGTTCAAATGGACATGCGCGGCTGTGTTTCTCCGACCACCCCCCCATCACCACCCCCAAACACTCAGTGCCTGTCAATCACTCTGCGATGGCTCATCGTGCTCTGAGTAATCACAGTGCGATTGCAGTGGTGTCTTCACGCACTGCGAAGCATACGCAGCACAGTACACAACAATCAGCCATCTGCATACGGTTTGGCAGTTGTGATCCTTAATGAATCAGACCCTTAGTTTCTTGCCAAAATTTTTATTTTAATAGTTCTCAAGTGGCCGTCATGCAGTCTATGCAAGATGTTGCCTTGGAATTCAATGCTGGTTTTCATGTCTATTAAAATACCTAAGCTATTATCAAAATTAGGTTGGACACATTTTTGTTAACAGCATCCATGTGTTGCTGAGGAAATTGTAGGTTATGGATTGAATTCCAATCAAATTTTATTTTCTTGAATCACTCCCTATCCAATTAAGAAACTCCAACCTTTATGCAGCACATATACATAAAGTCTGTGCATTTGGTCTGTGTATTTAATGTTCACCGTTATCTTCCCCACTAGCAGAACAACCTGAACTGTATACATCCAGAGTTCAGCCTATGTTTTCACCAACTAATGTTTTCCTCTACGCTAAACATGTCCTGAGTTGGTCTCTTTTATCCAGTTTAGATCTGGTACTTTCTCTTAACAGCCCAATCATTCTATATAGCCCTTCCTGTGACATCTTAAACAGACCTTATCACAGAACCAGCAATGACTGTCGTAAGGTCTGGATTTGCCACAATGAAAACATGGAGGTATCAGACAGAATGAATTCTATGTTTGGAATGCCCTGGACCTTTCTGCTATAATTCAGCTACATCCCTGGCTGCTGTTTCCATGGAGATAACTAGTGACAGGGCTCTGTCTAGAATTAGTTCAGGTGTGGACAGTAGTCTTTTCTGAATGCTGCTAATCTCGCTCCAAACTGGCAGTGCTCTGATAAATTCCTTAATTCAGACACATATTATGTTATGGATTTGTCCTGATGTCCTGGTGCTGATAGCGTCTCTGCAACTTGAATCTCTCAGCAATCACTAATGGCTTTGGATTTAAGTGAATCTATAAAATGTTCACAATATCCTGGCAGGGCTTATCAGTAGGTTTTAGTGAAGTCAATAGATGTACAATAAGGAAGTCTTGTGCTCATGATCCTTGGTATAACTGCCACTTTCTAACCTTCCAGAATATTACTTACTTGGCAGTACAATTCTGTTCTCTCTATATGTGGCCCAGTCCTGACTATCATTGTTAAAATTGGATACAAATCCAATATTGGCTGTCATGTCTTTATTTTTTTTACTGATTTTCTTGTAGATCAGAAATAGCAGTACTCACATGGCCCTCAGTATAGTCCTTCACAGGCTTAACAAGAAGCAAGACCACACTGCTTAATGCATTATGCGACTCTCACTGATGCTTCTGTAATCACCTCTAACTGCCAACCACTTTCTATGTAAGCATCTCCATTTGCCATCCATAGCTTCTGGAAGCAATACACTAAATAGGCAAATCCATCCAATTCATTGTTTGATGAATTGAATTGGATGGTTGCAACGCCCCATCTGATGTGCTTCACATCGGATGGGTTGCTTCCACTGACAATGCAGTGTTGTTACATGAAAAAATGTAACTATATATCACATCGTCATATGGTGGATCATATAGTGTGTATGGCGATGTGATATATTGTTACATGCATAGCACCATTGTGTAGGTGTGTGCCCAGTTTAAGATTATTTTAATCCTTGTGACTGTTACATCTGTGAGAGGATGTTTGAATGTATTACACCATATTAGATTACGGCAACACTGTGTTTTTTTTACTTTATAGCAGAAACAACTATTTACAATAGAACTGATTCATTACATGAAACAGGAAAAAACTGTAACATGTAAGCAAACATACATTTGATTACAAAAATATCATTACAGAGGTAAAGGCTAAGCAATTTGCATCTCAAATCTAAAATAGAGGACATATTTGCCATGATTTGGTAGATGCTACATTAGTGCTAGAAGTGAAGCACATAAATGATACAATTATAGAGCCTGGGGAAGCACTATCCACTTTTGTGGATGCATGCATATATGTTATACATTCACACATCTACTACCTCTGTCCTATTTAGTGCTGTGGGATAATGGAGCGAATTGTAAGCAGTCCTTTCTAAAACCAGATATAATCACCTTGTGCTTGACATATTACAAAAGTAGAATGTCTAGAGCCAAGAGATTAAATTATCAAATCAAAAAAGCAAAAACATTTACCTTAGAATAAAAGATAACAACTGGATAATGAAACTCATTTCCCAAAGTTGTTTCTCCATATTAAGAATAAAAATTAACTATCTGATCATTTTACTTTACAGATATTTTATATATACTGCACACTCTCTCTCCACTTTATCTCTCTCCAAGGTTAGTACGTAGACCCCTTAGTTACTAATACCAATTGATGTATAATAATGACACGAGGCCATTAGATTATTAGTACTGAAACAAGAATTTACTGTAATGTTTGATCACAAGACAGATACATATTTATAATTAGATCACTTATAAAACTTGATATAAAACTTACTTTTGATGATATTTGCTTCCATGCTGTGAGTTTTTTTTATTAATTTTTTTCTGCTGTTAGCTTTGACTTGGTCTCCTAAAAATGTCTAGTTTAATCACATCACTCAACTCTAATCCATAGCAAATAAGAGACATTGTAAAGCTTGTCTATTAAATATCTACACAGTAGTCACACTATAAATTGATGTGGTGAACTCATGATCTCAAGTTCCTTTAATACATAAAGATGCCATAAAATGTGACTCTCTCTTTTGCAGCATTTAACAGTATAATGATGCAAAAGTAACAATTAATCATTAATCTTTCCAACTAATTGATGTATTATGTGACATTTTCTTTAAAAAACAACAACAAAGAAACAAGAGTAAATATATAATTACTTAGAATGCAATACAAATAAAGGGATAATTAATGTGTATAAGCCAAAAATATATAATGATATACAAAATTTAAATTCCTCACACTGGAAATGTTCGATTCTACTACAGACATACAGTATTTTACTAGATTCACTTTGGAATCATTTTGCATTCTGCATCAGCATTCATTATCATACAGTACTGTATGTTAAATATGTATATTAGTATTCATACATGTGTGCCGTATGTAAAAAAATGTCCTTGAAAATATGTCTAATTTCAGAATTGAATAGATGAGTTCTGTGCTATCTTTGGAAAGCTTAAACACTTAACCCATTTATTTAATATGGTTTCACAATAATGTCAAAATTCAGATGTAGGTCAGTATAAAGTGCTTTTTTGTCTATAGTCCAGAAACTTTTTCCATTACAAATTGGCTCATATATTCTCACATACACAAAAGAGCAAGGAAAAAATTCAGAACAGACTCATGTTAACCAAAGTGGTACAGGCAAAATAAATAACTTTTTTGTAATAGAGGGAAGAAGCAGTTAAGGAATGAAAAGGAAATGTGCCCTATGTATTTCGTACCTCTTCGCTTTTCCTCTGGTTTTCTCTGTCATTGATTTTCTCAATGTTTCATTTGCTTTGCATCTCTTTATCACTCTGCTTTGCAGTGCATGGAATTGGTAGTTAGCTCCACTATCCCTCTACACTTACATTGGAGATAATGCAGGGCACAACTCATGTACAACTAAGCTGATCACATTCATATTCTTTGCCATAGCTCTGCTTGGTTTATAATGACTAAACAGTTGCAAAACATGCATATATAGAAAACATATAAATGGATTTTAAAACTGAACTTGACATTCTCTTACAACTAACAGCTTTGTAACCCCAACCAAGTTTTCCTACGAAAGGTAAAAAGGTATAAGGCCAAACTCAATTTGCCCCATTATTTAATGGGTTGAAAGAGGGTAGTAGCCTCAGGCTTTGACATGTGGGGCTATTCAATTCCAGACCCTTTGTCATCCAAGACCCTTTTTAACGCAGGTTAAATTAACTTGTTGACGAGCGTTTACACATGTTAATGAGTGTTAACACATACAATCTGTGATTAGTTTACAGACCAATACATTAACATGGTCTCTTCACTCATTAACATGCTACTTTTCAGGGATTTCTTTTCTGGTCTGATCAGACACAAAAAAAAATCCTTATTAAGGCTGCCTTCGGGGCTAATTGAATAGCTCAGGGTGATCAATTAGCAAGTGGCAAATTACCGTGTATAATTGAATTGCCTTGTGAGTCATTAGATTTTTAGGTAAAAAGTTTCATTAGTCCCCTTAGTGTTTTTAAGATACTGTATGCTCAAAATAAATAAATCTAATACTAAAGCAGATCACAGCTAATATGTTAGCACAAAGCAGATCCTACTGAGCAGGAGTGTAATACAGGAACACGAGCTAGGTGCCCCAGGTGAAGATGCATTAGAAAGATGGGAATTGTTGGATATTAGTTGCCTTTTCAATGAAGTAAAATGAATATGGATATACTGTGTATACAAGGAACAAAACACCAACACTAGGCAATTCTTGATAGGATTTGTCTCAAATAGAAACCTGGAACATGAAAAAGGTTGTGAGACACCTTGCAAGTAAAGCACACTTTAGGAATCATAAGATGGTTGATAGGGAGGGTTAACCAATGCTGTCACAGAAATACTTCAAGTTATGTCCAGCTGCCCTACTAACTAGCCCTTGGACATCTCATGACAATAGTCAACAATAAAATAAAAGTAATAATCGCTCGTACTATGCATCCTCTATGAAACCGAAATTTCCACTATCATAAATGGCATACACCCTGCCACTATATACTACTAGCAGAGTACTCTGTGGCCCCATAACATAGTGGGAGATTATAGAATGAACATGATGATGGAGATCTGGGCACTGAGCCTCTAACCTGTCAGCGTAGTGTGAAATGTGACTGGATGTGCTGTTTACAGCAGTCTTCCAGACAGATTGCTATGGTGCACCAGGCGTGATAGCTGTACATATACTGGTGGATGGTAATACTATTGCCCCCCACTATGGCATCGCTAGGTAACCAAGTGTCAAAACGTCAGTCCCCCAGTTCCTCTTTAGCATAACATGTTTCACAACAAAATGGCACACAGCTTCATCAGCTGTTTGGAGCTCTCCATGGATACCATTCATCAGTGCTAGAATGTTATCTTTGCTAAATTTCATAGTAACTAATATTGATTTATTTTACTTTCATTTACATGGAATCATAATTCACTATAACCACAATAATCATCAGCAGCAGCTTGAAAAGGAAGTCTATTTTACTGTATATTAGCTGCTACATTTAAGATGTTTTTTTATATACCCTATTAGCTACTAGATTTGAGGTCACTAGAATAAATGTTTTCATATAATTTCATCAAAAGGGTGGATTGAATACCATTTATCAAAATGTCTGTTTTCTTGTCCCTATCTCGATAATTTCTACATATTACATTTCTTTTATAGACATGGTGTATTTGATGTGGTTGAGATTGAGACAATATTTTTAAATAAAAAAGAATATATGCCAACATAGCAAAACTGGAATATGCCAGCATAGCAAAACTGGATATGATATAGAAGCCTAACTTTACTTACTTTTGTACTTCCTTTACTGTATCTCAAAATATACCATACATATACTGTTAATAGGACAGCCAGGGCTGGCTGTAGAACCATTTAAGCAGTGTGGCTGCACCAGGCGGCAACCATTAGCCACCACAACCTGGAAGGCTCTGGCAGAGTTTGAGAACCCTGACCTCCTCCCAACTGCTGGCCTTTATGATATTGCAGTAGCTAAGGGGGGAGAGAGAGGGTCAGCAGTGCAACACAGGGTGCTCTGATGACCTGATATAGACCTGCACAGCAGCACAGGGAGCTAACACACCGGGGCCAGCACTGAGGACAGCTACTGCAAAACCATACAGAGGTCAGTGAGCAGTTTAAATTTTTATGACACTGGCCATACACCGCAGTCCTTAACAGACCTACAGGTGTCCATGTGCTCACACATGTAATAAGTTACACCATCATTGTGGCATGTTAGTTACATTGCCTACTGACCACATTTCCCAGCATGTTCAGTAATAAACCTAAACATTTTGTTTGGATCACTCTGAAAATGAGTTTGTTTCATCAGTAATATTGTAGTGTTTGATCAGTATAAAGTCATTAGTTATTGTATTTTTCTTTTTATATTACCTTGAATATCCAGAGTTAAATACAGGTAAACCTACCACAGTTATTTCCCAAAATAGTATGAATTTCTTCTTGATCCTTAACTTTGAGTAAACTACTCATTACAATAATCATTGTCTCCTCTATACACAGTGGGTTTTAAGGATGAGCAAAGTAATTTGAAATATCTGCTAATGACAAAAGGCGTGATTCAGATTTGGACGGAATTACAAAGCCTCTCACAAGCAGCTTTGCAATTCCGTCCATCTTAATGCAAAGGGAGATGTCATTGCTACATTTGTGAACACCATTTGTGAACACCATTGCAACCATTGCGACTGATGGCTGCGATGGTTGCTCCTTTGATAAGGCTGTGGGAGCTGAAGCTTCCTGTAGCCTGACCGGGTGCTGGTCAAATACAGTTATATATGCCATTTAATATGTTTGCAAGTATTGCAGTACTGTAAATACAACTGCGTTTTTTATTAATTTGGAAACAAAAGCCCCTGGGACAACCATTATTTCATCTACTTTCAATTCTTTTCTTTGCTAAAATGAGCTGCATGTAATTCTACAGTATATGGGAGTGATATATTTTGTTGCCATTCATCATTGGCCATGTTGACATTCATCATGATGATATGGATGGAATATCAACATAAATAGAATGACGACAAAACATGCCTGGTGGTCTATTGGTGACTTATTGGGTGTTGTGGGTCTACATTGTAATGTCTATGTTATAAATGTTGACTTTTGTAAATGTCAACATTCTGACAACATACTATTTTATACATGACTGCCTCACAGCACTGAGGTTGTGGGTTCAATTCCCACTATGGCCCTAACTGTGTGGAGTTTATATATTCTCCATGTGCTTGCGTGGGTTTCCTCCAGGTACTCAGGATTCCTCCAACACTCCAAAAATAAACAGGTAGGTTAATTGTCTGCCAACAAACATTTAACCCTAGTGTGTAAGTATGTGCGTGTACATGTGTGTACATGTGGTAGGGAATATAGATTCTAAGCTCCACTGGGGCAGTGACTGATGTGAATGGACAAATATGCTCTGTAAAGTGCTGCAGAATATGTGTGTGCTATATATAAATACAGGTTGAGTCTCCATATCCAAAATGCTTGGGAGCAGGGGTATTTTGGATATCAGAATATTCAGTATTTTGGAATATTTGCATACCATAATGAAATATCTTGGGAATGGGACCAAAATTAAAAAAATGAATGCTTTTATGTTGTATATACACCTTATACACACAGCCTGCAGGTCATTTTATACAATATTTTTAATAATTTTGTGCATCTCAAAACGTTTGTGTACATACATGAAATTCATTAATGTTTCATATACACCTTATACACAGAACCTGTAGGTTACAGTATACTATACTTTTAATAATTTTGTGCCGTAAACAAAGTTTATGTACATTTAACCATCAGAAAACAAAGGTTTCATGCTAAACATATTCAGTTTTTCGGAATATTCCGTATTTCGGAATATTTGGATATGTGAGACCCAACCTCTAATGGTAATAAATAAATAAATAAAAATACATATTTATATATATATATATATATATATATATATATATATATATATCCAAAAATGAAAGGGGCACTCACCAGAGCATTTCCAATAGAAAAGACAGCTTTTTATTTCTTACATATATCAGTCCGGTCGATGTTTCGGCCATCCCTGACCTTTATCAAGACCAACAGCATCATAACAACGGTGCAACAGGCAGCATATGTCACCAAACAGCATGGTGTTTGGTGACATATGCTGCCTGTTGCACCGTTGTTATGATGATGGTGGTCATGATAAAGGTCAGGGATGACCGAAACGTCGACCGTACTGATATATGTAAGAAATAAAAAGCTGTCTTTTCTATTGGAAATGCTCTGGTGAGTGCCCCTTTCATTTTTGGATTGTATTATTCTGGACCAAGGAATTTACCTTTTTTGATTCAGGGGGAGCACCCCATTATGTTGGCAACTATGCAGATGTGAGTGCAGACTTTTTTTGGAATATATATATATATATATATATATATATATATATATATGCCATTAATGTGAATTTATTTTTTTTTTAAAGACATCGCTGACACTTTGCTCTATCTGTCTTAGTAATACATGAATCTTTACCATGCTTTATCCATCTTATTAATATCAGTCTAACATGAAATATGTTAAATGACTCATTTTGAACTTCTTTATGGTGGCACAATTTCCTCAGCATGGTACAATTTCCTCAGCATGGTACAATTTCCTCAGCATGGTGATAGCACATGAAATTATCTGCATAGTTTCACTTTATCGGTTGAAAAATTATTAAAGAGAAAGTAATAGCTGAGGAATTAATTGTTGATTAAATGACTGATATCTTGCCAACAGGAACAGTAAATTATCTTTGTCTCAGTCATAATTTTTTAATGAAATGGTTGTACAAATAGATTGACCTTCAATAATATCAAATTACAGTAAATGTTACAAATACAGTCCATGTTATCTGCCTGAGAAATCTGCTGCCAGTAAAACTTAAAAGTTTATATGTATTTTAAATACAAGACCTATATTAGGTATTATTTTCATTAATTAATTTATTTCAATAGAAAAAAAAAAAACATTTCAATTGACTTAAACCATGATCAGTATGTTATAGTCATCTGTTTTCATTTTTGTTTTAATCATTGTATAGAAATCTGTTTCCACTAAATATTTTAATTGAGATGCATATTTTAATCTTGTATCTATTGGTGATGTTCTGGTTGGTTCTTGGGCACTTTGAGGAAAGTACAGTAGCCAGAATTTGCATTCTAATCACTGAATGAATGGACTGATCCTTTGAGTGCAAATCTGACAGCCTATGGTAAATAATCTTGGTCTTGGTGGTTGTATCATATGATGAGCAACTGGTGGCTGTAAAGTGTTGGAAATCTGGGACCGGAAATATGCTCCACCATTATAATATATAATTTTGGCCAATTATGGGCTATAATCTGCTTAGGAAATGTGAACTTCAAAATGCTATATAGGGGTATATGTAAATAGCCGTGAGTTTTGTTTCTCCCCACGGCGCAAGGTTTTTTGGCAGGATGAAAAGGTTTTTAGTATTCAATCAGCTGCAAGAATTTCCTTAAGAACCCCTGGTACCCCTCCCCCCCTAATAATTAATTAAGCAATTGAAAGTTTTCAATTAGATGAATTTGGTCAAAAATGACATGCCTTTATTGGGATATTATTCTGAAAACTGAAAGAATAATGAGTTTAAAGATGTGGGATAGGTATATAGGAGTTCTGTGTGAATGGGACAGGTGTTTATATTATTTAATATAGAAAGCTATAGTGTTATCCAATATTTTTTTTTCTTTTTTTTAGGGTACATGCTGTTGTTCCCAATTTTTTAAAATTTCCAGCTGTTTTTTTTTTTTTTTAATGTATCACGCCCAATTAATTTCCAATTGGATAGCATGGGGATTGTGAGTGTGCATAGCCACATTAATAAAAAAATGGTCACGATAGACATATTAAGTTTTGCAGCTAAATTCTCACAGCCGATTGAATATGCCACTTAGTGACTTTTTTTTATAAATTAGTCATTGGTATAATTATAATATACAGACAATGGTAAAGTAATCTATACTAATATAATAAGAATGTTGTGTTTGTCTGTTTGTTCCAAGTTGGCACAAAACTTACTGAACCAATTTTCATGAAAACTGCATAATTTCGTAGTGGAAACTTCTAGAAATAACCTGAACTTTGTTTCATTTCGATCTGTCAGAGATATCAAAAACAAAATTTATTGACATCATAACTGCACAAGATAGTTGTGTCACCATGCACTCTGCCGTAAAAGGTTGGGGGAAAGGTGCTTTGGGACCGCATTCACTTAAATAGGATAGGCTATAGCAATCTGAGCATAGGGAACAAATTGACATTAGTGTGCATGGTGGGTGAAGGCGCTGCTACCACCGGTCTGTATAGCGCTGCTGGTCATGTGGGTCACTCCCATGACAGGAACCCAATGCAAAGCAAACAACTAGAACACCTAAAAAATATTTGTAGAAGCAATTTCATCGTGGACGATGCTGCAAGCAATAGGTAGTAGAAAATGTATGTGTCACGACCAGGGTTTCGCAGTGTGGAAGTTGTGGTCCATGCCAGTGGGGGCGCTGTGGCACGGTCTTTCCAGTGAGGTAGCTGGCACGTGGAGACTGGCATTGGTTGTGTGCGGGGGTCTGCCAGCATTGGGCAATCCTGGCAAGGGTAAGTCTAGCACTGTCTCAGCATCACAGTTACATGGGAGTGGCCATCTTGCCTCAGGTCATGTGACATAGTGGGCCTAGCCTGATGTGTCAGGTGATCTCTCCAGCCACTCACGCTCTGCTGCTGGGTACTTAAGGGGGTTTGGAGCTCCCTGTAGTTGCCAGTGCAATTTGTTTCACAGTGTCTGCTATGTGAGAGTTCCTGCACTCCTGGACATTAGTCTTGTGCTCCGGTGCCTGCCCTAACTCCTTGTTGGCCGCTGGCTTCCTGCATAGCTGCCCCACTCTGCCTTGCCTTGCTCTCTGCTAGAGATCAGCCCTGCACCTTCCACCAGACCCACTCCTGTCTCCTCAGTTAACCACTTCCTGCGCAGTCATCTCTCAGCATTTCCGGATTTCTCTTCAGTCATTATCACAGCATCTCTGGATTTCCCTTCAGCCAATACCACAGCATTTCTGGATTTCACTTCAGCCATTATCACAGCAATACCAGATTTCCCTTCAGCCATTGTCACCATATTACCAGATTTCCCCTCAGCCATTATTACAGCATTACTGGATTTCCCTCTCAGTTACTGTGCAGCATACTTGGATATTTACTTCACTTCCACAGCCTAATTGGACTCACCTGATTCATCTGTTACTGATCTGGACATTTGTTTACTCCCATCCACCACAGTCTCCTTCAGTCACATATTACTCTGTCATTACTGGACTTAAGTATATAATTGTTCATGTCTACCAACAGTCACATTAAACAACCCACCTTTCTGTTTAAATCTAGTGTCTGCTCCTGTTTCCACCCCAGGTCCACAACAAACACAGGTCCTATCAGTATGTATTAATAAAAAAAAAAATCAGTACCACCATGATGTCCACACATACTGTAGAGAGCCAGCCAGTAGCTTCTTACCTATTGGCTGCTGCACCTCAATTTTAGTGATTCATTGGGAGAGTTGTACTGCACCTCTCCTCAACTGCTACGGTAAGAAGGAGTGGGCAGTGGGGGGTCTCTAAATACTTAAAACCTCCCCTTGATAGACCAATTTGTTTATTTAGGAGATGGAGAAAGTTGTGTCTGTCTCACTCTGGCCGAAAACTGTGATCAAAGCTGCCACGCATTTTCAATGGCTCCTCAGACAGAGAGCTCTGATTGACAGACATACAGATGGCCGAGGGGACCTGCTGTACATTTCCAGTGGCAGATCCAAGCTTTTGTTCACCTTGCCTTAATCGGTATTATGTTTTCAACATCATATAGCACATCATGGGGTAAATTTACAAAGATGGGAGTTCTGTTAAGAAGTGATGTTGCCCATAACAGCCAATCAGATTCCAGGTATTATCTTCTAGAAGGTGCTAGATAAATGAGAAATAGAATCTTCTTAAATAGAACTCCCATCTTAGTAAATTTACCCCCATATAGCTATCCATACTACTATACAGTATGTAGAAAATATTATTCATGTGATATTAGGATAGTTTAGGAAGTAGTAGATTTGCTATAGACTTGTGGACATAATAATAACATTTGAAACATGATCTCTGGGGTATTTCAATATTGACAACTGTGAGTGCACAAATTCTGCTAGTGTCATTCTGACAGTAAAGAAAAAGAAAAATGCACATCCAATAGACAGCACTAATTTAGGTGAACAATACATTGTTGAAGGAGGTTGTGTGTGGTGTGTTTTTATTTTATTATTTTAATTTGGTATGCATGTTTTTTCAAAACAGTTTTGCCATGGTGCACTACAAGTCCCAGGGATCCATGATTCTTGTAGCTTTTTCCAGGGAAATACAGCCTCATAATGGTCAAGATGAAGTTGGTTGCAATTTTGCAGTGTCACCAGCCCTGACCATCCTAATCTAGTGCTAGTGTTTGTATTGTACTTTCAGCTACACCCCCCTTTTGTCCTAAATAATTTGACAATACCAGCCTATGCTGGCAGCTCTAGAGCTGGTTTGACTTTCTTAGGAAAATAATGCTGTATTTCTTTAAAATAAAAACAGAAAAGTGTACAAGGTCTGTGCTGATCATCATCTAGATGCTTAATTACTAATGTGCAGGTTTTTAGAGGTGGAGATGTTGCCCATAACAACCAATAAGATTCTAATTAACCTTTGTCTAGCACCTTTTAGAAGATAATTGCTATAATCTGATTGGTTGCTATGGGCAACATCTCCATTTCTAAAAATCCACACTTTAATAAATATACCCCCAGAAGCAAAGTTCAGAACAGTTAATTTTGCACTTAAATTGTATGTGTCTATACACAGTTTTAATTAAGCTATAGTTTACAGTATTTGCGTTAAGTGTTTCCAATATTGTAAAGAAATTTGCCATTAAAGAAAATGTTACAGCTAAAGTAGCATCCAAAATGACCTAATCCAAGCCATTACTGTATGTGAACCGCATTGTATCAATCACACTAAGCATCTATCACTTGCTGTTTATGGCACCTGCCTTTACATTTTCAAAGAAAGTTTCTAGTGTGTCCCTAGGTATAATCAGTTACCTTAATTTATTAAAGCAGATGCTGTAGAATCATATTAATTGCATTCTGAAAAATACATCAATTAATTTTTTCCTGTATTTTTATTTTTAATGTGGTATTCAAAAATAAATATTATTGTTTTGTGCCTCTCATTTGCTTTGCATAATTATATATCTTAGTACCCTGGGAATGTAATTGAACAATTGATTGAAATTGATTGAAATCTCAGTGAACTGTAACTTGTCAATAGAACATTTTCAAATATACAGCACACATAGGTCGACCTCATATTTTTAGAGAGATGAGCGCTGGTAGAAAAGTAAAACTGAAATTACATTCTGAATTATTTAAGACAAAGACAAGAGATTAAATTGCTTAGTCGTTTCCATGAAGTGAGTAATGTATTGTGATCAATAAATACTGCATACTCTCTCATTAACTTTAAGGTGAAGTTTATGACTACATTATCAAAGATAACTGAATTTGCAGGCGTTATCACTAAATCAGAGGTTCTAAAATATTTTTTAAAATTAAATGTGAAATAGATTCCTGTACACTATATTATGAATGCCTATATATAGAAGGGAAAAAAGGGGGGGCATCAGCTACTATTCCTATTTATGAAGAATAGCAATTTATGAACTGTTATTTATATAGTGCCTACATACTAAGAAGTGCTTTACAAAGGATATTTAATCATTCTTATCAATTACTGCTCTAGTGTAGCTTATTATATAAATTCTGAACCACACGCATGCATACACACACAAGCACAAACACATAGCAGGGTTAATTTAATATGACACAATTAACTTGTCACTATATAGTATGTCTTTGGGGTGTGGGAGGAAACCCACACAAACATGGGAAAAATATACAAACTGTGAATCAGCAATTTGAACCACTGTACCACTGTGCTACTCCTATTTAATGGTATTAATTGAAATCAACAACAGGTTTTGTTATAGGTCATTTCCTTTTAGTTAAATATTTCGGTATCTATATCATGTTATTGCAACTATACAAGTAAACAAAAGTCAAGTATCACCCTTTGGCGCTGCCACACAATGTCTCCTTATATTTCCACAAAGTCACCACAATAAAATCCTCTGTATGTAAATCTTCCAGGATTTATTTCTCCAATTTCATAATGTATGAAATTTCAATTCCTCTTCCTTTGCATCAATATCTCAAAAAAGAGAAACCAAACATACAATGTGATAATGAAATGACACTTGTACTGGTGATGACAAGGGAACAGTGCCAGATTAAGGTCCAAATGGGCCTGGAGCTGAAATTTATGAAGGGCCTATTGTATACTGCCGCAGGGGTGTGACTAATGATGTGGGGGGCGAGACGTGTGTGTTGGGGAGTGGTCTGTACAGGGGGGGGTGGTTAGCACCATGATGGGCATAGCTAGCACCAACCTACCACCACCCCAATGACCCTCCCCTCTTCGCATATATATTTGTGCCCCCCTCCCCCCCACACACACACATGTATTTTAGTAGGCCAATAGTAGTCACCTATCGCATCACCTTTGTGCAGGCACAGGTGTAAGTATTGCTATCTGTACTATACTACCTTTTAACCACTACCACTCATAGAGACCATCCCTCGAACACTTAAGTACACATCATTCACAATCGCTCATCGACCCCATATTTCACCATCTGTAATCCGTCTCACCACCACTCCCTGGCCCTAATGCTGACTGATATACCCCTCACTCTCCATCATACCCTGACCACATAACAGACACAAATACCCCTCACTCACATCATTCCCTGACCACATAACAGACACAAATACCCCTCACTCACATCATTCGCTGACCACATAACAGACACAAATAAGCCTCACTCACATAATACCCTGACCACATAACAGACACAAATACCCGTCACTCACATCATTCCCTGACCACATAACAGACACAAATACCCCTCACTCACATCATTCCCTGACCACATAACAGACACAAATACCCCTCACTCACATAATACCCTGACCACATAACAGACACAAATACCCCTCACTCACATCATTCCCTGACCACATAACAGACACACAAATACTCCTCACTCACATCATACCCTGACCACATAACAGACACACAAATACCCCTCACTCACATAATACCCTGACCACATAACAGACACATATACCCCTCACTCACATAATACATTGACCACATAACACACATATACCCCTCACTCACATTATACCCTGACCACATAACAGACACAAATACCCCTCACTCACATCATTCCCTGACCACATAACAGACACAAATACCCCTCACTCACATAATACCCTGACCACATAACAGACACAAATACCCCTCACTCACATCTTTCCCGGACCACATAACAGACACACAAATACTCCTCACTCACATCATACCCTGACCACATAACAGACACACAAATACCCCTCACTCACATAATACCCTGACCACATAACAGACACATATACCCCTCACTCACATAATACCCTGACCACATAACAGACACATATACCCCTCACTCACATAATACATTGACCACATAACACACATATACCCCTCACTCACATAATACCCTGACCACATAACAGACACATATACCCCTCACACACATAATACCCTGACCACATAACAGACACACAAATACCCCTCACTCACATAATACCCTGACCACATAACAGACACACAAATACCCCTCACTCACATAATACCCTGACCACATAACATACACATATACCCCTCACTCACATAATACATTGACCACATAACAGACACATATACCCCTTACTCACATAATACATTGACCACATAACACACATATACCACTCTCTCACATAATACCCTGACCACATAACAGACACATATACCCCTCACACACATAATACCCTGACCACATAACAGACACACAAATACCCCTCACTCACATAATACCCTGACCACATAACAGACACACAAATACCCCTCACTCACATAATACCAAGACCACATAACAGACACATATACCCCTCACTCACATAATACCCTGACCACATAACAGACACAAAAACCCCTCACTCACATCATGCCCTGACCACATAACAGACACAAATACCCCTCACTCACCATCATGCCCTGACCACATAACAGACACATAAATACCCCTCACTCACATCATGCCCTGACCACATAACAGACACAAATACCCCTCACTCACATAATACCCTGACCACATAACAGACACAAATACCCCTCACTCACATCATGCCCTGACCACATAACAGGCACAAATACCCCTCACTCACATCATGCCGTGACCACATAACAGGCACAAATACCCCTCACTCACATAATGCCCTGACCACATAATAGAGACTCAAATACCCCTCACTCACATCATGCCCTGACCACATAACAGACACAAATACCCCTCACTCACCATCATGCCCTGACCACATAACATACACAAATACCCCTCACTCACATAATGCCCTGACCACATAACAGACACAAATACCCCTCATTCACATCATGCCCTGATCACATAACAGACACAAATACCCCTCACTCACATCATGCCCTGACCACATAACAGGCACACAAAAACCCCTCACTCACATCATGCCCTAACCACATAACAGGTACACAAATACACCTCACTCACATCATGCCCTGACCACATAACAGACACAAATACCCCTCACTCACTTCATGCCCTGACCACATAACATGCACACAAATACCCCTCACTCACATAATACCCTGACCACATAACAGACACAAATACCCCTCACTCACATCATTCCCTGACCACATAACAGAGACACAAATACCCCTCACTCACATCATGCCCTGACCACATAACAGACACAAATACCCCTCACTCACCATCATGCCCTGACCACATAACAGACAAATAACTCTCACTCACATCATGCCCTGACCACAGAAGACACAAATACCCCTCACTCACACCATACCCTGACCATATAAGAGACACACAAATACCCCTCACTCACATCATTCCCTGACCTCATATCAGACACACAAATACCCCTCACTCACATCATGCCCTGACCACATAACAGACACAAATACCACTCACTCTCATCATGCCCTGACCACATAACAGACACACAAATACCCCTCACTCACATCATGCCCTGACCTCATAACAGACACACAAATACCCCTCACTCACATAATACCCTGACCACATAACAGACACAAATACCCCTCACTCACATCATGCCCTGACCACATAACAGAGACACAAATACCCCTCACTCACATCATGCCCTGACCTCATATCAGACACACAAATACCCCTCACTCACATCATACCCTGACCACATAACAGACACAAATACCCCTCACTCACATCATGCCCTGACCACATAACAGAGACACAAATACCCCTCACTTACATCATACCCTGACCACATAACAGACACAAATACCCCTCACTCTCATCATGCCCTGACCACATAACAGACACACAAATACCCCTCACTCACATCATGCCCTGACCTCATATCAGACACACAAATACCCCTCACTCACATCATACCCTGACCACATAACAGAAACAAATACCCCACTCACATCATGCCATGACCACATAACAGAGACACAAATACCCCTCACTCACATCATACCCTGACCACAGAACAGACACAAATACCCCTCACTCACATCATACCCTGACCACATAACAAACACACAAGTACCCCTCACTCACGTCATGCCCTGACCACATAACAGACACAAATACCCCTCACTCACATCATTCTCTGACCTCATATCAGACACAAATACCCCTCACTCACACCATACCCTGACCATATAACAGACACACAAATACCCCTCACTCATATCATACCCTGACCTCATATCAGACACAAAAATACCCCTCACTCACATAATACCCTGACCACATAACAGACACAAATACCTCTCACTCACATCATGCCCTGACCACATTAAAAACACACAAATACCCCTCACTCACATCATACCCTGACCACATAACAGACACAATTACCCCTCACTCACATAATGCCCTGACCACATAACAGACACAAATACCCCTCACTCACATCATGCCCTGACCACATAACAGAGACACAAATACCCCTCACTCACATCATGCCCTGACCACATAACAGACACAAAAACCCCTCACTCACCATCATGCCCTGACCACATAACAGACACAAATACCCCTCACTCACATAATGCCCTGACCACATAACAGACACAAATACCCCTCACTCTCATCATGCCCTGACCACATAACAGGCACACAAATACCCCTCACTCACATAATACCCTGACCACATAACAGAGACTCAAATACCCCTCACTCACATCATGCCCTGACCACATAACAGGCACACAAATACCCCTCACTCACATAATACCCTGACCACATAACAGACACAAATACCCCTCACTCACATCATGCCCTGACCACATAACAGAGACACAAATACCCCTCACTCACATCATACCCTGACCACATAACAGGCACACAAATACCCCTCACTCACATCATGCCCTGACCACATAACAGACACAAATACCCCTCACTCACCATCATGCCCTGACCACATAACAGACACAAATACCCCTCACTCACATCATGCCCTGACCACATAACTGGCACACAAATACCCCTCACCCACATAATACCCTGACCACATAACAGACACAAATACCCCTCACTCACATAATACCCTGACCACATAACAGACACAAATACCCCTCACTCACATCATGCCCTGACCACATAACAGAGACACAAATACCCCTCACTCACATCATGCCCTGACCACATAACAGACACAAATACCCCTCACTCACCATCATGCCCTGACCACATAACAGACACAAATAACCCTCACTCACATCATGCCCTGACCACAGAAGACACGAATACCCCTCACTCACACCATACCCTGACCATATAAGAGACACACAAATACCCCTCACTCACATCATGCCCTGACCTCATATCAGACACACAAATACCCCTCACTCACATTATACCATGACCACATAACAGACACAAATACCCCTCACTCACATCATTCACTGACCACATAATAGACACAAATACCCCTCACTCACATCATACCCATATCACATAACAGACACAAATACCCCTCACTCACATCATACCCTGACCACATAACAAACACACAAATACCCCTCACTCACATCATGCACTGACCACATAACAGACACAAATACCCCTCACTCACATCATTCCCTGACCTCATATCAGACACAAATACCCCTCACTCACACCATACCCTGACCATATAACAGACACACAAATACCCCTCACTCATATCATACCCTGACCTCATATCAGACACAAAAATACCCCTCACTCACATCATACCCTGACCTCATATCAGACACAAAAATACCCCTCACTCACATCATGCCCTGACCACATAACAGACACAAATACCCCTCACTCACATCATTCCCTGACCACATACCATTTTTAAAATCTGACATAAAAAGAAAAACACCAAATTATATTTATAACATTTTAATTTCTTAAAATAAATGTTCCTACCTCTCAGTTGGGCCCGTTGTTATTCACTCCTCCTCCCGCTAGCTGCATTACGCAGAAGCTTCTCTGTTGCTGTCTTTCTGTCACCGGCCTGGGACACAGGGGTAGCCCATTTTTCAAAGGGGGTTCACAAAATCCAAAAGAAAAAATGGCACAAATACAGTATATAAATAAATACACAGGTAAATGGAATATATATTATGCTTGTAATAATAATGTTAGTGTAAATGCTATCTAAATATATTAACCTCAAAGTTCTCATAGAGAAGGTAAATGGGGTAAAGTAATAATAAGTAACTGACAATTATCTATTCTGACGAAGCCCATTTACCTTCTAAGGTTTATATATTCAGATAGACAGCCTTTATTCTAATATTACTATTGCAGTCATAATATCCATTTTATTTATATTATTCTTTCCATCTTACATTATTTCTTTGTGTTATCCTCCGTCATTTGATATGTCTGATTGTACCCCTCTTGGTCTGTATGTCCTGTATTGTTTATCCCCTCCCCCATAACTATATGTGTTGCACTAAGCTTCCCATCTCACCTGTATGTTCTGTCTTGTGCTACCCCCTCATCAGGGGCGTTTTAAGAGAGGAGGGGGCTCGTGTGCACTCCTCATGCGAGGCCCCCTCCTCTCTCTCTAGTGGCTGGCAGCCGACTAAATCGGCTGGCCAGCCACCGGAGCATTAGTAGACTCCGGGCAGTAGAGTGTCCCCGGAGTCTACTGCGCATGTGCAGAATGCCGGAAAAATGGCCGCTGCGACCATTTTTCGGCGTTCTATGAATGCGCACTAGACTCCGGGCACACTCTAGTCTACTGCGCATGCGCAGAACACTGGAAAATGGTCATGGCGGACATTTTTCCTGTGTTCTGAACAGCAATGACACCCGACATGGGACCTTGGGACAGGTAAGTTTAAAAAAAATATGGGTGTAGTGTGTGCGGTGCGGGGTCCCCTGGAACCGGGGGCCTGTGTGCCCCGCACACACTGCACCCATTATAGATACGCCATTGCCTCTCATCTGTTTGTTCTGTATTGCACTACCCCCCTCATCTGTATGTTCTGTGTTGTATCCCCCTTCCTCCTCCTCCTGTGTCCATCATTATTTTCCCAAAGCCTCCTCTGTGTCCGTTATTATGTTCTCTCCCCATCCACTATATCCATTAGTATGCCCCCCCTGTATCCATTATTATGTCCTCCCCTCTCTATCTATTATTATGTCCCCCCCTTATGTCCATTATTATGTCTTCCCACCCTTTGTCCATTATTATGTACTCCCCTCTGTGTCCATTATTCTGTACCCCCCCTGTGTCCATTATGTCCCCCCTGTGTCCATTATTATATTACCCCGTGTCCTTTATTAGGCCCCCCTCTGTGTCCACCCCCCTCTGTCCATTATTATGCCCCCCTGTGTTCTTTATTATGCCCCCTCTCTGTATACATTACCCACCCCTCTATGTACATTTTTATGTCCCCCCTGTGTTCTTTATTATGCCCTGTCTCTGTGTCCATTATTACCCCCCCTGTATGTCCATTATTATGCTTCCCCTCTGTGTCTATTGTTATGTCTCTCCATATGTGTGCATCATTATGTCCTCTCCCCTCTGTGTCCATTACTATGCCCCCCTCTCAGTGTACATTATGGTGTTCCTCCCCTTCCCCCTCTCTGCACACGCTCCCCCCTTTACGTAGTTCACTTACCTTCCTTTACCTTTCCATTGTCTTCTCCCCACTGGCACTGGTACTGACAGGAAGGTCGGAGCTGTCGGCGTCAGGTGTGTCTCCTCCTTAGTCCACCATGAGAGCCCGGCGCCGGCCGCGCGGTCGCATCTATGTGATGTCACGCGGCTTGACATCACATAGTGTAGAGGAGGGGCTGAGGAACGCTACGCGGCGCAGGGAGGGCTTGTGAAGTGAAGCCTTCCACTGCGCCGCTCAGGCAGCCAGGACTCTGAGAAGATTCTCCCGGGTGGGTGGGATTGGGAGGGGGGTGTGAACTGGAGGTAGTGGTTGGGGGTGCAGTTTGAAAGGGGAGAACCTCGGACGGCCGCTTGTTCTGACAGGAAAAAAAATAGTTCCTGTCTTCAGCGGATCCTCCTTGGTGGTGTGGGCCTGTTTTTATGGGTGGGCCTGGAGCTGTAGCTCCACCCGCCCCATTGTTAATCCGGCCCTGCAAGGGAACACTCACATGTTTCAAAATAGGTAGAAAACGTATAGTATCTCCAGTCTGTAGCACCATAGGAACTGGAGATACTATACATCCTGGAAGATTTGGCAGCGCCAAAGGGTGATACTTGACTTTTGTTTATTTGTATGTCTTCCTAGAGGGCAAGTGAGGGACCTCTTAAAAAGTCTCCCCTAGGCTGCAGTCATTGATTGCGCATATTTAGAACATTACAATATTTCAAATGATATTGCAACTGAAATAAATGGAGAAAGTTTGTAAGTAGTAACTGTTTAGGAGCAGAGCATACTGTAAGTACTAGATGGGCCAAGTGGTTCTTACCTGCCGTCAAATTTGATGTTTCTATGTTTCTAAGTATTCTCTGTCATTTATAAGCAGTGGCGTAACTAGGGCAGGGTGAGCGGGGCATGTGCCCTGGGCGCCGTAAGACAGGTGTCGCAGGCCCCCCCCACTGCCGGCCACAGTCCGGCCCGTCATAGTAAGGCATTGTAGCGCCGACTGCAGTGTGTGCGGTCAGCACTACACATTTACACAGGACCGGCACTAGGCTTACCTGCACCCAGCACCGGTCCTGTGCTGCACAGCAAATCTCTCCCTCCCCCTGAGCGCTTACCCAATAGCACCAGGAAGAGGGTGGGAGGCGGTCTCAGGCTGTACAGTATTACACACACATCGCCGACAGCGTGGCAGCAATGTGTGTGTTTACCAGCCACCAATGAGAGTCAGACAGACTCTCATTGACTGCTGCAGTGCCCACTGTGAGTTCACTCATGAGCTCCGCCTTCCAGCTCCTGCAGTGGGTAATGGGAGAGACATCATGATGTCATGATGTCTCTCTCCCATAATGCAGAGCATGCCAGCCTGGGAGGACTGACGTGCGGCAGGAGCAGTGGCCAGAGCATGGATTCAGATAAGTGTATTTTTAAAAATTTTTTATAACTTGTGTGTCCGCACTGTGTGGGGTGATGGGCTACTACTGGGGGCACCATTACAGGGGGGGACCTCTACTGGTGGTGGGGGACTACTGTGCCCTACAACTGGGTTGGGACTACTACTGGGGGCTCTGCATTGGAAGGTGGATCCTCTACTGGTGACTACTACTGGGGGGGAAACTACTACTGGGGACACTATATAGGGGGCTTACTACTAGGGGCACTCTACTGGGGGCACTAAATAGGGAGAACCACTACTCTGGTGGGCACTGTATAAGGGCACTGCTTGGGGGGGATCACTACTGGGGGCCTGCATATGGAGGACCACTACTGGGGGCACTGCATGGGAGGAGGACTACTGCTTGGGGCCCTATATAGGGGGCTTACTACTAGGGGCACAAGGGGCACTGCACTGGGGGGACCACTAACAGGGCACTACTGGGGGCACTGAATAAGGGGAACTAATGAGAGGCTCCATAAGGGGGACCACTACTGGGGCCATTGCATATGGGGGGTACTGTAAAGGGGAACTAATGGGGGGCTGCATAATGGGGACCACTACTTGGAGTACTGTATAAGGGGCAATACTATGGGCCTGCATAAGAGGGACCACAACTGGGGACACTGCATACTGGGGGTACTGTATAAGGGGCACTACTGGGGTAAAGGTGCATATGGAAAAGAATGTTCAGAGTGACGATAAAGGGTTGTGTGCCATGTTGACATACCCCATTTTTAAGTGACCATGCCCATTTTTTGCCATAGGGGGGACCCTCCATTTTACATTTGCCCTGAGCTCCAAATATCCCAGCCACTGTTTATAAGATCAGATTAAGGTTAAGGACCAAAGTCAACAGGCAATAACTGATGTTTGGAAACAAAATAAGATTTAATGGTAAAGGCGACTTTCACCCTCAAGGGACAATAACAGGGAAACATCATCAACAATAGCTACTTTGGAGACACCACAAATTTCCATCTCCATACAGTCAGCAGTACACAAAGCAGAGCCAATTAGCATGGAAGTGTATATGTTTCACCATACAGTACAAATGCATATAGAAGCAAGAGTACAAACAGTTGCACTAGCAAAAATCCAATACAAGATGAGACATGAGAAAATAACAATTACATCATAAGACACAATGCAGAATGTAAAGAAATCTTTCCATGAGGAAAATGAGGTAATAAGAAAAGGTCTTATGTGAGCTGCATTAATAAACAAAAAGGCAGGGAACACAGAGACAGTGGGGTGGTTGGAAACTAGTGGGTGGAATATGTGAGGAGGATGTTGAATTGTAGCAGAAGGCTAGGTGGCAATTTTAGAAGCCATACATATAACAGTGCTCCGTGCCTGCTAGTTAGAAACAGTGCAGGGTACAGTGCGTGTCGGATACAGTGAATGTCAGATACAGTGCATGTCGGATACAGTGTGAGTCTGGATACAGTGTGAGTCGGTTACAGTGTGATACAGTGCGGGTCGGATACAGTGTGGGACACAGTGTGGATTGGATACAGTGCTGGTCAGATACAGTGTGGGATACAATGCAGGTCTAATATAGTGCAGGAAAGAGTGCAGGATACAGTGTGGGTTGGAAACAGTGTATTATACAGTGTGGGTTAAATACAGTGCAGGTCGGATACAGTGCAGGTTACAGTGTGAGTAGGTTAGAGTGCGGGTTGGATACAATGCAGTTTATTGTGTAGGTCAAATACAATGTGGGTTGCATACAGTGTGGGTCGGATACATAGTGAGTTGGATACAGTGCAGGTCAGATATAGTGTTGGATACAGTTTGGGTTGGATACAGTGTGAGTCAGTTACAGTGCAGGTCAGATACAGTGTGGGATACAGTGCGGGTCTGATATAGTGCAGGTTACAGTGTGGGTTGAATACAGTGCAGGGTACAGTGTGAGTCAGTTACAGTGCAGGTCTGATATAGTGCAGGTTGTATACAGTGTGGGTTGAATACAGTACTGGGTTGGATACACCAACAGTGCAAGAGTGCCAGTGGTGTCCTCAATGTGGGGGTGTTGGCAGTGTGTCAGTGTTGGCAGAGTGGGGATATTGGCAGTGTCCTCAGTGCCAGGTGCTGGCGGTGTTGGCAGAGTGGGGGTGCCAGGGGTGTCCTCAGTGCAGGGGTGCTGATAGTATCAGCAGTGCAGGGGTGCCCTCAATGTCGGAGTGGCAGCAGTGTAGGGTTGCTGACGGTGTCCTTAGTACATGGGGCAGCAGTGCAGGGGTGCTGGTAGTGTCCTCAGTGCAGGGTGCCAGCTGTGTCGGCAAATCAGGAGTGCCATCAGTGTCCTTAGTGCATGTGTGCTGAAAGTGTCGGTAGTGCAGGAGTGCCAGCTGTGTCCTCGGTGTGGGAGTGCCAGCAATGGGGCAGTGTGGGGTTGCTGATGGTGTCCTCAGTATGTGGGGCAGCAGTCCAGGGGTTCTGGCAGTGTTCTCAGTGCAGGGTGTCGGCAGAGTGGGGTGCCAGTGGTGTCTTCATTGTGGGGGTCCTGGTGGTGTTGTCAGTCCATGGGTGCTGGTGGCGTTCTCAGAGCAGGGTGCCAGCAGTGTTGGCTGTGCAGGTGTTGGCACCATGAGGTGCCGCCAGTGGGGGTCAGCAGTGGGCGGTGTCAGCTGCGGGGGGTACCGGCATCAGGCAAGGGGGATGGGCGGCATCTTCCTACCTTCCTGTGCCCATTAAATTCAATGGGCTTAACGCTGATTGACTGAGAGCCGTGACAGAAGGCTCTCTCATCCAATAAGCATTAAGCCCATTGAATTTAATGTGACTTTCTAAAATG
Organism: Taudactylus pleione; assembly: GCA_031769625.1. Taxonomy (NCBI): domain Eukaryota; kingdom Metazoa; phylum Chordata; class Amphibia; order Anura; family Myobatrachidae; genus Taudactylus; species Taudactylus pleione. Next base: position 3,564,695 of record JAUIMM010000036.1, read on the forward strand.
ACCGCTCGAGGCAAAACCTCGAGATCCAAAACCTCGAGATCCAAAAGCAGGATCGCGAGGTTTTGCCTCGATTAGAGATCTGGGGCAGGCAGGGAGATCCGAGCTGTGTCTCAGATCCCCCGGATCCCCGAAATTTGGGTGGGTCCGGTTCCCGGAGAACCAGACCCACTCATCTCTAATATATATTAGTGTTTATTGTACTGAAACAATACTGCATGATTTTGTGTGGTGGATGCATGTCATGGCTAAGTCATATTGGCTCCCAGTTTCTTGCCATTTTCTCAGACTAGTGTCCATGTTGCACACTGCTGTGTCACACAAAGATGCTAGTGGTGTTCAGGGTGCTCGTACATTGTGCTTTTACAGCATTTGCATTGCAAAACCGACACAAATATGATAAAATACTGAGTGACAGGACACATGCAGATCTTGTTACATATCATCTCCATAGAAAACCATGGGGACTGCTGATGAAGGGCTGACACCAAGAAAGCAGGAGATTTCTCTGCCCTTTGCTGAGCAATATATCAGTGCTTTATTTGTTCCTACAGTATTATTAACCTCAATAACATTAATTATTACTCGTTTCCAATCAATTTTGACCACCTCACAGCTCACAATATTGTTTTAATACGGTTTAGGCCCAAAATTTGCACCAAGCTAGCTGCCTGACCAAGCTAATTGGCAACAGTGGGCGGCACAAACACATGGCAGTTCAACTTTCAACATGGCACATAAGGAAACATGTTTTCATTAATGAAGAGGCCTGAGGGAGTTGGAGTATACAGTATATGTAGTTGAAGGCAGGGACAGGAAGGGTTGATTGGTAGTAAATTTAATAAACAATTTTGATTCCGAAGCAAATTTATGAGGGAGGAGGGGAGAGCATGGGCGAACAATATGTCCCATGTTTTGCCCACTGTCACAGCCCACGATAGAGACCCCGGAATCAGACCCCGGCACTTACCTGTCATGATGCTGCGTCACGGCTCTCTGGCTCCCCGCTGGTCAGCTCCTGCAGGTTCCCTTGTGCCTCTCGATGTGGGTGGTCTCTCCTCCTGCTTTCTATCGGCTCCTGCATCCTGTCTGCTGCCTCAGGATCGGTGTCTCAGCTGTGGTCCTTTGGTCCATGGGTGCGGCCATCTTGGATTGCCCATGTGACTCTGTCTCTGCCAATGGAATGCTTCTCCCTCATTCTCAGCCAATCAGCTCCCTGCACTTCCTATTAAAGGAGTCCTACAACTCTCACAAGTTGCCACTGCAACTAGTACCTTTAGTTTAACTAAGTGAACCTCCTCACTGTGCTCCCCAGAGCATTTACTACTGTTTAGCTGCTCCAAGTAGCTTCCGTGCTACCACCGCTCATCACACGGCTACCCAGCCATTCCAAGGAGCTTCCGTGCTACCACCGCTCATTATACGGCTACCGAGCCACTCCAAGTAGCTTCCGTGTTACCACTGCTCATCACACGGCTACCCAGCGACTCCAAGTAGCTTCCGTGCTATCACCATTCATCATACGGTTATCCAGCCACTCCAAGTAGCATCCGTACTACCACCCTTCATCATACGGCTACCCAGCCACACCAAGTAGCTCCGAGCTACCGCCACTCTCCATTATACCCAGAGTCCAGTTACTCTCTGATCCTAGTTGGAGCACCATTCATCCCTCAAGTTCCTCTTGTAGGATCCTCCTGTCTATTTGTTCCTTCATGCGCAGGAACTTCATCAGAACCAGCTTACTTCAGAGAGCACCTGTGTCTAACCAAACAGATTCAGGACCCAGCCCGGGAACACAGCCTCAATCCCCTTCAACTATGACACCCACAAAATCAACTTGGTGGTTTAGAATATTTTTTTTAAATTGAAGGGGCATGCAGAAGATGTCATCTGTGCCCGCAAAAACATTTCTGGACATTTTTGGCATTCAGCAACAGCATGTCAAAAATATCAGCAGCAGTGGTAGTTCAACTTCCAACATGGCACATCAGGAAACAAATATTTTTATTATTCAAGAGGCCTGAGGGAGTTGGAATTCGTATATAGTTGAAGGCAGGGAAATAATAATTTGATTAGCAGTAAACGGAATTTCATTTTTTGATTCCAAAGCAAATGTATGAGGGAGGAGGGGAGGTGAGGAGAGGAAGCATTTACAAAATATATTTCACTCATTCTCATCAGTCCTTGCCCCAGAACAGTCCATGAGCGCTATGTCTGCTGCTGATGTTGCTGGTAGTGGATTTTAATCCCTGCAGGGGGCCAGGAAGACTTCTAGTAGTGCTTTAAGAAACAATTGACTGTTAAACAATCCTTTGCAAAGATTACACTTCACTAGAAAAACAATTCCCAACCTGTACAGGGACATACAAAAACTTAATTATAGGCCTCCAAAATGCCATTGTTCCCAATGTTCACTTAGTCACATATATGTGGACAATCTGAATAGAGAAAATGCAAGATTTCAGATTTAAGGTTTAAGGTTTTAGTCTTACTTTGTGTCCTTCTTGAGAATCCTTGAGTGCTATGCCTGTTGCTGTTGCTGCTGGGAGTGGATTTTCATCCCAGAAGAGGACCAGGAAAACTTCTAGTAGTGCTTTAAAAAACAATTGACTGTTAAACAATCCTTTGCAAAGATTACACTTCACTAGAAAAACAATTACCAACCTGTACAAGTACATTAAAAAAAACTTAATTAGTGGCCTCCAAAATGCCATTGTACCCAATGTCTATTTAACTACAGATATGTGGACAAGATGAACAGAGAAAATGCAAGATTTAAGACTTAATGTTTAAGTCTTACGTTGTGTCTTTCTTGAGAATCCTTGAGCACTAGGCCTGCTGCTGGGAGCACATTTTCATCCCAGAAGGGATGTAGACATTGTGGTTTTCTTCTCAATGAACACATGCAAAGATCTGTTGGCAAGGAAATTGTCAGCTCAAGTGGCACGTGATGCAGTGGTTGCTTCTCCTTCAGTTTCTCCAGCAAGTGCATCTGCTGAGAAAAAAACTAAACTAAACTTGCATCTGGTGATGCAGATGAGTCAACACAACCAAGTTTTTTGTCTTGAGCTCAGGCATTACAATGGGCTTTTCCTTATACACAAACAACATCCTCATCAACAACACCCTCATCAACAACATCCTTATCGTCAACATCCTCATCATAAACATACTTATTTGCATCAGCTACACAAATATCCTGCTCATTCTGGTGTACTTCCATAGAAGCATCCTCGATTTCTATGTCCGCATGTTCACTTGTGTTTACATTATCATAAGAGGCAGAACCACCAGTCATAAATAAAGGCCAAGGCCTTACTCTTTCCTTGCCACTTCATGTGGTGAAACTGGCATATTGACAATTTTATGTCTTTCTGCAGCTAACTTTTCCTTTGATGTTTTCTTCTTTATCACTGTAAAAGATTGATTCTTGATTTTAGATGCCCTGACGTAAGCCATGTATGCCCTTGGGCATCGGCTTTAGTAGATGATGTAGATGGACTAGTATTGTCATGACTGGTGGCACTGACAGCAGCTCCAGCACTAGTATGTGGTTCCTGCTCTCCTTTCAAGTCTCAACTGATCGTTCTTAATATCAGCAAACATGAATGAAGTTGGGTACAGCACATATGTCAATTTGTACTAATGACCTACAGTGTTACAAAATTTTTTATGAATACAAAAAGAATAACTTACTATGCTGCCTCTTACAGTGTCACAATATTAATTATTTAAGAATAAGAATAACACACTGCGCTACCACTTACAGTGTCACAAAATTAATTATTTAGGAATAATTTAGGAATAAGAATAACACACTGCGCTATCATTTACAGTATCATAATATAATTTTTTTATAAATAAGAATAACACACTGCGCTACCACTTACAATTTTACAAGATTAATTATTTAGGAATAAGAATAACACACTGTGCTACCACTTAGTGTCACAAGATTAATTATTTATGACTAAGAATAACACACTGCTCTGCCAGTTACAGTTACATTATGTTTGATATATTATGCATGTTATTTAGCACTTTGTTGTGGTCTTATAGTCAGTATGTAGACTAATAATATATTCACTGTTGAGGAAAGAAGTGAAAAGTTGAATAGTAGACTGCGCTACCACTTACAGTGTCACAAGATTATTTATGAAAAACAATAACACTCTGCGCTACCACTTACAGTGTCACAAGATTAAATATTTACTAATAAGAATAACACACTGCGCTACCACTTAGTGTCCCAAGATTGTTTATGAATAAGAATAACACACTGAGCTACGACTTATAGTGTCACAATACCTGGACGATAAACTGCGGTCTGGCCGGCAGTGTCACCAAACAATAATAACGCAATTAATTTGCTAATGCACACACTAAAAAAAGGACTTTATTTTTTTGGACATCACCAGGGATGAAACCCAGCGTCTGGTGATGTCTATGCGTTCCAGGCTTCAGGCTGTAATTGCCTGCAAAGGATTTGCAACAAAGTATTAAAAAGTGAAAGTTAGATTTAGGATTGTTTAGTTTGTCCCATTACTTTTGGCCCCTTAAAAAGTGTGAGGCACATATTGAAACTGTTGTAATTCCTACACCGTTCACCTGATTTGGATGTAATTACCCTCAAATTAAATCTGAAAGTCTGCAGTTAAAGCACATCTTGTTTGTTTCATTTCAAAACCATTGTGGTGGTGAATAGAGGCCAAAATCTGAAAATTCTGTCAATGTCCCAATATTTATGGACCTGACTGTATGTGGACGATAAACTGCGGCAGTGTAACCGAACAATAATAGAGCAGCTAAGTTGCTAATGCACACACACACACAAAAAATTTACTTTTATTTTTTTTTACACTGGGGAATAACACCCCTAATTGACAGAGCACCCCCCCCGGACAACACAGCACCCCTTTATGCACTGCAGCCCTAGCCTGATGGACAGGACAACAACACAGCAGCAGCCACAGTTAATTGTCAGGACAGGTGACACAGCTGTGGCAGCACCCACTGAAGGGAGCCCCCCTTTATATACTGCAGCCTAAGCCCCTTTATGGACAACACAGCAGCAGCCTTTAGTCCAAGACCCCAACTGGACACACACACTGAGTGACTGACAGTGACTAACTATGTCTGCTAGCTTCTCTCTCTACAGCCGGAGTGAAAATTGCACTTATCGCGGGGACCTTTATATAATCCAAAACTAGCGAAAATCCGACAGTGGAAGGCTGATGTGGTTATCCATGTTTTCGGATCCGCGTCAGGCGGGAAAACCAGAGCCTAGCTCGGTTCTAGTCTTGGATCTTTAAGTTCGGGTGGGTCTGGTTCTCAGAGAACCACAATATAGAAAAATATAACAGATACATTTAATAACTGAAAATTGCATTTAAAATATTATTCCACTAGGGGTCTGATTCAGATGTGGTGTGATCACAGCTGTGATCTCTCACAGATCGCAGTTGTTTATATATACTAATGACTCACTCACCATCCAGGGCTTAGACCCCCACTGAAAGCATCTCATGCATAAAATTGGAAACATCAAACACAGATCAGACGGCCATCAGTCTTCTGAGTAATTCTAAGCTGTTGCAGGCATAGCAGGTTTCCAGACATGCAGAGGGCTCTCCACTGTGAGCAAGAAAACAGTGGCTGATATATGGATGCCCAGAAAACAGTGTTTAAAGGGTCCGACATGGGTGCATTTTTATAACCACCCCCGTTACCTTCCCCAAGTGCTGACTACCTGTTTCTTTGTAAGGGAATCCTCTGTGTGAGCATAATAGCAATTTAATTGCTGTGTGTGCAATGTGGCATACACGCATGTGCGATGGCTAACAGTCACTCAATCTGCATAAATATCAGCTTTGTGTGTGTCCACATCTGAATCCGGCCCTTGGCTTTGTACTTTGTCACTGAGCACAAAAAGGGTTTTCTTCTGTATACTGAGAATTTTGATCACCTGTGGTCAGCAATGTAGACTAGGAAGGAACATACTGTAGTTTCTAAATCATATATGTAGAATGCACTAGGCTGTAATAAGTAATGCAAACTGTTTTCTTTGTTTACCCAATGCAGTATTCCTTTAGCAACAAATTAAAGGGCCTTTAGCCACATACAGTAACTACTTATAATTGCCATTGATGTATAAGAGTAGCAGCTGTCAGTTCTGATTGTTGTAAAACATATTGTACAACAAATTTGACTGATCAACTACAGTCAAAGTCATTCCTAAATGGAATTAAGTAAACTGCACTAGTTTAAAATAAAGGGGTCTATTTACTAAGCTGTGTTAGGAGATAAAGTGAACGGTGATAAAGTACCAGCAAATCAGTTCCTAACTGCCATGTCACAGGCTGTGTTTAAAAAATGGCAGTTAGGAGCTGATTGGCTGCTACCTTATCACCATTCACTTTATCTCCTAACACAGCTTAGTAAATAGACCCCATAGTCAATATTCTGAAAAACCACCAGGATCCAGTGGCAGAACTACAACCCCCACAGCCCCCGCGGTGGCTTGGGGGAGCGGAGGCTTATGAGGAGCTGTGGCTTGGGGCTGTAGATTCCATGTGGGCTAGCCATTTACATGGAATCTGCTGAAAACAGCCCTCCAAAAATGTCCACCGCCTAGGAGGAGACATATGCTAGAGGTCCTACTGGACCTCTAGCATCTGTTAGGCTAGCGCATAGATTGTAGCGATCGCCCACCCTAGTACAGCCAGTCCTTGATCATCTCTCTCCTCCTGCACTGAACACAGGCTGTGTGCCCGCCCCTCCCCTTAACTGCACACTACTCCTACGAGTCAGTCTGCTATGTGCATGATGAGAATGAAGCCACGCTGTGAATGGAATCAGGGCCGGCGCTACCACTAGGCAAACTTACCCAGCTGCCTAAGAGCGCCGGCCCTGCAGGGCGGTTGTGTGGAGCGGCCCTGCAGGGTGGTAGTGCATTCCGCACTACCTCCTATGAACAAACACAGAGCTGCTGGCGCCAGCAGCTGTGTGTTTGTTTTAGCAGCTGATGAAGTCAGACACACTCTCATCGGCTGCAGCACCCACTGGCGGAGTCAGGCTGGAGCTCCGGCTCCCGCAGTGGGTGATGGGAGAGACATCATGATGTCACAACATCTCTCCCATCATGCAGAGTGGGCCCACCCAGGGGACAGAGGAGCGGATGCCAGAGTGAGGATTAAGGTACGTGGAGTTTTTTTTATTTTTTACGTGTGTGATTGGCTGGGATAACTGCTGTGGGAGAGATCACTACTAGGGGCACTGCTGTGGGGAGGTTACTACTGGGGACACTGCACAACTACTACTGGGGGCACTGCTGGGGGGGAGATCACTAGTGGGGGCACTGCTGGGGGGAGGCTACTACTGGGGGCACAATTACTATGGGGGCATTGCTGTGGGGAGGTGACCACTTTGGGTATGACTACTGCTGGGAGGAGGCTACTGCTGGGGGCACTGCTGGAGGAGGCTACTATTGGGGGCACTATTACTACTGGGGGCATTGCTGGGGGGGAGGCTACCACTGGGGGCATGACTAATTCGGGGGGAACTGCTGGGGTGCTATTACTGGGGGCACTGCACAGGGGGAGACTTGTACTGGGGGCACTATATAAGGGGCACTGAACAGGGGGGACTAGTACTGTGGGCACTATATAAGGGGCACTGCACAGGGGGGGACTACTACTGGGGGTATTATATAAGGGGCACTGCATAGGGGACCACTACCTGGGGCAATGCGTAGGTGGGACTACTACTGGGAGCATAATATAAGGGGCACTGCAGAGGGGGACTACTACTGGGAGCATTATATAAGGGGCACTGCATAGGGGATACCAATACTAGGGGCACTGTATAAGGGATTGTGTAGCTTTCTGACGGTGAGGGGGCGCAAGGCTGAAGAAATGCCTAGGGTGCCAAGAAACCTTGCACAGGCCCTGAATGGAGGTGGGGGAATAAGTGCGAGATCTGCAGTATCCAGGCTGTAAGTCTTTCCTGTGTGTAGCCTACTCCCAGCAATGTGGCAAAGGGCACATACTGTAACTCTTGCACAGTGCGGGTGGGCTTTTCCTGATGGTGGGAGTGGGTCGGGTGACAAGGCAGGCTACTGAAAGTTTAGTTCATGGAGTGGGTCAACTGCAGATGGCAGAGATTGTGAGACAAATTGTAAATGAAGTAACAGGCAGCCAGCAGCAGCATCCTGTCTTCTCTCTCCCTCCCATCCACACTACACTTTATCTCTGCACAGTGCACACCCAGCATCATGTACTCTCCGACTACTTTTAGCAGGGTCTGGTGCTGTGAAAGGGGCATTACGGTGTGTGGCATAATGTGTAAGGGGCATTACTATAAGAAGGAAAAATGACAAATACTGTAAACTGTTTATGGGGGATGGGTGCACAATTTTAACTTTTTCACTGGGAGCCAAATTGTGTATAAATGGCCCTGTATTCATTTTACAAAAATGCCATGGGATGGGGGGTGAAGCAAAATTTACGCCACTGCCGGGATCACATAGACCATTTGCACTCTCCCATAGCAAGATATTAGAGGTCTTACAGCCAAGATTAAGCAAGTGACTACTAGAACATTCTCCAGCACATGGTTAAGTATTCAGAAAAGAAATGAGTTAACTTACTGTAATTTAATTTAAAAGATTGCTTGGATAGTTTACTGCACAACTTTGCATCTTTTGCCTGAAATAAACTCACTCCTTCTGTATACTGTATTTCATTCAGTGTTCATTCTGACAGCAAAGTGATAAATTGTCAATTAAAAATGGTCCACTTCTAATGTTACTAATAAAAAGTGACATCTATGAATAGATTATAGTCACACAGATTAATGATTGATACATTATGTTTAGAACTTTGCAGTACCAGTACCAGTTCCTATAAAGCATTAGTGTTACCCTCTAATACAAAATATAATAATCAGTATTTTTTTATCCTGAGTTGTTCAAAATCCATGTAAAAAAATTCTCCAGTTGAATAATCTACTGTTATGTAACTAAACATAGTTCTTTTTCTGTTGATGGATGGTTATGGCCTTTTAAATCTAGAAATATTATTTTCCCAAGGCTGTGAATGAGCCTAAGCGAGCTCATGGCATTCTACTGTCTTGCCAGTATGATTTATGAATCATATGTCTTAGGAATGCTACATTTTTCTTAACACCTATGTTTATTGCGTGATGCAGTTCAATATTGAAGAACTCTATCTGGAATTGTATAATGTATTAATTTCTCTATTTTTAGTCCTCTGATTAAATTGACAGTAATATAAAAATATGTAAATTTTGATTAGCATTTTTTAATTTCATAAGACAAGATTTAACAGTTTCACTTAAGCAAATTAAAAAAGAAGCTACAGTATCTGCAATCCCTCACTTAAATTTTGTCAGCAAATGCAAACCAATCGGTTATAGTAAGTAAACATATCTCTGAACAGAAAATTGGGACAAACCCCCTTTGAAAAGACAATCAGATTTGCAATAATAATGTTGATTTAGAGATACTATGCTAATATTAAATATTTTAAAATCAATGATCTGTTCCAACGTGCTCTATAATAAGGTAAACTGTAGTGAACTCAAATTCACAGAATAAACATGTACAAGGTACAGTATTTGTTTATCAGGAGGCCTGGAACCTAGCAACGGCAGGTGGGTATATAGTGTTCACTCTAGGTTCGGCACCGGGCAGGGCACCGGACCTAGAGAAAGGGCGCATCTGCACGTGCCTGAAAATGGTGAGTGGCCAAGGAAAAGGGGCGTGTCTTTAAGACGCGTCCACCTTCCGTAACTCTTGGGGGGCGTGCCCGGCACTTACGGATATGCCGGGCTGCCCCCAAGTGCTGCTATCAGTGTGAATGGATGCTGAGTGCACGCATCCAGCATCCATTCACCTGCGGTGAACCGTATACTGCAGTTTTCCACACCCACGAGACACTGCGACCCGCGGGTGGGGATGGCACCTGCAGGCAGTTTCAGCGGGGCACCGTGACGGAGGGCAGGGTGATTTTTGCCCTTTAGAAATAGGGCAGGGTGCAGGTAGTGGACTGCGAGTCTGAGGATGTAGTCCTTCAGCTTCTTCTAAAAAGGGAGAATGGAGCGACATTCAAATGGCTAGAGTAGCCCTAGCAGATAAAACACCACCAGCTAAGCTTTGTTTAAGGTCATTCAGCTTGACCTATCATTCTGCTCTAAATAAGGAGGGTGAGTGGGTTATCAATAGAGATGAGCAGTTTGGATTTTAATCAGTACTTCTTGCCAACTTATCACAAGTTCACATCTGAAAACGAGGCAAAACGTCATCTTTCTTGGACATCCATGGCTGAAAGGTTATGTTGTGCCTCATTTTCAGGTCTGTACAACTCAAGTCAAAAACGAACCGCTCATCTTTAGTTCTTAGCACACATGCAGGTTTGCTGGTTATACCTACTTCTCTGTATTTGCTCCTGATGTAGATTCTTCCCTGAATGCCTTGCTGGGAGATCTGGTCACTCCAGACACTAATGATAAGACCTTAGATTAAATTCAATACAAAATTGCAGATGCCTCATTATATAGGTTTTGTAATAGGTCCACGCTCCAGGAGTCTATGTTTCCCTCTAGCACACAGGAGGTATCCCAACCTCATAAAAAAACGTTAGAACAGGGGTGTGTGTAAGCGCTTTAAGGACTACTTAAAATCATAAAAATTTCAATTATGCAATTATGGCATCGGGTGTTTTGTCAATATAGGTGAATGCAGAGTGTTATTTGGTTTTGTATAGTTCCTGGTGTAAACCACCTTATTGTTCTGTAGGATGGGTGTTCTTTAAAAGGTATAATGTTCAGTATACAGTCAGGTGCATAAATATTGGGACATTGACAGAATTTTCATATTTTGGCCTCTATTCACCACCACAATGGCTTTGAAATTAAACAATCAAGATGTGCTTTAACTGCAGACTTTCAGATTTAATTTGAGTGTAATTACATCCAAATCAGGTGAACGGTGTAGGAATTACAACGGTATCTATATGTGCCTCCCACTTTTTAAGGGGCCAAAAGTAATGGGACTATCAACTCAAAAGCTATTTCATGGACAGGTGTGGGCTATTCCCTCGTTATTTCATTGTCAATTAAGCAGGTAAAAGGTCTGGACTTGATTCTAGGTGTGACATTTGCACTTGGAATCAGTTGCTGTCGACTCTCAATATGAGATCCAAAGAGCTGTCACTATCAGTGAAGCAAGCCATCATTAGGCTGAAAAATAAAAACAAAACCCATCAGAGCAAAAACATTAGGTGTGGCCAAATCAACTGTTTGGAACATTCTTAAAAAGAAAGAACGCACCGGAGAGCTCAGCAACACCAAAAGACCCGGAAGACCACAGAAAACAACTGTTGTGGTTGACAGAAGAATTATTTCCCTGGTTAAGAAAAACCCCTTCACAACAGTTGGCCAATCAAGAACACTCTCCAGGAGGTAGGTGTATATGTGTCAAAGTCAACAATCAAGAGAAGACTTCACAAGAGTGAATATAGAGGGTTCACCACAAGATGTAAACCATTGGTGAGCCACAAAAACAGAAACACCCGATTAGAGTTTGCCAAACAACATCTAAAAAAGCCATTACAATTCTGGAACAACATCCTATGGACAGATGAGACAACGATCAACCTGTACCACAGTGATGGGAAGAGAAGAGTATGGAGAAGGAAAGGAACTGCTCATGATCCAAAACAAACCACCTCATCAGTGAAGCATGGTGGTGGTAGTGTCATGGCGTGGGCATGTATGGCTGCCAATGGAACTGGTTCCCTTGTATTTATTGATGATGTGACTGCTGACAAAAGCAGCAGAATGAATTCTGAAGTGTTTTGGGCAATATTATATGCTCATATTCAGTCATATGCTTCAGAACTCATTGGACGACGCTTCACAGTGCAGATGAACAATGACCCGAAGCATACTGCAAAAGCAACTAAAGAGTTTTTAAGGCTAAAAAGTGGAATGTTATGCAATGGCCAAGTCAATCCCCTGACCTGAATCCAATTGAGCAAGACAAAACTGAAGGGAAAATGCCCCAAGAACAAGCAGGAACTGAAGACATTTGCAGTAGAGGCCTGGCAGAGCATCACCAGGGATGAAACCCAGCATCTGGTGATGTCTATGCATTCCAGACTTCATGCTGTAATTGTCTGAAAAGGATTTGCAACAAAGTATTAAAAAGTGAAAGTTAGATTTAGGATTGTTTAGTTTGTCCCATTACTTTTGGCCCCTTAAAAAGTGGGAGGCACATATAGAAACCATTGTAATTCCTACACCGTTCACCTGATTTGGATGTAATTACCCTCAAATTAAATCTGAAAGTCTGCAGGTAAAGCACATTTTGTTTGTTTCATTTCAAAGCCATTGTGGTGGTGAATAGAGGCCAAAATATGAAAATTCTGTCAATGTCCCAATATTTATGGACCTGACTGTAGATATGGAAGAGCTGGTTGCAAAAACTTTGGGCAGTGTGTTCTTATGGAAACCCACAATACGTATTATATGATAAGAGTCATTGTTGTTATAATTCAATAATTCAATGTCAAGTCCTTCCTTCTCCACTGGTATCTTCCGGTCCTATTTGCCTTTCCACCTCAAATGTCACACAAAAAGGAGAGAAAAATAACCAAAGCATCAGGTGCTGGTGAGCACTAGTGTGCAGTGCAATAGGTAAGTTGTGCAGACTTACCCGGGTCTAGTCGATTGCCTGCTGGTCCACCAGACGTTCTAGCTCCACCAGGTTGATATGTGTGGGTATGAGGGGCATATATATGGTCTGGCTAGACTGATGTAGATACACTATCACATGGAGAAAAATTAAAAAATTATTTTATTGCCTGTCCACTCACCTTTGAGGTCCTTGTGGTACAGGTATAACTAAAGGTAAAACAATGTTTGGGGAAAAAAATAAAAAACAGTGATGTTGAAAAGAAGCAAAAGTCAATATGGTTAAATGGATGGAATAGTCCATGTGTTCCCTCTTATTATATGTCCTGGAAAAGCATGAAAGAGAAGGTGAGTGCATCTTATCTGTTGAGTCCCTGGTAGCTTCTAAATTTGTTTTGCTTAAAACAGTTAGTAGAGAAACCCTCCTTATAGGGCAAACCTTTAACTACCTTACTAATTTCTATAGGGCTTGGCTACTATGGCCAGTCTCTAAGGCCTTACTTCTAAAGCTATTGATTGTCCACATTTTTGTGATTAAAATATATTTGGCTCTGAGTTGATTAATGAGACTTGCTCCTGTTCTAAAGCTAGAAAGTACTTTGTCAACCTCAAGCCTAAAATTCCTGAGGTCAGGAAGAAGCCCTTTTTCCAGGCCGGACAAGCAGCCTGAGCAAGGTGCCTGACCCAAAACTTCCGTGACTACAGCAGATTACTGTAAAGAGATTTCACATCCAAAACCGCAGAACGTGGGAGGAAGGACAGCCAGTGAGTACTCCTCCCCATATAACTTTGTCCCATTCCTTTCACAAATGGGCACAGATTACCTCAGACACATCTTTGTCAAATATTAATCAGTTTGGACTAAATCTGCCTTTATTCTACCCAATAAACAAAATAATTACAGTTCACTTTTAGACGCTACATTGCAGGTGACCTTACTACAAGAAAAAATAGAACTCACAGACCCTGTGTATATTCCTTATCTTAAAACACAATGGTTCAGTTAGTCCAGGGCTACTGTAAATGTAAAGGCTCTGGGCTTGAGTTGTACAATATTGCACAGACGGTGGGAACCTGTGCAATAGCATGCAACTAAAATGATAATGCAGCAGGAGGCATTTGGTGTAAATAGATGCCTCCTTACAGCATTGCAGATTAGAGTGCTGCATCCTAAGATGCAGCATAGGATCTTTGGTGAGACCATCACCAATCTGAGTAACCCGGAAATTACTCACAATGCCCTTCACAGCTCCATACCCAGGAAGTCTGCATTGGAAGATGTAGTCCCTGGCCTTGGCACTCCCAGAATGCAGGGGTGTGGCCCCATCCACTCCCTTCCCCCAAGCAGCCACAGCCACAGCCTGTAAATCAGGCTGCTGCTTTGGGGATGTCACACCTATGTTTGATGTGAAACCAAGGTCAGGTAAATGTCTGAATGAGAAGTTGGAGTTGTGTAGGTGAAGCAGTCTGGTCTGAGGAGACCTCCTGGCATGTAAGTAGATGCTTCCCTGACTGGGAATTGAACATGGATCTGGGCAAAGTGATGCCGGATCGTACCCACTAGACCACCAGGGACATCGGAATTGTTTATGGGATGATGTACTGTATGTAGCAGTGAAGAGTGTAGCAATAGAATTACCAGGCTGAACTGGAATATTACTTGATATAATTAAAGCACCCTTATTACTTGGTACTGTAGTCCAGGACATTTGAGTGGCAGAACTTAGCAGAAGTATTTACCAAGCTCGAACTGGTTTTCTCTGTAGTCTGGGAACACTCTGATGATGACAGGACCGGACACAGACCAAACATTGGAATGGATGGTAGCTGTGGAATAATTTAGAATGGTACCAGGGAAGCAGGAACAGCTGATATACCTGAACAGTCAGATGCTTTGCACAGGTGTAGAAGTGAATAAGCAAAACAGAAGCAGGCTGGATATTACCTGTGCAACTAGAGATGCTGATTGCACAGGAATAGAATGGCAAAGAAAGTTAGTGCAGCAAATACAATCAGAACTGCAGAAGCAGGAGAACAATGAATGTAGCAGGAGCTCAGTAAGCTTCACTCAGTAGAGACTGAGCTAGACATCGTACTGGCGATGACTGAGAGCCACATGTTAGAATATATACCCTGAGGTTAGCCAGGATTGGATAAGTAGTGTCAGATGATACTTGCTGGCTCAAGCTGGCTAGTAATTGGCCGCATTGCAATCCGATGATCGGGACAGCAGTAATCCGGGTCTGGCAGGATGTGAGCTGCAGCTTAGTAGGCCGGAAACAATGAAGCCTGCATACCCTAGGGATGACAGTGGACGCATGAACTAATGTCAGGGAGCGAGCCGGCTGTCCACAGGAGCAGTAAATTACCCAGTGGCAGGGGTAACAAGTCTGGGTTGTAACAGGGGAACTGCAAGAGATCTCACAGTTAAAGACCAGCTATGGGTAGAACAGATCCTGTGCATACACTGTTGATGGACAGTCCACATCCACAACATCTCTCGTTAATGCATTGCTGAGACCAAGGATGAAAGCTAGATACTGCAATGATCAAATAATTTATTTCTTGGTGTTCCCAGATCTAACAGTGCCTCTGTTCTTCAACTAGGCCTACATTTTTTGGCCCACAAATTTGAATTGGGGATGGCTTCAGTCACAATCAGCTAATATTGCTCAGCATTCATTTTGATTCCAGGCTTCAGAGATAAAAGAATTTACATATGCTTGCTTTTAGGTATTCTTCTTTCTAGACCAACTTGTCATAGATATGCTGACACTTGCAATATTGATTAATTGTTATCATACCTACAGTAGCTGCCTTAGATGCTTCAGTAAGCTTTCTATCCAGCTCTCTGAAGCTCACTTCCTTCTTGTATCTAGCTTTCACAGATCAATGAGTAGAACTTACTTTGATTGATATAAATGACCCATGGCTAACTCTAATTTTAAATAGTCACACAAAAAAGTCTGTTGTGGATATATCCATTGTGGAATTTGATGTAATCAGAGATGATACGGATCATAATCTTTGTATAGTTTCTTTCTATGTACCTTTCTCTCACCACTATATAGACTTGATATTAGACAGGTGTTCATCACCTGCTGAAAACCATTCAGACCTGCTAGGCTCTTCATTATCCAAGGTTGATTGTATCAGATATGAAAGGTGCTGGTCTTACAAACTCTTTTTAAAGGTCATTCCCTTCGAAGAGCTGTGGCTACTAAGGCTGCCTTAAAGTACTTGTCTCTCCAGTCCATTGTACACACAGTCTGTTGGTTGCATGCCAGAACCTTTGCTAAATTCTATTGGAGGCCTTCTGATTTAGATAAAATCAAGTTTCTCAGTGCAACCACCAAGTATGTTGTAATCTGCCCACCTGCTGTTGCTAGGTGACAAGGATACCGACTAGCAAACTGTAGTTTGTAGGAATCTACAGTATGGTCTTCAAACTTTATTTATTCTAGGGAATAGGATTGACTACCTACCAACAGCTCCCATATCTACCCACCCTGTTGCTATTGCTATTGATTGACACACTGACTTACCTTCAGAACAACCCATAAACTCACTAATGGTCAATATCAACATGGTTATATCCCTTAGAGATTGACAACATACTTTTCTAATAAATACAACACATGACAGCAGGAGTAGGCTGAAAGATTAGTCAAATTTAATTTGACATATTAACTAAATATCCTTTTAATTTTTAAAGTTAGTATGGTGGCAGACAACAAGAACATTAAACAAGATAGTTATACTGTACATTCCAAGATGAATAACCCCAGATGTGTGGTGTAAAATGCACTGATGGGATGTAATTCTATATCATTGACTGAGGAGAGCGCAACCAACAAAGGAATAAATGACAACTTTACTGAACAGCCTTCTTACCGCCACCATAACAAAACAATGACAACTTCAAAAACAGGGAGGGAGGGTTTCCAGTAGGTAAGAGGAAGAATAACAGACAGTAATCACTAATATAACCAATTAAACATCCCCTAACATAAGATAGGCTGCCAGATAACAACCTCATTAGCCAATTAACATATTGTCACGCTGGGAGGAGGGTCTTTGAAAGCTGAGGCCTGAGGATGCGGGAGGAAACGAAGGCGAGGGGCCTGGATGTACGATCTTCACATCCACGAGTCTTGGTCTTTGGCAAGACCTAGTCAAAGGTGCGGAATCTAACCCACAAGGAGGTGTTCGCCAGTGACCCCACCAAGCGGGATGTGGGCTTGAGCTGCACCCCGTAAGCAGGTCACGTTCCTTTGACTAGGTGACCAAAGCCCGCGGGAAAATGAGAAATGAACACTCGTGGCCCAATGGGGAGGTGCCAGTAAAAGGGACTGGGGTGGAACCCCTAGTTCGGGACACTGTACTTGAGGTACAAGAGAGGGAGCACTGCGGACACACTCTACCGGGTTGCCGATCAGAAGGAGTGCACCACGGTGTAATACCATAAGGAAATAGGTAGTGACCACGGAGTCCAGTAACGAGGTGGGTAGTGGAATTGGACCCGGCCAGAGATAGTAAATACTGTAGAGGTGGATACGTTTAACTACACTCAGGCTGAGGTGGTAAAGCACTAGTGACATGGACGGTATAGCTGCACACAGGCTGAGGTGGCAAAGCACTGGTGAGATGGACGGTATAGCTGCACACAGGCTGAGGTGGTAAAGCACTGGTGAGACGGAAGGTAGAGCTGCACACGCTGGGATAGCTCACTGGAAGCAAGGGAACCTGGAACAAGAGACCACTAGTAACATTAGCAGCAACAATGGTTGTTCAGGCAACTACCTGATACACAGGAGCCGGATGAATACTCCTGGAAGCCCACTGATTGGTCCACAGCGTCAGCTGACCAGCCAGACTGTCAGGGAAGGAAGGCAATTCAGAAGAGGAAGTGTCATGGCGGCGCCCATGATGGAGACTCCGATCCCCGCGCATCAGGCCGCCCATCACACCAGCATCAGGGAGAATGCTCAGCACCTCCCACATCACCGCACCAGCCGCCCAACTGCCCGGGAAATCAGAGGAAGTATGGTAAGGGACGGTTGATCCACGGCTGAACTCTGACAGTACCCCTCTCTTTCAGGGTGGACACCAGACACCCACCAGGCTTACCAGAAAATTTAATATGGAAGGCTCAAACCATTTGAGGCACGTGAATGTCTGTGTCTCTGATCCATGCCCTTTCCTCATGACCATACCCGTTCCAGTCAATGAGATATTGGAGTTTTTTAGACTTGGTAAACCGAGAGTCTAGAATCTTCCCCACCTCAAACTTTGTACCTTGAGAGGTTTGCACTTGAGGTAACTTGGGAGCAGAAGTCTGAAAACGATTCAACACCAGAGGACGCAGCAGAGAAATATGAAAGGTATTGGATATTCTTAGTTGAGGAGGGAGTTTAAATTTATACACAACTGGGTTGATGACTTTGTGAACATGGTAAGGAACAGCGACACATCATCTATCTGCAAATTTTTTGTAGTTCTTAGACAATTGCTTCAGGGAAGAATGAACCCTCTTCCAAAGGGTTGCAAAAGACTCCACCGAGTTAGAAACTGCAGGAACCTCTACTGCCGGTACATTTTTTAAAACTGGGACTCCAGGATGTCTTCCGAACACCATGAAAAAAGGAGTAGCTTTGGAGGAAGTGTGATATTTGAAGTTGTGCAAAAATTCTGCCCAAGGTAGTAGATGCAGCCAGTTGTCTTGTGAGGAAGAAACAAAGAGTCTTATAAAGGTCTCCAGCTTTTGGTCATCTCTTTTGGTTTGCCCATTAGTTTGTGGATGATAGGCAGATGAAAATTTTAACTTAGTTCCGTAAGTGCTACATAAGGCTCTCCAAAATTTAGCTACGAATTGGACCCCGCGGTCAGAAATGATCTCTTTAGGAAGCCCATGTAACTTGAATATCTCTTTAACAAAAACGTTTGCAAACTGAGGAGCAGAAGGGAGGCCCATCAATGGAATAAAGTGTGCCAGCATTGAAAAGTGATCCACCACTACCCATATGGTTTTGTATCATTTGGAGCATGGGAGTTTGGAGATGAAATCCATGGATATATGGGTCCAAGGAGTATCAGGAATGGATAGTGGTCCCAGGAGACCTGCTGCCTTCTTCCGGGGAACCTTATCCTGAAAGCATTTCACACATGATAAAATAAATTCTCGAATGTCCCCTTTCATTGTGGGCCACCAATAGGAATGCTGAAGGAATTTGTAAGTTTTGAGGATACCTGAATGACCGGCAAACAAAGAGCTATGAGCCCAAGTTAGCAATTTCTTCCATAGTTCTGGGGTCACAAAAATTTTCCCTGGAGGAGGAGTCAAAATTTGAGTAGAGGCGAAGACCATAGGGTCTAGAATTAGTCGGGAACGTTGATGATCCACTTCTTGAGTGTCGAACAAAAAGGACCATGAGAGGGCATCAGCCTTTCTGTTTAGACTGCCTGGACGAAATTGAAGTTTTAAATTGAATCTTGAAAAGAGCAAGGACCAACGGGTCTATCTAGCATTTAAACGGTGAGCTGTTTGGAGGTAGATTACATTTTTATGATCCGTTACAATGGTAACTGGAAAGTTGGCTCCTTCCAACAAATGCCGCCATTCCATTAAAGCCAACCACATTGCTAGTAACTCTTGATCGCCAATTCCATAGTTTTTTTCGGCAGCGGAAAATTTACGAGAGAAATACCCACATGGGTGGTTCTTTCCATCACTTGAGATTTGAGACAGAACTGCCCCTACCCCTACCAAAGAGGCGTCTAACTCAACTGTAACTGGTTTGTACAATTGAGGTTGGCACAGAATAGGTGCAGTGGAGAAAGCTTTTTTTAATTTTTGGAAGGCTTGTATGGCAGTATCTGGCCAACGGGTGGGGTTGGCACCCATCCTTGTGAGACTAGTAATAGGTGACACCAGTTTGGAGAAATTTGGTATAAATCGTCTGTAATAGTTTGAAAATCCTAAAAAGCGTTGAGTAGCTTTCAAGGATTTGGGTAGCGGCCAGTCTGAAATGGCTTTTAACTTCTCCAGATCCATACGGAGGGTCTTCACAGAAATTATATGTCCTAGGAAAGGTACCGAGGTTTGTTCGAAGAGGCAATTGGATATTTTTCCATAGAGATGATGCTTCCAGAGACGTGACAAGCCTTCACAAACATGCTGGCTGTGGACTTGAAGATTCTTAGAAAAAATTAGAATGTCATATAAGTAGACAATGACAAAACTGTAGAGGACATCCCGGAAGATTTCGTTCACATAACCCTGGAATATCGCTGGGGCGTTGCAGAGTCTGAAGGGCATTACAAGATATTCGAAGTGGCCATCTCTGGTATTAAAAGCGGTCTTCCACTCATCTCCAGCTTTAATATGTATTAGGTTATATGCCCCCCGTAGATCTAGTTTGGTGAATAAATGAGCCCTGCGAACCTTGTCAAAAAGCTCTGGAATCAAAGGCAGAGGGCATTGATTTTTTACCATAATCTGGTTGAGACCACGGTAGTCAATACAGGGCCGAAGCCCGCCATCCTTCTTACAAACAAAGAAAAAACCTGCCCCTGCTGGGGAGATAGAGGGCCGGATAAATCTTAGCTAATGTTCTTTTATATATGCCGCCATGGCAGCTGTTTCAGGAACTGACAAGGGAAAGGTCCAACCCCGAGGAGGGTTTTTCCCTGGCAGGAGCTCAATACCACAGTCCAAGGAACAATGAGGTGGGAGTTTATCCACAGCCTGTTCGCAGAATACGTCAGCAAAGTCAAGTCTTGATAAACTGCCGGTAGACTGGAAATAGAGGAATTCTTTAGCTTGTCAGATGAGGAGAAGCTTACTTTTCCACTGGAGAGAACAGCGTTAGTGAGGACAGGGAGTACTTGGGTGAGACATCCATGAAAACAACTCGGACCCCAAGATAAAATTTGCATACTGGACCACTCGAACGTTGGATTGTGCTTTCTTAGCCAGGGGAGGCCTAAAACTAACTCATAATCTGAGTTAGGGAGTACAAAAAGTTCAATTGTCTTCTGGTGCAGACATTCAACTTGGAGGAACACAGGCAGGGTTTTTGAGGAAATAGATTTCCCTAGCACAGTCTTACCATCCACATCAGAGAGCAGTAATCTGTTTGGCAACGGAACCACCGGAATGCCTAGGGTCTGAATCAGTGGTTTTTAAATGAAATTGCCGGCAGCCCGGAATCTACAAGGGCTTTAATCATCCTTGTCCTGGACTGGTAGGAGAACAACACGGGCAATAAACTGTCAGTTATCAGGGAGGAGTCTGAAATAACCCCTAATTGAATGCTCCCAACATCAACTAGGGTTTCGTGTTTCCCGACAGTAAAGGACAATTCCTTAATATGTGCTATGGAGCAGCACAATACAAGCACAGCTTATTCTGAAAACACCGGTTCCATTCGGCTGTACTTAATCGGCACCTGTTTATTTGCATTGGCTCCTTGCTGCTAGAGGCGGAGGGAAAGGAATGACTTCCCAAGGATGGGCAATCCCGAGAATGATCTCCACGCCCCCTATTCCCCCACCGCTCTCTATGGCGAATATCAGTTTTTATACAGAGGGATATAATATCCAAGAAAGCGGGAGGAAGGTCCCTTGATGCCAATTTTTCCTTCATCCTCTCAGATAAACCATGTAGGAAGGCTGCCTTAAGTGCTTCCTCATTCCACTTGAGTTCGGACGCCAGGGTTTTAAATTGTACTACATATTGCCTGACCTACCGGGTACCCTGATGGACACGAAGCAAATCTGAAGAAGCAAAGACAGATCTTCCGGGTTCATTGAAGATCCTTTTGAAAGCTGCTACGAAATCTTCGTATCTAGATACCACCGGTTCCGGTCATTCCCACAGTGGGGAAACCCATTCCAGAGCTTCCCCAGTTAGCAGTGAGATTACATATGCCACTTTAGACTGGGAGGTAGGGAAGTTCTGGGGAAGACATTCGAACTGGATCTCACACTGGTTTATGAAACCACGAGACCATTGAGGACTACCATCGAACCTTTCGGGAGTAGCCAAGTGCGACTTTTCTGGAATGACCCCAGAAGGTAATGCTGGGGAAACTGTGGGAGCAACAGAAGGCAGAGCAGAATACATAGTTGCGAGGGTGTTCTGGATGGCCATGTGCTGACTGGATAATTCTTGTAGGTACTGGGCCACATGTTGCTGTGCCACCTCTTGATTATCCATGCGAGTCATTAGCTCCTGAAGAGTCCCAGTACCTGGGGAGCCTGCAGCTTCCATTGGGCCTGAACAAACTGTCATGCTGGGAGGCGGGTCTTTGAAAGCTGAGGGCTGAGGCTGCGGGAGGAAACGAAGGTGAGGGGCCTGGATGTACGATCTTTGCATCCACGGGTCTTGGTTGTTGGAGAGACCTAGTCAAAGGTGCGGAATCTAACCCACGAGGTGGTATTCGCCGGTGACCCCTCCAAGGGGGATGTGGGCTTGTGCTGCACCCCGCAAGCAGGTCACAGTCCTTTGACTAGGTGACCAAAGCCCATGGGAAAAGGAGAAATGAACACTCGTGGCCCAATGGGGAGGTGCCAGTAAAAGGCACATAGTGACTGTGGTGGAACCCCTAGTTCGGGATACTGTGCTTGCAGAGCCAGATTAACAATTGGGCGAATGGAGCTACAGCTCCAGGCCTCCAAATAAAAATAGGCCCATCAAAATGACAGCATGATTACCAGCTGCTTAACTGGCCATAAATTTGAAGTATTTAAATAGTTTTTCTATTGCAATTTTTCTATTTCTATGTATTGTCCATAGTGTTGGGGGTGCACACACCAAGGAGACTTTGAACACACTCACACAGCACCAATCACAGCTCTTCCCCTTCTCAGTATAGGCCTTTGAACATTTTCAGCTCCAGGTCCATGTGGGCCTTAATCCGGCCCTGTGTGCTTGAGGTACAAGAGAGGGAGCACTGTGGACACACTCTACCGGGTTGTGGTCAGAGAAAGTGCACCACGGTGTAATACCCAGGGGCGCCGAGAGGGGGGGGCGGGTACAGATTACCGGGGCCTGGGCTTCCTGAGGGGCCCGGTGGGGGCCTGGGTCCAGTGCCGCTCCCCCTCCCTCCCAGCAGCCCAGCACACAGTGTGTGCTGAGCTGCAGTGGAGACTGCTCGTGGCTGCTGAGCAGCAGCCACAGCAGTCTCCTATGCCTGTGGTGGGGAGCAATCACACTGATCGCACCCCCCCTGGCTTTGAGCAGGGCCGAGAGGGCCCCCTTCGCGGCGCTGCAAATCTTTTTTTTTTCCGGAAAGGGGGCGTGACCACGCCTCCCGTGATTAGGCCACGCCCCCTATTGCCCGTGCCTGCCGTGGCTCTCAGCGGGCCTGGTAATACCATAAAGAAATAGGTAGTGACCACGGAGTCCAGTAACGAGGTGGGTAGTGGTATTGGACCTGGCCAGAGATGGTAAATACTGGAGTGGTGGATACGTTTAACTACACTCAGCCTGTGATGGTAAAGCACTGGTGAGATGGACAGTATAGCTGCACACAGGCTGAGGTGGTAAAGCACTGGTGAGAAGGAAGGTATAGCTGCACACAGGCTGAGGTGGTAAAGCACTGGTGAGATGGACGGTATAGCTGCACACAGGCTGATGTGGTAAAGCACTGGTGAGATGGACGGTATAGCTGCACACTGGCTGAGGTGGTAAAGCACTGGTGACATGGACGGTATAGCTGCACACAGGCTGAGGTAGTAAAGCACTGGTGAGACGGAAGGTATAGCTGCACACGCTGGGATAGCTCACTGGAAGCAAGGGAACCTGGAACAAGAAACCACTAGTAACACTAGCAGCAACAATGGTTGTTCAGGTAACTACCTGATACATAGGAGCCGGATGTATACCCCTGGAAGCCCGCTGATTGGCCCACAGCGTCAGCTGACCAGCCAGACTGTCAGGGATGGTAGGCAAGTCAGAAGAGGAAGAGTCATGGCGGCGCCCACGACGGAGACTCTGGTCCCCATGCACCAGGCTGCCTGACACATCAGCATCAGGGAGAATACTCAGCACCTCCCACGTCACCGCTCCTGCCACCCGACTGCCCAGGAAGTCAGAGGAAGCCGGCGGGACAGTAAGGGACGGCCGATCCCCGACTGAACTCTGACATATAAAAGGGATACAACTATTATGTTAAAGGGGCTTCACTGTAACAAACTCGTGGCTCAGGCTTATTCAGTCCTATGCATCAATTCCACTGCTAATGTTTGACTATGGAAATTGCACGGCTGTATGCTTGATTTTATACACCTGTTAGCAATGGATGTGGCTGAAAGTGATAAACACACTAATAAGAAGGGTGTCCACATACTTTTGGACATGTAATGTATCTTACATAGACTTGCGCAGAAGCTGGCACATGGGGTGCCATTTTATTCCCCCTCCGCAGGGTAATGGACTACCCATGGACTACCCTGCCTCCGGAATATAGACTACTCATCTGTTCAGCCAGTTGAGTCCAGGTGAGTGTTGTATGTCCCAAAGGAAGTGGGGGATGGGCAGTCCATGACCTGATAGAGGAGAAAGAACCAAAGAGGCACCCCCTTTGCTGACTTCTGTGCACATCTATGGTATCTTACAGTACTTACAATTCAAACTAAACACATTAATGCGTCCAAGTTGAGATATATTTAAAGAGCATGTAGCTCTTCATGTGTCATCATACCATAGACACATTCATCATTATAAGAATTACATGAACCAGCATGACCTGGCATCCAGAGTCTGCTGGACTTGTGCTCCAGGAAAAATATGCTATTAGATAAAAAAAACTCCTACACCACGATTATCAGTTTTCTTTCTGCTTTTAATCCTTTGGTATAAAAAAAATAAATAAAAAGATATTGAAGACTTGCTCCATGCAGAGCAACTTACAGTAAATGACACACTAGGTGGCTTGTTAGCTGCCAATCAATATAAAGATGTTATAGGCTGACTGTAAATTACTAAGCAGCTTTGTATTTATTAGTAATGATTAAACCCCACGTGGGTATGAATGAAATGAACTACATTGCTACAACGTAGTTTATTGATGCTTGTCCCCCCCACAATTGCCACTACAAGCCTAGACAGTGAGCACTGGTGCCAGGAACACTGGGCCTGATTCAGAGCCGCTCGTAAGCGGCCGCTCATTCGCTCCGAGCGATGTTCGAACAACTGCGCATGCGTACGTCTCATAATACGCATGCGCGAACCAGTCACTGCGGTTGAAATTCATGTGCTCGCAAAATAGCGAATGCCTGATAATTTGAGTGACAGAATGAGGCGTTTGTGGGTGGTAACAGGGGAAGGTGCTTGAAAACGGGGAGTGGTGATCTGAACGCAGGCGTGCCAAAAGGTCAAAACGGGCGTTTTAAGGGTGTGCATAATTAACAAAGCAGCGTCATCGACCACATCACTTGGTTGTTTCTTAGCCTGAACTGTTCGGAAGATTGCGGTAGGAAAATCCAACCACAAGCACTGCGAGCAGTTCATACGCCTTTCGATGTACTCGATTAATCAAATAAATAGCGGAGATGACGTAGGATGCGAGTGGCCAGGGGGCATTTTTATCAAAATAGCGACCGCAGGTTTTGTTTGCTCTTTCAGACTTAGAGGCGTCAACAGACCGCAAAGAGTGAGCACTTCATTTAAATAGCCAGCCCGTTTTTCAGAACGACCGTTCGCAAATAGTGTCCGGCTCTGAATCAGGCCCACTGTTTGGGAGGGCATGCAATTAGTTTTTTTATTTGTTTAATTTAAAAAATTACTAAAAAGTTATCTTGATCATCTTCAACCAGGACCTTTATTCGGGACCAGCAACAGTTACATCTGACAAGTATATCTGCAGCTGTTCCTAGTATAAGTGCAAACACATGACTTTACTTTACTTGGCTTATGTTAACCTGCCCTCCACCTCCCCCTTTTCTGCCTCTACAGAGTTACATTAAAGATATTTTTTTAATTTGGCAAATCACCGTCCTATCTATATGTAAAGATGTGTCCTAAGTCATCATTGCTCCGTACGCCAAACAGTGTGGCAGGCTTGCAACATCTAATATGCCGCACCTGGGCGCATCATGGAGTACTCAGCATAACATATTGAGATGCGGGTGAATGTAACACTATTATCTGTCCACCAGAGTTTGCCTTTTCTATACTGCAGTGCTCGTGCGTCATATAAACAATGTAGTGAAATGACAGTATGTTTTAATACGCTTCTTTTTTTGTTCCGCCTAGTGATTTGCTGGCATCTTTTACATCGGAAAACTTATAGTTGTATAATCATTGTACCTGTTGTTTGAATTTTTTTTTTTGTCCTATAGAGTACACTGTGGACCTAATTCAGACCCGCTCGCAAGCGGGTCGATGGTGAGGTCCTGCGCACGTGCAGCGGTCGCAGTGCGCTTGCGCTAGCTCCGGAGCGAGTGACAAGTTCACTCGCGCATGGGCTTGCTACAAAAGGGGCGGCTGTCGATGTTGATCGACAGCTCACCCCGTTTTGTAGGTGGGAAGGCGGGGTGGCCGGACAAATGGAGGCATTTCTGAAGGAATGCCTGCCGTTTGTAGGCAGCCCTACTGACATCAGCAGCGATGTCATTAGGTAGCTTCCTGCTTTTGCTATTAGCATGTACCAATATAGGCAATGCAATGTTGTCCTGCACATCGGTAAAAATATCACAGGACAAACATGCCGTAGTGAGAACACCGTAGTGAAAACAAATAAATTATATTTGTTATCATTATTGTACCTGTAATTAGACTTTTTATTTTCTCATATGCAGTACACTGTGTGTGCGGATTTCCCCTAATACCTACCAATGAGCGGGTACATCAGTAAAAATAACACAGAACAGTACACACACAGTTGTGAGAACAATATAATTAAAGACTCTGAGGGGTAAATTTACCAAAGTAGGAGTTTTTAGAAGTGGAGTTGTTGCCCATAACAACCAATCAGATCCTAGCTATAATCTGCTAGCAGGTGCTAGTTAAATGTTAAGAAGAATCTGTTTGGTTGCTATGGGCAACATCTCCACTTCTGAAAACTCTCACTTTAGTAAATTTACCCCTGAGACTATTTACTGTCCGTACTGTACCTGATTGGCTGACAGTCAGGTAATGCTTTTTTGTATGCAGTGCTGTAGTTTCATTCACAGAGCAATAACAACCTAGCGGGTAAGGTGGAAATTGCATGGCTTGGACTTTTTTGCATCTTCACGAGCATACCTGCGGCTATGCAGCTCGTTTTGTATGCCGCAACAAAAACCACTGTATGGCTTGACTTCAGACAGGATTATTTAGGACACATATGTGTCTCATATATAAAATCAGGTTAGTGACTTCAGTTCGGAACCTTTGATCTATGCACATTGATGAACAAATTGATCTTTCGTAAAAGCGCATGAAAAGGTGAAATTACAGCAATTGGCACTATTGTAAATTATGTGATCACTGTTATGATTTTGGAATATCATACTATATATTAGAATACTGTGTTAATATTTTGGACAAACTAAATTTTTTAAATGTTTAATGCGCAGAAGTAGAAATTAATATTTTCACCTGAAATGATACAAATACATTTAACAGGAAATCACAGATTGAAACTACTTTAAATGTTCTATTCCCATTGTTAGCTGATGTTATCAGAGAAACGGAATAGAAATTACTTAATATAATTTGACTTCCATCAGAATCACCTTTTTTTCTGAAACAAATTGCTCCCCAGGATGCCTGGCTATACAGCTGTCTGCAGCTGATGTAACAACCTTGTTTCATTTGTCAAATGACATTCTAGAAGGGTTGATTGAACTTCAACATGATAGAACACTGGGTATTTAATTTAAGTTGCAGTTTGGGTGAAAGCTGATTTAGAATATCCTACATTGTTAAAATGTACAAACAAAGCTCCAATAAAGTTTGTATCATGCTCTTTGAAATAGGATTCTCAGGTCACTGACTTTTCGCATGCCAGAGTTTCCGCCGTCATCTCTGGTTTTGTATGCGGAAAAGTATTGTGTGTGTCCCCGCTTATCCCCGTATTCAATTCCGAAGGACGCAAAAACGTATCCCGGCGAAACTCAAACAGGCAAAAAGTGCTATCAGATTTGGGGAAATCAGCCTGATACCCCCCAAAAGATGCACTGATATGGGGGATCACTATGGATACCCCCGAATAGCCCTGTTGAAGGCATTTGAGGTGCTTAAATGCTCTCAATAGCAGCTATTTAGTGTCTTTGCACAAGTGGTGAAGTGGCATTTAGAAGTTTTTAAAAAAAAAAAATAAGTAGCCCCAGCAAATTTGGGGTACATGAAAATGGGTGCAAGCATGGTTAGAAATCACTAAAGTGTGGTTTTAAAAAATATAAAAAATGCACCAGCAGCTAACACCTGCAATAAAGAAAAACATCTGGGGCATATTTGGGGGACCCCCTGGAGTCTATTTCACTAGTTTTTAAGCTTGTCCCCCAACTTTGAACTTTTTCGCCCCCAAAACGAAAGTACTTTTTTGGAGATATCTAAAGTAGTTTTTAAACTTTTTTGGATGCAGTTTACCTGTGAAGGACTGTCCCAAGGCTGCAGGGGTGTTCCTGCAACTTTGCACCCCAAACCCCCAATTCTGCACTTTTTATTCGCCTGCATTCAGAGGCGAATCCTTTCCACTGGTTACAAGCCACAGACTTTTCGCACCAGCAAAAAGTCTTTGGAATTGAATACAGGGATAAGTTCTTGCCTAGCGAAATGACGTCATCGGCGGAAACTTTTTGCCGAAAACGGCTTATGGCGGCGAATTGAATACGGCCCTAAAAGTGAAGGACAAGCTCAAAAGTACTGATTTCAATTCTGCTCAATGTTGGATAGCGATGTTTGCACGGCTCATGTGCACATTACTGTGTGGTAAGGTAATACAACATCACGATTTTCCTTTGCACCTCTATACTGTAACTGTGCAAGGCAAAATCAGCATTGTTGGTGGTCATGTTATGCACTCAAGATATAAAATATGTATCATTTCTGGTGCACAACGTTAGAGATCAGGCTGCCTAAGACGTATGAATTGGAGGACACCTCACCCCCAAAAATGAAATGAAAAACAGAATGAACTAATACGTCTATATAGGCACCATGATCCCAATTGGATGTAGGTAAATTCAATTTATTCACAAAATAACATATGAACATGAAAATTAATGCGGGGCGCAGGAGAGCGAGTCTGCACTGCATTGTCATCAGATTCGCCCTCTAAACGCCCTGTCCAACAGCAGATGCCTGTGTCCTATTATTTCTATACCCATGTATAGGGTGGAATCCGCTCACACAGTGGCCCTGATTCAGAGCCGGACGCTCTGACAGAGCGCTCGCTCTGAATCAGGGCCGGTCTTTTTTTTTTTTTTTTTAGAACTGCCTCCTGGCTGCTCACATAGCTGTGGATGACCACCCACAGCTATAGCGAGCAGCCATGATGATGGTTGCGATGGTCAAGACCATCGCGACCATTGGGCTTGCGACGAGACCCTTGTTGTAGGGTCTCATGGCCGCAAGCCCCAGAGAGCTTTTGTCTCAAACAGAGCCGATAGCTCTCCCACTGACATCACTTGTGATGTCAGTGGGGCCCTCTCCAGACAGTAGGAATTCTCATGGGAATGCCTCAGCCTGGGCAGCCACCCCCCCGGCCCGCCCACCAAAGGGAGCGTGCTGTCACTCAACATCGACAACACGCCCCCTTTGGTACGAGACCCTGAGCGACGGATTGCCCATCACTATCCAGGTCTCACGCATGCGCACGATTGAGCCGGCTCCGTCATGCGCATGCGCTCTGGGCCACCATCGACCCGGTTGCGAGTGCTCATCGCTTGCGACCGGGTCTGAATCAGGCCCAGTGTCTTATGCTTATGCAAGACACTGCAGCAGCCATTTTTCCCATACAATAGTGGAGAGCCTTTCCTGCTTTAAACTATCCTGCTTTCTTTCACACTTGGAATGAAATTGTCCTAAGATCACGAATATTATATATCAGGAAGTACTATCTATATACACATGTGTATATATGTGTGTGTAGTTTTTTATATGTATATACATACACTGTGCCCAGGAGAATAACTACAATTCATGTGGTCAATTTTTTTATTTTTAAGTTTTATTTTTCTGCTATATTTCATCTATTGTGATATTATACACTTGTGCCCATATGATGATGCTCCATGTATGAAATTTATCAATTTAGATAGCAATATGGAGAACAACTGTAATTTATGTGGTCTATATATTTTTCTGCTCGCATGTTATTTTGATAAATCATTTATTATGGTATTATACATTTGTTCCCATACGATGATGCTTCATGTATGAAATTTATCAGTATAGACAGCAATTTTTGAACTACCCCTATGTATAGGGAGTTAGCTAGGTAGTCACCGACTATTACATTGGAGGGCAGATATCCTTTATATTTCCTTATATAAATCCCCTTCAATATATACATATTTTCGCCTATTTGACCACAGTGTCATAATTTTTCTGTCTGACCCATATTGGGATTTAGAGATCGGATATATATAAAACTTTTTTCCTTATCTCTTATCAGTCACTCATAACTGGACCTACTGTGGCCCAGATTACATGTTGTGTTTGTATTGTTTTTTCAGTGTTCACGTATAGATGTTGGTCACATTATTTCCTTATTTTAATAGCATACATATTAAAAGCTAAGTTTTATATATTATAGTAGTTTGAGTGCCCCACAAAAAGAGAGTATCTTTCTATTTCTTTTTCTACCAATATTATACAGCAATGTTTGTAGTCACAATAATGACATATACTCATTAATGCCTTTATATTACACTAAGGATTATTTATTTACTACCATTTATATAGCGCACAAATATTCTGCAGCGCTTTACAGAGAGAATATGTGGCCATTCACATCAGTCCCTGCCCCAGTGGAGCTTACAATCTATTTTCCCTATCACATGCCTACACACATACACACAAGGGTTAATTTTTTTGGAAGCCAAATAACCTACCAGTATATTTTTGGAATGTGGGAGGAAACCGGAGTACCCAGTGGAAACCCACGCAAACACAGGGAGAATATACAAACTCCACACAGGGCCATGGTTGGAATTGAATGGGAATGAGTGATAATTTAGTTTCAAACTCGCCACAAGTTCATTGTTAATTTAATGCTATTCATCATTCCTCTGTTACAAAAGTATCACTTCCGAAAAGATGCTATTTCAGCGAAGACACCTTTTCGGAAATGTGATACTTTTTCATTGTCAGTGTCCCCTCTCTGCCTGCATGCTCTCACACACAGAGCCACTTCCCCCCTGCTCGCTCCTCTCTGCGGCGTCCCCCCACCCCCGCTGCCTGCTCCTCTGTATTGTGTCCCCGGTGCCTTCGCTCACCCCATCGCTGTCATTAACCCCCTTCTCCGTGGCTGCTGGTATCAGTCCTGGCTCCCCATGGCTGTTGATATCTATGCAGCTCCCCCCCGTTCCGGCTGCCAGTGTCAGCACCGGCCCCCGCTCCGGCTGCCAGTATCAGCGCCGGCCCCCTCCCCCTGTGGCCCTCAGTGTCAGTCCAGCCCCCTAGTGGCTGTTGATGTTTGTGCAGCCTCACCTTCGGCTGCCAGCATCAGCACTGGCACCCCTCCCCACATGGTCAGCAGTGTCAGTCACGGCTCTGTTGATGTCTGTGCAGTCCCTCCGGCCACCAGTGTTAGTGCCAGTGTCAGTGGGGATTGTGGAAATTATCGAGGCACAATTGTAACCAGGAGATATCTGGGATATCCCTTGTGTTACATGATTGATGAATGCGGCTGACACTTAAATTATACAAAATAAGGTGAAAACATTTTTTTACCTGCTTTTGTATAAATTAAGTGATGATGAATAGGCCCCATAGTCTTGAACCATAAACAACATTGGTGATGTGGGAAGTCAGTACTTTTCCATCCATCTAAATGAAGTCCCTTGTGTATCTAGACATGAATATTGTAAATGCACATAAATATGAGCACGGAAATCAATGTATTGAAAGGAAATTCTAATATTTGGCACTTGAAATAAAGGCAGACACAATTGCCCTTTAATTTTAGGAGTTGTTAAACATGAAATATAAATGAGGGTCAAACAAGAAGCATATTGCGAGAAAAACAAAAAAGTTTAAATGAAATTGGAACAAGCCATATGGGAAATTAAACTGTTTATCATGGTGTCCATTTTCCCTTGTGCAGGACATGTGCCTTCGTGTCCCAGAGTCTTTAAAACTACTATACAATGATTGCACACATGGGCTGCAAGGATAGAAAATGGATTTGCCTGTGTATGCATAATACAGTGCTCACTTGCACATACAGTATGTAGATGTGTTGTATCATATAAGTCTTGTTCTTTAGAAACTACTTTCACTGCTGCAAGTTAGGATGGTAAATAAATGTAATTCCCTACTACCCTAAATGTGTCTTGAAGTAACGAAGCGTAAGTCCAATGGCTAAAGGGACTTAAATAGCAAAGCAAAGCAAATGTCACAGATCAAGCCACATAGAACAAACCTACCCTATTTTTTAAGAAAATCTTTGATTTTTTTCCATACAAAGTAACCATGGGACAAGGGAAGGATGAAGGATGAAGGGATCAAAAATACAATTGGGTAAAAAATAAAAACACTGGTAAAGAGAAAACGTACACTTCTACTTGCACCTTAATGTAATTCCAACAAGCCAAGTTTATGCCTTTCCCACTGCATCACTAGTTTACATTATCTGGGGCTTAAAATACAAGCATGAGAGGTAGAGTAAAAATATATTTGGCACAAAGGCAATAAATGATTTAGCACAGATTGTAATTCTAGACGAGCTGCTGCATTTTACTAAATTTTGGGCACTTTCTTTCAATAGGTGAACTTTCAGAAAGTGGAAAGGTAAGTTCTGCTTAATTCTCAGCACAGATATATTAATATCAGAAGAAAGGTGCTAACCAATAAGATTTCTCTATACACTTAAAATATGAAGGTCCTTGACCAAACCCAGGAAGTTTAATTTACTATAAAGGAACATACATCTATTCCGAATTTCAGAACATTAGGACATTATATTATGTGAACCAAGGACACTTTGAAAATGGAACAAATCTAATATATTATACTGTAGAGAAATTAAGTTAAATTGCAATGTATAATGCATAAAGTAATACTATGTAGGGCTTTCACATTAGTAGACAGGTGCAAATCAGGTTCTACAGTACCCCGGACCACACCACCTCGCAGAAGCAATTTTTAAATAGGAAATATCACATATATTTTTAATCAGTTTACAAAAAAAAATAAGGGACACAAAATTGCAGAGAAAGAACGTAATAAATTTTTTTAAATAATGCTAGCAAAATATGTAACAAATTATCTGTAAAAGAACAAAGTAAGATATACAAATTAGTTGTGGTTTTGAGATTTTGCCAATCCTGCAAAAGAGGTCGGGCTCATTATCTGATTTTTAGATTATGTTTTAAAGAATAATACAGAAATAAAATTATAAATTCCTGTACATATACCATTTACTCTTCTGACACTTCATATATGATGGAGAACCTTGGAACCTTTGGAGGAAGCAGTGCAACAAGTACCATACCTGCTTACAATGCCATTGTAACTCCCTTGCTGGTCACACTCTCTCCCAAAAGGAAGCAAATATGGAGGAAATAGAATTAATGTTAAATGGTTTCCTCCATATTTGCCGTTATACATAGAGCTTATAGTAATAATCTACTATTGTGAAAAGGGGCTGATTTAGAGTTGAGCAAAAGCCATGCGCAATTGCTTGTGCATTGTGTGTGTGGAACTTAATATGGATATTTGCCCACATTTCGGTGCATGGGTCTTCCCTATCCAGGTGCTTGGTTTTATATCTATTATCATCATAATTGTGCACTTGCACAGACCCTTTTCCTGGAAAAAGATTTGTCTGAAAACATGCATATATACTCTTCTGGACAACTCAGCATAGTCCATTCCATCTACACTGCCTTCTGAACATTGCCTATGTGAAAAAGCTTGATTAAAGCCCAGTTACAACCCTAAAGTGGAGATGCAGCTGAAATGGATTTGGCTCTGCATCCCCTGTGCTTGCGTATGCTTGGTTACAGAGTATGTGTAGCACAAAAACACACAACAGACATGGATGCATATCACACAGCAGCTGCAACAAGTAAGCATTGGCTGTGTTATAATATGCTAATGCCACAGGAAGCATCTTACAGTAAGTGAGTAAACCATTCTCTCTGATCTGCTGCTGCAACACATCGTTGGATCATCTGAGTGAACATTGGTTACCTGAGTAACTCTCAAGTTTCTCAGGATGACTGGGGAAATTATACACTACTGAAGCAAGTGAAGCTGCATTCAAGATGCCAGTGAAGCTGCGGCCAAACTGCCACTGGCTTCAGCACACCCAGAAAATGGGGCCATCATACCCTCATTTTCAGGGACACTGCCTGTCACTGCCTTCAAAAGCCAGCAACGTGTCAATTATGCTGAAGCATTGGGAGCAATGAGTTAGGATGAGAGCTACAAGGCTTTGATAAAGAAGTAAATGGGCCTTGAGAGCCCATCTGCAGTTAGAGAGGTAGAGAGTCTGATGTGATTTTCATGTCAATGTTTCTACATCAGTCGGGATGTCACCGGTCAGAACACTGACAGCATCCCAAAAGACAGAATCCTGACATCATAATGTAAGAAACCTAACACTAACCCTTATCCCTACCCCTAACCTTAACCTTCCCTACCTGGTGCCTAACCCTATTCTCCCCCCAGTGCATAAAACTAACCTGCCCCTCCCTGGTGCCTAACCTTAACCTCCCGTTAGTGCCTAACCCTAACCCTCCCCCTAGTGCCTAAGCCTAACCTAATCCTACCCCTAACCTTTGATACTTACATTTAGGATGCCAGCGGTCGGGATTCCGGTGCCGGTATTTTAACCATCCGCATCCCACACTCCGGTATGCTGACTACATCTCAAGGGGCACAACTACAGGGGGCAATACTACAGAAGGCACTGTATAATGGGCACAACTACAAGAAGCACTGCATAAGGGGCACAACTATAGGGGGCACTACATAATGGTCCCTACTACAGGAAGCACTGCATAATGGGCACAACTACATGGTGCACTGCATAAGGGGCACATCTACAGGGGGCACTACATAATGGTCCCTACTAAATGAAGCACTGCATAAGGGGCACAACTACAGGGTGCACTGCATAAGAGGCACTACTTTAGGGGGCACTGCTAAGGGGCACAACTACAGGGTGCACTACTATAGAGGACACTGCATAAGGGGCACAACTACAGGGAGCATTGCATAAGGGGCACAACCACAGGGGGCACTTCATAAGGGATTACAGAGATTATACAGGTGGCACTTCATAAGGGATATACAGAGATTATACAGGTTATAACCTATGTTCTCAATAATCTGGTTCTATGTGGACATAGAAACTGTGCAACCTGTCTTGAGTTGAGGTGACAGACTGGCAAGAGCCGAGAGGAGGGTGTAATGGATATTACTGTGAGGCACAATGTGCTATAAGGAGTATTACTTAGCGTGGCACAGTGTGTTATAAAGGGCATAACTGTGTGCCATAATGTGTTATAAGGGGCATTATTGTGTAGCATAATGTGTTGTAAGGGGCATTACAGTGTGGCATAATGTGTTATAAGGGCATTACGGTGTGGCATAATGTTTAAGGGGCATTACTGTATAAGGAAACTACGCACCTCTTTCAGCAATGCACGCGCAGAGAAGTGTCTTCTTTGGATTTTTTTTGGGTGCAGGGGGGTAGAGAAACTTTTTTGGCAAGGGGGAGCACAATTTATAGTATTGGATAAAATCCTACTACATCAGCCTAAATTGTGAAAAATTCCATGTCATTACATATCTTAAATATCTAGGTTGCGGAATGCTTTCAATAATTTTTAATCGTACACAGGAATAGTATTCCTATAATCACTAGTAGGTAATAATACAGAAGCCTGTCTCCATACAAGGAAATATCACCTAGGTTGAAATAAGGTGTAAAACCCAGCAAAACGTGCATACAGTATGTGGCGTTTATCTCAAGAATAATCGCCAGGAATGATGTCATGTAAATATATATATATATATATATAAATGTGTGTATCAACATGGATTCTAGGCAGTGCCCTGTATTTAACCTGTAGGAATACAAAGCTTGGAGGAGATTTGTCTTCCTGGAACCAGGCATCTAGATAACCATCTCTTATCTCTACAGGCCATAAAGTTTGGGGAGAGATACATCCTTAATGCAGATGGTCAGACCTGGTCAAGCCATGTCATGGGATATAAAATCCTTTAGGAGGGAGATGACAGGAATGTAGGGTATGTTACCTGCTTATTGGTTTCTAAAGACCCCTTCACACTGTTTCAAGACCCCCTACTTCCTATAGACAATATGGAAGGGTGTGGCCGATTTCTTAATACCCAGTGTACAGCAATGAAAGAGTGAAAACCCAAAGGTGGGGGCTAGTGCAGCTGTGAGGGTATAACTATGCATCTCCCTCAGTGATAAGTGTTCTTGTGCCCAAGGAGAGTCCTAACGACTGGCCAGAATCCAATGCTCCTGTGTCTCCTTCACGACTGAGTCTAGATGTAAAGACTCTGGGTTCTTTTCATTTTTAATTCCTTTTACTTTCTGAAACCTATTTGTGATATATTTGTATTGTCCATATTTGTACTACCTTTTTCTGTAATCAATAACCTTGGAAATATTTTTCGGATTAAACATTCTTAATCCAGTGTATTCTCCGTGTTCTTGTCGAATTCACAAGCCTGTGAGGTCACAGCTACGTACCTATATGTAAGTGAGTGTGCAAATTGAGATTTGAGCAGAGAACCTAACGACTCCCGTTAACTTCGTTGGTGGTGGCAGAACCGTGTTATAGTAACCGCATATGCTGAGGTAACCATAAGTCACAGTTGGCGATTCTCAAATTGAGGTATCTGGAAAATTGGCCGGCTGGTCGTGACAAATTGGTGGCAAGCGGTGGGATGATGATAATTGTTGTTTTTATCACAAGAACTTAAGTGAATTAATGGTGTGTGATTCTTGAGAGAAACTACATCATAAATTCATCGGAGAATTACACTCAAGGTTTAGATTTTAAACGGACATACATAGCAAATAGTTTCTGTTCCCCCCCTCCTCTCTTGTTTTTCTTTTCTATTTTATTTGGCAATTAGTTTGAGGTCCAGAATGACCACAGAGTACCTGCAACAGAAAAGAGATGACCTTGTGGCCATGTGTATGGAGAGAAACATTGCCTGGAAGGGCCAGAACAAGGATCAACTGGCCCAATTACTCCAAGTGGCGGATCAGAATCTTGCTGCTGAAGGTGGCCAGACAATGGACAACCCTGCTGCAGAGGCGCAATCTGTACTGGACCTTACAACAGATGCACAGCAGGGGTCGGACACCTCTGCTGGGTCAAGTGAGTCTGCACTAGAGAGTTTCCTTCAAACTGCTGCCAGGCATATAAAGGACGGGGACTCTGCTGCCACAACTCTGCAGCTGATGCAGCAGTTCCAAACGTCTGCGGACAGGGAAGCAGAAGCTGCCGAGCGGAAGGCAGTCCGAGAGGCTGAGGCTGTGGAGCGCCAGGCTGAGCGCGTGTTCCAGCTGGAGATGGCCAGACTCCGCGGACAGAATGCCACCTGTGAACCGGGTAGGAAAAAGCCCCGGCATGATCAATTTCCTGTATTTGAGAAGGATGGCGACCTCGATACATTCCTGAGGGGGTTTGAAAAGACTTGCCGACAGTTTGCACTGGACCCCAGTGAATGGGCGAGTTATTTAACCCCTGGGCTAAGAGGAAAAGCTTTGGAAGCATTTGCAGATCTTCCCCAGGAACTGGATGGTGATTATGCTGCGATTAAAAAAGCCTTGTTACAGCGTTTCAACATCACCCCTGAGGCTTATCGACAAAAGTTCAGAGACTCAAAGCGCAGTCCCTCTGATACCTATGCGGGACTGTTAGCACAATTGTCAACCCTGTTGCATCAGTGGGTTGATGGATTGCAGGTGACGGACTTTGACAAACTAAAGGACCTTATTCTCAAGGAACAGTTCCTCACACTGTGTCCAGCGGAGGTCAAAGAGTGGGTCCTGGATCGGGAACCCAAAACATCTCAGGAGGCTGCCAGCCTGGCAGACAAGTACACCAGCACTCGGGCTTCTGTGGTGAAGAAGAGCTGGGGGATGCCAGGACAAGCGGCATGGAGAGAGAGACGATCTGGAGGATCACCCCCGCGGTACCCTGCAAAACCAGCTGTTGCTGCACCTTTTGGGGGGGCAGGGGGAAAACCTGTTTTGGCAACTGGCCGCAGGTGTTTTACATGCAATGAGCTGGGGCACATCAGTGTCGATTGCCCCAAGAAGAAAAGATCAACACCCGCTCCTGTGAGTGGCCCGGCAGGGAAACCTGTGCCAGCCATCCTGTGTGTGAAAGGGCCCCAAGGACACCCCCGGGACAATCTAGAAGTGGTCCAGGTAGGACACCAAGTTGCACTTGGGCTATTAGACTCTGGCTCAGACCTGACTCTCATCCACCCAGCCTTAGTGGGTCCCGAGGATATTATTCCAGGGAAGACGATTACAGTGCGGGGAGTGGGTGGGGTGCACCCAGAGGTGCCTATGGCTCGTGTGTATCTTGACTGGGGAGTTGGGAGAGGTATCCAGGATGTTGGGGTGCTGGACAATTTACCTGCTACAGTGCTGTTGGGGTGTGATTTGGGGAAAATGCATACTAAATATGTATCGGAGAGTGATGTTGTAAATAATGCAAAGGAACAATCTAACCCAGTTTTCCCCCAGGTGACCCCTGCTGACCGACCCAGCATGAGTTCTAATGAATGTGATTGTATCAGTGATGTACAAAGTGCTGTTCTAGCAGATAACCCTTTGCAGTTCCACAGGCCAGAGTCTGGTCAGTCAGAAATGGGTCTAACGGTTTACCCTAATGAAAAACTGTGTAATATACTGTTAGCAGATGATATTGCAAATGTACCATCATCAGGGTTTGAAGTGAATACTGTAGGTAACGATGCCATCCCTGTATTAGCAGTAATGACCAGGAGAGCCACAGCCCAGAGTAACTGTGAGGTAACCCCTGCACCTGGGGAGAGTGTGTCACTAGAGATTCATCCCCCTCAGCCCCCCTCCTCCTCTCCTGCTGAAGCTGTCAGCACAGAGTCTGGGATAGGGGAGGACAGAAATCACATTTTGTCTCCTCACCCTGATCAGCTAATGAGAAGTGCTGCTTTCAAAGCAGAACAGCAGACAGACCCCAGTTTGGAAGCTGTGAGGGGGAGAATCAGCGAGGCAGGCCCGGAGGGTAAATCAGAGAGAATTTTTATGGAAAATGGACTCTTATATAGAGAATGGGTCACAGCTGAGGGTGCTGAAAGGCAGCTTGTAATCCCTCAGATCTACAGAACTGAGCTCCTGAAAATAGCACACGAGATCCCCTTAGCAGGACATTTGGGGGTGAGACGAACCAGAGACCGGTTGAAACATAAGTTCTACTGGCCTGGCATGGGGAAGGAGGCAGACGATTACTGTCGCTCATGCCATGCTTGCCAGATAGTTGGGAAGTCTGGTGATGTGGGGTGGGCTCCTCTCATTTCCCTTCCCATCATATCTGAGCCCTTTGAGAGGGTTGCGGTTGATATTGTGGGACCAACACATAGGGCCAAATGTAATAGGGTGTCTGTTTTGGTAAATTGCGAGTTTGGTGCTAAACTCGCAATTTTTCACAACTCTCCAATGTAATAGGGTGTCTGTTCACTAAAACTCGCATTTTTCAGAGTTACTAAAACTCTCCATTCTCAAACTCGCATCCAGATGTTTTCACATTGAAAACAATCAACTCGCCCAATGTAATAGAGAGTCTGTTTCAGACTCGCAAAAAAAAGTTTACCAAAAGTCCCCAAGTAATAGACCTGCTTCAGGCTAGCGAGTACATCCTGAGCAGGTCAGATTAACACAGAAACATGCACATATCCATGAGATATGTACATGTTTCTGTGTGTACTTATGTTAAATGGTTTTAAATAAAAAAAAAATTTTGTGCACCCCCTCCCCAAAAGCATAACCAGTCCCGGGCTTTATAAAACCTGTGTTGGTTCTAATAATACAGGGGCCAAAATGCGTAGGGGGCCCCTGTATATTAAGAACTAGCACAGGGCTTTGTTGAGCTGGTCCTGGTTCTGGAAAATCAGGGGACAAAACGAGTAGGGGTCCCCCGAAAATTCCAGAACCAGCACCGAACTCTTTCTAGTGGGGGGATAATGCCACAGCCAGGGAAAACCTTTCACCGGTTTCCCTGGCCAAAGCATTACTCCTGACCGCTATTCAGTCCAGACCGGGGATCCCTGGGGAGTTGGGTACCCCCCCAATAAAGGGGTACCCCTCTCCAGGGCACCCCAGGTCTAGACTGATAGCCCGGGACTATCCCCGGCACCCTAGGGCGGTGGGTGCCGGGTTGATAGTGTTAGTATAAAGTGTAAAATTACATTTTCAATATTGTCTTTATTTGTAGAACCACAAGTACCAGCAAGCCTCCCCTGCATGCTGGCATATGGAGAACCACAAATACCAACATGCGGGGCATTACGGGCCCGCTGGCACTTGTAGTTTCACAACTAAAGAAATATGTAAATAAACAAACATACACCGTGAAAGTATAATTTTAATAAAACATATATGCACACTCACACTCACACATACTCACCTAGTATCCGAAGTAATCCATAGGGGTGTACCTGGAAAAAAAAATCCATACTCACCTCTCCTATGCGTCGATCACATCCTCTTCTGCAAGTAGGTAATCCAGGGGTTAAAATAAAAAAACAAAAAAACCCCGATCCATGCCAGACACAGCAAAGGTATGTGTGTACACATACCTTTTCTCCGCGTAAATGACCAGGGCACACGTGTGCCCAGTCAGTGAAGGGACCGCCAGACAACCAGGGAGCATCTCCGTCGGAGCAGCTCCCTGATTAGCTGAATGCGGCCAGCCTGTGTGTCCCATAGACGTTTATGGTGAAAAATCCCCATAGACGTCTATTGTGGGAACTGCTACATCATAGCCGCAAGATTAATTGAGGTTAATCTTGTGGTTACATCAATGATACAATGGCTTACTTCGGATACTAGGTGAGTATGTGTGAGTGACTCAAAAAAGTTTACGGGACTTGTCTATACAGCAGTTGTTCAAGAGACTTAGGCCCTGATTCAGACCCACTCGCGAGCGGCTGTCCGCTTGCAAGTGGGTCGATGGTCTGCACTGCGCATACGCACGATGGAGGGAGCTCCGTCGTGCGCATGCGCGAGACGCGATGAGCGAAGGACTTTCCTTCGCTCGTAGTGTCTGATCAAAGGGGGCGTGCTGTCTATGTTGATTGACAGCACGCCCCCTTTGGTGGGCGTGCCGGGGGCGTGCCTCCCAGATGGAGGCGTTCCCAAGGGAACGCCTACCATCAGAAGCCGGCCCCACTGACATCACTAGTGATGTCAGTGGGAGTGATTTTGGCTCTGATAGAGCCAAAATCACTCCTGGCCTTGCGGTTGAGAAACTCAACCGCAGGCTTCTACTCGGAGTGGCGATGGTCGCGATGGTCAAGACCATCGCGACCATCATCCTGCACGCTCGTATATGCTGTGGGTGGTGACCCACAGCTATACGAGCGTCCAGGAGGACGCTCCATATTTATGGAGGTGGGCCCTGATTCAGAGCGAGTGCTCTGGTCAGAGCGTCCGGCTCTGAATCAGGGCCTTAATTTTCCTGTGGCTTGATGCAGACAAATGAATTAACCATCCTCATACATTTGCATGTCGGGTCCTTGCTAAATGCAAAAGTTATTGGAGAATTGTTACATACAAATTATTCTCTGAATAAGATCTCTGGGGAAACTGTTGTTTAGATACCAATCTGTATCAGTACTTTGGATACAACATCTCCATTTGTATCTCCTACTGGCTTAATAAATCTGGATAAGCCTCTTTTAACAGTTTTTAAATTTTTGTTCATTCAACAACCAATTCACTATTTATAGTTAATTTTATTCCATTTATTTTATTTTTTCATTATTTATTTTTACAACATAATAGCCTGATCAACTCTATGTGTTGGTTATACCATCTGTGAATTGCTATGCCTATGTATATTGTCAGTTATATTTAATTTCATCTTGTTTATGTGCTGCTATTCATTTTTATTTTGTATTAATAAATTACTAATATTATTTCCAATTGACGTGTGCTATATCAGTGTCCCAGCATAGGTTTTGGAGCGCAGTATTTCCTTGTTGCACGAACATTCTAAAGCAGAAACTGCTCAACACAATTATGAATCTTGAGTCTAGAAAAGAAAAGTGTAGGATGTGTTACTGGAATTCTGTTAACTCCTTCTACATTGTACAGAACAAATGGCACCTAATAAATTATAGATAGGAACATTTAACATTGGAATCTTGTGATCAATAGCATTTTGTTTTTGTGTCTCCATATAATGACAAAACTCCATAGAGGGATGCCTTGCTGCTTTGTTATTACGCTGGGCCTATTTTGTACCTTTGTTTACAAACACATGCACTGATTGGCACAGCAAGACTATGGCCCTGATTCAGACCCACTCGCAATTGGGCGTACGTACGTTCGGCGTACGTAAAAAAATATTTAAATTCAAGAACTCGCTCGTATTTTCGTACGCAGCAAAAAATCCGCCCCAAACTCAGCCGACCACTCCTCTATCTAACGAGCGTGCCAAATAGCGAGCGTACATCCCCAAAATGGCTTGAAGGGAACGCACGCACAAGTACAAACCGGAAGTGCGACTGTCAGATTCCGATTACCTGCTCGTTTTTTCAGCCTACCTCCCTCAATCATATCATGCCAATCAATGTATCAAATAGCTTCATTTTTTTTTTTTCAACACAATGCAATAAACTTTAATCTTGTCCGTGTTTGTGTTTGCTCGCAGAATACGTACGGCTGAAACCTTCGCTTTTATTGTTCAAAAGACATGTTA
The DNA here is from genome assembly GCA_031769625.1 of Taudactylus pleione. Lineage (NCBI taxonomy): Eukaryota > Metazoa > Chordata > Amphibia > Anura > Myobatrachidae > Taudactylus > Taudactylus pleione. The sequence continues at coordinate 3,607,535 of JAUIMM010000036.1, forward strand.
GCCCCAATTAAACAATTGTTCTATTTGTTTGTATCCCCACAAATTTTCTGTGGTTCATTTCTTTATTTAAATTTGCTTACGCATGTCACTGCATCAAGCCTATCATAACTCTCAAGAGATTTGTGGCCCTGTCGAACACATGACTCATACACTAACCAATATAATTTGTCCTGTTAATTTCCCAAATACATTAGCCAATCAAATTTTTTTGGGGTGCTTTATTAAAAATATTTAGCCAAAAAAACACCATTGCCATCATGAGATCCGCCGCATTCACCAGGCGCGAACTGCTGGTGCTGACGGAGGTGATGGACAGGCGGATCACCAGTCCGCCTCCACCCATCTCAAATAGTCGAAAGCGTTCCGCATATGCGGAGGTACGTCGCCGCCTGTGCTCCTTCGGCTCACGCCGACATATTGGCCAGCTGGAGCGCAGGTGGTCGGACCTGCACCGGCTTACGCCCCGCTTGCTGGCATGCTTTCGCATGCAGATTGCGGAAAGTAAGTTTTCTGGACTGTGGTTTTCAAGTTTATCTTGTGGGCCCTAACTGCGTGTGCATGTTTTCATGTCTGTCCTATTGAGTCATTGTAGTCATATCTGCATGTGCTTGTTTTCATGTCTGTCCTATTGAGTCATTGTAGTCATATCTGCATGTGCATGTTTTCATGTCTGTCCTATTGAGTCATTGTAGTCATATCTGCATGTGCATGTTTTCATGTCTGTCCTATTGAGTCATTGTTATCATATCTGCATGTGCATGTTTTCATGTCTGTCCTATTTAGTCATTGTATTTTTTATTTTTTTTATTTTTTTATTTTGGATTCCTGTTGAAACTAACCACAATATTTTTTTCATTTTTTAGGGGCACAGCAAAGACTACGGCGTCATCGCCAGACAAGACGCCGGTCCCGGCCCCTCTCTCCAACCCCCAATTCCTCAATTACCCCCTCCTCCCCAGACCCTGTGGCCGAGATTTCAGGTCTACTTCCCCTCCAGCCCAATTCCCCCTCTCCACCATCCGTCCCTCCTCCAAATACCCCCTCCCAGGATTCGTCAAACACCCTGCCCCTAGGTTTGGGGAATGTAGCCACCTCTGAGGTGGTCCAGGGAGTGGCTTCTGGCTCTGGCGTTTTGGAGAACGGTATGTTTTTTAATTTTATTTTGGGCACCACAAACTGTTTGTATGTAATCATGTGTCATCCCCATTTTTGTTGGCTTTCTGTCGCCTTAGGGTATTTTTGGGGGTTGTCTTTACCTGTTCCTGCTGATGTCACCATACACATATCACACCTGTGTGCATTTTTTTAGGGCCCTTGTATTTTTGGCCTAGGACATTTTGGGGTGCTGGGTTTTATCCGTGTAATGTTTTTTTTGGCCACAAGCTTTTAAGTTTTGGTTTGCTTGTTTTGTGTTTTTTTAGAATGTTGCTTCATTATAGATTTATTAATCCCCAAACTTTTGTCACCCACAGAGGAACAGAGGCGTCGGGCAGAAATCTGTCATTGTGTGGCCTGTATGCGGGAGCAGGTCACCGGGCTTCTGCAGGGCCTTGACCATCTGTTGGTCCTCCTTAGGAATTAGTTTTTTTTTTATTTTTTTTTCTAATTGTTTCCTAATAAATCAGTTTTAATTCAAGCTCTGTCTCATGCGTTTTTAGTAAATCCAAGATTCTTTACACTGACATAAGTAGACTCTTCAAGCAAGGATTGCCACAGAATCTCACTACAGATTGTGTGTTGTATTTTGAATGCAAACAGGCACAAGAAACACCTCCCAGTACCAATGTCATTTTCCTTTTTTGGGGTGGCCAACATGATAGTTTACAACATTTTTCAGGTTCCTATTTGGTGGCCAAACTGCTTAGGACAATCTTACGAAGGCAACAAATTGTTCAGGATTCCTTGGTGTGTTGGTTAGTACCCCAAAAACATATTACATTTTAGCTCCACTTGCTTCATTACTGGGTTACCCCTTAGGTAAAATTAACGTTTGGGAGCTTGTTTACACTTGCTTCTAACGTGCCCAAAAAGGAAACAAATTACACTCTCCAAATATTTATTCACAACAGAAATCAAAATACAAAGTGGTCACTCACAAACAAAACACACAGTGATAATCAGAAATACACCACATACCAAAAACACGAAACAAACACACAACAAATCAAGAACTGGTTGACGAAGGTCCATGCCCACATGATTTCAAAAATATGGCGTTGCAATATTGGTGTCAGAATATATTCCAGAAGTTTCCACATAAATGTTTTTGAAGGGTAGCAGGAAGTAGTCATCATCAGGATCACTGTGTATCAAGCTTAACATTGTTATGTACTAAAGGTCTCCACTTACCCAGAAGCCACGCATCACCAGCTTGTAGGTTGTTTAATTTGTGCCATATCCCTGATTGCCGGATGACGAAGGAGTCATGTGCACTTCCTGGTAATTTTGCATTCAGGGACAGGATCTGGAGGGAGGCATCACATACCACCATTACATTCAGGGAGTGATAGTGTTTACGGTTGCGAAATATTGCCTCCAGCCGTGCTGGAGGCTGAAGTGGTATGTGAGTACCATCCACAACCCCTATGATGTGTGGGAAGCCAGCTATTTGGTAAAAATTGGCCTTGGCCATACTAAGGGCACCCATATCCAAAGGCATTTTAATAAAATGATGGAGGTGCTTGAAAAGTGCCTCCATCACTGCCCTCAGGATCCTGGAAAAGGAGGATTGTGAGATGCCCGCCACTATTCCCACCGTTGTTTGAAATGATCCTGAGGCACAGAAATGTAACACCGCCATAAATTGCGTAAGTGGTGGTATTGCTGTTGGACTGTCAATTTGCCGCTCAAGATCACTCTCTATTAATGAGAGAGTGTCTATGATGATTTTGGGAGGAAGACGGTAGCATCTTAAAACCTCATCATCGGGCATTCCAAAAAGGGTGACACGTGTTCGAAATATCTGGGGCCTTGCACGCCTACGATGCCTACGCCTGGGACGAGATTGAGGTTGGTCGGCTTCTGGGAGCATGGCCAGAACAATCCGCCCAAGATCAACCTGAAATGGCAAGATTTGAATGTAAGGCTTTGGACCCACCCCAAAAGAAAATTAAGAACAACTTAGCTTGATGATACCATCCATTGCTGCTTACATGCCGGGGTATTGTCATGATACGTCCAAACTGAAATTAATCCCAAAAATAATTTGAAAAAGTTTAGTCTGTGCATTTATGTTTCTAAATTTTGTGCTAGACAAAACATAAAATAGGCGAAACACACATTTGGCCAAAGAGCAAAACGACATTGCACACAGTACATCAAAATGGGTTGAAATGTAAGCCAAAAAAGCGAAAGGGCAACCACAAACAATTTTACAGGATTAATAAGCATTTAAAAATGCGCTAATTAGTTCGCCAAAACAAGTTAATAAACAAACAGAGAAAAATGCGCTAATTAATTCGCCAATACAGGTTAATAAACAAACAGAGAAAAATGCGCTAATTATTTCGCAAATACAAGTCACTATACAAACAGAGAAAAATGCGCTAATTATTTCACAAATACAAGTCACTATACAAACAGAGAAAAATGCGCTAATTAGTTCGCAAATACAAGTCACTATACAAACAGAGAAAAATGCGCTAATTAGTTCGCAAATACAAGATAAAAATGGACTTACCAAGATCAAATATATAAGATTCCAAATCAAAAGGTCTTTGGGTCCGAAATTAAAAAAAAGCTAAAAGAGATGAAATTATGGATCCAAAAATTAAAAACAAGAAGAAACACAATGAGACACCAATTGAACCAAAGTTAGACTTCACAAAACTTACCAAATCAAGAAACGAGGCCCAAAAAAAAAAAAAAAGCGAACGGAAAATAAAAACGCAAATCTAGCAAACAAAATAAACTCCAAACGCCAACTCCTTTATCCGCAAACAAGAAACTCCAACCAAGGTAATCTCCAACAATCCAAAAACGCCACCTCGACTCGAGACACACCAAAGCCATAAATAGTGTTTCGTTTCCCGCACAAATTAAGGAGGGATCATAGGAACGCACAATCAATGATGCGGCCGCAAAATAAGGACGCATGTATAAATACGTCACGAAAACACATTTAAATTCTGGTGTATTTCTTGTTTGGACCTCAGACATGGCTACAGACCAGGGAAACAATGGACAAGAGTCAGGCGGTAAGTCTTTCATGCATTTTGTCTCAATGATTAATTTGAAACATAAGATTGGGCAAGTTGTGAATTAGAGAAATCTGAATATTTACACAAATAGGTGAGGAGGATGACATGGAAGAGGCTGCTGGGCCCAGTATTCCGGCCAAAGCTGCAAAAAAAAAGGCAGCCACATTTCACAAGAAAGGAGATGGAGGTTTTGATTCAGAAGTGTGTGGACATCCTGCCACAGGCAGACAGGAATATGAGTACAAGCCAGAAGTGGAGAATGTGGGAAGAGGTAGCCGTTGCTGTCAATAGGGTGGGTGATTATGTCCGTCTAGCCCGGGATGTCAAACGGCGGTAAGTAAACACTTGCCCCCCCTAAAAACAAACACCATTTTAAACAAAAGGATAATGGTTTCCATTTTATCCCACAGATGGGGCGACTTCAAATATCGCCTAAAGCAAAAACTCGCGGACAGGGCTAGGCATGCAAGGGGGACAGGTGGGGGTCCCACCCCTGTGTCATTGGAGTTGACGGATTTAGAAGAGCTGGCACAGGGGTGTGTGCAGCCTGTGGAGGTGTTTGGTGTGTCCAACATGGATACGGACATGCCAGACTTTGCGGCTCCTCATGTTGTCCCAGGTAAATCTTGTGATGTCACCAACTCTGAAATGTTAGTGTGCCAATATGTAGATTCTAATGTGAGTCTTTTCTCATTTTTCCAAACAGAGACACAGGCGGATGAGTCTGCTCCAGAGGGGAGCCTTGGCCGCCGAATTTCTGCTGGCTCTGCAGGGGAGGAACCAGTACATCCGGCTGAGGACCCTGCAGAAGCCAGTCCAGGGCAATCCCCCTCGCAGGCAGTGGCCCTCGTCACAGAACTCAATTTCAAATCGGATTTCCATATGGAGATTCTGCAGAGGATGGACGCCAGTCTGCTACGGGTGGCTGAGGCCCTGGAGCAAAATGCTGCGGCCAATGTGACCATTGGTCAGGTCCTGGCAGAAAATACCAGGGCCAACATCTGCATCGCCAATGCCCTGGAGCAGCTCGTTCGCCAGCACATGGTGGAGCTGACCTCCCTTCCTGCCGGAACATCAGGATCCTCCACCTCTGGCACAACATCAGCCAATCCTCCAAATGTGCCTAGCCCTGTGCCTAGTCCAGAGGCCACAACATCTGCCTCTGGACAGGCAAGCCTGATGACATCCCGGTCCCGGTCTGGCGCCCTCCCTCCCCCAGCCAAACGGGTGAAAAAACGGTGAAAGCAATGGCGACTTTTCCCACACTCCTTCTGTGCTTGGCTCATATTCCTTTCTGGTCAAAACTTCCCTCTCCTTTCTTGTGAATTGTTTTTAATTTTGTGTTCTACATTTCATAAATCTTTTATTTTGGCCCAATTATTGTAACTTTGGAAATGAACCCTGCAAAAAAACTTTGCCAAAAAATTTTTTTATTGTGATTTTTTGTTTGAGCAATAAAAAAATAATAAAAAACTGACATTGTATTGTACCTATAATCAAGCCTAATCTGAGATCTAGAACTCTGGAGTTGATTTAGACCCTCTCGCTAGGATGCGATCACTCGTAGCTGGCCAATAATTGCAATCTGGGCTTGCGTATTCATCGCAATGCGTGTGTGCAAACCACTGCAAAAGATTGGGAAGCGCTCACTCACCCGGCATAGACAGCCCAGCTGAATGAGTGACAGGAGAAGCCGTTTGTGGGGGGTAACAGGGGCAGGCCACTAGAAATGGGGGAGTGGAGGTACAAAAGCAGGTGTGCCTGAGTGTTTCAATGCCGTTTCAGGTATGCATAATTAACAGGCAGCGTCATAGTACATGTCACCTGGTTGTATTTCACACTGAAGTGATCGCAGTGCTTGCGGCAAGGTATAGTCAACCTATAGCGCTGCGAGCACACACGATGGTGCTCGATTTACCATTGTTTCATGCACTTCCAGGAGATGTTGTATGCAAGTGGGCATCTTATGACTGGCTGGTGGGTGTCTGCATACACAAAGTGATCGCACGCCAAGACATAATGGGCATACTAATGCCTTGCCATGTGATTGCCTGCCCAGCCATCACTTAGACAAATTTGCATATGCTGGGTGCGAGCAAATGCATCAAGTGAGCGGGTCTGAATGACCTCCTCTGTCTTTATCATTCCACAATAAATCCAAATCAACAGCAATTAATTGATATTAGATTTATATGATTAGTGATTATAAGCTTTACACAGGACACCCTATTTCCTATTAAAAGTAAGCATTCATTGTCAGCATCCATTAGCGAAGCTACAATTCTTTGTGGTTTATGCCTTTTAGGAAGTTCCATTAACCTATGTCATCAAGACTAGCTGTGATGTTCACTTTCTGTCTAGAGTAATACACAAATTAGTCATTATTTATTTGGAGCTACAAGGAGTCATTAGTACATAAACAGAATGAGCAAGATAAGAAACAAGTGACTTACAGTACAAAACATTGCAGGACAAGGACATGGTTTATAAACATTGCTGAATCAGTGTTTATAATACTCAAGTAAGCAGCAGGGCAGCAGAAACTAAGGGTTATTTGCCATTGTAGGGAGTATAGAGTACATGATACTATACTGTAAGTAAGAGAATGAAAAGCACATGAGGGAAGAGGGCCCTGCTCCTGAGAACTTATATTCTAAAGGGGAGGGATATAAGGACAGAGATGACACAGATGGGAGAGACAGTGAGCAAGGAACATGGGGCAGTGGGTTAGAAGTAGAGCTAGATTGCTTGATTTTGAGATCCCATTTGAAGCTTTGTAGAGAGGAGGTGCGTATGATAGGGAGAGGGAGATAGCTCCAGAAGTAGGGAGCAGCATGTGCTATGTGGTTTAAAGAAGAGGTAGGATTCAAGAATAATTCCAAGACAGCACACTTGGGTGTTAGAGGAGATTGTGGTGCTTTTGGGTGGGTATTAAGATGATCAGTTTAGTCTTAGACATGTTAAGTTTAAGAAATTGGGCATCTGGGAAGAAATAGCAGAGAGACAGTTGGAGATATGAGTGGCAAGAGAGAGGGAGAGGTCAGTAGAGGAAAAGGGGAGTCATGAATAAGTACTGCCTATTTGCATCTTTATGGCTCAAGCCCACTAAATACAATACCTTTCCCAAAATGCATTCTTAGTTTGTCATTAAACAACTCAGAGATCTGTGAGGACAAGGGGGCTTGAATTATTCACACTCTCACTTGTAAGCGTTTTTGATGTAGCAGAAGTCTGATAGCAATAAAACAATTAGGTTGAATCTGGATGTCATGTAATAAGGCTGGTTTGTAAAGAGTTCAGCATTTCTGTGTGATGAATGGGTGTAGGCTTGGGATTGGCTAATTAAAGCAGTATTTGCAGGGCTGAGATATCTTTTGTTGGTTGGTAAATACAGCTCCCATTTTGGTCTGTTCCTTTGGTGTTTTCCTTTTGTTGGGACAGGAAATCACAACAAGCAGCCCTGGAAATTATAATTTGCACTGGAAATTATAATGGACACTCTCCCCTACATTAGGCTGGATTATAAAATTTTATGTAACTCTTACTGGGGATTTGAATACCACCCTTTTTGGGATCGTTGTTTAGTTGATAAAGTTAAAATAATGAGAGTCCTTGTTTACCCAAGGTTGGTGAGAACTGAGTAAGTTTAATCAAACATAGGGAGAGGAATCAGTGGCAGAAAGAAAGAAGTAATAATGTCAATGCATAGGTCATTGGTAGGGCCCCATCTAAAATACTGGATATAAATACATTAGAGACTGTACAAAGAAGGGCAACTAAAATGGTGCATGGCCTAATTCACAAAACATACCCAGAAAGACTAAAATATATCAATATGTATAGTTTTGAGCAGAGAAGGGAAAGGGGGGACATAATAGAAACGTTCAAGTTTTTCAAGGATTTTAACAAGGCACAAGAGGGAAAAAATCTTCAAAGGAAGAGGAGTATTAGAACATGATGACATGCACTGAAGTACAGTAGGTTCAGGGGAAATTTGAGGAAATATTACATAACAGAAAGGGTAGTGGATTAGTGGCATAGCTTCCCATCACAGGTGTATAGGCTAATAAAATAGAGCAATTCAGGATATACATAAGGATATCCTTACAAAGAACTAAGGATCAAATAGGCTTTAAGGTTACCTTAAGGTTAAAAAGGGGCAGACAAGTCCAACTGGTTCTTATCTGCCATCAAATTCTCAGTTTTTTGCTGTGTTTTCTGCACCACTGGCCATTTAGTTTATTTACCTCTCCATGTGTTCTATTCTTAGGACGGAGTGCATTTCATATGCAAGGAGTTAAAGTAAACACCTGAGCCTGTGGGTGTCGGCCTCTAGACAAGAAGGGGCTAGTTGTTTAGTGAGGTAGTGTTGTTGGGTTGGGTTAGGTTTGGTTAGCCTATAGGATTGGCAGAGGGTGGGTCAGTGCTATTTCAGAGTTGCTGCTTGGCAGCAATTTTATAGAAATTTCTCTGGTCGGCTGTTTCCCGCCCTCCCTCCCTTATTCATTGAGTTGATTGGTGTCAGCTTTTCTTGTGGAGGGAAAGAACGGTAGTAGTCGCCATCTATCTTTGGAGCTTGAGGTGCTCTCCCTTCCAATACATGGCTTAGGCTGATTTTACCCTACTGGGGTCAGCGGCAACCACCTAACCAGGTGGGCCTCACGTCGTGTCATTGGGGTGGAAGGTGGATACCTTGGGCGTGGTAATGGGCTGGCTGCTCACCTCCCATTTAGAAGATCGATGTGAGTATGCAGATGGTGATCTTGCATTGTGGGGCCGTTCTTTCTGCGCCACCATACTTTGTCTGTCTTTCTTTCTTATTCTATTAGTTAGTTCAGTTATACATTAAATAGTTTAATAGTTTAAAATTAAATAAAGCTGACCTTCCTTTCCCCTTATATAAGTCTCTGTGTCATTATTTAATTATGACTATGGTTGATGATTTACCCTGCACTGTTAGGAGAGACCACTCATCAGGCGATGGGGAATTTATTATTTAAATAAGATGGTAAAGTGAGTGTTGCTTTTGTTGGTATTCATACGTATAAAGAAAGATTTTAGCATTGCTTTTGTGGCAACCATCTACCATCAATTTTGTTTTTTAGTAGTAGTAGGAAGTTAGAGTGCCCTGTTATACATTGTATATATTTTACTTTGCATTACTTGCACTATAAAAGATCAATTCTGAGCAAGAGAACTCTCTGACCCATGGGTAGATCTGGCTACGAACAAAATAATTATGCAACAAAAATAACAACGATAGCATCCACACAGAAGTATTTAAGTTACTTTTATATATACAATATACTTATGTTTATTGTACAAATATTCATTGTATAGATTGGAATACATTTTAATGAAGTGGGAACTAATTGAATATATTGTAAGCTGTTCAAGTCTTAGGGATAACTTGTCATGACTCATCTGGCAGTTTTTCATGCAGTAAATGAAAAAAGCTTTAGTAATAACAAAAGAAAACTTATGTTAGTTATATATTGTTTTGTCTATGAATGAACTAAACTTCTAATTAATACATCTACTTTAAAATGAACTGTAAGGTTGAACTGAAGAAGACATGAAGTGAAAAATAAGCTTAGAACAGTACTTTCTAAATAAATTTTGCCTTAAGCTCTGTTCCCAGAGGCAAAAAGGCCATCCAGTATTGGAAACTGCAAGGATTAATGATTTAAGATAGCACTTCTTACTGTGAGCAAAATATAGGTATCTAATTACCAAACAATACTTGAATATTTTACTTTCCAAAGTGAACTAAATGCATTTTTAGTCTTTTAAAGGTAATTGGTCAATTAAAGAAAGTTTTATTGAAGGTGAAACAAAATGCATTTAACCAAATAATAGTAAAGTATATTCTCCATTTATACTTGTTAATGAGAACCTGTTATTGGATATTAAGGGTCTGATTCGAAGGTACATCTATAAAAACTATTTATACTATGGCAGCCACTTCTTTTAAATGGGCCTATTTATCATACTAAAAAAATGCACACAATGCTTCCAAAGCGGCTGTTTTCTCATGATTTCAGCATTTCTTTTAGTATCAGGCCTATTTACCAAGCTATTAATAGCTTAGCTTTTTAGAGCTTGGCCTCATTAGCTAACTCCATCTTTAGATGGCTTTAGGCCATTGTAGCCTATGAGGTATTTACTGTAAGGGATCCCTTTCCAGTAAATACTGCTTGCATAACTAAATGGGACCCATGTCCCTGCATCTTACTAAGAGTAACAGCCCAGTTTGCATGGATACAGATCAAGCAGATACTAGAAAAGAGACATCACCATCACCAATGGAACTCTAATAAGAATAATCAGGGCCGGATTAAGGTCTGTGGGGGCCCCTGGGAAACAAAAATGTGGGGGCCCCTATTAAATATGGACGAAATGGAGGTATGTGTAATGGGGACCGTATTGCTAGTAAGCGGTACATTTACAAACAGCAATAAGCTAAGCTTTGCGCTTTTTGTTAAATACTGAAAGGAAGACATAACCCTTTTAGTGAGTGCTAAAGGGGTTATGTCTCATTGTGAAATGGGGCCCATGGGCTCCACATAAAAAAAAAAAAAACACAGACCAACACGAAAAAAACACACAATATGCACCCACAGAAAAAAAAACACATATAGGCACCCACATGAAATATTACTCACCAGTTGCACAATCTTATCCACATTACACCGCACATAGGGCCTGATTCAGAGTTGGGAATAGAGTGAGATATCTCTCTCAACTGTGAATCTGAACAAACAATATTGCAATGCAAGGGGTGTAAATACATACATTTTTTTACATGTGGGGTAAATACTGGCTGCTTTAGCATGTAGCTCACAAATAATGCACAGCTTTATTATTACTCTACAATTTAGATGTCAGTTTGATTTGGAAACACTCCTCCAAATCTAAATCTCTCTGGACATTTTAAATCTGCCCCACCTGCAGTGCAGCATGGTTTCAACAAGATGATTAGTTGAGAGAGAAATCTCTCTCTAGTCTCTGAATCAGGCCCTTAGACCAACCACTGTCAGGATGTTAGGCAATGCAAACAAGCCAATTGGAGCAGGGTCTATGTATATTAAAAACACAAATAGTGTTATACAATAAATTCATCTTTCACATGATTGACTGTAAAGGGGGGTATCCACTTAGCAATTTAACCAAGCGATTGCACGATAACGACGTAGTTATCGTTCAATCGCTTGCAAATTGCGCATGCATCATGCATGCATTGGGCATATTTTGGTCGGAAGCGACCAGCGATGCGCGTGCCCGCTGGCCGCTTCAGACATTGCTCATACATGCTTTTGCATGTAGCCCACAAATACTGCACAGCTTTATTATTACGCTATAATTTAGATGTCAGTTTGTAAACACTCCTCCCAAATCTAAATCTCTCTGCACATTTTAAATCTGCCCCAACTGCAGTGCAGCACGGTTTCACCAAGATGTTCAGTTGAGAGAGATATCTCACACTATTCCCAAGTCTGAATCAGGCCCAAAGTGCCCCTGATTCACATTACACCACATAGTAGTGTACCTTATTCATGTTATGACACACAGCAGTGCCCCTTTTACACAATGCCCACAGTAGTGCCCCTTATACACAATGCCCACAGTAGTAGTGCCCCTAATACACATAATGCCCACAGTAGTAGTGCCCCTTATGCAATGCCCCCAGTAGTGGTGCCTCTTATGCAGTGCCCCCAGTAGTGGTAGTGCCCCTTATGCAGTGCCCACAGTAGTGGTGCCACTTATGCAGTGTCCCTAGTAGTGGCAGTGCCCCCAGTAGTAGTGCCCCCAGGAGTGGTTCCCCTAATGCAATGCCCCCAGTTGTTATGCCCCCAGTAGTAGTGCCCCCAGTAGTAATACCCCCTGTGCTAGTGCCCCCAATAGTAATGCCCCAGTAGTGATGTCCCCTGTTGTAATCCTCCCAGTAGTAATGTACCATGTAGTAGTGCCCCCAATAATAATGCTGTTATGTAGATGTTACAATGATATCAACTTTCCAGCCTAGTGAAACCATGTTATAAACCAATCTCAGCAAATGAGCAGTAAGCCTGGTCTAGTGGTAAATATAGGGGTTTTGGTTGATTGAAATAGATGAATACATTTAAAAAACCCTTGACATGGTGGGGAAGATGGATCAGACAGTTAAAACAGTAGAGAAGTTAACCAGTGGAGAAGTTCACCATAGCAACCAATCAGCTTCTACCTATAATTTTATAGAATGTACTTGATAAATGTTACCTCAAAGCTAATTGGCTGTTATGGGTAACTTCTCTACTTGTTCATATCTCCATTTGTTACACTGATTGATACATCTTGCCCTGTATGGAGTAATATAACATGTACCTATTCATATTTTTATAATTCCTAAAGCATTCCTTACCCCCTAAAACAAATGTTAATGGAAACATATTTTGCAATAAACATTATTACTGTACAATTAGTACAGTGCATCTCAGCAGATGGTAGACTTTTACTTATTTACATTAATAAATAAATGCCTTTCTTACATTTTACAGTAAGTAGTCAATCCAATTAGCCACGAAGAGTGCGAGTTGCCATTAGCATGGCATTAAAACACCTGCAACGGCACTACATCTCGCACACCTTGCGGCACGCTCTCAGACCAAGGTTGCTAACTTTTGCTTGCAGCCCTGTGAGGTTGCTGGCAGTTTTGAGTGAAATCAGTTTGCCATAAAATGCGGCTATTGCCGGGCTGATCTCAACCACGATGGATTTGGGGCTACCTGGATTGACCCCAAAATGTTCAGTTGTTTCAACTGTTGCCTATATACTGTCTGTTACATTTCTAGTGTGATGCTAAATTGCAGTAAGGATCATTAAGAAAGATGTGGGAATGATATTCTAGGAATGTAACTGGGAAGCTGACAGTCAATTAATTTTGCTGTGTGGATGGCGTAGGGATAGAAATACTTCAGTTCAAATTCCACTGATGTAATATAGGATGTTATACAGCTAAATGTGCGTTGTGGCAAGCATTCATCAGAACAGTGTATAAAATGTAGCTAATCTCTTGAAGTTGAACTATGGTTTCCATTGGGTGCTTTTTCCTCTAGGAGCAATTCTACAAATGGAATTAAATCATTAAATGGGGTTTACACAATAGATATGGATTTTAATAAATGTCATCTGTTCTCAATAACCCTACTTTGGTTGTAGTTCTTCATTTTAAATTCCCCAAATCAACCTAGCTGGGTGCTGGTGCTACTCAGCTCACTCCATAGCAGATGAGATCCAACATAGCATCTCTCAGGTTCCAATTAAAGTTGCTGTACGAGATTACCCCTGCTATGGAAAGTGCTGAGCAGGGCCAAAAGATGATTGCATAGGTCCATGCCACATGTAAGTACTGCAACTCTAATGAATAAAGCAAATGGGGATCACCAGGGAAGGGACCTGTGCCAAAGTATTATTATTGGGAAGAGAGAGGATTTCATTATATTTATATTTAAAGAGTCCAATCTTTTTAAAACAATTCATTTGAATTATTCCCATGATGTATTTAAGATATTATAGAATTTTAAATGAGACTCAAGTGAACAGAATTTTAACAGAAATATCGCAGTTCAAATGACTGAAGGGAGAGATCTTTAAGTAATAGTACACAAGACTATCATGTGCGTCATTTATTTTTCTGGTTTATGCGTTCTCATCTCTATGCACAATTCCAATGTGTCAGTATTAAACAGTGTATGGTAAAAAACTAAATGTGGGTATATTCCTTATGCAGACAAATAGGAACATTTATGCAAAAAAATATATCTTTACATTTTGTTACATTGCATTTCATTTGTATGTCCTATACACCAGTCTACCTCTTACTCCCCTTACACTACCTCACTCCTTATGTCTTCCGTTTGTCTCCCACATTCCCTTTAGACTATAAGCTCTATGAGCAGGGCCTTCTCACTCCTGTTCTCATCACCTGCTTCCCTTGCACACCCGCTACACATCCTCCTTGGGCTCTCTGCCCCTGGACCCCAATCATCTGTTTTTGTTTTTTCAGGCAAACTAGACCTGTCATTTGCACCCATACTGACAGCTACAGGTTTCGGCTGACAATGTACTTTTCTATTGCACACACTGCATCAGTGGCATTGTCAAGATTTGTAGTGCTATTTGTACTGTACTGTTTTACCCTCAATTGTCTTATTGTTTTGCTCTCTGTATGGCACTGTGGAACACTTGTGGTGCCCTATAAGGTAATAATAATAATACAGTATTATATAAGTTTATTAAACACTCCAGGAAGATTTGAATGGAAAATCATGATACACTTTGAAAGCTCCAATTGGTTTACAGATTTTTTGATTACCTTGTGTAAATAGAGGAGTTTAGAGAAAGGTCTGTGGTTGGGCAGGTTAGGGAAAAATATAGGACTACCATGTACATCCCATATAATACATAGAAAAAGAAGGGACATCAGAGAGCAACTAGTACTCAGTTACCTTAAAACCATTAATTGTACTGCAAACCACAACATAGTAGTAGAGAATGTTATAGAGTAGCTTTACTGTAGGAACCAAAAAGCATGCAAAACCGTATAACAATACTGTAGATGCAACAGCAAATCACAAAAAACAAGCAAAACAATGAAAATACAGTACATGGATTTGGATGCAAATCCATCAATGTCATAGTGCAAGGATTGAATGAAGAACGCCTTGCTGAGAAGTGATGTGCCTTCTTTAAGCAGAACAGATCTGGATTCAGTAGATATCAAAGACCTGTACAGATCGAAGAGAACTCAAAGATCTCAGAAAAGCTATTCTCAATCATTACTATTGATCTCATTGATGTGGCAGTGTCGTTCTGGTAACAGATCAATTCACTAGGATATGCAGCTATAGACTATAAGCCTGGCCTTAGGCATGACTACAGATTTGTTTTACTGGGAATGCTCACCATCCCTTGACTGGGAATACTTTTATACATAATAACATTCAACCTACAAGATGGAGACCAAATTGCAAGATCACATATGGTAAATGTTAGAATCAATTTACAAAATGTAAACAACCTAGTAAAACACTCTATTCTCTAGTAATGCATCATTATGGTTCCAAGAGAGTGGTCTTGGTGATAGCTCCCACTCCATTCACCAAAATATAGAGAAGTCTAATTTAAAGATACTGATAGAAGCAGAAATTAGGCAAACAGAAATAATCAGAGATTGCGGGAGAGATCGTGGATTGGAAGAATGTGGGTAAATTAGAGTCAACATAGCTCTATTTATTCAAATACAGTATCATGGAAAATGCATATAATATATTCTGTAGTACTGTATATTCAAAACAGATAGAGCTGCATCCCCTCATATCAATCATAAAGAGTACGACTAGTATATAGGTTCTAATATGTATCCAGTATTTTACATAAAACACCAAATAGTGAGCACTTGGCTCTGTGGATGACCCACTTTGAGGCCTCCTTCACTTGGATACACTAGCCAATTATTTTGTTGATTTAACTTGCCAAACAAACATTCAGGACAGCCCTTAATACTTGAATTCCTACCCTCACAGATCTCTCCATGTCATTTTATACTCTTAAAGTCTAAATCACTTGAGGAGATTAAGGGCCTGATTGATCACTAATCGCAATTGCAACAACGTATGCAGATTGGCCGATGGTGCATACTGCACATGCGTATGCACCATAGTACGCAGGTTAGCATTGCGATCGCATTGCAATCACGCATGCAGACAGAAAGCCATTGCAGACTAAGTGATGGAACGTCAGCGTATGGTGGTGGTGACGCGGGAGTGGTTGGAGAAACGCAGGCGTGCCTGTCTGTTTGAACGTCGTTACATTGGCATGCATAAATTAGCCACTGCAATGGCATGCACAGCTTGTGTACTCACTGTGTGCGACGAGACTTGAAATTTCTGGGACAGGTCAGATCTGTTGTGGTTTTGTATGAGGGTCTGAAGTTACTCAGTGTTACCGATGTATTTGCAGGACTGCGAGGTCTTTCGGATGTGAGAAAGTGGTAGTGGGCGTCTCTATGCTGGCTGAGCAGTTGCAAACATTAGCATATTTTCGTAACAGAACTGCGTGCTTAATCGCAGCTGCGATCACAATAGAAATCCGTAATGAATCAGGTCCTAAGAACCTTATCATTATTCATGACTAATATCACTGCTCTATCACCAGAGCCTCAGTAACCTTAAGGTGCCCATCCAATAGATGATTAAATTGAACGATAATGATATCGTTATTGGTCAATTGTTCATAAATCGTTTGCAAAAATGTCTAAAATGACCAGCGATGTGCGCTCCCTCTGGTTGTTTAGACATCTATTATCGGGGAAACATGTTGGACAACCTGACAATAACGTCAGATTCAGCATGTTTGAAAATGATTGATGTGCCTACACTGAACGACTACTCGTTCAGTGTAAGCACATCACAGACTGACAAACGACTGCACGATTACAATGCTGTAATTGTGCAATCGTTTTGAGATCTGCTAGTGGATGGGCAGCTTTAGTCACAGCACCTAATATGCAGTGAAACATCTAAAATAGGGATCAAAACAGGAAAATGATAACTATGTTCAAAGTGACTTTCGAAAAGGGATTTTGAGTCTCATTTAGAACTGGTCGCATGGGCTGATGCGCTTGCAACCGGGTCAATGGCTAGCCCTGCGCACGCGCAGTGGCCGCACTGCGTGTGCGCAAGCCCCGGAGCGACAGAGAAACTCTCTCGTTCCGGAGCTCTCTACAAAAGGGGCGGCTGTCGATGTTGATCGAGAGCTCGCCTTGTTTTGTAGGTGGTGTGGGGGAGGGTGGTTTCACAAATGGAGGCATTCCTTAAGGAGCGCCTGCTGTTTTGTGGGCGGCCGCACTGACATCATCAGTGATGTCAGTGGGGAGCTACCTGCTCGATCAGAGCAGGAAGCTCCTTGGGGCTTGCGGTTGTTGAGACAAAACTTTAGGGTCTTGTAGCAAGCCCCGATGGTCGCGATGGTGTTCACCATCGCGACCATCAACCTGGTCGGTCGCTAAGCTGTGGGTGGCAACCCACAGCTTAGCTAGCGACCAGGAGGCCGCACTAAAAAAGGGAAATGTGAACCCTTATGCACTTGTTCGAATAGTTTTTCAGTTATAAGTGAATAAAGGAATATGCATTTCTTGAATAAACATGTATTTGTACAGATTGGTGCTTTTTTAATAAATGTTATTGTGTCCCATAATTAAATCATTTTGATTGAAGAGTAAACAGAATTGTAGGGTAAAAAATGTTGGACTTTATATGCTTGTACGTTTTTGTGCAGTTTAATTCAATAACAATTACATCAGCAACAGAAGATTGATGTATCATTTTGAACTGTAATGTCAACAGGTGCAAAAAATCAGAAGTATAACTGTTTATATCTGATTATAAGCCTACTTATGTTATCATTCCAGGAAGGTTAGTTTCAGGGGAATTCAATTGGCAGAAGAAATACATTCATAGCCAAGATGAAATAAAGCTGCAATTTCACAATGACAATTATAATTACTCAGTGCTATTCAGTTATAGAAAACAATTACAAAACTTTTCTTCAATCGCTGTATTTATACCTGTAAAGCAAATAGTCAGTTAATACAATTTTGAGCATATATAGATATACTAAAATGGAAAATGCTGAGTGTAGTAACCCCAGTAAAGTTGTTATTTCCATATCCTATGCAGCTGGAGGCACTTTTGTTCTTTATTATTAGTCATTTAAACCATTTTGAGAACTGCAATTATTTATTTAATTACATACATACTGTACAAAAAAATGTAATTTTCTAGGATGGAAAGCAGAATAGATAGCTCTTAAAGAGTGCTTGAGAGATGTTTTAAAAACATGGAATATTTATTTTGTCATAAGGGGCCAAAGGAACTTTGTTCTATTTGCTTGCACTTGCACATTGATTGTAGCAGTAATATATTGCAATGTTGTTTGTTTTTAATATGAGGCTATACTCTTTATGATTTGTTATATGGCATTCTGTAGCTATATTCTCCAGTATATGTATTTTTAGATTATGACTATTATTAGGCCTGCCACTGTACCTGCATCTTAAGCATGTCATGTGAAGCATGGAGTTAGAACCGGAGTTGAGTTTTAATACCATCTTTCATCTCTTTCCAGGCAAACTAATGCCATCTTCCATTTTAGCTGTATATGTACTGTGTAAGTGCATTAACTAACACTTTACAAGAAATGTACAGTACCTTTGATATGCCTTTTTAACTAAGTTATGTAAGAGATACAATAGATTATAAATACTACACTGAAAATAACTATACAGTCCTAAAACAATCAAAGCAATTCCCCATAGTGACTATCCCCTCTGTAACCCCTTTATATATCCAGAATAAATATTAAAACCTTATTACTAAACACTAGCCCCCAGTAACCATTATACTCAACTCACACACAAACACTCTACAAATATTAGTATTTATAAAAAATTACATTCAATCCACAATTAAGTCACTGACAAATGGCCATTCAATAGTTGGCACTTGTAGAATGTGTAGTTGAACTCAGGTTTGATTGTTAAAATAATTTGTGATAATGTTTATTGACACCTTAAATAATTTGCTTATCTTCCTCCAATAATGAAAGGCCACAGAATTCTTACAATGAAGTACCTAATTACCTAGAGTATCAATTTAATTATGTATGAGTTTTGCTAACTATGGCCCTCATTCAGAGCCGTACGCTCTGAGCAGAGCGCACGCTCTGAATGAGGGCCGCCTTCCATAATTCTGGAGCGTCCTCCTGGATGCTCGTATAGCTGTGGGTCACCACCCACAGCCTATACGAGCGTGCAGATTGATGGCCGCGATGGTCGTGACCATCGCGACCATCGAAACTGCGAGCCGGAGCCTGCGGTTGAGTTTTTCAACCGCAAGGCCCGGAGTGATTTTGGCTCTATCAGAGCCAAAATCACTCCGACTGACATCACTAGTGATGTCAGTGGACGGCTTCTGACGGTAGGCGTTCCCTTGGGAACGCCCCCGTCAGGGAGGCACGCCCCCGGCACGCCCACCAAAGGGGGCGTGCTGTCAATCAACATCGACATCACGCCCCCTTTGATCAGACACAACGAGCGAAGGACTTTCCTTCGCTCGTCGCGTCTGGCGCATGCGCACGACGGAGCTCCCGCCGTCGTGCGCTTGCGCAGTGCACAACATCGACCCACTTGCGAGCGGACAGCCGCTTGCGAGTGGGTCTGAATCAGGCCCTATATCACAACCTCTCTTATACACTATATGGCAGGGATGGCCTGACTATTGGACTTGGTGATCTACTCTAAAGGGCAAAAATCTTCCACAATTTACTAAGTAGAGACATGTGCCAGAAAAAGGGGCATGGCCTTGCTGAAAGGGGCATGGGGACTGTCCCACCAAAATTGGCACGGTTGGGAGGTATGCTTTTTAAGACCTTAGGAAATGACAACTAACAAAACATATACTGTACATTTAAAAAAAAAATGAATTAATTAAAAAAAAGTCAAACCGCATGTCATCAGATCTCCCCAAATTCCCCTTGTTTGGCCCTCAGACCAAATCCAGATGAACATTTCATCTCCCCAAAATGCCTCTACCATCCCTACTTATTGTTATGCTGGAGCAAAAGGATGAAAGCAGATTCTCCTGAGTCTCCTCCATTTGCAATTTTATGGTGCGAGTGCCCTTTTGATACTGACCTGTTTTCTTATCCCATTTCACTCAGATCACTTTCCTCAGCTAGGTGACCTGTGAGAAATCTCTGCTGTGGCACTGCAGCTGACTCACAGGCAATGTTACAGCATCATTGTGATGTTGCTGTGAATGGGTGATGATGCCATGGCTTGAAGCAGTGACCGGGAGGACAGGATTTTGCAGAGGTGCATCTCCTGACCAGACACCCAGGGATGAAGCAGTGTTTACATGAGTCCTTGTGCACATGGTGGCAGCTCTGATTGCACCACAGTAGTGATGGCCCTGGCCTTAGTCAACATAATCAGCCTGATTAAGCGACAACTGACAGGAAGAGCCGTGGCTCACTTCAGCGCAGCAAGACAATAAGAATCATCCTGATTCTTATTGGCTGCTGCTGAACGATCTACCGGTCAAGTTTCTGCAGTCGACCAAATTGACGCTTTGGCCACCCCTGCTGTATGGTTTTGTTGAATAAAGTTTTTTTTTGTCCTGATATGGGGGGTCATTCAGACCCACTCGTGAGCGGCAGTACGCTCGCAAGTGGGTCGATGTTCCCCACTGCGCATGCGCACAATGGAGGGAGCTCCGTCGTGCGCATGCACGAGACCTGGCGAGCGAAGGACTTTCCTTCGCTCGGAGTCTCACATCTAAGGGGGCATGCTGTCGATGTTGATTGACAGCACGCCCCCTTTGGTGGGCGTGCCGGGGCGTGCCTGCCAGACGGAGGCTTTCCTATGGGAACGCCTACCGTCTGAATCCGGCCCCCCTGACATCACAAGTGATGTCAGTGGGAGTGATTTTGGATCTGATAGAGCCAAAATCACTCCTGGCCTTGCGGTTGAGAAACCCGACCACAGGGTTTCACTCGCAAGTCCGATGGTCGCGATGGTCAAGACCATCGCGACCATCTTGTTGGACGCTCGCATATGCTGTGGGTGGTGACCCACAGCTATACGAGCATCCAGGAGGATGCTCCATTTTAATGGAGATGGGCCCTGATTCAGAGCGAGCACTCTGGTCAGAGCGTCCGGCTCTGAATCAGGGCCATAGTCTTAATTCCGTGTAGTGAGCATGATATGTTTTTTTATAAACTTTGTTATTTAGGCAATACATTACAAAATTGTCATATAAAGCAATAAAATATTGCATACTCAATAGCAGAGTAACAAGTAATGGATATTTGAAATTTTAACAATTAACCATTAAGATAGTCGGATTTTGAATTCCTATACATACAAAAAAAATGCAATCAGAGGGTTTGGCTATATAATCCAGATAGGAAGCGTTGGTTAATGGGAAAACGGCCACTAAAAGTGTATAGGGCAGTCCTGTGCAGCAACCTGTGTAAGACACCAAGTGGTCTGAAGCAAACTATCATGAAATTGCTTTCTAGTTATAAGCAGTAAAGTAACAATATAAGACTCCTAAAATGAAAATAAATTATCCGTCTGCCCCTTTTTGTTACACAGCGTTCCAGCATATGTTTTACTGGTCCTCACTACAGCATATGCAGATCAGATGATACTGTGTCTCTCATTTTAGTCTTTTAACTTTGTTCAGCAATCACCATATGTTTTACTGATCATTACTAAAGCATATGCATCGAGTTCCTTTTCCCTTCTATTATCCTGAACACAGAGCGTCCTTAGCTGTATTGGATTTGACACCTCCCCTCCTGATGACTCATTTGTTTCCTTCCAACCAATCGGTCAATAGAAGAAGACATTTCTTGAACCTATCAGTGAACGCATTACACTCTTTACACAGGGCATCTGCCCTCCGATTGGCCGCTACACAGAGTAAATATCACCTGTGTATTCTAACTCACCGGCATCTGACTGAAGAAGCAGAGTGAAACGCGCGTCTCAGACCTGCGAGTCCCACTGTGTCCAGTCTTATGTTTATGTCTTCATGTTGTCTGTTTTCTTGTCTGTTTTTTTGCTTCTTTCAATTGTTTATACATCTCTGCTGCTTTTTAGCAGTAAAATTGTTTGGGTGTTAGCGGGTCCGTACTCGCAAACACATTTTAATGCATATTTAATAAAAGTTATTTATTATGAATTTTTGATACACACATTGTATATGAGAGTGCCCTCAAAAAGAGAGTTTTCTTTCTTCTCTTCCATCAACGTCTTAAGCATATGCTGATCAGATAATATTGCGCCTTTCAGTATAGTCTGTGCAGCAAGCATTATATATTCTACTAGTCCTTGCTATAGCGTATGCAGATTGTATAATATTGGGTCTCTCCTTAGAGCAGGGGTTCCAACCACGGTCCTCAAGGCACAATAGCAGTCCAGGTTTTAAGGATAACCATAGTTGAGCACAGGTGACTTAATTAGCACCTTACTTATTTTGATTTAATCATCTATGCTTAAGCATGGATATAACTAAACCCAGGACTGTTAGTGTGCCTTAAGGACCATATTTGGGACTCACTGCCTTAGTGTATGTTATCTCTATGCAGCAAGCATTATATAGCTAACTGGTCCTCACTAAAGCATTTATAAAACGGAAATGGGCCTCTCTGTATAGTCTCTTAACTTACAAAATATTGTACTGGTCATCACAACAGCCCATGTACAATAGATCAAATAAATATGTGGAAAATGTAAGCCGTATTTAGGTACCTGTTCCAGCAGTCCTTACTCAGGACCACTCCTATGGTGAGATCCTTGGTACTGCTTCCTCTTGTCCAAAATTCAGACATTTTGCCTCCATTAGATCTGCTTTCATCAAGAATCTCTAGTCAAAGGTTTACTGGATATAGGCACTAACCTATTGGATCACAGTCTGCTTGCTAACATGGACCCCTCACTGGTACTTGGACTAACAAATCCTCTGCGTCTAAGACTAGAACATCTCAAAGCACTCTGCTTGGCTCACTTCAACTACAGATATGTCCTCCTACACTGTGGCAAAAGTCACAACAAACAGGCGTCTTTGTAGCGGCATGTAAAACTTGGCTAAGCTATTGTTAAGCGAGGTAAGAAATGAGAGAGTCCACACCATGCAATACACAGCTTCAACTCTTTCGCTCTCACTTTCTCCCTCTCTCTGGAGTCTATTCAACATAACTAAAAATACATGGAGATGATTAGGTTTAGAACTCTCATTGAGTTCTAACTAATTACCGGAGGAATTCATCATTCTTCTGCTCCATAAGAATCTATTCCGTAAAGTTGTCATTTTTGCGATGACCGCTTTAGAAAAAGAGATTATTTTCCCTGCCTGCTCCTACCTTACCAGAGCTGTAATCAGTACTGCGCATGCGCCACTGAATATGATATATAGATTTTATTTTATTTTTTTTCATAATACTTATCTATGTTTTCCCCATGCCTGCATGCTGCTGCTGGCAGGAAGCGTTTCCCCTCTGCCTGTTTCCCAATGGCACTTGTAAATGCTTCTTTAATTAATTGTTTATAGTAAATAAAGTTATTTATTAAGTTTACTCACAAGTGCAACTGGGGTAGAACACACTTACCTTTATGTCTGTCTTTTACAACCCAGTCTTTTTCTATTAATGTTGATTCAAATTGTAAAGCACAACAGAATATGCTGCGCTATATAAGAAACTGTTAATGAATAAATAAAATAATAATTGCAGCCAGAGGAGGGAGAGGCAGAGGAGGACCTGCTCACACTGAAAGCAGGTATGTATATTCCACTGCTATACAAGCTGCTGTGTAAATGGTAGCTTGTGAAGCCTTATGATGGCGGTAGAACATCTCAGACTGGATGGCATATAGTAACACCATCAAATTCCAAAAAAACATATTTTTTGGAATTTGATGAATGGCATAATTCTACATCCCCATACTACAGTATAAGGGAGTCTGGAAATTAATGCAGCAGGACTGTAGCAAGAAGATATCAGTAATACTGTATCTCCTTTGTTACAGGTTAGATGAATAGCAATGATGCTTGAAAATAACAAAATAAGTAAAAAGGTGGGTAAAAATGCTCTTTTAGTTATGATGAATAGGCCCAGGGTTGGACTGGCCCACAGGGGTACAGGGTAAATCCCTGGCGGGCCCCACTCCCAGAGGGCCCCACCCCCTCCTGTAGAGGTCATGTTCTAGACTGTGCATTGAATTGTACATAGTTACCTGGTGGAGCAGAACCACTGATAAACATTGGTACTTGCTTTGTTTCTTGAGAACTTACATCAATATTTGCCTAATGGTTAGCCAAGCAACTGTGATGGCAAGGCACACCCACTCTGGTGGATGACCATACCCCTTAAGCATGGGCTCCTACCACTGCATTCCCCTGGTGGGCCCTTTATGCCCCAGTCTGATACTGAATATTCCCCTCTGTCTATGAACACTCACCTAATTTATAGACCAGGGCTCGTGCTGTTGGGGTTCTGCTTAGACCTCATATCACACTTCTAAGTGTGAGTACACAAATGAATGATATTGGACCGATTTGGGCAAATCAGAATGACAAATCGGGCATATCATGTATTGTGTATGCCCGATATGCACGCTCCAATGGTCACATGCGATATTGCATGTGACGCTGTACATATTAATAAAGACCAGAACAGTGATCGTTCCATCATTCCTTAAATCTTTTAAGTGTGTACCGCCAATCATGTGATGTCATCGCCAGGAGCATCGGCTCGATTGCCGGTCTTTTAGGTGTGTACCCACCCTAATAGTTTTCCAGCAGATGTATAAATATTGTGGTGTTGCTTAAAAAAATGTATTGTTAAACATAGAAAAAGCCCACCAAGGTCTATTAAATGTTTTCTTTTCAAAATGAAAACTTGAAGGATTTTAGATATAAATCCTTCATAAGACATATAATAGTAAAGTTTAAAAAATACAGAATGCAGTAGTGTGACTAAAATTAATCACTCATTGGTGGGGTTTTTAAGGTAGATAGAAATGAAGGACACCCATAATCATGGCATAGGACATTGTTGCCAGGGAACATGATAATATAAAGAAATGCACCCAGTGCTCTTGTTCCTCCACTGCAGGATCTCAGATGGACACATTTTTAAGTTACCAACTATTCTGGTGAATGTTAAGCTGGTTTTGGGAATGATTTTGATCATGTATTATATAGTGATAGTCACTTTAGGGCATGATGTTTTGTGTACATTTTTGTTTAGATTTGCAAAGTTATGTTGTGACCTACTCACTCACTGGCTACAGCATCTCCAGGCTACTATGGTTGTTTGCTTTGCAATGATAGTTGACACCTTTTAGATATTGCTATAATTTATTTCTAAAGGGCAAAAAGCACCATGTCCTCCGGCGCGGCACCCTGCTGAAACAGCCTGCAGGTGCCGTGCCCACTCATGGGTTGCAGTGTCCCGCGGGTGGGGAAAACTGCAGTGTAGAGGTCACCGTCGGTGAATGGATGCTGGGCGTGCGCTCAGCATCCATTCACACTGATAGCAGTGCTTGGGTTAGCACGGCATTGCCGTAAGTGCCGGGCATGCCCCCAAGAGTGACGAAATGGGGACGCATCTTAAATACATGCCCCCTTTCCAGGCACGTATGCGCCTCCGACCTAGAGTGAAGAAAAAATGTTTAACAAATTGAAAAGGTTTTATGGAAACACTGCTTGGTTCTGTAAGTATCCACAAGTTCAAGTCCAGGGAGATTTTCAGGAGGGGAACTTTCCTGAAGCTCTTTTACATATAATGCAATTTCAATGCAGAGGGCTGAGCCACCTCCTGCCTCCTTGATATTCTTTTCTCTTTAGCAAGTTTCTCTTTCCGGAATCTTTTTCAAGTTCTCTATAGAATGTTTGCATTGCATTCACAGGTTCACAAACAGGTGCCCAAAGCTGCTTCTTCCTGGGCCATGAATTTTTGTGAGCCAGGCTCCCCAGAATTCTTTCTTAAACAGGGACAATGGGCCTGACTCAGATTTGAACTATTCTGAACAGCAGCTGCATCAATGGATGCAGCTGCTGTGCAAAAATACGCTAATACCTGCAGGAGGTGTCTGAAGGAAAAGATGCCTCCTGCCAACATCTCCAATCCAATGCCTAAGTTCGAAGGTGCAGGGTCAGATCAACATCTGGCTGCACTTCCAGAAAGCACGGCCGACATACCTTTGCTTTCTGGGAATGCAGGCAGCGCTACTCCGTTCATGACCCCAAATGGTTGCTGCATGTCAATCATCCTGCGGCTTGGGGGCAGTGCATGTGACCTTGTAAGGCCCGTTGTTCACATGCTTGGAATGTGTCATGCACATGCACAGTCCCCCATGCCATCAGAGATTTACACAAACCATTGGGTCTGCGTACATCTCTGAATCAGGCCAAATGCTGGTCACAAGGGTACAATTCTTTCATAAACGTATGTTTCACACTGACATCCCTCTTCCGGCCCCTCTTCACCCTCTCCAGGCCCTCTCCTTCCACAAAAGTTTGAACAAGTAACACAGAAGAAAATACAAACACTAACAAGCACACAGCACTCACAAATAAGACAAGCACTCTAAATTGAAAAGAAAAAAACACAAAAACATAAAAAACAATGCACAGAGGCATAATAACAAAGCAATCAGGAATCAAATAGCACTCACTAATAATCAGCAATACAACATTGTATCCCTAGCCACCTAAAGCCTAAACTGCATTTTTAAGAATCACCATATTTAATGAAACTCAATGGAGGATTGTGGGTTATAGCTGTTGTGGTCAGATTGTTGTGGGTTACAGCTTTAATTCACCATCCAATTTCTGAATGACCTTCAAAATTGCTGGCTATTACACCGAGCAACTTTGACAGCAAAATCGCAGAAATATCGCAACAAATATTTGCAACAACTTAAAAGTCACGACAAAAGTGCACTCTATTACATCATACCCTTATTTATTAACACGAAGATGCCCTTTCACTTATGAAATAGAAAATAATAATGATGATGATAATACAGTATTAATAATAATCAGTGACAATTTAATAAAATAGTTGGGTGTGTAATTTATACAAAAATAATGTATAAATAGATCCTGCTATATTAATTGTAATGTGGAGATGTGTAATTTTTATAGCCAACCTGAACAACTCTAATAAAGAACTTGCTATTGCTTAGCAACAGGGAACATAGACAGGTCCTTTCCTTTTCTAGGAACATCTGTTTTTTCTTTCATGTGCATTAAGCCAATCTGTAAGTAATTAATACATTAATATAACTACCCAGCCAACACATTTTATACTGTCAGTTTTGACAAAATTAAGGATATTAAATGAATATTGAACTCCATTACAGTTGACACCTTTATTTTTGGTGTACATGTGATTTGATTCTGCAAAATCACAGAAACAGTTACAACTTGTGTACATTAGGCCTGATTCAGAGATGGATGCAAATCCATCACGATTGCCATTCCATATACAACAAACTTGCAAAAATATGCAAATTACTCAGACTCCATCTTGTGCACTGAGACACCCACCTCCAGTATCTCGCACCTGCTGCTTATTTACTGAAGTGGGAATATCGGAACTTCTGAGTAAAGCTGGCCACACATCTAAAGATTATCTGTCCAACCTGCCAACTAGTTGATTGGTTGGAATGAAAATCTGGTAACGTATGGGAGTAAATGATGATCAGCAATTTGCTCCTAAATGCCAGAAAACAGATGAAAATGGTAGTTCGGACAAGTTTGTTAAATGTTTGATCTAAACAATTTGTTCAACCAACAGTTTTTGTCAATTTTTCCTTGTTTGGGAGCAAATTGCAGATTGTCATTAGCTTTCATACCTCACCAGATTTTCATTCCAACCAATCAACTAGTTGGCTGGTTGGACAGATAATCTTTATATGTGTGGCCAGCTTAAGTCTATGTTGTCTCAGACAGAGCGCTCTCCTTAGATGCTGGGGCCTCTCCAGCTGGGAATGAATTAGCAGAAACTCACTAGTTCAGGCCCAGAAAAAGGCTCCGACAAACCTGCCTTTTTCTAACCACCCAGGGCCGGCTCTAGGGGTGTTCGACCAGTGCGGTCGAACAGGGGCGCCACCCATAGAGGGCGCACCCCTCCCCAACATCCCGATTTCAGCGGGACAATACTGTCCTGCTGTTCCACCCATGGGCCAAAGTGGCCCATTGGTGGTGAAATCGGGAGGTTGGGGACCCCTGCCGCCACAGCTGTGCAGTGGTGTTGGACCCCGGAGTCTGAATGGATGCTGCTCGCATGCGCGCGGCATCCATTCAGTGACAGGGGTGGGCTGGGGAAGCTTGATTGACAGGCAGAGGCATTTAAGGGGCGGTGCAGGGGCAGCCAGCATTCCAGAAATGGGTGCATGTCCACCCCGTTTTCTGGGAGTGGCCAGCCCAGAGACTGCATGGAGGTACGCAGTCTTCTGGGCTCACAAGCCGGCCAGCCTGAGTAAGCTGGGGCTTACTCAGCTGTCCATCAGCCCGGTGCCATCCACCATCACAACCATCGACCACCGATGGTCATGATGGTGATCCTAGCCTGCGACCTCCGTCACAGTGCTGGAATCCCAAATGCAGCAGGGGGTGTCATACACCTTTTGCTGCATTTGCATTATTGCAAGGATTGCAGATACAAAGCTGCCTGCGTGCATACATCATATCTATAGCCTGCGTGCAGCTTTGCAATTGCGATCCTTGCTGAATCAGGCCCACAGAAACTGATCAGACTAAACTACAGCCACACATTTAGGCACTTATATATAGAACAGCCTTTGCTCACTTTAAATTGTTCATATTTGTTTTTTTTAATAATGTACAGAAAATAAATAAAAATAAGTGGCAGTTACTATCAGTGACATGGGATACAACAAAATATATAAATGACATGAAAGTTAGGAGAGTGTTTGTCTATATAACCTGCAAGGAACCACTGGTTAGTTTTTGTTTTGTTTTTTAAATTGACTATACAAAGTATCAGCAAATGTTTGCTGAACCACAACTGTAATGGGACTTTACAGATGGAATGCATAAAAAACCACAACTACCAGGACAAGGAACTGCCCTCCCTAGTGGTACAAAATAGTTAGACTGGACAAACAGAGATGATTCACAGAAAATGGCCTGAGAAGACAAACTGTTTAAACACAAATGTCAGAGTACGAAAACCTCTCAGCCTTTTCCTATTGGCATTTCACATAGTAAGTTTGAGTGTAACTAAGTTGCACAAAATGCAAATGACGTTCTGAAATTATGTAATTTCAGCATGCAGAATGGGAATGGAATGCTAAAGTGACTATATTCTGATATTCTGAGTTGTATGCATCTATGCAATCGCACAGCCCCACTCTTTCATCGGCAAGAACAGCCGTCATCAGAATCATTGGCACTTACACCAATGCCATGCTAGGTGCAAGAGATCCATCTGAATTTGGCACCCTCTTTGCATGTGGATGATGCAGAATAGCAAGTACCTTTAGCTACAGACCCATGACATAACCACAAACTTGTTCTCTTGGTTGCATTCGCATTGTTGCTGCCTGGTTCCAGCCCAGAAGAGCCCATTCAGTGGCTGCAGAGTAAAGCTTGAGTTTTCCTATGTTTGAT
Organism: Taudactylus pleione; assembly: GCA_031769625.1. Taxonomy (NCBI): domain Eukaryota; kingdom Metazoa; phylum Chordata; class Amphibia; order Anura; family Myobatrachidae; genus Taudactylus; species Taudactylus pleione. Next base: position 3,636,984 of record JAUIMM010000036.1, read on the forward strand.
TTTTAATATTATTTCCTGTTTTACATTTTGGAATTAAATATGCTAAGAAGTGGTACCTTGCAACACCTGACCCTTAGTAAATTTACCCCTTAAAGCTGTATTGCTTACTTCTATCCACCATGCAGAACAAAACCAGTTGAAAGAATCATCATCATAGTTTCATTTATGGACTATTAATTCCATAAATTTCCATAAAATCCAGACAAATACTCCGTAACTCACTACCTCAGTGCAGTGGCGTATCTAGGGTAGGGTGACCAGGGCTCATGCCCTGGGCGCTGTGGGACCGACAGGGCAGGGGGCGCCGCCAGTCACGGTACCGGCCCGTTCTTTTTAGCCAGTGTAGTGCCAACTGCAGTGAGTGTGGTCAGCACTACACATTTACTCAGGACAGAGCTGTCCTGTGCTGCACAGCCATGCCTCTTCCCTCCCCTGAGCGCTTACCCAATAGCACCAGGTGAAGGGAGGGAGGCAGGCTCAGGCTAGCCAGTGCATTTACACACACATCACTGCCAATGTGTGTGTTTCAGCAGCCAATGAGAGTCAGACAGACTCTCATTGGCTGCTGCAGCGCCCACTGCAAGAGCCGGGCTGGAACTCACTCATGAGCTTCACCTTCCAGCTCCTGCTGTGGGTTATGGGAGAGAAGTCAAGACGTCTCTCCCATAATGCAGAGCATGCCAGCCCAGGAAGACCGAGGTGCAGATGGCGGCAGGAGCTGGAGCCGGAGCGGAGATTCAGGTAAGTGAGTTTTTTTTCTTGTGTGTCTGCACTAGTGGGGGAACTGCATCGGGGGGGACCTCTATTGGGGGCACTGCATTGGGGGGACATCTATTGGGGACTACTGCTGGGGGAGTCTACAACTAGGGGCACTGCATCGGGGTGGACCATTACTGGCGACTACTACTGGGGGGGACTACTACTGGGGGCACTGCATCGAGGGGGAGCCACTACTGGGGGCACTACTGAGGGTGACCTCTACATGGGACACTACTACTGGGGGCACTGCATTGGGGGACCACAACTGGGGCACTGCATAGGGGGGAGACCACTACTGGGGTCACTATCTAAAGGGCACTGCATAGGGGATACCACTACTGGGGGGCACTGAATGGGGGAACTACTACTGGGGGCACTGTATAAGGGGCACTTGACAGAGGGGATCACTACTGGGGGCCTGTATAAGGGGGACCACTACTGGGGGCACTGTATAAGGGGCACTACTTGGGGCACTGCATAGGGGGGACCACTGCATGGGGCACTACATAAGGGGGCCCACTACTGGGGGCACTGTATAAGGGGCAATACTGGGGGTCTGCATAAGGGGACCACCACTGGGGGCACTGTATAAGGGGCACTACTGGGGGCTGCATAAGGGGGACCACTTTTGGGGGTACTGTATAAGGGGCACTACTGGGGGAACCACTACTGGGGGCACTGCATAGGGGGGACTTTATAAGGGGCACTACATTGAGGTGCATATGGAATGCAAAGGAATGTTCAGAGTGATGAGAAAGGGGTGTGTATCATGTTGACACACCCCATTTTTTAGTGGCCATTCCCCTTGTGACCACACACATTTTTTAGTGAACGCACATAGGGGAGGGGGCTCCATTTTTCAATTTGCCCTTGGCTGTAAATACCATAGATACACCACTGCCTCTGTGCTGCAGCCTTTTCAATTGCCAAATGCAAGTTGCACAAAATTCCTATGCAAAGTCACTTATCTCTGATAAACAAGCTACTAGTAACAGAAGCAAATCTATGCTCAGCACAATCAGTGATACAGAATACTTTATAAATAATATATATGAATATTTCCCAACATATTGTGTGAGTGTTGAGACACCCACTTTCAGTCTGCATGGTTGGTGCATTTGTTATGGAGATTGTAAACATTCCAACATTGAGGCAACATTAGTCACATCATTGGCATTTGCTGTAACCTAGGGTCGACTCAGTTACTCTCCTCAACTCCATCTAAACATGGCCTCTGAAGCAGTGGATTTGCGATTGAGAACAGAGTAACATTCCCAGACACAACCATGACACTTCCATAACACAACAATGAAACAGACCCATTGTGCAATCACCAGCCAGTCAACACCCTGAAAGGCCCAGGGATCGCAAACCCCTTCTTAAGTGTTAGTGATGCCATATGCAATTGCGTACGCAATTCAGTTTGCGCATGCGTTGTAATGGATTCCCAGACTTTTTGCGCATGCGAAGTAGCAAAACAACGCATAACTGTGTAAACATCAGGCACTGTGTCCATGTATTAATCAGGCCCTTAGTTTAGATTTAGACAGTGAAAATTGTAGGTCCCAATGGTTTGCGCACATCTCCGATGTTTTCTACTCTGGGTGTGAGTAGGACAAGTCCTGCGCATGTGATATCACATGGAGTTCTCCCACGCCCCTGCCTTATTGACATGCAGAAGCATTTGGGTGGCGATTATGGCCTGCCTTCCTGGAAATGGGAGCATGTCACCCACTTTTTCTGCATGTGTTGAGCCCAGAGTTTGTGCCCATGTACGCCGACTTCCTGGTGCGTAAGCTTCCAGGATCCGGTCAGGCTGCGGTAAGCTTCAGCTTCCGCAGCCTGGCCAAAGGGACAACAATCACAACCAATGGTTGAAATTGTTTCAGTGGTGATCCCAGGCTCCGACCTTGGTAGCAGCCCTGGGATCATGCCGATGCAACAAGGAGGTGTCTGTTTCCTAAAGACACCTCTTGCTGAATTTGCATTTGAGATGGATAGAATTGCACAGCTGCTTGTGTGCTGCTCTGCAATTTCTTCCATCTCTAAATCAGGTCCTCAATCCAGCAAGTTAGAGCAAGTCAGTCATGCAGTGACATAGAGGACATACATTGGCTGCATATTTTTTCAGGAAAGAGGGAACCTGGACCCGGACATCTGCACATGGTACTCTTCAGTCTTATGATGTCCCTGCAGTCATGGCAACAATGTGACATGTAAAACCATTGATGAGCGGATTCGGATTTCAGAGATCTGAACGCACCCGAACTTAGGAGATACGAGGCAGATCTGAGTTGGCTCGGGTTTTCCCACCTGACTCAGATCTCAAAACATGGCAAAACGTCATCATCCTGCTGTTGGATTCTCACTGGTTTTGGATTGTATAAAAGGTCCTGCGATCGCCTCCACTTTCATTCTGGCTGTGGAGAGTGAAGAGGAAGGAGGGGGCTGTGATGTGCTGTTGTTGACTGTGTTTAAAGGGCTGGCTACTGATGTCACTTGTCAGGGGCTGGCTGCTGCATAGGGGCTGGCTATTGTCACACTTGTCGTAGGGGCTGTGTAGCTGGCTGTTGTCCACTCCATACTAGGGCTGGCTGCTGTGCTGTGCATGTGTTACTCTATATACTATACTAGGAGCTGTGCTGCAGACAGAAGAGGGGGGCTTCAGTGGCTCCTGTGTCACTGAATTCCATAAGGGCTGCTTCTGTGTTGTCCAGGGTGTGCTCTGCCTATCAGGGGTGCTCTTCACCCCCAGTGTGAAAAGAATAAAAATATTTTTTTTCTCTGTGAATGAGCTGCACAAGGGTTCTGCCTGTGTTTATCAAGGGGCTGCTGCCTTGTTCAGGGGTGCTCCCCCCCCCCCAGTGCTAAGAAAAAATTAAGTGTTTTTTTTTCTGTGTGTGCCTTAGCCACACTTATCAGCAAAGTAGCTGTAAAGGAGAGAGTGCTGCCTGTGTCATTTAGGAAGGGGCTGCTGCCTCATTCAGCGGTGTTCTCCACCCCAGTGAACAAACAATAAAAACAATTAAGTGTTTTTTTTCTGTGTGTGCATTAGCCACACTTATCAGCAAAGTAGCTGTGCAGGAGACAGTGCTGTCTGTGTTGTTTTGTCAAGAGGCTTTTGAATTGTTTGGGTGCTCTCCCTCCCAAATGCCAAAAAAAATAATTAATCAATCAATCAATTTGTTTTTTATTTCTGTGTGTGTGCGCGTTAGGCACACTTATCAGCAGCAACGTAGCTGCACAGGGGTGCTGCCTGTGTCGTTTATCATGAGGCTGCTGCCTCATTTTGGTGCCCTCCCTCCCAAGTGCCAAAAAAGAAGTAATTAATCAATCAATGTATTTTTTTTCTGTGTGTGTGTGTGCGCATTAGGCTCACTTATCACCAGCAACGTAGCTGCACAAGGGAGCTGCCTCTGTCATTTATCAAGAGGCTGCTGCCTCGTTCGGGTGCTCTCCCTCCCAAGTGGCAAAAAAAATGAATTAATCAATCAATCAATGTGGGTTTATGCACATTAGCCATAACATCACAAACGCCTCAGATGAGATTTGCAAAAAACATTTTTAAAAGGTGAAAATAGAGGCTATGGTTTAAAAAACAGAATAAAGCAGCTAAAACTGCGTTCTCTGATTATAGTGTCCTTAATCCCTACCCATGCCCTCTCTACCTGAATTTCAGCAAGTCAGAAGGGCAACTCCATGCAACCGCATTCCAGAGTGCAGGTGCTCCTCCTGTAGCCCAGGTCAGAAGATGTGCAGGGGCCGAGTGTGGTGATATGGACTAAAATGGAGCTCACATCCACTAACGTGGACAATGAATCCCCAATCTAACAGGGAGTGCAGCTGTAATTTATACACAACACAGGATGGGGTGACAATATAGGCTTGGGTGATGGTATAATCTGGGGTGATGTAAACATCATTTTCTTCACACAAAATGAATTTGTCCCTGCTGGAATCCACCATTACAGGTACCTCTGTAATTTTTGCATGTAATTGACGGTAAAGGTCTTTCTCATAGAATTTGTAGTTAATTTTAATGGACATCATCTTTTCCACATTTTGGGGAAGTTGTCTCAGGCCGATCACTGACTAGGTTCCCGGCTGTGCTGAAAACTCATTCTGAGTACACAGTGGAAGGTGGGCAGCTCAAGTAACGCGAAGGCAGTTTGTGTAATGGCCTACAAATTGCCTCTTTTTCCTGCAGGTAGTTCTTTACATCTCTTCAGATCTGTGTCCGTTGGGAAGACAAAATAATGTCTTCATCCCTTCTGGAATGAAAATCCACTCCCAGTAGCAGACACGGTGCTCTAGAATTCTCAAGAAAGACACAACGTAGACTTAAACCTTAAATCTGAAATGTTGCATTTGCTGCTCTGTTACGCTTGTCCACATATCTGTTCTGGTTAAGTGGACAGTGGGTACAGTGGCAGTTTGAAGGCCACTAAATGTGAGCATGTGGTAGAGAATATAGAGTGTAAGCTCCATTGGGGCAGGGAGTGATGTGAATGGATCAATAAAGCACTGCGAAATATGTGTGCGCTTTATAAATAACTGTTGATAAATAACTAGTAATAAATAATAGATAAATAAATATGCTTTCTTAATGTCCAAATACAGGTTGGGAAATGGTTTTCATGTGGAAGCTTTGCAAAGGATTATTTAACAGTTAATTATTTTGGAAAGCAGTAGCACTCTTCTTGGTCCCCTTTTGGGATGAAAATCCACTCCTAGCAGCAGCAGCAGGTGCAGGATTCTCAAGAAAGACACAATGTAAGCCCTTAAGGGGTAAATTTAATTTACCAAAGTGAGAGTTTTTAGAAGTGAGTTTCAAATGTGATGTTGCTTGCCCATAGCAACCAATCACATTCTAGCTATTATCTTCAAGAACAGAGGTACTCAAACTCGGTCTTCAGGACCCCACACAGGTCACTTTTTCCAGGTCACCCAGCAGGTGCACAGATATATTCACTACTCGCTGACACATTTTAAAAGATCCACAGGTGGAGCTAATTATTTCACCTTTAGAGAAGACTTGGAAAACATGCACTGTTTGGGTCATGAGAACTGAGTTTGAGCACCAGTGTTTTAGAATGTGCTAGGTAAATGTTAAGTAGAATCTGGTTGGTTGCTATTAGGGGTGAGCGGGTTCGGATTTCTGAAATCCGAACCCCCCGAGCCCCCCTGATCCGAGTCAGGCTCGACTTTTCCCGCCAGACTCGGATCTGAAATTGAGGCAAAACGTCATCATCCCACCTTCCGGGTCGCCCGGGTTTTGGATTCTATATAAGGTACCCGCGTCGGTGCCATTTTCTCACTTGGCTGTGAACAGTGAAGAGCGAGGGTGGGAGTTAGGGCTGACTGGGCTGAGTAGTGTAGTGTAGTGTTGTGCTGTGTTGTGCTGCGCTGTGCTACTGTTGTCCATAGGGGCTGTGTCCACTCCTCCAAAGTCCATAGGGCCTGGCTGTGTTGTGCTGTGCTGCTATTGTCCATAGGGGCTGTGTCCACTCCTCCAAAGTCCATAGGGGCTGGCTGGACTGTGTTCAGTCAGTTGTCCATAGGGGCTGTGTCCACTCCAAAGTCCTGTGCAGTGTCCCAGTCCTAAAAGGGTGCTGTAGTGTTGTCCAGGGGGTGCTCTGTCCATCAGGGGTGCTCCCCCCAAGTGCCAAAAAAATAAATATTTTTTCTGTGTTTGTGAATTGTGTGTGCAGCAGCCGCACGTGCATCAACAAAGTAACGCCAAGCGTGCGCCTGTGTCATAAGTAAAGGGTCGGCTAGCTTGACCATTAAAGGGTGCTGTAACCCCCAAAGTGCACTCCAAAGCAAATAAAAAAATATTTTCTGTGTTTGTGAATTGTGTGCACTGTGGCCGCCAAGCGTGCGCCTGTGTCCCATAAGTAAAGGGCTGGCTGGCTTGTCTGTTAAAGGGTTGTGTAACCCTCAAAGTGCGCTCCACAAAAAATGAAAAATTCAACTTTTTTTTTCTGTCTTTGTGAATTGTGTGGGCTATAGCTGCACCTGCATCCTCAAAGCAGCAGCGCCAAGCGTGCATCTGTCTGTTAAAGGGTGGTGTAACCCCCAAAGTGCACTCCAACAAAAATAAAACATTTTCTTCTGTGTTGGTGAAGTGTCTGCACTGTACGTGCATCCTCAAAGCAGCAGCGAGAAGCGTGCGTCTGTCTGTTAAAGGGTGGTGTAACCCCAAAGTGCATTCCAACAAAAATCAAACATTTTCTTCTGGGTTTGTGAATTGTCTGCACTGTACGTGCATCCTCAAAGCAGCAGCGACAAGCGTGCGTCTGTCTGTTAAAGGGTGGTGTAACCCTCAAAGTGCACTCCACAAAGAATAAAAAATTCTTCCTTTTTTCTGTCTTTGTGAATTGTGTGGGATGTAGCTGCATGTGCATCAACAAAGGAGCAGCGCCAAGCGTGGGCCTGTGTCCCTTAAGTAAAGAGCTTGCTGGCTCATTTCTTAAAGGGTGGTGTAACCCACAAAGTGCACTAGTCTCCAACAAAAATAAAAAATTATTTTCTGTGTTTGTGTTCGCCTTAGCCGCACGTATATATCAATATAACATAAATGGACGACCAAACTTTCTCTGATAGAAATAAAATAGGGAAAGATCAAAAACCACTTCCTCCTAGTGCTGAAGCTGCTGCCACTAGTCATGACATAGACGATAACATGCCATCAACGTCGTCTGCCAAGGCCGATGCCCAATGTCATAGATGAGCGCACAAACAATCCCAAATGACAAAGTTCAGGAAAATGACCTTAAAAAAACTATTTAAATCATCTGAGGAGAAATGTAAACTTGCCAATATGCCATTTACGACACGGAGTGGCAAGGAATGGCTAAGGTCTTTCCCTATGTTCATGACTAGTGGTTCAGCTTGGAAGCCCTCCTCCCGCTAAAAAAATCAAATGAGTAAAGCTGGCAAAAGCACAGCGAAGAACTGTGCGTTCTAAGAAGATATCACAAATCCCCAAGGAGAGTCCAAGTGTGGTGGCGGTTGCGATGCCTCACCTTCCCAGCACTGGACGGGAAGAGGTGGCTCTTTCCACCATTTGCACGCCCCCTGCAAGTGCTGAAAGGAGCACCCACAGTCCACTTGCTGATATGCAAATTGAAGATATCATTGTTGAAGTACAACAGGATGAGGATACTGGTGTAGCTGACGCTGAGGATGAAGTTGGCGAGGAGGATTCTGATGGTGATGTGGTTTGTTTAATTAGGCTCCGGGGGAGACAATTGTTGTCCGTGGGATGAAAAAGCCCATCACGGTCATGCCTGGGCAGAATACCAAACATTCCACCTCTTTGGTCTGGCAATATTTCTATCCAAATCCGGACAACAACTGTCTTGCCATATGTAAAGGTGAAATAAGTAGGGGTAGGGACGTTAACCACCTAGGAACATCCTCCCTTATACAGCACCTGCAGCGCGTTCATAAAAAGTTACTGTCAAGTTCAGAAACTTTGGCTAAGACCGTAAGCAGTCCAGGGATACCTAAATCCCATTGTCCTGTTGTATCCAAGCGCCTGCAAACCACACCATCAACTCCCTCTTCATCAATTTCCTCCTTAGTCAGAATCGGAAGCAGTCCTGCAGGCCATGTCACTGGCATGACTGACTCTCCTATCCGGGATTCCTCCGGAGGATCCTGCATTGTTACACCTACTGCTGCCGCTGCTGCTGTTACTGCTTCTGGGAGTCATTCATCATCCCCAGTGTGTCCCCAGTTCCAAATCCTGTCTAGATTCCACTTCACTAGGTAGGTGATACCGAGATCGTACAGATACGTCAGAAAAAGTGTCCTTAGTGTCCTGAAAAATGCAGTTTCACCCAATGTCCACTTAACCACGGACATGTGGACAAGTGGAACAGGGCAAACTATGGACTATATGACTGTGACAGCCCACTGGGTAGATGTATCAACTTACGCAGCAACAACAGCAGCGTCACCAGTAGCAGCATCTCAGAAATGCCAGCTCGTTCCAAGGCAGGCTACGCTGTGTATCACCGGTTTCAGTAAGAGGCACACCACCAACAACCTCTTAGAGAAACTGAGGGAAATCATCACCCAGTGGCTTATCCCACTTAGACTCTTCTGGGGATTTGTGATATCTGACAATGCCACCAATATTGTGCGGGCATTACATCTGGGCAAATTCCAGCACGTCCCATGTTTTGCTCACACAATAAACTTCGTGGTGAAGAATTTTCTGAAAAGCGACAGGGGCATGCAGGAGACTCTTTGGGTGGCCTGAAAAATTTCTGCCCACTTTCGCCACTCAGCGACTGCGTGCCGAAGACTGGAGCTCGAGCAAACACTCTTGAACCTGCCCTGCCATCATCTGAAGCAAGAGGTTGAGACGCGGTGGAACTCAACCCTCTATATGCTTCAGAGGATGGAGGAGCAGCAAAAGGCCATTCAAGCCTATACATCCACCTATGACATAGGCAAAGGAGGGGGTATGCACCTGACTCAAGCGCAGTGGAGAATGATTTCCGTGTTGTGCAAGGTTCTCCAGCCCTTCGAACTTGCCACACGTGAAGTCAGATCAGATACTGCCAGCTTGAGTCAGGTCATTCCCCTCATCAGGCTTTTGCAGAAGCAGCTGGAGAAAGTGAAGGAGGAGCTAAGACAGAGCGATTCCGATCGGCATGTCGGACTTGTGGATGAAGCCCTTCATTCACTTTGCCAGGATTCCAGGGTGGTCAATCTGTTGAAATCAGACCACTACATTTTGGCCACCTTGCTCGATCCTAGGTTTAAAGCCTATGTGGTGTCTCTGTATCTGGCTGACACAAGCCTGCAGAGGTGCAAAGACCTGCTGGTGAAAACACTGTCAGCTGAAGCGGAACGTGACATGTCAACAGCTCCTTCTTCATTTTCTCCACAAACTGGGGCTGCCAGGAAAAAACGTAGGTATCCTAACCAACACGCTGGCGGTGATGCAGGGCAGGCAGGACCAAGTTTGGACATTTGGTCCGGACTGAAGGACCTGGAAACAATTTCTGACATGTCTACTGTCACTGCATATGATATTGTCACCATTGACAGAATGGTGGAGGATTACATCAGTGACAGCATCCAAGTAGGCATGTCAGACAGTCCGTACCTGTACTGGCAGGAAAAAGAGGCAATTTGGAGGCCCCTGTACAAACTAGCTCTATTTTACCTGAGTTGCCCTCGCTCCAGTGTGTACTCCGAAAGAGTGTTTAGTGCAGCCGGGAACCTTGTCAGCAAAAGGTGTAGGAGGTTGCTTCCATAAAATGTGGATAAGATGATGTTCATAAAAATTAATTATCAACTCTTCCAGGGAGACCAGCCTCCAGAAGGTACAGAGGGACCAGTGGTGGTGGATTCCAGCAGGAACTAATTAATACTCTGTGAGGATGAGGATGTACACTACACTGAAGAGGGTGAGGAATCGGTGGATGAAGAGGATGAGGACAACATCTTGCCTCCGTAGAGCCAGTTTGTGCAGGGACAGATTAATTGCCAGCTTGTTTTGTGGGGGCCCAAATGAACCAATCATTTCAGCCACAGTCGTGTGGCAGACCCTGGCGCTGAAATGATTGGTTTGTTAAAGTGTGCATGTCCTGTTTATACAACATAAGGGTGGGTGGGAGGGCCCAAGGACAATTCCATCTTGCACCTTTTTTTTTTCTTTGCATTATGTACTGTTTGGGGCCTAGTTTTACAAACTGCCATCCTGTCTGTCACTGCAGTGTCACTCCTAGATGGGCCACGTGTTTGTGCCACCCACTCGTATCTCTTAGCATAGTCATCCAGCTACCTCGGTGCAACCTTTTGGACATAAAAATACTATTGTGAGGTGTGAGATGTTCAGAATAGACTGGAAATGAGAGGAAATTGAGGTAATTGAGGTTAATAATAGCATAGGAGCAGAAAAACCCACAAATTCTGTGATTTTAGCTGTTTTTAAGCTTTTTAAAAAAAAAATACAGATCGAAACCACAAAACCCAGAACCCAAAACATGGAAGGGTGGTTTTGGCGAAACCAATCCAGATCCAAAACACAAAGAAAGATCCAGATTAAAAACCAAAACACAAAACACGAAAAGTGTCCGGTGCACACCCCTAGGTGCTATGGGCAACATCACTTCTAAAACTCACTTGTAAAATCTCTCACTTTAGTAAATTAAATTTACCCCGGCTTAATCTTAAATCTTGCACTTGTCCACATATATTTGCTGGTTAAGCGGCAGTTTGGAGGCCACTAACTAACTATGGCCCTCATTCAGAGCCAATCGCAAGCGGGCGCACGTACGTTAGGCGTACGTACAAAAATATTTAAATTCAAGGGCTCGCTCATATTTTCGATCGCATCTAAAAATCCTCCCCAAACTCAGACGACCCCTCCTCTAACTAACGAGCGTGCGAAATAGCGAGCGTACATCCCCGAAATGGCTTGAAGGGAACGCACGCACAAGTATAAACCGGAAGAGGCCATGTCAGATGTCGATTACCTGCTCCTTTATTCTGCCTACCTCCATCAATCGTATCATGCCAATCAATGTATCAATTAGCTTAATGTTTTGTTTTTTTCAACACAATGCAAGAAACTTTACTCTTGTCCGTGTTTGTGTTTACCCGCAGAATACGTACGGCTTAAACATTCGCTTTTATTGCTCAAAATACATGTTAGCCACAATGAGACAATTGTTCTATTGCTGTGGATCCCCGCATATTTTCCGGGGTTCATTTCTTTATTTAAATTTGCTTACGCATGTCACTGCATCAAGCCTATCATAACTCTCCAGAGATTTCTGGCCCTGTCGAACACATGACTCATACACTAACCAATCAAATTGCTCCTGTTAATTTCCAAGCTACATTAGCCAATCAGAAATTTTTGCCACACTTTATCAAAAATGAATTTTAAGAAAAACATCATTGCCATCATGAGAGCCTCCGCATTCACCAGGCGCGAGCTGCTGGTGCTAACGGAGGTGCTGGATCGGCGAATCACCAGCCAGCCTCCACCCATCACCAACCGGCAGAAGCGTTCCGTGTATGCGGAGGCACGGGCCCGCCTGCGCTCCTTTGGCTCACGCCGCAACATCGGCCAGCTGGAGCGCAGGTGGTCTGACCTGCATCGGCGAACGCCCCGCTTGCTGGCATGCTTTCGCATGCAGATATTGGAAAGTAAGTGTTATGTATTGTGGTTTTCATGTTTGTCTTTGTGGGGCAAACTGCGTGTGCATGTTTTCATGTCTGTCCTATTTTTTCATTCTCATCATATCTGCGTGTGCATGTTTTTATGTCTGTCCTATTTATTCATTCTCCTCATATCTGCATGACCATGTTTTCCCTCTATTTCTGATATATTCATTCTACTCATATTTGCATGTTTTTTGTTGGTGGTGGGTGATTTTAAAATGTTATTTGGGCAGGATTTGGCCATAAACTAACCACAATTTGTTTGACATCTTTTAGGGGGACAGGCAAGACTACGCCGTCACCGTCCGGCCAGACGGCGGTCCCGCCCACTCTCACCCACCCCCAGCCAACACTCCACCCCAAATAATTCCCCTATTCCCCCCTCCTCCCAAGCCTTCCAAGAGCCTCTCCCGGAACTGTCGGGCCTCCTTCCCCTACGTCCCCCTTCCCCCTCTCCTCCAACCACCCCTCTTCTAATTACCCCCTCCCCGGAGTCCGTGATAACCCCGCCCCGTTCTTTGGGGAATGAAGGCTCCTCTGAGGATGAAGATGGAGGGACTTCGGGATCTGCCGTTTTGGCTACCGGTATGTTTTTATTTTGCGTATTTTTTAACCACAAACTGTTTGTATGTAATCATGTGTCGTTCCTTTATTCGTGATTTTTGGGTTCTTTTTTGGTGATTTAGCAGTTTGCCTTTACCTATTCCTGCTGATTTCAACATACACATATCACACCTGTGGGTATTTCTACATAGGCCTTGTAATTTTTCCAGCACCCCTTTTTTTTAAATTTTGGTTTTGGAGTGATTTCGTTGTGTTTTTGTTTTTTTAATGTGGATTCCCTATTGTTTGATTAATCCACACACTTTTCTCACCCACAGAGGAACAGAGGCGTCGGCAAGAGGTCGAACATTGTGTGGCACACATGAGCCAAAATGTAATTGGGGTGCTTGTGGCCCTTGACCGGCTGTCTGGCATCCTTCGCCAGTAGTTTTTTTTTGTTTTTATATTTTTCTAAATAAATTGTTTATTTCTAATATACGTTCTGCCTCATTCGTTTTTTCAAAACCAAAGACAGTTAACCCTGACATAAGTAGACTGTTCCTGCAAGGTTTTGCATTTTTTAAAAATTAGAGTGGGTTTTGTATTTGTATGTAAAACACCCTCAAGAAACACATAACAGTAACAATGTCATTTCCCTTTTTGTGCGTAGTGGCAATTAGATATTTCTACATTTTACAGGTTCCTAGTTGGTGGGCAAGCTGCTTAGGCGAATCTTACAAAGCCAAATGATTGGACAGGCTTCCTTTTGGTGTGGGTTGGGAACCTGAAACCATATTTCATTTTTGCTCAACTGGCGTCAGTACTGGATTACCCCTTAGTCAAATGTAAGGTGTGTTAACCTGGTTAAACTTTCTGGTAACGTCCAAAAAAAGGAAGAACATTTAACTCTCCAAACATTTATTCACAACATAACTGAGAAATCAAAGTGGTCACTCACAAAAAAAACACACAGTGAGAATCTGAAATACAACACATACCCAATAAAAAAAAAAAAATCAAGAACTGGTTGAGGAAGGACCATGCCAAAATGATTCCACAAACATGGCGTTGCGATATGGGTTCCAGAATATATTCCCAAAATGAGCAGATCCAGGTTTGGTAAGGGTAGCATGAAGTAGTGAGCGTTGTAGGGCCAAAGATTATGTGAACAAACCGAAGATGTTGAAAAAAAGAAAACAAAATTAGATGTTCGCAAACAAACACATACACATTAGGTTAAAACACTGTTTTGTTCAAACTTACCTAAAAAATCTGCCCACCACATCATCGCGTATGGCCCCCCCACATACTGACCTCCGACCAACCTCGGGGGGGCCATCCTCAGGTAAGACATCCTCTGGCTGCATTGGGACACCACTCCTTATGGCGATGTTGTGAAATATCCCACACAGGACCACAATTTTCGACACCATATCCGGCAAATACATGAGCTCGCCACCAGAGCGGTGGAGGCATCTGAATCGGCCTTTTAAAAGGCCAATACAGTGCTCCACCACTTGCCTGGTGGCTTTAAGTGCGGAATTATACTCACTTTGTGGCCCTGGTGTGGGAGCCAAATAAGGAGTGAGCAGCCAGGACATGCAAGGATATCCACTGTCTCCTATGGAAAAGAATTGACAACATCAGGAACACTGTGTATCAAGCTTAACATTGTTATGTACTAAAGGTCTCCAGTTACCCAGAAGCCACGCATCACCAGCTTGTAGGTTGGTTAATTTGTGCCATATCCCTGATTGCCGGATGACGAAGGAGTCATGTGCACTTCTGGGTAATTTAGCATTCAGGGACAGGATCTGGAGGGAGGCATCACATACCACCATTACATTCAGGGAGTGATAGTGTTTCCTGTTTCTAAATATGGCCTCCAGCCAGGCTGGAGGCTGAAGTGGTATGTGAGTACCATCCACAACCCCTGTGATGTGTGGGAAGGCAGCTATTTGGTAAAAATTGGCCTTGGCCACACTAAGGGCACCCATGTCCAAAGGCATTTGAATAAAATAATGGAGGTGCTTGAAAAGTGCCTCCATCACTGCCCTCAGGATCCGGGAAAAGGAGGATTGGGAGATGCCCGCCACTATTCCCACCGTTGTTTGAAACGATCCTGAGGCACAGAAATGTAACACCGCCATAAATTGCGTAAGTGGTGGTATTGCTGTTGGACTGTCAATTTGCCGCTCAAGATCACTTTCTATTAATGAGAGAGTGTCTATGATGATTTTGGGAGGTAGACGGTAGCGTCTTAAAACCTCATCATCGGGCATTCCAAAAAGGGTGACACGTGTTCGAAATATCTGGGGCCTTGCATGCCTACGATGCCTACGCCTGGGACGAGATTGAGGTTGGTCGGCTTCCGGGAGCATGGCCAGAACAATCCGCCCCAGATCAACCTGAAATTCAAAGATTTTAAAGTAAGGCTTTTGACCCACCCCAAAACTATATTAAAACAACTTAGCTTGATGATACCATCCATTGCTGCTTACATGCCGGGGTATTGTCATGATACGTCCAAACTGAAAATAAACACCAAAATTACTTGACACATTTCACTCTGTGCATTTTTGTTTACAAATTTTGTGCTAGACCAAAGTTAAAATATGCCAAACACCCATTTAGCAAAACAGCAAAGCGACATTTAACACAGTACATCAAAATGGGTCGAAATGTTGGCCCAAAAAGCGAAAGAGAAACCACCAAAAAGTTAGAATGATTATTAAGCTGCTAAAATGCTCTAATTAGTTCGCTAATACAAATCACAAGAGTAACTACTAAAAATGCGCTAATTAGTTCGCTAATACAAGTCACAAGAGTAACTACTAAAAATGCGCTAATTAGTTCGCTAATACAAGTCACAAGAGTAACTACTAACAATGCGCTAATTAGTTCGCTAATACAAGTCACAAGAGTAACTACTAAAAATGCGCTAATTAGTTTGCTAATACAAGTCACAAGAGTAACTACTAAAAATGCGCTAATTAGTTCGCAAATACAAGATAAAAAATGAACTTACCAAGAGCAAATATATAAGAGTCAAAAACAAAAGGTCTTTTGGGTCGAAAATAAACAAAATCTAATATAGAAGAAATTATGGATCCAAAATTTAAAAAAAATAAGAAACACAATGAAACAACAATTGAACAAAAGTTAGACTTCACAAAACTTACCAAATCTAGAAACGAGGTCCCAAAAATATAAACCAACAAAGATAACGGAAAAAAAAAACGCAAATCAAACCAACAAACGAATCTACAACCGCCAACTCCTTTCTACGCAATCAATAAACTCCAGCCAAGATAACCTCCAACAATCCAAAAACGCCACCGCGACTTGAGACACACCAAGCCATAAATAGTGTTTTGTTTCCCGCACAAATTAAGGAGGGATCATAGGGCCGCACAATCAATGATGCGGCCGCAAAATAAGGACGCATGTATAAATACGTCACAAAAACACATTCAAATTCTGTTGTATTTCTTGTTTGGACCTCAGACATGGCGACAGACCAGGGAAAAAATGCCCAAGAGTCAGGCGGTAAGTCTTTCATGCATTTTCTATCAACGATTAATTTGAAACATAAGATTAGGCAAGTTGTGATTTTGTGAATTCTGTAAATTTACACAAATAGGTGAGGAGGATGACATGGAAGAGGCTGCTGGGCCCAGTATTCCGGCCAAAGTGGCCAAAAAAAAAAGGCAGCCACATTTCACAAGAAAGGAGATGGAGGTTTTGATCCAGAAGTGTGTGGACATCCTGCCACAGGCAGACAGGAATATGAGTGTAAGCCAGAAGTGGAGAATGTGGGAAGAGGTAGCCGTTGCTGTCAATAGGGTGGGTGATTATGTCCGTCTAGCCCGGGATGTCAAACGGCGGTAAGTAAACCCTTGCCCCCCCTAAAAACAAACCCCATTTTAAACCAAAGGATAATGGCTTCCATTTTTTCCCACAGATGGGGCGACTTCAAATATCGCTTAAAACAAAAACTTGCGGACAGGGCTAGGCATGCAAGGGGGACAGGTGGGGGTCCCACCCCTGTGTCATTGGATTTGATGGATTTAGAAGAGCTGGCACAGGGATGTGTGCAGCCTGTGGAGGTGTTTGGCGTGTCCAACATGGATACGGACATGCCAGACTTTGCGGCTCCTCATGTTGTCCCAGGTAAATCTTTGGATGTCATCAACTCTGAAATGTTATTGTGCCAATATGTAGATTGTAATGTGAGGCTTTTCTCTTTTTTCCTAACAGAGACACAGGCGGATGAGTCTGCTCCAGAGGGGAGCCTTGGCCGCCGAATTTCTGCTGGCTCTGCAGGGGAGGAACCAGTACATCCGGCTGAGGACCCTGCAGAAGCCAGTCCAGGACAATACCCCTCGCAGGCAGTGGCCCTCCTCACAGAACTCAATTTCAAATCGGATTCCCATACGGAGATTCTGCAGAGGATGGACGCCAGTCTGCTACGGGTGACTGAGGCCCTGGAGCAAAATGCTGCGGCCAACGAGACCATTGGTCAGGCCCTGGCGGAAAATACCAGGGCCAACATCCGCATCGCCAATGCCCTGGAGCAGCTCGTTCGCCAGCACATGGTGGAGCCGACCTCCCTTCCTGCCGGAACATCAGGATCCTCCACCTCTGGCACAACATCAGCCAATCCTCCAAATGTGCCTAGCCCTGTGCCTAGTCCAGAGGCCACAACATCTGCCTCTGGACAGGCCAGCCCGATGACATCCCGGACCCGGTCTGGCGCCCTCCCTCCCCCATCCAAACGGGTGAAAAAACGGTGACAGCAATGGTGACTTTTCCCACAATCCTTCTGTGCTTGGCTCATATTCCTTTTGGGTCAAAACTTCCCTCTCCTTTCTTGTGAAATGTTTTTATTTTTTTGATGTATGTTTATGTCAACAGTTATGTTCGTCCAATTTGTTTGATTTGGGAACATATCTTTGGGCAAAAAAGATGTCCCCAAAATTTAAAAAAAAACTTTTTTTGTTTGAGCAATAAATTGGAAATTAAACAATGACATTGGATTGTGAAATTATTGTACAAATGGGTTTCATTTAATCCTGGGCCAAAAGGCAAAAACTCGGCCAAAAAAAAAAAAAAAGGGCTCTTTAAGGAACGTTTAAATATTCATATAATTCGCCAAATTCAAGAGGCACAAATAAAATGGTGCGAAACTGAAAACATGATGAAATTATTGATACAATAGGCCCTAACCACCAAATTGCTGCCCAAATAAACCCCCCCAAATGTACGCAAATTGACTGTGTCATCCTGACATTTGCAGCTCTGAGTTCCACCTGCGTACGTTTTGTGCTATCCCAAAAAACTGATTTCAAAACACATACCAAGCCGGTTCTCAATCCAACACTAATTGCTTTTCTGCCCACCCGCGATTAATCGCAACAACATCGTGGAGTCCAGGGACGGAGGAGAAGGCCATCGCCAATGTGGTAGAGTAATCCAGACCCTAAGCTGTGCGAGCATTTGGAAGGGAAAGAGGATCATCCAGTGACGTAGGAGTCGGTCCGTACACATTTTACGCTCGCATCTGCTAATGTATGTACGCCCCAAAAACGCCTCGCCACGCCTGCGTTTTTCCATCTCCACCCTCGTCAACACCCTAAAACGCCCTGTTCTGTCAATCACATTTGACATGTCACTTCCTGTACGCTATTTTAGGAACGAGTCCCAAAAAACTTGCAATCTGCAGTACGCACATGCGCAGTGTTACTCCGACGCATGCGCGGTTATTGAACATCGGAATGCAACGAGCGTACTGCTGTTAACGAGTGGCTCTGAATGAGGGCCCATATTTTTTTAATGTCCCTGTATTGGTTGAGAATGCTTTTTCATGTGGAAGTTTTACAAAGGATTATTTAACAGTCAATTGTTTTGGAAAGCACTACTAGAAGTCTTCCTGGTCCCCTTCTGGGATGAGAAAATCCACTCCCATCACCAGCAGTAGGAATGGCACTCAAGAATTCTTCTGGGGCAAGGACTGATGTTAATGAGTAAAATATTTTTTTGTAAATGCCTCCCCTCCTCCCTCCCCTTCAAATTTTTTTTCGGGAACAAAAACTGAAATTAAATTTACTACCAATGAACCCTTCCTGTCCCTGCCTTCAACTACATACATACTACAACTCCTTCAGGACTAAATAATAAAAACATTTGTTTCCTGATGTGCCATGTTGGAAGTTGAACTGCCATGTGTTGTGCCGCCCACTGCTTCCACTTAGCTTAGTCAGCCAGCTAGCTTGGTACATATTTTGGGCCTAAACTGGATGAAAACAATATAGTGAGCTGTGAGGTGGTCAAAAATTGTCTGGAAACTAGTGGAAATAAATGTTATTTAGGGTAAAAATACTGTAGGAACAAAAACAGGCCCAAATTATGTGATTTTAGCTGTTTTTATGATTTTTTAAGAAAAAAATCCATATCCAAGACCAAAAAACAAAACGCGAAAGGGAGGTTTTGGCAAAACTAATCCAGAGCCAAAACCAGGGGAGATACTGAACCAAAACCAAAACCAAACAAGGGAGTCGGCGCACATCTCTATTTATAATAAAACCTATATCCATGTGTTTTTTACCTGAAATCCAGCTGGCCATTTGAAACTAAATATACTGCATTGCAGTATTGTGGTTAAGTCTGCAAATGTATTTGAGGTATTTGAACTAGAGATGAGCGTGTTCAGATCTCAGAGATCCTAACCAACCCGAATTCGGGGATCCAGGGCGATCCGAGCGCAGCCTGCCCCGGATCCCTCACCAGAGGCAAAACCTCATGACCCCGCTGTCGGGTCGCAAGGTTTTGTATTGAGCGTGCTTAACACTGATTGGCTGAGAGAGCCATCTTTCACGGCACTCAGCCAATCAGCATTAAGCCCATTGAAAATGCAGAAGAAAAATAAGATGGTGCCCACCATCCCCCGCCGCCTGACACCGCCAGCACCCCCCACTGCCAGCACTGCCAGCACCCCCACTGGCAGCATCGCCCGCTGCCGACACCACCGATGTTAGCACCCCTGTACTGGGGTCACCATCAGTGACCCCGACACTGCCGACACTCCCACACTGAGGACACCACCAGCACCCCTGCACTGCCGACACTGTCAGCACACATGCACTGAGGACACCGCTGGCACCCCCAGTCTGCCTACACCGCCGGCACCCTGCATTGAGAACACCCCTGCACTGCCGACACAGTCAGCAAACCTGCACTGAGGACACCGCTGGCACCCCCACTCTGCTGACACAGCCATCAAACCTGCATGAAAGACACCGCTGACAACCCCACACTGCCTACACAGCCAGCAAACCTGCACTAAAGATACCGCTGGCTCCCCCGCACTTCCAACATCACCGGTACCCTTCACTGAGGACACTGCCAGCACCGCAGCACTGGAATTCCATGTACGGAGGACCCCGCTGTCACAGTAAGTGCACTATTGGTGTATCCAACCCACACTGTATAACACACTGTATCCGTGTTGGAAATTAGAAGTTGAATTGCCACGTTAGTGCCACCCACTGTGTCACTTATTCAGCCAGCTAGCAGGAAGCAAACTTTTGGCCTTTACTAGAAGAAGCAGATAATATTGTGAGGTGGTCAAAATTGATTGGAAATTACTGGAAATAAATGTTATTGAGGTTAATTATACTGTAGGAACAAAAACAGACTCATTTTATGTGATTTTAGCTGTTTTTATGATTTTTTAAGAAAAAAATCCATATCCGAAAACAAAACACGGAGGTGAGGTTTTGGCAAAACCAATCCAGGTCCAAAACCAGGGGGGATCCAGATTCAAAACCAAAACACTAAAGTCGGTGCACATCTCTAATTTGAACAAGTTACCATTACACAAACAGTATTCCAAATGAGAGAAAGAGAGAGAGAGAGAGAGAGAGAGAGAGAGAGAGAGAGAGAGAGATGAAACTGCAAAAGGAAAGATGTAACAGAGCTGCATCCATTATTTGAGTGTGCTGAAATATAGGAGTGCTTAGTCTTCTATAACAGTAATGTTAATGTCCTGGCATTGAATATATTACCATTGTGAGCATTGACTAGATTTAAAATGGTAAATTGTAGTTCTATTCCTGGTATAGAAGGTACATTAGACAGCTAATTTAGCAATGGACCTTTAATATTTCATCACATTGATTGCCATTAAAATATATCATGCATTGACTTACTCTGTGTCATTTCTGCTCACAGGGGATAGGAATTATAGAGGACATAACCAAGAGCAGGAAATAGGAAAGTAGAACACATGGATGATTTTAATTGAAAACGCCTACTTGGTGCATCTGTATCTTCTGTGCCTGTCTTCTTATATTGTCCTTTCATACTTCTGCTTGTGATAACTTAGATTGTAATATCTGAGGTCTTCTATGGCAATTAGTTGTATTACTGTCAGTGCAATGATTGATTTTAAGATACTCTATAGCATACAGTATCTGTATTCTGCACAGTGTATATATTTTCTATTTTGTAAAGTTTAGCATTGTATTTGTTTATTTTGATAGCAGGTTTTTAATATCATACAGGATTAGGAAGTAGATATTAAGTGATTTTGACCCTAACCATTAAGACTGTTTATTACAGAAGTACTTTGTGGATAGTTAGATTAAAGTTTTACTACAACAAAATACAAAACATTGTCACTGACATTCATGTTTGAAAGTCCTCTTTGAGTAAAATACATAGCATATCAGTTACTCTTCCTGCAGAATTATCTGCCATCCTAAAGTATTAAACAAACTGTGAAATGAAGATATTGATTTCGGCATTATAGTTAAGTGTAAACTAGACAAATGTGAGTGAAATAATGGGTATTTTTTATGCATTAATGTTACAATCTCAGGGGACAGACATGAGATGGTCTCTGAAGGTGCTTTTAGGTATACAAAAACAGTAGAAATGCTTTGCTCCAATTATCTTTTCTTTAAAAATAAAAATTAGCATGCTTTGCTGAAAACAGGGTAGTTAATATCAGTAGCGGATTTTACCCAGTAAAATTGTCCACCTCCAGTGAGTCAGTTGGCAGCACTATCTGCTAATCACACACAGGACAGGCAGTCCCAGGAGAGGTGTTTTCTACCCCCTGGCACAGTATGTTCAGAACATTATTAACAGACAGCATGCTTCCAGTAAGAAGCCACTCCCCTGTCCTGCTGTCAGATTTACCCGATTCCTCAGGGTAGCAGCTGATGCAGTCCGTAGAAGCCGGTCTTGTGCACATATGCTTGTCTGCCGATGCTTGTACAAATGCACCAGTCCCGGTACCTGCCAGATCCATGGCGCATGCACTGTAGTCCAGTACTGGAAAGCAACATGGTGGGTAGCCCACTCTTCAAGAAGGGCAGAAGCTGTCACTGGTTGATAAACTGATCAAAAATAAACTAAAAAATAGCTTTTTAGAGCATATGGTGCAAAATGGCAGTAGTAGATTGCCAGAAAATGACATGCATAAATATACAAATAAATAAATACTGTGTGAGCAACCTATTTTAATTTGTAAAACAAGTTTAATAAGCACAATATACAATCTGAATTTTGTATGAAGTGCATAAAATAAAGTCATATGAATAACATTAGACTCAAGGTATAAAAAGGGGTATATTAAAACCAGAGAAAAGGACCAATCCATGTTTGCAAAAACACTGTATAGTAATAAGATGGAGGATCCAAGCATAGTTACCGGGTGCCTGCTCAGACCTTTAGGGTCCAATTAAAAATGTCCAGAAGAGTTAGAATAACCTGCATCCTGTGCAGTCCCTTGGATGTATAATGCTACCAGTCAAATAGGTACCAGAGTGGCTTGGTTGTATTCATCGGGTTTTGGTGGAAAAAAGGTCTTAGTCTGTTGCCCCAGTCTGAAGTCAAGAGTGCTCTGGAGCAGGTTTTCATCCAGGATGTCTCTTTACATTGCTGCATTCTTCTTTCCCTCTATCCTGACTAGTCTCCCAGTTCCTGCCAATGAAAAACATCCCCACAGCCTGATACTGCCATCACCATGCTTCACTGTAGGGATGGTATTGGCCTGGTGATGAGCGCTGCCTGGTTTGCTGCAAACATAACACCTGGCATTCATGCCAAAGAGTTCAATCTTTGTCTCATCAGACACCAGAGAGTCCTTCAGGTGCATTTTGGCAAACTCCAGGTTGGCTGCCATGTGCTTTTTATTAAGGAGTGGCTTCCGTCTGGACACTCTAATATACAGGACTGATTGGTGGATTGCTGCAGAGATGGTTCTCCTTCTGGAAAGTTCTACTCTCTCCACAGATGACTGTTGTAGCTCTGAAAGAGTGACCATTGGGTTCTTGGTCACCTCCCTGACTAGGGCCCTTCTTCCCCAATCGCTCAGTTTAGATGGCCGTCCAACTCTAGAAAGAGTCCTGGTGGTTCCAAACTTCTTTCATTTATGGATGATGGAGGCCACTGTGCTCATTAGGATCTTCAAAGCAGCAGATATTTTTCTGTACCCTTCCCCAGATTTGTGCCTCGAGACAATCCTGTCTCAGAGGTCTACAGACAATTCTTTGGACTTCATGCTTGGTTTGTGCTCTGACATGCACTGTCAAGTGTGGGCAGGTGTATGCCTTTCAAAATCATGTCCAATCAACTGAATTTACCACAGGTGGACTCCAATTAAGCTGTAGGAACATCTCAAGGATGATCAGTTGAAACAGGATGTACCTGAGCTCAATTTTGAACATCATGGCAAAGGCAGTGAATACTCATGTACATGTGGTTGCTTCGTGTTATTTTTTTAATTAAATTTGCAAAAACCTCAAAAAAACTTTTTACACATTGTCATTATGGGGTATTGTGTGTAGAATTTTGAGGACAAAAATGAATTTATTCTGTTTATTTCATTTCATCCCTCAGGTATGTGACTGTCTCATCTTGCTTATTGCACCGATATTCTGCATAGAACCTCATGCTTGCAATCGTGTGTGGATTCAAATGTATGTGACTGTCTCATCTTGCTTATTGCACCGATATTCTGCATAGAACCTCATGCTTGCAATCGTGTGTGGATTCAAATGTATGTGACTGTATCTCTTGCATAGTTTTTTTTTTTTTTCTCTTCCTGTAGTCTGTATTGGTCAGTGAAGCATAGTTTATGGTATATATCTGGCCTGGTTTTTGCTCCAACTCAGAGCAAGTTATCTCCTTTGATCAGCAAGCCAATTGAGTCAGTTGTAGCCTGTCTTAATCAAGGGTTACCACTCCTTATATTCAGTCTAGGGGCAGCTGGGGCTGTTTGCAGCTAGGGTTAAAAACACCAAGTGTTAAATGCACAAAGTGTGATTACATAACAGTTAATCAAACAGTTGAACAAACATTGACCAACATCTTAGGTAATTTCAGATTAAGATACCATTACTTAAAATTTGTCTAAAAAAACAAGCCTAAAACTCACCATGTACTACACATTTCTTTTTTTCAAATCCCTCCTTTGTATTTTCTCTAAGGATATAACATCCCTAACTCTCCCTGCATCTCCCCTCTCTGGGCACACTGCCGCCCTATTGAGTCACTCACCTCCTCTAAAAACGAATGAGATTTCTTTTCATCAAAAATTGACTATTACAGCCTCATTGTGTCACTATAAAAAATTTTTACACACCTACAACTATATGTACTTCTCCATTCTTCTGCTTTTATTATCTGGTGACATATCACCAAACCCAGGCCCCACACACGGACAGCGGATATACTATGGAATAAATATCCTGCAAACCTCACATGTCTCCCATCACCCTCCAAATCAATAAATGTGCCTTATAGAATTCACACTTGATCACAACTTATTATTTTACATCTGAACATCTCTTTACAATAACTACTTTTACCAATTTCTACATTTACTTGAGACTGCTGGTTTATACGTTAACCAAACTCTCTAAATAACCCTTCACGAAGTGGCTTCAGCTACCCGTCAGACTTCACGTAAACTGATATAACAGCCATGGCTTTCCACAGACACCTACAAAAACTGCCTCTTAAAGTAGAATGTCAGTGGCATAAATCTTAATTCAAATGACTTCCACACATACTGTAAAATAGGAATCCACCCATCTGTCATCCTAACCCTCTGTCCCATGCTCACTTTCTACCCCATCCGTGTCACCCCTGTCTGTTTGCCCATCCCCTCTATAATGTAAGCTCTCACGAGCAGGGCCCTCTTTCCTCTTGTGCTTATCCTTTCTTTACTTATATTATCTGCTCTATGCTCAAAAGCACCTAACCCGTAACTTTTGCCATCCTGCTTCTGTTGCAGCAGTGTTTATATACCATGTACTTGTATTGCATTGTCTTAAACTGTATGACACTGTTTTCTTGTTCTGCTCAACTGTCTATGTACTATGTCTATGTACTATGTTTGTGCACTATGTTTATGTACTAAGTAAGGCGCTGCGGAACCCTTGTGGCGCCATATAAATAAAGGATAATAATAATAATAATAATCATAATAATAATAAAGCTGTAACATAACAAAATGTGGAAAAAGTGAAGCATTGTGAATACTTTCCGGATGCACTGTAGCTGTTGCACTACAATAAAAAATGCATGTGCTATTCACCATTGTGTTAATGTGACTTGCATAGGCTGCTTTCTACTATATGGAATTTGTATTCTTTTCATACAAAAGTTAACTCTAGTTTAACTCAGTTAAATAAAATGGGTGAATATTGCCACTTGCCAACAGTTTTATTGTACTACCTGTATACTTTAGTGTTATATTGATACCTAATCCTGTGGTTCCCAAACTGTGCACCACTGCACCCTGGGGTGCCTTGGGACACTTTGCAGGGGTGCCTCAGGTTGGTGGTCCAGCATTAAATCAAATTATTTACCATCAATGTAATGTAAATATGTGGACAAACAAAAGTGCAAACCTGTCCAGCACCATATAACTGAACCTAAGGATCACAGGTAGCACAATTTACTTCACTTTACTCATTTTTTTCTGAATTTCTCAATAACAAACTTTTGGCTTAGGAGTACCATGAAAATAATGCTGATACTCTAGTGCACCATGGTTCAATAGGGTTTGGAAACCACTGGCCTAATCCATTCTAAGCAACAGTGTATTGTAACATTGCAAGTTTGTTACAATTGTACTTTTTGTCTGCATTAAATGTTACAACATTTCTGAGACTATTTTGTGCTACAGTACTGAATGTTTGTATTCCTTTTTCAAATAAAGCAATATGGTTTTTTAAAAAAATCTCTAATATCAAACTTGCCTCTCTGTCACGGTGTGTTCCTGCAGTTGGTGAGGTCAAGCAGTTAACGTCACCTCAACAATCACATGTGAGGTATATTACACTAACACAACATTTATAATAATATAATTTCAGAAGCATATGCAAATATTAATGCCTCTTGTGTAACATATGATGTACAGCTAATGTATAAAAATATTATCTTTTGGTGATTTTCTTTCACCCAAAATTTCCTTTTCAGCTGTTTCACAAATGTATGATGCTGTAAAATAGCATTGCTTTCATGGAATAATATTATTTACTTTTCTGTTTGTAAAAGACACTAAAGTCAATGCAAAAGATGTATTACTCCTATTTATATTGGAATAAACCCTTTGTTGAAAATAAAAAAACAAAAATGACTAAGAAGCTTTTATTTCAATTGTTCCATTCCTTATACTGCTTTTACACCTAAATTCCGGATCTGACCCGGAGTTGGAACAGAGTTCCAACCCAGATCAGACCCGGAATTTCCCAGGCGCCGACCCAGGATATTTCTGAGTCGGCACTGTTCACACCGGAGCCGGGTCTGCATTGACCCAGCTTTTCCGGCGTTTAAGTGGACGCTTGGAGATGATGTCATCTCCAAGCGTCACTGAAGCTGGACCAATCGGCCGGCATGCGGCGTGCTCCAGGTCATCGTGACCCGGAGCACGTCGTTCACACTGCAGGGTTTCATGGGTTATTCCTGTGTGAAACCCTGCAACTTACCTGGGTTGGATTGCCGCGTCACTCGACCCGGCAATCCAACCCTTTCCCCTTTTACACGAAGGAGGTACCCGGGTTAACCCTGCAATAACCTGGGCTTTAGTTCTGGTGTAAAAGGGGTATTAGTTAGTGTGACATTTTAGCTGCAATTCACACTGGGGAAAGGGTCTTGAAAACAATTTTATGCCAGACATTATGTGGACATAATATAAGAGTCAGTCATAAAAAAATTTATATAAATTATTCCAGTTTTGGAAATATTTCTAATCTTTTAAGCTACATCTGATTTGTTATTATGAGTAAATGCCTTTGTCTTAAACACAGAAAATGATCTTTTTTCACAAACCAAAAACCTTCTTTAATGCTAATTAACTTCCACAAATTAAATACACTATTAAATGAAACATTATTTCTGCATCACATACACCTGCACACTTAATGACTTAACACACATCCTGTGCTCTCATTGCCTAAAGGTGACACTTTGAGATTCATTTGTGCTTGGCATAAAAAGCTGAGACAAGCTATAATTTTGATTCTTTTTATAGCAATATTAGCAAAACTATTTAAAAAAAAACAAAACAGAAAATATGTCCTTGCAGTCTTTTAGATGAGCTAAAATACATTTCTTTGTAAATCATTAAAAATAAGAACCTTGAGAACAGCCATCAGAGTTTACCATGAAGTGCACGTCAAAAAAGTTTTTTCTTCCCTAAAAAAAATTTAAAAATCAGGATAGAAAAAAAATATGTTTTGGTTACAAACGTCTTTCAAGATGCATATTACCCCTAAGGCAGAGATTCCCAAACTCTGCCATTACAGTTCACTTTTTAAGGCTATCCATGCTAGAGCACAAGTGACTTAATTAGTAACTCAGCCAATTTCATTTTGTAATCTGGATATAAGCATGGATATCCTGAAAACCTGGTCTACAATGGAGGAGTTTGGGAACCTCTGCCCTAGTGGGTAGGAATATGTGGGAAAAAAAAAAAAAAATATATATATATATATATATATATATACATATATATATATATATATATATATATATACACTTTTCACATACTAGATTACAAATGTGTCTTATATGTTGCTTGGTTTATGTATTTGCCCTCATAGCATACTGCTCAGTTGTGGAACTTCATTTTGGGTGCCTGGAGGCAGGGTCTAATGCTACAGGGAGCACATAGTCCATACTAAAATGCAGAGCACCCAAGCTTACAGTACTCTCCTGCTCTCAGTGCCCCTGTGGTACCTGCCAGCCAGAGATTTAACACTTCTGTTGCCTCAGGGAATTATGCCACAGATACTACCAGAGATTGCATGAATGTTTTTTTTAAATTGTGTAATGATACCTATGACCACAGTCATTTCCAATATTGTCTATATACTTTATGTGTATCTGTCCTTGTATAATAACATGGTTAGCATATTAGTACTGTATAATACCATGTATATTATTTATGTTTGGTTACTGGGAATCCCTGCTGTTGAACTTATGTGCTCCTTTAACGTCCACTACTAATTTTATGCAGACAACACACATTTTCTGCTCCTGTGCAAACTTCTTACCTCTTCTATCCCATGTGTAAAACTGCTGCACTGACATCTGTACTTGAATATCCAAATGTTACTTAAAGTTCAATAGGTACCAAACTGAACTCATAATTTTTTCTTCCCATAGTGAGATAAATTTATCAAGTGAACATTTTGGGGGCAATTTACAAACCACAAGATTTATTAATACAAAACTGCTTAAAAATTTTTTTTTAAACCTGTCACACTGAAAATAGTAATCCCGGAATTTGTACAGGTTTGAAAAACAGCAAGAAAACCATCAGAACTAAAATGAAATTAAAAAAAATGTCTTTCTAAAAAAAAAAAATATTGTAAAAAAGAACCTTCCTACACTTCACCATGCCCCGTACTATTTTAAAATAAATTATTGGCTTCCTACAGTACATATTAATATTTATTAACTATAATATGCCCTTATATGTATATTAATCTGTGTAAATGTGTATTAGTGATAATATATCCACTGTATTTTTAACTATTCATAATATACTCCCTTTGTTTTTAAATAATCATAATATGTCTCTTTTTTAATATACATTATAAGGGCCCCCTATATATGTCATAATGTTTGCTGAATTCAAGTGGCAGTATAATTATGACTGCTAAATTCAAGTGGTGGTATAATTATATCTCATCTTACACTCTTCTTCTTGTCTTGATCCAACTTAATCCATTATCTAAAAAACAATACAATGTAATGACACGATTGGCTCACACAAAGTTTTTTTAAAGGAAATAAATAAATATCTCAGTGTCTGCTGTTTCCTTAACAGATACAGTTGATAGCCAGTAAACCAGCCAACCAGAAGCTGTGTATTGTTTATCAGAGATTGACTACTTGAATCTCCTACTTTCTGACCTATTACTGATCTCTTCAATCTGCTCTAAATGCTGTGTCAAAATTGATATTTTGCTTTCACTGTTCATTTTTCTCCTGCACCACTGTACAAGTGCCCACCTTAGCTCTGTATAACCTTATCAATCCAATTCAAGGAACTTATCCTTGCTTACCTTTCTCTCACCAAGAGCACCCCCTCATACCTCTCTGACTCTCTCACATAATACTCTCCCTCACACTGTCTTAGATCTATCTCTGCCATGTGCATTGTTCTCTCAGTTCTGCCTAGAAGTCTTCTCTTATGGAACTCCCAACTCTACCTAACCAGATGCTCCCTCAACCTTCAATCCATAGCTTCTGTCACTATAGCCTATCACACCCCACCTGATATTACTCCCTCTGCACATTACTGGCTTTCATCCCAACCCTCAAACTCCTATTTTATCAGCATTTCTGAGACCCTCTATCTAATGTCTGCAGCTTTTCTGCCAACCTCAAATGTCCATGTTTAGTTTCTGTGTATGATTCCTTTTTTGCATGATTTATTATACCCAATGTGTAGCACTACAGAGACTTGCAGACCTTCATAAAGAAGCAATGATAATTATCACAACATATTTCCCACAAGACTTAAGGAGACAATATTGGTACAGCCATGAGTAGCTGTTCTGTCAACCTGACATCCAGCTCATTATATAGAGCATCCTCTGTATTTTCTCTCATAATAAACTATTAATGTAATCAATATCACATAATCTATATTGAGCATCTTAATCTACCTATGCCTGAATAATTTTACCTACCATAAGGAGAAAAAATAGTTCCTTCTGCCAGGGATTACACTTTGCAACCATCATACAATTACTATGGCTTAGAAATAAACACATACTGTAACATCAAAGGGCTGCAAACAGCTTTTTCCTTGCTCTTATGTCTTACCCATTTTCCACTTTTGTACCAGAAAGTATATTCCATTATACACTAATTTGTCACACTTTATTGTATAAATTGACATCTGAGGGCTAAAGATTGAATCTTTATTCAACTGATCATCATTAAACCACTGCCTGCCTCAGGACACCTGCAGAATTTTGGATTATAGGTGGAATTACCCTTACATGGATATACATATTCAGGGCCTGATTCTGAGATACACGCAGGTCCAAATGTAGCCGTGTTTCAAATGTAGCCGCATTTAAATAGTTTCCGCAAACTGCGCATGTACCATAGTCAATATAAACATCTTTGCAATCTGCGGAAGGCATTCCTCATGTCAACTGGACGTTAACTGGGTTTATGCATGAACGAGAAGCTTGTAGCCATATTTTGGGCAGGGCCGTAACCAGGGGTGTACAAGTCATGCTTGTGGGTGGCACCATTGCTGCCCCATGGCACCTGTAGTTTGCAAGGTGTCTGGAATGGCAGCCAGTAATGCCACTGCAGAGTTGCCCTGTGCATCCTAGGGATGCTCCAGCTATGCATCCTGCAGCCTGTGGAGATAGCCAGAGAGTCCTAAGAATGCTCCAGGCAGCCCTCCACTTTCTAGAGATGGCGGCCCCATCCCTAAAGTGTGACATTATGACACCACCGATTTAGAGGACGGGGCTGACACACGGCACACTCCCACCAAGTCATGGTGCTAGTTGTGGTAGCACAGTCAAAGTTACATATTCGGAGGGTATGTAGTCTGGAAGCCGGCGGACGTAATCCCGCCAGCCGGCTTCCCGACTGCTTTATCCTGGCAAGGGTTAAATGACAGGCATCTAAATCTAGACGCCTGTCATTTTACCGATGCCTGGAGATAGACACTCGGCATCCCGATCGAAGTGATGCCGGGCACCGCTGCGGGCAGCCAAGGGGGGGAGGGTTAGGTTTAGGGCTCCCAGGGGGGACTTATGGTTAGGCACCCCCCCGGGAGGTTAGGGTTAGGCTAGGAGAAGGGAAGGTTAAGGTTAGGCACCCCTGGGGGGGGACTTAGGGTTAGGCACCCCCCCGGGAGACTTAGGTTTAGGCAGCGGGGAATGGGGGATTAGGGTTAGGCACTGGGGGAAGGTTAGGGTTAGACACCCCTAAGGAGGGTTAGGGTTAGGGGGGAGGTTAGGTTAGTTAATACTTACCTAGAGATGATCGAGATTTTCAGCCATGTTGGCCAGCCGCTGTCGGGATTTTAACTTGCGTCCGGTGGTAATTCATACCGATTCCATTCGGAGTTGTGTACAGTATATGCAGGGAAGACACCTATTTTAGTCATATCTCTTGCACCTACAGTAGCATGGGGATGAGGTGGAGCTAGCTAAAAGCTCGGGTCCAGGGAGGAGAGGTAGATTGTAACTGCCCACAGTGCCGACGGAGAACATGTGTGTTATGGGAGGGTGGGGATTGATTGCCAATCAATACCCACTCACCTTGGACTCATAACTGATCAGGTAATCAATCTGTTGATACACAGATCAACTATTGCAATATTATATTATAATGAATAACTTTTAAAACTGATAATGTACAGTAGCTCTAGGCAGCATTGTCCTTTATTAAATGTATTGGTCTTTTACAATTATTCCAACTTTTGTATGTACCAATATCATAAATGTAGGTTCTGCTTATTTTGTTTGTGGCAATGTTGCAACTTTTCTTTTCATATAAACCTTTGTATTATGCCAGCGTGTATCAGATGTTGACTCATTTTGTCCTTTTGAATTTACTATTATCTATTAAATGATCTTTTGAACAAGTAGTAATTACAGTTGGCATGGTATTCTTTTTAACAGGCTACCGTAGCATTATTCTTGCAAGCCAATGTGATTTATTAATTAAGCTTTGTTGATTTAATAATTTGATCACCCTTTTTAATAAGATTTTACAGGGGGACGGTTTTCATACAGACACCCTTAAATCGGTTATTATTTTTATTCCAAAGACACAAAAAAACCCTACCTGTTGTGCTAATTATTGACCAATCTAATTGATTAAGGTTGACCTTAAATTGTTCGCTAAAATACTGGCCAGTAGACTTAATTTATACCTCCAGCAGCTTATTGATATAGATCAGGTTGGCTTTGTGCCTTCTAGACCAGCTCTGGACAACACTCGGCGTACAGTTAATCTGATCACATACATTAATAGATTTAAAACACCTGCAGTATTGTTATCATTGGATGCAGAGAAAGCCTTTGATAGGTTGTCCTGGCCCTTTGTGTTTCAGGCGTTACAGGCATATGCTTTTTGTGGTGGTTTCCTGCAGGAAGTCCAAGCATTGTATATCAATCCGACTGCAATCATATCCACTAATGGGATCTCATTCCCGACATTCAAAATAAATAATTGAACCAGACAGGGCTGCCTCCTCTCTCCTATACTTTACACCTTAAGCAACGAACCCCTGGCGGCCAAGATACGGGAAAAAACCCGATATCAAAGGTATCTCTATTTCAAATAAGGAATATAAATGATCACTATTTGTGGACAACGTATTGCTGACCCTTTCCTCTCCCCTGACCTCACTTCCCAACTTGGAGGCTGAAGTAAGCTTGTATGGTACATATTTGGGGTATAAAATAAATGGATCAAAATCAGAGGCATTGGCATTTCACCTTTCCCCTTCCTAAATATTTGAAATTAATTTTGGTTACCTCTGGCGGCCAAAGTCTCTTACTTATCTTGGTATCCAGATAACAAAACTGTATGACCAGTTGTATGCAGCTAACTATATTCCTCTTTTGAAATCTATTAAAGCGGACTTGGCCAGATAGGCTCCCCTCTGTGTTTCCTGGACTGGATGTATCAATTCTATCAAAATGAATATTTTGCCCAGACTGCTTTATTTGTTTCAAATGATCCCAATCGCTATCCCTACTACGTTTCTATGCACCATTCAGTCACTATGTGGTACTTTTATATGGCAGGGTAAAATACCTCGTACACGCAGAAATTGTCTAGCTAAATCCTCTAATGGTGGTTAGGCCTCCCTGTCTTTGAACATTATTATTTTGCTGCCCAGCTCAGATACATTATGTCTTGGCATCTAAAACCTGGACATAAAAAAAGGGTGGATATTGAAAGCGATTTGTTTGGGGACCAGAGTGTGGGTTTTATCCCATGGCTCCCTCCACATCTGAGACCAGCCTTGATGCATATGGTTCCATGTGTTAAGGCCACTTTGAGTATTTGGTACAGAGTAAATAAATGTTTAGACTTAGCCTCATACCCATCTCCCTTGACACCCCTTTGGAGACACCCTCAGTTCCCTTTGGGTTGTGTGGGTCTTTACTCGCGCCCCTGGGTAGCAGTGGGTGTCACTGGAGTCTTACATGTTGTTGGGGATTTTGCCCCTCAAACATTTGAGGAACTGTGTGAAAAATATGGTGTGCAACCAAAATAACATATTGCATATTTACAGATAACTAGTTTTATCAAGTCCCTCAGTAAGTCACGTTCCTTCTGGTTGATTAGCTCCTTTGAACACCTCTGGTCATAAAGGTGCTAATTCAATTCTATATACAAATTTCCATTTGAACTAGACTGACCTGGGTAGGAATCAAGATGATGAGGAGATATCAAATATTTGTCAGTTGTCTCTAAGACATCCATTAACACTGCTTACCAAATTTATACCAGATGGTATATGGTCCCTGAAAACTAGCCCTTCACATCAGATCTTTGTTGGCATCAGTGTGGACATAAAGGCTCTACTTCCACATATGGTGGGACTGTCCGCTAATTTCAACATACTGGGAAGAAGTTTTGTCGCTGTTGGGCAATATCTTCAACTCTGCACCTATTAAGGATCCATTACATGTCTTGGTATGTAAACCATTTCCTGACACTTCTAAAACCTACAACAGACTATGTGGTCATGTATTTAACGCTGCTAAAATTTTGATTGCTATTAACTGGAAAAAAATGTTTTCACCCCCCATTCCTGCATTACTCAATAGAATCTGGTACACTGCTTCCATGGAATATATCACTGCCCTCCTACATGACAAAATGCCAAAATTTCATGAAGTATGGACCCCTTGGTATTCTTACTTTAATAGGACCCTTCCAGGTCTGGTTTGACCTTCATTTTTAACTTTTTGAACTATTTTTTATATATTGTTTTTTAATATTATTTTATTTTTTGACTCTGCTGCCTGATGTCCCCCCCTCCCCCCTTCATATCTGTTTTCTCTTATTTTATATACTTAATTGTATTTTCTATTTGTTATTGGTTTGTTTATGTTATATTTTTTTCAACACCAAAACCAAGAAAATAAGGTACGGTAGTTTTATGTCTTTAATTGCTTTGTTTTTCTATGGCTGTATATCAATTTTCCTTTTTTATTTACCTGTTATCTACCTTTAATAAATAAAGAGATTAACAAAAATAAACATTGATGTAGTTTGAACATGAACTTGTTTATTGCTTGTTATTCGCAGCATTATGAGAGTATATCTATACTGCTATATAATAACAATAAGAAATGAATGTCATCCCTCAATTCCAAAAGTGAACAAAAACAAATCTGACATATTCAATATAATGCTGCAGAGGTCTTGTATTTTACCATTGTCTATTCAATTTCTTTGACATTTCAAAATATACTTTTTTTTGCTAAAAATATATATTTAGGCTAGAGCTAAATGAAAGGATTTTAGATATGATTATATCATTTCAATTCAACTTGCAATGGCTGAAAAAAATATTATAAATGATCGCTGTTATATTTCGGTAGGGTGATTTGCATGCCATTAAAGAAAATCTTGCTTTTATTGCAACAAATTGCAAAGATAACACATACCATCCTGGCTTATCAATCAAATGGATGAGAGAAAAATACCAAATGTAATGATAATGCTTTTAGAAACTAGCATCTAGCTGTCAACTTATAGATTTATCCAAACTAAATTGATTGTGAATGCATGTGATAGCCTGAGGGAATTCAACAAGGAGGTCATGTGATATTACAACTACGTATTTATGTTATGTCTGCTAAGATAAACATATAAAATAAAGATAAGTCTAAAAATTCACAGCTAGTCTGTCATAACTAGCTATAAAATATTCTCATTGTGTTTTCTGTTTTCATTGGATGTAGGCGATATAAAGACTTTTGATCGGTCTTATACATAACTTGGAAAAATGAACCCCCACAGTGTATTTTGATGTGTTTATTTGTACCCTATTATCTGATGGGTCACCAAGAGATCTGTCAGGTAGTAAGGGGGTGCATGGCCAAATATGAGACGGCATGGGCATGACACATTGTGAATAATGGGGACCTCTACAACAGGGGATGTAGTCAATAGACTGGTGGACTAAATGCTGCCAGGCTATATCCTGACTGTGGAAACCAGAC
This sequence comes from Taudactylus pleione, assembly GCA_031769625.1. Taxonomy (NCBI): domain Eukaryota; kingdom Metazoa; phylum Chordata; class Amphibia; order Anura; family Myobatrachidae; genus Taudactylus; species Taudactylus pleione. Next base: position 3,672,239 of record JAUIMM010000036.1, read on the forward strand.
ATGGGACTTTGACGCCTATCTTAATACCGACATCTAAATGCAGAAGGATGCTGGAACGAACGAGGTAAGTCCGGGTATCCTTAGCAGTTAGCCGCGAGGGGGAGGGTTAGGTTTAGGCACCCCCAGGGGGACTTAGGGTTAAGCACCCCCAATGAGGGTTAGAGTTAGGCTAGGGGAAGGGGTGATTAGGGTTAGGCACCACTGGGGAGAGGCTATGGATAGGCGCCCCCCGGGAGGGTTAGGTTTAGGGTGCAGGGAGGGGGGTTAGGTTTAGGCATCCCCAGGGTGACTTAGGGTTAGGCACCACCTTGGGAGTTTTAGGGTTAGGCACCTCCAAGGGAGGTTTAAGGTTAGGGGGGAGAAGGGTAGGGTTAGGTGACTTACCAGCGCTATTGGAATTATCCTTCTGTCAGGCTTCCACTGTCGGTATTTCACCCAACAGCTATTAAGTTGCTGGCATTTCTTACCTAACCCCTGCAGAAAATGTACACCATTGAAGGGCAAGTGGGCATGCCATACTGGCAGGGAAGGGGGGGACAGGTACTTTATACCCCCACCATCGACTGCCCTAATAATCTATTAACACATAAATAGGTGCAATCACACATTCAAATGTTTGTTTCTTCCTTTGCACTTACTTTAATAGGATCTTGCACTAAAGAAATATGTAAAAATTTAATTGTAGAGTCTATTCTACTATCCCCTTATGTCAATCCCCTTAAATAAATTTAAATTTTCCAATTTGTGTAGTAAGATACTTTAATTTTCAGTCTCATTTATGTTTTTAATGCATGTGGATTTTCAGTAATTATAATGTTTATTACATAGGTTTATTGTACCAGTTGGAAAGCATTTTTTCTGATTAACAGTAAAGAGAAAAGCAAAAGAAAGAGCAATTTTGCAACTGGACATGCCATTGTGCAGTGCAAGGGTTTTATTTTTATGGTGCAGCTTTATTATTTATTACCAGTGGCATATCTATAATGGGTGTACTGTGCACATTTTCCCCTTGGTACAGCACACCCTGCACCCATATATGATACAGTACTCACCTTTCCAGAGTCTTGCATCAGTGCTGCAGAAATCACTGGGAAAATGGTGCAATGGCCATTTTATCAGAGATTTGTGCAGCACAGTAGGGAAGTCACCGGAAATGCGGTCAGGATGTCGACCATAACATAACCCTAATTGAAGCCTAACCCTTAAATCATGTGTCAACATTCTGGCTTTGTTGACATTGTGATTGTCTACATGTTGCATGTTACCCAACTGAACATGTTAATATCCTAAATGTTGACATTCATACCATGTCAACAGTATGGTGTCAACATTCTGATTGTAAACATTCACAATGTTGACATTTTGACTATGTTGACATTATGTCAGTGGCGACATTGTGAATCTTGACATTCTAAACATGTACCTCTCAAGTCTAAATCTCTCTGCACATGTTAAATTGGAGATGGCCATCAAATGGTTCACTATTGATGGTCTCTATCAATAGCGTAATTTCTACTTTACCTTGATGGCAGAAAATCATTGGTGGAAAACCAAAAATTGTTTGAAACATTGATAAGCATCATTACTGTGAGGAATGTGAATGCGGCGGGCCAGTCAGAGAAGTAGGGTAGAGCTAAGCAGTGAAAAACAGGGGGTAGGACGCACACCAAACAAACCATTACCGCTCCATCATCGATCTGCCATTAATGGCAAAAGCATTGACTATCAGTGCAAAGCAATGTTGGCTGCTAACCATCAATGGTCGATGCCCATTGTTATTTTAAATCTGCCCTGTCTGCAATGCAACATGGTTTTGCCAAGGTACCCACAATAAAGTATTTATTTTTGCACGTGTGTGTAATGAAATGTACACAATTACCTCTATGATGTATTGCTTAAAGAACACTCCAGCTAATGTCATTTGAAGATGCTACATTTTTTACCCTACATAGATTATACCATCTTGGCATTCAGAGATACACAGTACCTATAAATTAAGTACATGATGTCAGTAGAACCACAGTTTTCAACTTTCATGTGCTATGTTTTATTTGTCAGTATAGTAAAGCTTAACCTGTTCAAAGAAAGATCAGCACTAGGTGCACGATTGTATGAATAGAACATGGTACTAGTAAGTTAACTTAGACTAATTATTTCTTCTACTAAATATGCTAAATATCCTACAATAGGGGCTACTTGTGGTCTTTACCATTAAGCTGGCAATAACATTCTAATAATACACAGCAGTCAATACATTCCATCTCAAAGTTTGAATTAAATTCATGAGTAATAGCTATCATTCACCGGCCAAAACATGTAAAGACATCTCTCCAACAAGTACTGTGGACAGACTGGTAAAGTAGGGGTTGGGTTTAATTATAAAAAACTAAATAGGACTTTCCAGTGGACATTAGAAGAAAGTTTCCCTGGAAAAACAAAATATATATTGGCTGTGACAGTATAGAGCAAAATTGTACTCAACACATGGCTTTGCTTTCACTGTCTCAACTGCGTGTGAGGAGGTGGACAGTTATTGGGATAGTTGCCATTAAGAGGATGTCAGAACCTCTACCGACCATTCAGTATCTGTCATTTACCCATAATTTACTTCTCTATTTGCTTCTACAGGAGTAGATTGTTGTAGTAAATAAAAGCACAGAATGCTATTTGCTCACGTGCAAGACAAACTAAGTGTCATCAGGATATTGCCCACAATACAATAGCTCTGTAATGTTCAGAACGCATTCTGCTTTGCATTCTAATAACTATAGTGTAACAGATGTAATGATACAACACACTGTTCGCATTCATCCTTGCTACTTTTACAGGGTGTTATCCATTGTTGATTCATTGTTGTAAGTTTCAGATTTTTACTTTTTTATAGTATAAGTTGCAGCACTTTCCAGTTACAATTCCACCGGCAGCACAAAACATACATTCAGACACTCATTATTTACATATTTTAATAGACTCAAAGTACGCCAAGATACAGATTTCCGGAAAGGTCCATAGTTTCAGATCTAGAATGGCTGATTACACACACTTGCTATTATATTTTGTATACTTATGTATATTAATAACATTGTGAATATTGTAGACATTTAAACAGGATTGGTGCTAAATGATTTACATATATTTATGTTATGCAGATGGAATGCAGTAAAGGTTGGAATCACTGAGTGCTACAGCAATACTGTGAGTATAGAGAGACACAAAGTAGCATAAGAGTCAAAAATGTTAACCTGGGTATGCTTATAACCCATTTAGAAAATACTGTACATTTATAAAGTAGCTATAGTATAGTAAACTGTCAAATTTGCATTACAGATAATAACAGTTATTATTTTTTCTTCCAAATGAAATTAAGTACACAAAACCAATACACACATGATAAAATAATGTCACGTCTTGTCATTAACATTAGCAGGGTTAATTTGTCTACTTATTTTACATCTTCAAATACTAGGAAATGTGAGAAAAACAACATAATGTAACTTTGTGCATTAGCCATGGTTCCATTTACTTTAATATGGATTCTGGGTTATGTCTTAGGGTAAGTGACCTATTCTTAATTGGCTTGCTCTCTCTAATGCTGTGTAAGAAACTTCTTTTCTAGATGTGGAATGGATTCTTCACAAGTGGGAAAACCAGATGGAGGGAGGAACAGAGATAGCAGGAGACATTAAGCCTGAAAGGTTTTATTAGCAGGATACCACTTTTAATCTTTGAGGTGCTTTTTGGGATTCATATTGTCTCTATTACTTAACTGATGTATCCACAAGAAGTTGCACTATATCTCAATAGGGGTTTTCCTCCTTAATTAAAAAGGATTTTTGCATCCTGTGGTGTTTTCTCACCAGCTGAGTGTTACAAAAAGATGATTGTGTTTGTATAGACATGGACATATTTGCATATCACAAGAACTTTCATAAACTAGTTTTAGGACTCTTGGGCAACTTTTTCTATCTATTAAAATCAATATATTTGTTGTATTTTAATTTGCCATACATATTATTTTTCATGCTGCAACTGAGTTGTAATGGAATATATTATGGGATAGTTATGGACACTTCAAAATGTTAAAATACATAAAAATGCCACCTGATTATATTATTGACACTATATCATGTATTGTGAGCATAATTTGCTTTATGAGGTGCGTCTCTCCTAAGAAACAAACTAGACTTTGAGTTACTGAGAATAAGAATGATTATGTAATGCATCTATGCTATATATAGAAATACAGATATAAATTAGAATACAAAAATCACTTTGACATTATAAAATTTCACATTGACGGAAATTGAATCACAACTTTCCATTTATACTTATATCTTAATTTATATCTACTATTTAAGTGAAATATAAAAACTTTGAGTTTATGTACATCAACTGGGTTAGGAGATAGTGACACAACATGAATAATGCAATCAAGTTAGACATGCAGTGGTAATAAGTGCTTGCCTGCAAGATCAGGAGAGTAATTTATTCAAACTTCAAAAAGCAAAATAAGATTGTAGACAGTTGACTCATAGAAGTCACCAATAATGCATGCCATCTACTATGACGGATTTTGAAAGATTTGCAATTCTGATTTTTAGATTTATTGTACGAAGGCTCAGTGAGATGTGATTAATGTACTGTATGTATAACACTTCCAGAAGTGGCTGTATGAATCCCTCTTTCTAGCTCAGGACATAAACGCTTCTTGTAGCTCAGGACATCTACGCTTTAGTATATTTGTCAATACAATAAAAATGCCTTTCACATAAAAAGTGGGGGGTGTTGGTACCTACCAGGAGACCATCCCTTAACTCAAAGCTAGAGCTGTCCAAAACTGATTTTTTTCTATGCTGCAGAATTATCTATAGAAGTTTTTCCATAGAGCTCTATTGGGAGTTACAGTATGGATGTCTTTGCTCATTTTCAAATCTATCACAATTTCCTAATGGGGATCCTGAGGTGATGAGGTTTTACAGTCTAAAGTAGTTGATGTATTTGTCTGCTGTTTCCTCAAGGGTAAACTGCGTTTTGGCCATTGATCTTCTGTACTTTAAGATGAATTGATAAAAACACTCTGCTCCTCAAGTAAATCCTGTAGCTTTGCATAGGATGGCAGTCCTACTAGTTGTGGCTATCAGGATGCATTAAAAAAAATATTTGACTGAAGTTTGTGTAGGGTAACAAAAATAGTTTTTTAACCTTAGTTTTCACTACAAACACGACATTCTAATATACTGTACCATTGAAAAGATTTTATATGATTTTCAAGAATAATTTTAAATTTTTAGAAGATTTATTTTTTTAATCTACTGGTCGCTTTTAGAAAAGAAATGCTGTTCTGCCTATTCAGAAACCTTTGTGTTTATCAATACGATAACAAGGAAATACATTTCTACAGATGGCAGATAATACTGCATACATTAGGTTTATATTATTATGTGCACATATTAGGAGGGGGGGCCGTGTGCAGTATCCATCTGGGCCCACTACTATCTAGCTGGCATTGCAAAGGTGTAGACTCTGCTGCTGTGCCATAGTCTACTACGCATGTGCAGGTCTCCAGGACAATGGCTATCGCACCATTTTCCCTGTGATTTGTGCAGCACTGCCACTGTAGGACTCTGGAGAGGTAAGTATTAAAGAAAATGAGTGCATCTTATATGGTGCATGCCCCCTGGACCCAGGGGTCCGAGGCCACCGCACACTCTGCACCCATTATAAATGTGTACTCTTTTGCATTTTGTCCAGGTGCCTTATTCTTTAATCACTGCTTCTGTATGTGTAATAATCTTTTAATTTTATTTCGGTGTCTTAAAACTGTGTAATTTGATGTCGGGACAAGTATATAGAGCCAATTTGTTTCTCAATTGCTGCCTTCATTTATGCCAGGCATACATGCTGTATTACTGCAGCTGGTATGAGTTTCATGTCCCCATATTGCAGCCTGTATAGTGTGAAAATGACCACAATAGTCAATAAAAATCCAAATGCATGTATTATTCAGGTACTTTGGTAAGTGCGGCAAGAATACAGTGTAACTATAACCCCTGTGCAGTCTAAGAGGAGGATTTGTAAGAGATGGGTTTGGTTTAGGTGTTCATACATATTTTATTATCTACTGTAATTAACAGATTATTATTATTATTACTATTATTATAATTATTATTATTAGATTAGATTGCTCGTACTCCTTGAATTGAAAAGCAAGGCAAAATATAATTTTAATACGGTGGATATTTGGTTGCAACAGCAGAATATGTGTATACAAATAGACCCAGGATTGCTACAACTACATTCCCTCAAGCTGATCAATACTGGGTTGTAATTACAAAGAGTTAGATTAAGAAGGAAAACATGTGCATATTGTACAGTATACATGATCAAACAAGAGCCACACACAATCATATATAAATTATTGACTATACAATAATTACCATATCAGGAACTCATATCAGTGTTTAATCCCTATAATTAGCTATTATAGCAAGAATACTTTATTGCAGAAAGGAAATTTTACAGATATATCACTAAATATGTAATATACAGTAGCCTGAGTCCTAGTCATCTAGGCTCAACAAACTGAATATAATTTTAACAATAATTTTGAAACCTGTAGGGCTGAATGTAATAGACTGCGAGCCAGCACCGCTGTGGGAATACATGCAAGTATCCCCGTGGGGGAGATGTATGAATCGTTGAAGCGGCATCAGCCCACATTATGTGTGCTGATACCACTTCTCCCCGATGTATGATAGGGGGGTTTGGTGGTAATTGACAGGAGCGCTATGCGCCCCTGTCATTATCGGCGCTGCTATCTACAAGATAGCAGCACTGATAACCTGGAAAATGTATGAACGGTCAGTTCGCCTGACCATTCCGCCCACTGCAGCTGTCGCTATTGACAGCTACAGCCTGGCGATGCCCTATACCCACAGCAGGGACATTTGCTGTCCCTGCTATGGTGGATGCCGGCTCCAGGGCTGCATGCAGGATTTTGCAAAACTTGCGAGATCCTGCACATGCTCAGTGGAGCCAGCCGGGACTAAGACACAGCGCATCAGCACTAGGCTGATGCACTGTTGTCTCTAGCAGGGATCACCGGACGGGGTGGTTATAACTAACCTGCTCCAGCCTATGAGATGTCTATACAACTCATAGTTAGTGCTTCTTGCTTTGCCTCATTAAGTGCCGCTATAATACATTTCCCCCCATATTTTTAAAGCAGCATCAATGTTAAAGGCTAGACCAAGCCTTTATCATGCTTGCTGCTTTAAAATACGGGCATACTCGTATGTATTCCCATAGCGGCGCTGGCTCACAGTCTATTAAATTTAGCCACCCCCGTGTCTTTTAGTGTTATATAAATAAAAGTTATATTTTGCTCATTTTTTCATCTTTGAGTAAGTGAAAGCGTGCCCCAACAATAGGTTTTTCATTCTGCCCTTGGCAAATTCAGTTTTGACTTACTGTAATTTAACAATACTGATTCAGTATTGACTGATCCAACAAACCTTTTGGAATTAAATAAATGGGCATGGAGCTAGGAAGAGGAATCACAAGAAGTAAAACTGGATGCATTTCTGCACCTTTTCTGGGACATTGTACAGCACCAATCATTTTATATTTTTGTTGTTTATGGGGTATTTATTAAGCAGAATTAAGAGACAAAGGCCCTGATTCAGAGCCGGACGCTCTGACAGAGCGCTCGTTCTGAATCAGGGCCGTCCTTCTGAATTTTTAGAGCGGCCTCCCACAGCTAAAGCGAGCAGCCAAGAAGATGGTCGTGATGGTCAAGACCATCGTGACCATCGGGCTTGCAACGAGACCCTTGTTGTAGGGTCTCATTGCCACAAGCCCTGGAGTGCTTTTGGTTCTATCAGACCCGAAAGCACTCCCACTGACATCACTTGTGATGTCAGTGGGGCCACACCCCCGGCACACCCACCAAAGGGGCATGGTGTCACTCACCATCAACAGCATGCCCCCTTTGTAGCAAGACCCATAGTGACAGCTTGCCCATCACTATCCGGGTCTCACGCATGCGCACGATGGAGCTGCCTCTGTCGTGCGCATGCACACTGGGCCAACATCAACCCACTTGCGAGCGCTCTGAATTAGGCACAGAGTGAACAGTGATAAGAAAGTGATAAGGTGCCAGCCAATCTGCTCCCAACTGTCATCTCACAGGCTGTGTTTGAAAAATGACAGTTGGGAGCTGATTGGCTGTCACCTTATCACTTTCTTATCTCTTTCCACTCTGTCTCCTAAAACTACTTAGTAACTAGACCCCTTATTCTGTTAATTTTTAGAAATTTTACTATCACCTGTATGCAAAGTGCTCTTTTACAGGTTGCACCATAGGGAAAATTATTTTTTTTTCCTGTTCTGATATGCACATATACTGTATCCTTATGTGTGTTTAGTATATGTACAATGTATCTAATTGCTTATGGTTATTCACACTGCTATAGTGTGTTTTTCACTTCAAAATTGTTATTACTGTCACTGAAAACCTTTATAGATAGATAGATTGAAAATATAATTGCATGGTATTATCTGTGGATACAGCTGTGTTACTGCATGTAGGAAATATTTATGTCACAACTTACAGTCTGGATGGTGATTGGTTCCCTTTCAACTTCTCGCAGAGTCCTCCAGATCATGGCCCCCACTGTCTGGGATGGGCAGCGGCAGCTACTCTAGCATTCTATGCAGAGGCACGCCATAATTGAGTGCCGCCTTTTTTAATTCATTACCTCTGGTGGCCAGCCAATCCCAGCTCAATATTTTGGATCACCTTAGTGCCTCTGACCCATCATATTACAAAATTAATTGGGCGGTCTATTTGATCCACTCCAGAACACTTCCTGGTTGTTTGATCTTCATCACTCCCTCAGTGGTTTGTTTTTATTGGTTAATGTTGGTTCTGCTATATTCAGTTGTTCCTCCCATTCTTCTGAGAAGTTTCCAGACTTACTACATTACACACTGCATCTGCAGTTGTTCTCCAACTTGTTGCATTACACTGCCCCTGCAGTAACCCTCCAACTTGCTACAGTATACACTGCCCCGGCAGTTTCTCTTCAACTTGCTGCATTATATGTCATCCTACAAAGTTTCTATGAATTCCATACAACCCTACCAGTACCTCTTATCCACAGTGCCAGAACTTCATACCATTTTAACAAGTGCTCCTGTTTTACAGTTCAAGTGCTTAATCATCTTCTGGATTACTCTCAGGTGACCATTTGCTAGTATCCTGCTCAAGGTGTAATAGTGGATATTTTTTGTGTTATTCTCTGGTGCCAGAGAGTGAACCCCTAGAGGAGGTTTAATGCTTGCCCAAAGGATCTAAGTATTTTGGAGGAAGAGATTGATTATAAAAATATGGTAATTCCCTTCTCAGATCTCCATGATTTCAGAGAAAGAGAAAAAAGAATAGAGATGAATTTAATTAAGTCTGAAAATGAACTTATTAGTTTTTATTGTAATAAGTTCTTAAGGGATAAAAAGGAATCATTAGAGGAGTTTCTCCCTCAAGAAAATAAAAGAACAACCGTTAGAAGATTCTCCCTGGAGATTTTAAATAAACAGACATATAATACCCATAAGAGAGTTCCCAGATGGGAAGAAAACAAAACTAATGTGAGGTACCATCCATCCTACAGTAATAGGGAAGATGATACTCCATATGATTCCAGATGGAATCAACAAAAACATAAAAATGTCAGATGAAGTCTAACACCTGATTGGAGGCATATTAAATACAATAATAACCATGGGAATTCCAGATTTAATTCTCATTTCAGACCTTATGAAATTAATAACTCACCCATTAGACAATTTAATAGATTCTCTGGTTTACAAATGGAGGCTCCATCAACACATTTTCTACAGGTAGGAAGGGACACCCATCGATGGAAACGTTAAAACCATATAGAGGAAAAAGGGGTGGTAAAAAAGGAAAGAGAGAGAGAAATAAGATTATGAAAAAACAAAGCGGAAACTTAAAATGAATGAAAAATTAAAGGATACCATCCCAGATAAGGAGGGTGAAACATCCCGTAATGAAATTTCAGAACAGGTTAAAGTACACATTTGCTATTTAAATGAAGAGAGATCACTTCTAGAAACGTTCTTAAATACACTCCTTCTACTAAAATAAATCAATTCAATATTTATATTGATATTGAAAAATTTATAAGGAAGCTAACTTTAAAACAATTATTTAAGTTAAAGTCCAAAAATAATGAAGCAACAATATCTGAGACTTGCACTCCTTTTAAACCGAAGTCAACATTTTTATCTTCACATTTGGAAGGCTGTTTTATAGAGTCCTTTGCAGCTCTAGTAAGAGAAGATTTAGAACATTTAAATGGAGATAAAATTAAACATAACCTCACTTTTAAAGAAAGAAGAGCTCTGAAAAATGTTATCTCTAATAAAGATTTGGTTATAAAGCCAGCGGATAAGAGGGGGGGTCGTACTTATGAACAAAACATAATATGAAGGAGAAGTTTATAAACAGTTGGGAGATTAACAAACATATAGGAAGTTATGGGAGGATCCTACCAAAAAAATCACAATACAGTTAAAAGAGATGGTTGAAAAATACTAAACAAAAGCTATTTTAACTGATGCTGAAAGTAAGTTCTTAATTATTGATAGTCCCATAATTCCAACTATTTACATTCTCCCTAAAGTCCATAAAGACCCCCTTCACCCACCTGGTAGGCCCATTATCTCAGGTGTGGATTCTCTGACATCAAATGTATCCCAGTTTATAGATTTTTACTGGCAACCATTGGTTTTAACAAATCCATCACATTTAAAAGACACCAGAAATGTTTTAAACTTTTTAAAAACTATTGAATGGCATGAAGATTATTTTTTCATTACTGCTGATGTCAGTTCCCTCTACACAATTATAGAGCACCAACAAGGGACTGATGCAGCAAACAATAGATTAAATGGATCTACATTGGCACATGAATTACAAGAATTTTTATTGGAAGGTATCAATTTTATCCACTTTAACAACTATTTTATTTTTAAGGAAGAATTTTTTATCCAGAAACGAGGCACTGCCATGGGCACTAGGTTCGCACCCAGTTATCCAAATATTTTTATGGGTGTTTGGGAAGATGATTTTATTTGGAATATTAATCCCCGCCATGCAAACCTAGTGTCCTAGCGATGTTATATTGATGATATTCTATTTATTTGGAAAGGAGATAGAGGTGAATTAGACCCATTTTGATCTTTCTTGAACACTAATGACAAGAACATCATCCTAACATTTGACATCAGCCTGGAGTGTGTACACTTTCTAGACATGGATATGTATATTGAGGACAATCTTGTTAAGACCAAAAATTACCTCAAACCTACAGACTCTAGGTCATACATTGATCAAAAAAGCTGTCACCACCATCATTTGTTAGAATCCATTCATTTAGGCCAATTTAAAAGTCTAAATGGAAATTGTACAGATAACAATATGGTCCTTTTTCAAGCCATATAAATGGAACAACAATTCAATAAGAGTGTCAAAATCATTAGGTGAAGTAACTAACTTGATAGGAACACTTTACTAACTGGTCCAGTCATAAGGAAATATGACCAATGATGAACTAATATGAGCAATATGACCAATGATGAATGGTTTAAATGGGCCTTCATGACTGGTTACACATCCCAACATGGTCATGGGAAGAACATTTAAAAAACCATTGGAAATTATTGCAAAAGGACCTTGTTATAGTGGAAGAACTACCATTAGCTCCTGTATGCATTTTTAGGAAGGCACCGAACCTGAAAAATAAGTTAGTGCAAAGTTTTCATCCACTGTCACTTAAAACATCAATAGCCACATCTATTGGTTTCTATAGATGTGGGTCATGCATAGGATGTAAAAATATTGCCAACACTTTTGGAAATAAAAAAACAGAATTTTTTATTAACAATTCCAAGTGTAATATTAGAGATTTTATTACCTGTCATTCAACTAATGTGGTGTATGGGATAGAGTGTTCATGCAACAAATTTTATATGGTGATGACCAGTAAGAAAGTAAGAATTAGTCAAGTAAGAATTGCGGAACATTTCCGCAATATCTGTAAGGGATTGGAGACTCATGCTCTATCCTTGCATTTTAAGGAAATCCTTCAATGTGATGTAAAATATATTATAAATTGTTATGGCCTTAAAAGAATAATAACCAATGGTAGAGGTTGTGATATTAATAAAAACTTTAAATGCAAATGATACACACCTATGAAACGTTAATACTCACCGGTTTAAATAAGGATTTTGAATTGAAATGGTTCCTTTAATCATTGTAATTTACAGCTATGATATTTGTTATGATATGATTTATTTAGGATGTCTAATGTATTTTATATCTATTTATATTTCTGTTTTTAAGTCAAAACTTCAAGAATATGGCTGTTAGTAATTTGTTTACACAATCCAAGAAAAATGCCTTTATATTGAGAGACAGGAATGGAAATGCCAGTATCCCCTCTAGAATCGATCCTTGGAATTTAAGACCTGGAAGATCACCAGGAGAAATTATGTATATTGAGGCATTGGAACGCAAACATGTGAGTTCCGGAAGTTAGGTCCGGAAGTTCTTCATAGGAAATGACTTGTATTGATCTGCCAGTGGAATGCAAACATGTGACTTCTGGTCTTTCCGGCTGGAGGATGGATGCATTTGGATGGTAACTTTCAGGATAAGTCTACACACCTGTGATGGCTGCATTAAAGATTGTGGACCGAACCATACGGAGGGGATCTCAAAGGACATATATGGACATTTAGTAGATGTAGAAATTCCATGTCTAGTAATAGGTTTTCCCGAAAGGGAGTGTTCTTTGTTTTTGGGGGTATAAATATAGGGTTTTGTATGTCTCTCCCTCATGCCTTGAGGAATATACCCTGGTATCAAAACGCGTTGGAAGGGAAGGCCACAAGAACTTTTGGAGCTCACCTGGGTTGGGGGACATGGATCTCTGGGGATGCATAGTTCTCACTTATCTCTGCCTTTTTGTCTACCTCTATTATATGAAGACTATGTCATCTGGTAAGCCTCCATCTGTTATTGCCTGTTTTGAAAAGCTCATTGTCTATATTAATAAAACAGTATTATACTATCAAGAGTTTTATCTCCTCCTTCATATATTATGGGATTGTACCATCTACTGAAGAACATCCACCATTATAGATGTCTTACAGGATGGTATCCTCTCCTATTAAAAGTGGAATTGTCTACTCTATATAGTAGACCTCTATTTCTGGTACGGATACATCTTTTATTTTCTGTAGATTATTCTAAGGTTAAAGGTTTTATGCTATAGTATTTTCCTTTTTTCTGAGTGGTACAGAGACAACTATATGGGAAGAAATTTCAGTCACTTCGATGGTTGGAAGTCATCAATTCACAACACAGTAGTGCCTTGACGGACCTGGTGGTGAACTTTTTTTCTTTCATTACCTACAGAATGTTGTTTCTATTCTCAGTATACTTATCCCTCCAGCATCATTCAGCTACTCTTTGCATCGTAACACATACCTAGGGCAATTCAGTTTCCCCTGGAGGTGATACTGCCCACTTTTATAATCACTGTATTAATTCATGCTCTGCACATTCACATTTTGCATTTTAGTAGATTACCCAAAGAGTCATTACCAAACATTACTACTCATTACATAAATTGTTCCTCCTGCTTGTATTTTGAAGGGGGCACCTTATATTTAATGATGTATAGAGCTTCCTATAAAGAACTTCAGGCTGTGTGGGTCTAATTTTTGTGCAAGACAAAAGAGTGCTGTTGATCTTTATTTAACATTAAAGAACAGTCCCTCCATTATATTGATAGAGGGAGCACATTATATAAAGTAATACAAGTAAAGGGTAATAAAATATTATAACAAAAAAAGGTAAAAATAAAACTCTTTTACTACAAAAAGTTAAAGTACAGCTTCTATCTCACTATTATGAGAGGAGAAACAATTGGCCACCTTTAATTTAATTAATTTGTTTCCTATGTTTGCAGCTTCAGAATAGGGACATTTCTGTAGATACCCCATATAATTATTATAATGTAGTTATTGTTGACTAAACAACGAATATCCCATCTGGCCAACCATGATTACCAACCTCCTACATATAGTTGTTGGAGATGAATGTGCTCCTGTGCTGTTTCCTCCCTTATAGTGAAGTGCTGGTAGGATGACTTCACTAGTGTTCATGTGCAAACTCTGGGTCTGATTCAGAGCCGGACGCTCTTTCAGAGCGCTCGCTCTGAATCAGTGCCTGCCTATTGTATTTTTAGAGCGGACTCCTGGCTGCTCGAATAGCTGTAGGTGAAGGCCAGGATGATGGTCACGATGGTCAAAACCATCTTGACCATCGGACTTGCGATGAGACCCTTGTGGTAGGGTCTTGTTGCCGCAAGTCCCAGTGGACTTCTTGCTCTTACAGAGCAAGAAGTCCACCCACTGACATCACTTGTGATGTCAGTGGGGCCAGCCCTAGATGGGCAGCTATGCCCCCAGCACGCTCACCAAAGGGGGCGTGCTGTCACTCAACATCGACAGCACCCCCCCTTTGTAGCGAGACTCGGAGCGACGGCTTGCCCATCACTATCCGGGTCTCGCGCATGATGGAACCGCCAACATCGACCCGCTTGTGGGCGCTCCGCACTCGTGAGCAGGCCCTCTGTTCACACTGTGTAGAATGCCACCATACTGAACGGACATGCAGTACTTAGTTTGTAACTTGAGATTCATTGTTACCACTGCCACAGTGACAGTATTACCTGTTTACCACTGTTAACTCTGTGCCTACTGCTACTACTGCTGTCACTGCTGTTAACACTGCATACACCACTATTACCAAATAAACCATCCAGACAAGTTAAGGACATATATTTGGACTAACATCCATTTAACATTCTGTTGCTACCTATTGCAACCAAACAGGTTCTTCCAATCAGTTTTACCAATAAGTATGGACCTAGAACTACAAGTGTGAATAATACAGCAAAGTCCTTTTTTTGTATACAGACAGAAATACACAGTGCAGTAGCCAGGATGAGCTTTGCAAAAATGAGAGGCTCTCAGAATTACACCATGTGGAAATTTGCCATGGAGTTGCAGTTAAAGTGAGAAACATTGTAGAAAATCACAGCACATGTATTCCATAATTCACAGGAAAATGTCAGCACATGATATGTGGATAGCCCTGCAGGAAGTGTATGAAGATAAAGGTCTGATGGGGAGGATAAACCTGAGGTTTACACTGTATGGCACCAAATTGAGTGCATGCAGAGACATGAACGAGTACTTTGACAAGATGTTGCCCATATCTCAGCAATTGACATCTGTAGGAGTCTAGGTGGATGACAAGGAGGTAGCATTGGTGATGCTGCAAATTCTGACACCTGAATCTGATTTCTTAGTAGTCGCTTTGGAATCCTGGGTTAACAAACAGGGGAAGGCTGCATTTGGCCCACAGGCCATAGTTTGGATGCCACTGATTTAAAATAATCTATGGATTTATATTTTGTATTTTATTATATAGTGTGAGGAGTGTGGTGTGATATGTTGGCAGTCATAGTGTCAACATCCATTATGCCAACATGAGCATGTTGATATGGTCATAATGTCTATGTTGACCATGTCCACATTCATCATGTAGACGGTGTTGAAATGACGACAGGTTAGAATGTTCACATCATGAAGAATTTAATTCCCTCTTTAGTTTACAGGTACAGCCAACTATGTTTTTTATATACGTTTCTTGAGACACTTACTGAAATTTGTTGTAACACTATTTCTGACAGAAGAATACTGTATGTGAGTAAATTTCAAGACAGTTTTTTAAAGCAAAAGTACATAATGATGATGATCCATCTGAGGCACGTAGAACATGGCAGCTGTTCTGCTCAGCGCAGTGTGGAAGTAAGATCAATTAAAGAATGAAATTCATCAAGAGTAAGAAAAAAAGAAACAGTTTGGACTGGTTCCTTTGTTTTATCTAATTCCCCTTCTCGCATCTGTTTGCTCTACATTTGTACAGCAGTACAGAATATCAATAAAAATGTATTTGTTTCAGCAAAGGCAATCGTTTGGATAGAAATAATTATATTTGTATGAAAGAAGTGGCATGGTTTATTTGAAGGAGAATTTGCAGGATGAAAGGACTGCTAGCAGAGGGCATGAAGTGTGCAGAAAATCTGGAACTTTTAGATTCTGGTTTAGGAGTATGACCATGCATGCAACAAAACAGTTTAGAAGATGGTATGGAATGTACTTGCATTTAATAATAAAGTGATATTCACTTAGAATGTTCAAGACTCCATTTCAAAATCCTAACTCAGCAAAGTTATTTAAAAGTCTTTCACTCGGCAGCCACCAAGATCTGACAAAGTCTATTGAAATGTCATTATATTCTTGCTCTCAGGAATTCCTTTTTAGAATTTTCAGTCATGCCTTATTTGACTGCTATTTAGGCAAGTCAGATTCCTTTTTAGGTCTGCAGGAAGAACATGATATCTCAGATTTTGTTGAAATAATTGTTATTAAAGAAAAGAAAAGAAGTAAACAGAAATAAAACCTTTTCAAATCTTTTATAGTCCTACATGTCTTCATGCTGTAACCATTTATTTCACTTATAGATAGGCTGCTTGCCAGATGGATGGTATAGACAACGTAAGGTGCCATTTTTCAAAAATATACTGTATTTTGTCTATCACATTAGTTATATGAACAAGACATGCTCTGACAGGTAAAATTATTCATATTTTTCAAATGACTGTTAATTGGGTATGATAAATTTGGATCTGGGCAATGAAACCAATTGTGTAATGCAAAATTAATATTAAGCAAAAAATCCTCTTTCAAAAGCAAATGTGATACAAAAATGAAAAAAGATAATTCTGCAACATACTGTAAAATTAATTGAGAAGCAAGATTTTGTCAAATATATATAAAACAAACAGATAAAGCATCTATTTACAGATATGTCCTCTTGCATCTTTGCTGCGTATGTGGCAAATCGCGCCACGCATGGTGCAAGGCATGTGCCCACGAGAGGCTATGCGCACTGCGTTTGCACCCGCGACTCCATGGGATTGCATGGTCCGATGGCAGTGCGCGCCATTGCATACTGTAGTATATGCTGCTGTGGGTAATCGTATTGTGCATGTTTGTAGCGCAATCGGCAAGGATTTAAGAGGACACATCTGTATGATAAAAGATCTATTTATTTAACTGAGATAAACCCCTTCTCTGGTGTTTTTGTTGGATTTACGGTTTCAGTCAGTTTCTCGCAAATTACCAATAGGCAAATCATTTATTGGTGGTACCTCTCCTTCCACTCATTTTCATAGACCTCTATTTTTGCATACTAGCTAAAATGATCTTAAAATTAAATAGTGCTAGCAATACCCAGCAAAGGTGATGAGAGTTTGCTGGATCCAAGGCAAGGTGAAGCAATTGTTCATTACATATTAAACATTCACTGGCTGTATTAGGTTGAATGTGACAAAACTTTTGCAGAGGAGCAGGAATTTGACCAGGTTCCCAAAAGCTGCAGGTCTCCAGGTCTCTTCCTTTAGCAACCCTCTCCCTTCTCTCTTTTCCAGTCTAAAACTTTCTCATCACCTTTCCTGATTCCTTCTCCCTCCCACCCACCACTGCTCCCTCACTTTCTCCTAGGCATCTCTAATACTGGTGGGAGGGGGTCAGAGTTCATACTAACTTCCATTACATTCCCACATGATGATATAATATTTATCAAAAGTCGATTTTATTATATAGATGTAGCAATACACAATGATAGTCATCTCTGGTGAAACAGACCCCACAGTCTTTTTGTCTTCCTTCCTCCTGCCTCCAGGTGAGTTAGCTTTCAATTTGGAAATATATAAATGTATGTGCTATTATCATGTAGCAAAAGAAAATACATAAATGTATGACTCAAAGTGGGTGCTATTATCATGTAACCTTAGGACCACCAAAACAGAGATGCCTTGGTGTGGCTTGGTGGCTTACCATTTGTTTGCAAATATATGTAATACCCCTTTCACACAGAAAAGCAAATTACATGCAATGCAGTGGTCTCTTTTTCAAAATCCCATCCTGTACCCGCCATTTGAGTGGCGAGTCATTTTGCAAGTTCAAGCCTCAACTCCCTTTCACACAGAAAAGCAAATTACCGGGTAAAGCACTTTTACCTGAAAATTTGCTGATCAATACGGGTCATTTTTCAGTGTGAAAAGGTTAACCCGGGACGTAATGCCTGGGACTTTGACCTTGGTTTTTACCAGGTTCAGAGACCTGGCAATTTCGACCCGGGCTGACCCTTCCACACAGGAAAAATGCCTGTATTGATCAGAAAATTACCGAGTAAAAGTACTTTACCCGGTAATTTGCTTTTCTGTGTGAAAGGGAGATGAGGCTAGAACCTGCAAAATGACCCGCCACTCAAATGCCAGGTAGAGGATGGAATTTTGAAAAAATGCTGTGTGAAAGGGGTATAACTGAGATCTCTTCATTGCTATTATTATGTAGGATGAGAATTTCATTTGCTGGTCCTTTGCAGTGTGCTGGGGAATTCTCAGGATTTTTTTTGCCTAGATTAGACCCTTTCTTACAAGGACCTATAATGGACTAATAAATTGATTTGAGCAACTGCCATTCTGTGTATTATTATTTTCCTTAACAGGCCCTCAGGAACAGCATCACTTACAATTGTGATGTCACTAATTTTGTGATCCATGCCAAAAATTAAAATTTTACTTTACTTGTTAATGATGCCTCTGTCCTGGTGTTAATTGTTACACTATATATATAACTGTTCTACCTATTAGAAATACAAAATGGGGTTTGATAATATATATATATATATATATATAAAATCTAGTGCTTATGAGCAATTATTTATGTAACAAAAAAATTACTTAACACATTTTTGTTATCTGAACTGTAAGATATTTCATTCTATACTATGGTTGTATTGTAACTTAATTCTATACTGTAGAGATTCAGTTAATGAAATTACTGTTATGAATAAAGAGTTAATAGGTATACTACCAACGCACACAGCTGCAGCACTGAGCAGTTTTTTGCAGGGTTTGAAACCCCTTTTAAGTGTGAATCAGGCTGATGACTATGAATATGTTGTATCAGTAAAACAAATCTTGTATTATGAGATGAAACACTATAGAATGATAGAATTTGTTACAAGTGAAATCAGCTTTAAGTGAACACATGCAAGGAGCTTTACTTTGCTCCAAATCTGTTTGTATTGAAAGACCTTAAGACTTGGAAAAGTCTCCGTTTTTTTCAAAGGATTTGCCTTTTAACACAGGGAAAAATATAATCAGATAAAGTGGTGTTTAGAATATGGGGCATTTCTACTGATGATAGAAGTATATGTATGGAGCCAGACTTTGAGATATACAACAGATCAGGACAGAATCTATTATTGCAAGCAACAATGTGCATATTATCCACTCATTCATTGTTAACTTCCACTACCATTAATTGTTATTTGGGATATACAGTACTTTCCCCAAAAATAGACATTCCAGCATCTGACATTATTTTTTATTGAACAATCAATGTGGTTTTATTGAAATGTGAATAGACTGATGTGAGGTATGCATCTACATACTGTATGTGAGCTAACATTGTTTTTTGTGTGTTTTTGTGTTATATTTGATTGTGTGTGTGTACATTGGCATTGTGTGTGCTGTGCACGTTGGTAGAATATACACTAACACACACATCACTTTAGTTCAACATTAACTCAAACATTAAGTTTTTCCTAAAATAGTACTCAGTGTTGCCAGTTATGTTAAAGTAATGTATTTTAGATTATTCATTAGAAATAGGTGATTTTTGGACAGACTTAATGACATTAGCTCCTTATATGCCGAGGTTTATATTACATTTCTCAAAGTGGGAGTACAAATGTTTTTTTACCACCAAAGTGCAACAGGAGTGTTTAAAATGTGTAATATTAAACTTTTGGTTGAAACTTGGTTTATACCGCTCATAAGCAGGGAAAAAATTCAGGTCCATTTTTGGGGCAAAAAATTGCCAATCGCCCACCTGTAAAACTGTAATACCATTCTTAAACATTGTTTTCTCTGCATAATGAAGCAGTGTTTGCATACATGATTCAAGGCATCAATGAATATATTACTCATGCTTCCTTTTAACAACATAAAACAATTCATCTGTTAAATTGTCTAATTATCTGCAGGCAAATCAATGTGAGAATAATAAGAAAGTCTGACCTTTATTACAAGGGATACATTTGGTTGCACTCTATATTATAAAATAATTTCTAGTTGTATATTCTATATTTATCTCCATTATTGTGCCAAGAATATTGATCATAGCTGCAAACATTCAATATACATCTGTTGGGTAGAAAAATGCATATTATAGTATTTTGCAACCCGTCATAGACAAATGCAGTAATAGATATCATTTATATCCCTTTTACACCGGAGCAAAAACACGGGTTTTTGAAGGGTTAACCCGGGCAGCTCCCTGGTGTAAAAGGGGAGAGAGTTGGATCGCCGGATCGAGTGACCCGGCAATCCAACCCAGGTAACTAGCAGGGTTTAACACGGGCGTAGCCCGTGAAACCCTGCTGTGAGAACAGCGCACTCCGGGTCACGATGACCTGGAGTGCGCTGCTAGCCGGCTGATTGGTCCAGCTTCAGTGGTGCTTGGAGATGACGTCATCTCCAAGCGACCATTTTCACTCCGCAAAAGCCGGGTTTATGCAGACCCGACTGCGGTGTGAGCGGCGCTGACTCGGTAATATCCCAGGTCGGCGCCGGCAAAATTACGGGAGGGTTAGGAGCTCCATGGGGAAACTTAGGGTTAGGTACCCGCCAGGAGATTAGGGTTAGGCTGCGGGGAAGGGGGGTTTGGTTTAGGCACTTGAGAGGGAGGTTAGGCACCCCTAAGGAAGGGTTAGGGTTGGGGGGGCAGGTAAATCATACTGATTCCAATAATGCAGTGCAAAGTATAAACATTGTAATGTGTGTTGATTTA
The DNA here is from genome assembly GCA_031769625.1 of Taudactylus pleione. Lineage (NCBI taxonomy): Eukaryota > Metazoa > Chordata > Amphibia > Anura > Myobatrachidae > Taudactylus > Taudactylus pleione. The sequence continues at coordinate 3,693,329 of JAUIMM010000036.1, forward strand.
CAGCTGCTTTATTGTTGTTTATTACATTTATATTAATGGTATGTTGCTGAATTATATGGTACAGTGATAGGTGTGAGAGTATGGGGCAGTACTGAAATAGTAAAATGGTGGGGGGCCAATTTCTGGATAATGAAATACATTTGAAGAAACTTTGGAGTTGATTCAGCAAGGATCACAAATGCAAAACTGCACGCAGTCAGCTTTGCAATTACGTCCTTGCTATTATGCAAATACAGCAGGAGGTGTATGACTCCCCCTGCTGCATTTTTGATCCCAGCACTGCGACGGTGGTCGATGGTCTCAATGGTGGACAGCGCCAGGCCGCCAACCAGCTGAGTAAGCCTCAGCTTACTCAGGCTGGCCGACTTGCAGGCCCAGGGCACTGCATCAATCGGGGGCGGACGTTTCCAGGAACGCCGGCCGTCTCCACCACTTAAATGCCTATGACTACGCAAGACTCAATCTGCACACTCACAGAATGGGTCCTGCGCACACGCAGATTCCCGATAAACGTGAATCTGCAATCAGCAGAGCATGTTCGTGCCCTGTTGAATCAGGCCCTTTATTCACTAAACTAGGAAACCATTTTTCACACTGAATTAATATTTTACTAGAATTTGCATCATAAATTAGATTGTCATCATAGTTATTTTTTAATCTAATCATTCACTTAATCAACTTGCTTATATTTTGTCATTTGGGCAAGACAAATTCAGGCTTCACATTTTCATATTAATATTAATTCCCTCTTCTTGCTACTCTGCATTCCCAGAAGTTATCTGTGTATATCAAGCACGTGTTCTCAATGTTTTACACATGAGACGATGCTGTAACTGTCATGATAAGATTCACAAACCTTCAAAACAGTATTGTGTAGTGATGCATAATTTGATTACAACAATACATTTCAAAGCTTGACGAATTGATGTGCTAACATCTAATACGGTTACATTACGAAGCCATTTATATTTTTTAGATGTTTTTAAACAAAAGTGGCTGTTGGGAAAATGTTTCCCTATTATTATTATTACACTATGAGAATAAAATGTTTTATGTAATCTACTTCCATTGTGAGATTTCCAAGACAGTGTATCTTTATTATATAGTTCAATGCCCAAAACGGTGGCTGCAATTGTTCATGATCCATTATCCATCTGCTTTGGTCTTTTATTTTGTGTTTTGGTATATAAAGGTATAATCTAACTTCAGACCCAAAACTGAGTTGTGAGAAAATTAAAAAAAATCTAAATATAAAATGACCTAAGGAGGTGCATGAGGTCTCATACCAACATGATATGTCAGTGGAGATGAAATTGGATTTGGTATTGAAAAGGCAATATCAAATAAATGCATACAATGCAGACATGAAACATCCATTAGTCAATATAGGTTTATGTCCAGAGGAGCCTGAATTACTTTACCCACTGTTTTCCAACTCTAATCCTCAGGGAACCCTTAAAGTTTATATAGTATCTTCCCAGGGGCGTGTTAAGAGAGGAGGGGGCCCGTGTGCATTTCCTGTCTGGGGCCTCTCTCCCTGGCAGCCGGCAGCAGACTGAAGGCTGGCTGCACAGCAGTAGACTCTGGACACTAGTCTGTGCTCAGAGACTACTGCACATGCGCAGGTCACCGGGAAAATGGCGTGGCCACCATTTTTCTGGTGATTTCCTCACTGTGCACGCGCAAAAGCTGAGAAGCTTGTGCAGGGCTGATACACCTGATGCAGGACCTCGGAGAGGTAAGTATTAGAAAATATGTGTGCAGGGTGTGCAGTGTGGGCCCCCCTGGACCCAGGGGCCTGTGTGCACCACACACCCTGCACCCATTATAAATATGCCCCTATATCTTCCACACTATGTGCTGGAGCACAGGTATATTCATTACTGACTAAGTACTTCAATTGTGAGGCGATCTGACATCACAAGCACTGTTAGGGTTCCCTGAAGATTGCAGCTAGGAAACACTTCTCTTACCTGTTTTTAGGCCTATGTATCAAGGTTTTTTTTTCCATAAATTATGTGGAAACTGCAGTTTCTGCATAATGTTATAAATTGTTCCTATGTATTAATAGCACAATGCAGAATTTCACAGAATTCTCTGGCATTGTGCTAATTAGCAGTGCAGATCACAGTCACCATTAGTATCAATTGGGACTTTGGGCCTGATTCAGACCCGGTCGCAAGCGCTGAGCGCTCGCAACCGGGTGGATGGTGGCCCAGAGCGCATGCGCACAATGGAGCCGGCTCTGTCGTACGCATGCGCGAGGCCCGGATAGCGACGGGAAATCCATCGCTCCGGATCTCGCACCAAAGGGAGCGTGCTGTCAATGTTGAGTGACAGCACGCCCCCTTTGGTGGGCGGGCCAGGGTGGTGGCTGCCCAGACGGAGGCGTTCCCATGAGAACACCTACCATTTGGGGGTGGCCCCACTGACATCACAAGTGATGTCAGTGGGAGAGCTTTTGGCTCTGTTTGAGCCGAAAGCTCTCTGGGGCTTGCAGCTACGAGACCCTACCACAAGGGTCTCGTCGCAAGCCCGATGGTCGCGATGGTCTTGACCATCACGACCATCATCCTGGCCGCTCGCATTAGCTGTGGGTGGCAACCCACAGCAATGCAAGCGGCCAAGAGGCCGCTCCATAAAAAAAAAAGACGCCCTGATTCAGAGCGAGCGCTCTTTCAGAGCATCGGCTCTGAATAAGGGCCTTTGATCTCTGTCCTACATAAAAAAAACTCCAAAAAGTGAAGCTTTTTCAAGGTTTTGCCTAGGTAGTTTACACCATATTCAGATGGTGTAAACTGCTTTAAGACTATGGAGGCTTACAAGTAGGAGATCTTTCGATCTCTCTCCCTCGGCAGCAGAAGCTGATACATGCGCAGTGTCAGCTTCCCCCAGAGAAGTCTTTCGCTTTGGTGAAAGTCTTTTACTAAATGTTGGGGATATAACTCACAGGGACAGCGGTTACCACAACTGCTGTTTCTGCGAGTTCCCCTTTATTCATAGTGAGGATATTTTCATTCAAAATTAAAATATCCCATGCAATATGGATCCTTAATAATCGTGGCAGTTAATCCATTATTAATCCAAAGGCCCCTTAATGTGGATTTGTTTTTTAACAACAGAGGACAGAAAGGCCCCAAACCAACATCTTCCCAATTGTCCCATGGACTCTTATATAGGCTCTGATACTGTGGGGTAAATTTACTAAAGTGAGAGGTTTTAAAAGTGATGTTGCCCATAGCAACCAATCAGATTCTTCTTAACATTTCACTAGCACCTTCTAGAAGATAAAAGCTAGAATCTGATTGGTTGCTATGGGCAACATCACTTTTAAAACTCACTTCTAAAAACTCTCACTTTAGTAAATTTACCCCTGTATGTTCATTAGCTGCTAATGGTTTGGAGACCAATGTAGAAATTTTAAGGGAATGGTCCAGTGATGTAAAACACATAGGTCCCATACATAAATTTCAAACAATATCTGCAGTGTACAGAAAAAAAAAACATTTGAGAGAAGCTTTTATGTCAGGAAAAGAATATAAATAATGGGAAGATGACAAACACATTTCAAAACATTCCTCTGGTGAGAAACACTACATTAAAGTAAGTATTAAACGGTGAATTATTTTTCTGGAGGCAAAAATGAAAATGATGATAGACATATTCCTTCAGAACAATACTCTTCAAAGAAATAGATACTCTAGACAGCAGAAACATAGTAGTTATCAAAACACAGAGAACATCAATAATGTTACACTCTCAAAGTACTGTATGACTTCCCTGCAAATGATACAATAAATACAAGATGCGGATGTATTTTTTCCAGGGGCACAATCTGTAGCTGATTTTGTTTTACTGTCTGCAGTTGCCATGGCTAAGCCATTTTCTGTTCTCGCCAGTGGCTGGATATTGATATGCTGCATGTTAACATTTACAACTTTAGTGTCCCTGCTACCGATTGAGATACATGTATGTAACAATATTGTGCTGCATATATAGAACTTTAAAAGTTTCTGTTATGTTCATTTCTTTTTTTTTTGGTTACATCACATCAATCCATAAGGATGTTCTATATATACAGTCCATTTGTTTAAAAGCTTATAGTGCTCAATTCTATATTACATTAGCTATCATTCAGTCTCTTAAGACAGCGATGGCTATTTATAAATCAGTATAACTGCAGTCATAAAGAGCATTCCATTTTCTGCAAATAGACCTATTTGTATGCGTCCCATATGTGCTCACACACATCCACGTTGCCCTATTTGGGGTTCACATGGAAATTTGCACATAGAAAAGTAAACGTGCTATATTGTATTTCCTCTGACTATTTACATAGAGGGAACAATTCAGTTACTGTAGATGTGAATTTTACTGTTACACTAGTGCAGTAATACTCCATGTACTGTGCAATTCAATTGCACTGTGGGTACAAATGTTAAATTATGTCCTGTCAAAGACATGTGAATTATATGGGGAAAATTTATGCCAGGTGTGAAAAACTCCCAACCATAAATCTCTTCCTGTCAAGTTGCCATTATAAGAATTGATACCAAGCCTATCAGAGATCTGTGGCTTTCTCTGAAAGCGGAATTGCATCCTGCAAACACCATAAACATAGGTTTGTTTGCAATTAGTATATTATTGTAATATATAAATGATATGTGTTATGTCCATATTCTGTGTGCGACTGTCGGGGAGGGAGGTGCTGATTGCTATTAACCAATTGCAGCAACTGTGATAAACAGAATGTTGGAATATTCACAATTTTGACATGTGTAATGTCGATATGTGAAATGCCAACATTCTGCATCGGAGAGTTGCATTTTGGCTGTAGGAGGGGAGAGTTAGGGTTAGGCACTAGAGGAAAAGTAAGTGTCAGGCTACAGTAGGGGAGTTTAGGGTTGGGCACTGGGGAAAGGTAAACATTTGGGGTTAGGGTTACCACTTCTCACCACCAGAAGTGCCACTGGATCCGAAGAAGTCCTCATTAGCTGACCACCGGTCCAAGAAGTAATTGCTGGAGCTGCAGGACCCACAGGACCAGGTAAGTCATCGCTAGACCACCAGGGATGTTTTGTTGACATTCTAATCATGTCGACATTTCATGTGTCAACATGAAAAGTGTCAACATGGTCAATGTTGAATTTGTATGCATCTCTACATGCTGCATGTCGGCATTATGACCATGTCGACAGTCCTATGCTGAGATTATGAATGTCAAGATGAGTGTCGCCAAAATATACCATACACCTGAAGTTGCCATGCAGCTACTGTAGCTTTTCATTAAACCATTTGTCAAAAATAATCTTGCTCCATACTTGCACATTATTTATATTATAAATATCTTTTAACAATAAGGTAAAATCTAAATATACATATAGTAGGTGTCAGTCTGGGAATTACTTCTTAATTTCTAATTTAATATAGTGAGGTAAATCTAGAAGTGTAAACATGCATCAAGAGGTTTCTCTTTAGATTTTGCAGTAGCATGATTATAATAAAGACTAATTGTACCTACTGCAAATACCATCATTTTAACTAATATTTACCTGAATTGTGCACAGTTCCAAAATAAGAATCAGAAAGCAATATACAGTACATATAGGCCAAAATGCAAATGCATTGTTTTTTTTGTAAGATAGATTAAAAAAATATATTTTATAGCATTTAGAAAATGTAGAAATAATATCCCATATTTAATTGCATAGACAAACTATAAGTCTGTATGACTTCATGGTTGGAAGACTGGCAGGGGACTTGTGAATGTAAAATATGCCTGGCAGGTGAAATCAGTATTCACAGATTCTTACAGAACAGCTGGTGATTGTTACACATATGTTGCCAAATATTCTGCCAGTAGCCCAAGAAGGTAATGGGGGAAAAAAAGGTGTGTAATAATATATTTACAACTAAATGCAATAAACACAATAATGATTAAAAAAAGTTTTTAGATAACAGTGTAAACTAAAGTTTATTATTTTTTTAATTTATTACTTACGAAGAATGTTTTGTCAGTTTGCAATCTTACAGCCTAATTGTTCTTCTGTTCTGTTTAAAATACATCAATACATAGATTATTATGCACAAATTGATAAACACTTTTATAAAAGCAAATTTATAAAAGTGTTCTTATTTGAAGGAAAATATCACATTTGTTTAAAAATTGTGTTTAAAATTATACATATTAGCTGAAAGTCTAAAATACTATCTAGCAAATAAAAACACACAAATCAACAATTTTAGAGAAAAGCACCCCATAATTTGTATCAATAACTCTACCCATTTAACCTAAAAAATGTATTGAATAAACAATGACCTGTCTTACCTGTTGTAGGGAAGTATTTCCTTTGTCTTACCATGCCAAGGCATCTATTTACTAAGCTGTGTTAGGAGAAAAAGTGAACGGTGATAAGTACCAGCCAATCAGCTCCTAACTGCCATTGTTCAAACACAGCCTGTGACATGGCAGTTAATAGCTGATTGGCTGGTACTTTATCACCGTTAAATTTATCTGCTAACACAGCTTAGTAAATAGACCCCAAGTCATTGATTATGATTGGCCTATTATTCACCTGAATGTCCCATCACTAAAACTGCATGAAAGCTACAGTACACCCATTTAACCCCAAGCCCAGCACTGCCATACTCTGACTGACAGACAGGATACTTCAATGATTCTGGTAAGGAAAAAAATCCATCACTGAAATCCAAACAGACTTGCTGCATGTAGCGTCTAATAGGCCAGTACAACGTCTGTTATTAATTTTCCTTATAATATATCCTGATTTTCACAAGTGTAATATTGGTAGGCACTTTTGGAGTTGTTTATGGATGGAACTTAACTTATTTGAAACAATGAGGCAACCTCTTAAAAGGCAGAAAAGCCATCCCCAGCCACTAATCTAGCTGTGCCACACTTGTGCATCAATATCTGCCTAATACCCATTTTACACCGGAGCTAAAACCCTGGTTATTGAAGGGTTAACCCGGGCAGCTCCCTGGTGTAAAAGGGGAGAGGGATGGATCGCCGGCAATCCAACCCAGGTAACAAGCAGGGTTTAACACGGGCTTAGCCCGTGAAACCCTGCTGTGAGAACAGCGCACGATGACCTGGAGTGCGCTGCTAGCCGGCTGATTGGTCCGGCTTCAGTGGGGCTTGGAGATGACGTCGTCTCCAAGCGTCCACTTTCTCGGCGGGAAAACAGGGTCTATGCAGACCCGACTCCGTTGTGAGCAGTGCCAACTCGGGAATATCCCAAGTCGGAGCCAGCAAAATTCCGGGTCTGATCCGGATAGGAACTTTGTTCCAACTCTGGGTCAGACCCGGAATTTAGGTGGAAAAGGGGTATAAGTCACTTTTTGATTTAGATGGTTGTCAGTACAGAGTAAAATTGCAAGCTTTATAAAGCTCCATTTAATAATTTTATTAGGACATGTTTCACAAATGGTGCATTGACTGCTCCTCTAACAATAATCTTTTAATTTACATGAGATGCCAGCGGGAGTAAAAAGGAGGTGAAAAGCCATTAATTTCACATTACAGGACATAGGGCCAAATTCAATTAGGTGGGAAATCGGCCAATTTTTTCAACGGAGATAAAATCAACTGATTTCTCCGGTGAAATCTGGTGATTTTCGCCAAAAAAACAGGCAAAATTGGACGATTTTCACCAAAAAGCAGGAGAAAATAGTTGAAAAAGTCAGGACTAGCAGGAAATTGCGCCTATACCCCAAAACACATCTGTACATTAAAAAAATATTTAGAAGTGTATAATTGGCCATAATAAAACTATTTAGGTTACTAAAATTGCATTGGTTGTCGGTAATTTGCGTATATGAAAATTTTTTAAAAACTGATAGAAAGCTATTTTTTTCCCCAGGAAATTACTGTTCCATGTAAATTAGGGGTACGTTAAAATGGGTGCAAGTATATTTTCGTGTCATAAAATCGCACTTTTAAAAATCGTTATCAAAACGCCTGGTGCAATGTTTAAATCACTTGACACATCCATATAGCCCCCTGAAATACCAGACCCAATATGTTAAACCCATTTTCATTGAAATTTTCAGTACACAAATGAACTCAATTTCTTCTCCATCCTGGAACGATGAACCATCTTGGTAGATAAATTTCCGTATACAGTACTGCCACATTACACAAAAACCCTTATTAATCACTGTTACTTATACATCACCCCATTTAATATGAAACTGCCAAAGAACACCTTGCTGTATAAATTATAGTGTTGTATTGTAACTTAACATGTGTGATCGTAATGTGTTTTGTTATAAAATATCATAAAATATGTTTCTCCATTAAAAAATATAGTCATCCAATAGCTGTTAGAAATTCCATGTTGATTTTCTTACTTTTAAACCAAATTAGATATGTGTGTAACATAGATATGTAGCCATGGTTATTGTGAAAAGGTAGTCAAGATACTGTAATTCAGGTTACCTTTCAGCTACATCACTTTATCATTTCATTGGACAGATTCACACTCATTTGGACACACCAAAGCTACTGTATGTGACCAGTACGGTAAAAAAACACCTCAATGGCCAAATGCATCTTAGAGCTTAAGAAAGAAAAATAGTCACTATCCTTTGTTACAAGGTTCTAAGCATGTCCAGTCTCCCAACTACAGTACAGTACATTAGATTTTTATGATAAATGTTGGTAATACTTTGTAAAAACCTTGCTCACCAGAGATATTGGGGCGGGGTGTGCCGCATGTAATTAAGAAGTGCCTGTTGTTCTTTTCAATATAAGTACAGATTTAACAGGTTACTGCTCTCACCCCTACACGTGTTCTAGATGTGTGGGTAAAATAAGAGGATGATAAATGTTGCCCTAATAGTAGTTTTTAAGGGCTTTCCAGTTATTCTTTCTGATATAACAGTAACTTCTGGCTAACAGGATGCACGTACTGTATACACATTTTCTTGCTTCCAATTTAATTTAATTAGTTGATTTTCTATGCATAACTAAAACATTAATGTTCATAGTACCAAAAACTGGATTTAAAAAAGACTGATTCTGTCCTACTGTAGTTAAGCTAACATTGTATGATCAGGATCCCTGCTGCTGTTATACAGTAAATGAGGCTAACTCTACATGGGAGGATATTTGCTATCCATGTACAGTACAAGTAACCTTTAAAAAAATAATCTGCAATCAACTTTTATTGTTCTAGGACAATTATGAAATAAAATGTCTGAGTGGCTACTGTGACCAATAGTAAAATACCCCCATACATATAAGGTATGTCTTAAACTTTGCAAAGTCTCTACATGATTGGATTATATTAACCAGGTCTGAAAATCTGATTATATGATACACTTGTGTGAAATGTTATCAGCTGGGATTAAAGAATAGGCATCATACAATGACACAGGGCCAGATTTACCACTATGCAACCTTGGCACCTGCCTAGGGCCAGGTGAGTCACAGGTCAGGGGCACAGAGAGGGCGGTTCCAGAGGAGCACAAGCTCTGAAAATGTCAGAGGATGAGCCATGCTGACTAGCAGATGTCCATCTTCGGCAGCTGCCTAGAAACAGCCAGAGTTGGACTTCTGCCAGCCAGGAGAGCGGGAGGGAGTGGTGCAGTGTGATCAGGAGATGTAGTATATATATATATATATATTTGTATAGTAAATTATCTGGATGTAATGGAGGAAGGGGGCCCCAGACTGGTATCTTGTCTGGGGCTCCATGTGGTCTTAATATTGGCCAAGTTCATTTTAGTATTTAGTAGGTCGATTAAAACTCATAGCTCACATTAACCTGGCTCTGCAGTGATTATTTATATGTAAATGTGTATTTTTCTAATTTTGTGCTCATGGGGTTGAATATACTTTATTAAGAATGCATTTCCACAATCAGCACATTACGCAGGACTAATGTTTATAAAATAATGTTTGCAAGCTTTCTACTCTAACAGCAACAGATGTTTTGCGGAATTGCTCTGTCTGTTACAAATCAGTATTGACTCCTGGATTATTTCCATTTAATATATGGGAAATATCTACTCGAACATTCTCTGCACCTGTTCAAATATTACTCTCTCCAGCAGCACTAACTTTGTTAAAACTGTCTTCTCTTCTTCTGACATCTGGCTCATCTCATCCAAGTCATTACTTGCATGCTTGTAATATTAAATTTAGATTTATCAAGCCGGCAGCTCAAAGCAAGTATTCTGAACAAACTTATTGCTTGTTTGTAGTTGTACAGGTTGCAGGCAAGAGATTTTATATTTACACCCAAATTTAAATTTTTTAGTTTCTCTCAAAGTAACCATCTACTGTATGTTATGACTACTCCCCTTTTGGCATAAAATTAAAATGTCCCTTCCACATTTCCTATTCTGCTTGATCAGTAGAATTGTCCATTATGCAAAGTAATTTCATCTGGCATAAGGATTAATATATAAAATAGTGATTTCAAGCTAATACAAAGGACAATATAACTGGAAACACTAACACCAACTAACCTTCTCCTTTGCAACAGTGTTTCCCAATATATATATATATATATATATATATATATATATATATATATATATATATATACATAAATATATATATACTGTATATATACACACACACACTGTATAGGGGTTATGACCAAAAAAGGAACACATAAAAAGAAAGTGTCTGCGCCAGTATATGCACTAAGAATTCCCAAAAGCTGTTTGTTAAAATAATTTATTTATTGAACAATATAGTATCTTAAACAGAACTGCAGTTATATAAAAGACAATTTGGAATATACTAAGTACCATCCATTAGAACAAACTATGTATCAAAATAAGTATTATTATTATTATTATTATTATCCTTTATTTATATGGTGCCACAAAGGTTCCGCAGCTCCTTACACAGTACATAAATGAGCACATAAGAAAATCAGTTAATAGTAATACAAAACAATGCAGGACAAGGACATGGTTTATACACATTGCTGCAGGGTGTCAGCAACCAAGTATTAAGTGCCAATTGGGGAGTTAGGAGTAAATTATAGTATAAGTAGGGGCAGAAGAAGCACGTTAGGGATGAGGGCCCTGTTCATGAAAGCTTACATTCTAAAGGGGAGTGGCAGACAGACAGGGGCGACACAGATGGGGTATATAGTGAGAAAGGAGCATGGAGCAGTGGGTTAGGATATATGCTGTGGAATGTGTGTGTTTAAGATGACCTTATGTTATGTCAAAATTAAGTCCTTCGTTTATAAATTTCTATGATAGAAAATAGATTTTATTTATTTTATTTACATGAGAAATGTACAAAATAAAATAGTTGCACTTTAATTTTTGTGTGTTACAATTTACCATCTAAATACATCCAGCTAAAAATGCAGCTATTATGGGACTGTCCTGCCATCCTAATAGTGAATACTTTGTCCCAGCTGCTGGGTGCTATTCCATGCTCCTGTGAGTGGCTGCTTCTCACATGCTAGACCCACCCACAAAGGGGTGAAGCCATACCCAACATGCTGTGGTCCCACAGGATGTTGCTGTACCCTGACCCAGAATTTCTCTTGGTAGCCCTGGAGGTTACAGGTAGGGACAAGAGGAAATGGGGCTTAGTGGTGGGGTAGCAAGGCGATGGAGGAAGGAAGGTGATTGAGAGTGGAGGAACAGGAAAGGTGGGTGAAAGAAGCAGAGGGTTGGAAAGCATCCTACTCCAATAGTCCTGCGAGCTCACTATAGATTGAATTGCATATAAATAGCATATATCCAGGTAAATATCAAATGTATGGACTACTGTAAGTGTCCTTGTTCAACTTCCTGATTTCTCATCCAATATTAGGTATGCTGTTCATCCCAATTCAAAACTTTTAATATATGAGCATATTTCTTTAAAAAACACCAGAACTGTGATCACATCATGCGGCAATCAGAATAAAAATTAATAGGATACTTATTTTGATACATAGGCCTGTATTCAATATGGGGCAAAAAGTCCGAGCTCGGACCTTCGCCCTCATTGCCGTTGTTTCTGGGATAAAGTATTGGGCACGTGCCTGCTTTTTCACCGTATTCAATTAGGATCTTGCGAAAACGGGACCCAGCGGAAAGGTAAGTATTGAAAAGTCCTGTGAAATTTCTAATAATCATCTTGACACTCCCCTAAAGATGTCCTGACATAGGGGATCACTATGGGTACCCCCGATTTGGGCTGCTGAAGGTAGTCAGGGTTTTTAATATCCGTGGCAGGGTCATAAATGCGGCTTTAGAAGAAGGGGTGAAGAATAGCACTTAGGTGTTTTTTTGGGAAAAATAACTTGTCCCATCAAATTTGGGGTACATGAAAATGGGTGCAAGCATATTTTAAGTCCCTTAGTCATTTTTAAAAATTCATCAAAAATGTACCTGCTGCTACCACCCACATTGTAGAAAACAGCTGCCGCATACTTGGGAACCCCCCCTGAATTAATTTTGCTAGTTTAAAACTTTGTTCCCCAATAATTTTTTTAACCCAAAATTAAAGTACATTTTTTTGGGGTGTCCTGATGATTTTTTTAAAAATTCTTTGGACAGATTACTTTTAGGGATCCCTCCAAGGGCTGCAGGCTAATTTTTTTAAGCCTGCACCCCTAAATCCTAATTCTGCATTTTTTTTTGCAATGTATTACAGTGGCAAAAATTCTTTGTTATTGAATACAGGGATTAATTGAAACAGGCGAAAATGACATCATCAGTGATAAATTATCGCCGATAATGGCTTTTCGAGGCTAATTGAATATGACCCATAGTTTGTTTCCAATGGATGTTACTTTGTATATTCCATTTTTTTTTATACAGTATAACTGCAGTTTAATATAATATATTGTTTAAAAATTAAATTGCCAGTTTAACAAACAGCTTTTGGGATTTTTAAAGTTTATACTGCACTCAATTAATACCCTCAGATTTCATACTTGCCGGGTACCCTCTTTAAGATGCAGGCATTATATATATATATAGTGACAAAATCACTGGTATAGTAATGGAAAGCAGGTATATTTGCCCTAGGTTTCTTACCTTTGTGTTTTAAAACCCTGCTGAGAGCTTCTTGGCTGTGAGAAGAGGGTGCGGGTTCTCCATCCATTTAGGCCCAGTTCGGGTCTTTGGGTTGTTAGTCTTCCAGAAGACTAATTAGTGCTGTCAGCTGTAGGTGTGTTTTATACGGCTTTCAGTCTGATCATTTCTCTCTCACACTACCTGGGTAAAAGGAGAGACTATGGAGTCTTTGTGAGAGAAGCTTGCTGCTCAGAAACCAGTGAGCTGTGCCTGGTGAAACTTTTTTAGTGAGCTAGGAGTAACTTCTGTATAGTTAGTGCCAGAAGGCAAGGAATTTATTTTTATTTTTATTTTTTTTCACAACTGGTTGAGGCCAGTTGCACTAAACTGATGGACTTCTGTGTGATCTCTCAGCTGCTGCAGCATCCTACCATCTACCCCAGGAGATGGTACCTCTTCCCTTGACACTGTTAAAACGTGGTGATGAATACGGGTATGATCTACACATAAGTGAAGGGAGCAGAAGCTTTGAGGGCCCTGTCAAAAGCAGGTCTGTGTTTGCATGGACTAAAGCCTGACTAAAGAGATGGCACAGAGTGAATCTGCGGTTGCAATTCCCTGCAGAAGCTTTCTCACGTTGTGACATGTGCTTGGAACCATGGTGTCTCACATACAGAGGCAAGTCCAATTGGTGCTCTGTCTGTATGATTGTGGAATCCAGTTCGATTAAAGGCCAGACCTTCCTTTTTGCTGGAAATCTGTTCTAGGACATGTCCTGGGTGAAAGTAGCTACAAAATTGCTGGAAAAACCCAACAACATAGAGGAAGTAATTAAGGCCTTGCTACAAGCTACAGCAGTGCAGCAGGAAGCCACCAGTATACAGGAAGAAGTCACCAGGCAACATCAGTTGGAAGTTGAGGAGATATGGAGGCAACAGCACCAGGACCGTGAGATCCGTGAGCTCCATACAGGCTAGTAATTTCCTGCAAAGAAATGACAGAGACTGATGATGTGGAGGCATATCTGACTATGTTTGAGAGAACTGCCAAGTGGGAGAGTTGGCCTAAAGGACAGTGGGCCAGCCTGCTGGCACCCTTTCTTTCAGACAAGTCTCAAAAGGCTTACTTTGACTTAAGCACTGCAGATGCTTTGGACTATGAAAAACTAAAAACAGAAATTCTGACTCGACTGGGAGTAACTGTCATTCCGAGAACAACATGTGCACCACTGGGTGTACTATATGGACAAACCTCCCCACTCCAAAATGTATGACCTCATCCACCTCACCAAACAATGGTTACAACCTGAGATATTAACTGGATATTAATTGTGGAAAGAGTTGCCATGGACCATTATTTGAGGTCCCTGCCCATGACTTTGCGCAAGTGGGTGAGCCATGGGGATCCTAAGACAGCTGACAAGTTAGTGGAGATGGTGGAAAGGTATCTGGTGGCAGAGGTACTACTGGCTATACCACAGCGGCTCATATATCCATGACAGCACACTTCAGTAAAACCAGGTAAGACTTTCATGGGAAAGGGGTTCTGGGCAGTTAAGAGAACTCTAAAATGAAGAGACTGTGGGTGCTCAGTCCAAAGACGTGTTAGTGGGACAGTAATGTGTTTAAATGTTTTAGGTGTGGTTTGCTAGGACATTTTGTTGCTAATTTTCCAGTTGTTCAAGAACCCATGCAATGTGATGCTGTCTTTGAAGGTCACAGAATTTCTTTTTTTGCAAGGTTATCCTGTACTGTTCGGTTGAGCCTGAAAAAACAAAGTGTGAAATTGTTATGGAAAGTAACCGGGTAAAGGCATTGTTAGACTCAGGAAGCGTAATTACACTTGTGAAAGATGGGTTGCTAAATGTTTTAAAGTACCAGCAACCAATGGTGGGGTAACTTGCATACATGGTGACACCCACCAGTAGAGCTTCCTGGTGATATGTTGGCCACAGGTGTAACCTCAAAACCCTCAGACCCTTTCCCTTTTTCAAGTATGGCTGGGGAAGTAGTAGGTAATGAGGAACAAAATTAAATACCTTCTCCAAGGGAAGGAGAAGCTGTAGACAGTGCTGAAATCATGCCTCACCTTGAAGTGAGACAGGATCTGTTTGAATCTGAACAGTTAGGGACCCCACCTTGATAAGAGCCAGAGAAAATGTGAAAGTTATTAATGAGAAACCATTAGACCCAGATAACAGACTTACGAACCCACACATGGCCCTCCGCAATGAGCTTTTGTACCAAGTGACAAAAAAGGGTGAGGATGTGGTAGAACAGCTTGTGGTTCCCCAGATGTATAGGAGAACTGTGTTGGACCTAGCTCATAGCCACATCACTGCAGGATACCAATGTAGGGGCTGAAAAAAACACTGATGGTTTTGCAGCATTTTTTTTGGCCTGGGGTATACAAAGAAGCATCTGAATTATGTTTTTCCTGTCCTGAGTGCCAGTATCATGCTACCAGACCCTATTTTAAGAGTCCCATAGTGCTCATGCCTGTTGGAGGTCCCTTTTGACTGAATAGCTATGGATCTTGTTGGGCCCTTGTTAAAGTCTGCTTGAGGACATCAATATATTCTCATAAAAGTGGATTATGACTCAATATCCTGAGGCAATTCCTTTGTATAATACAATGTGTCAACCAAGGCAATAGCTAGAGAGCTGGTGGGTGTTTTTAACAGGGTGGAAATACCAAAATAGATTTTAACTGGCCAAGGTACCCCCTTTATGGCTAGAATTATGAAGGAGTTATACAAATTGTTTAAAGTTACTCATCTAAGAACTGCAGTTTATCATCCCCAACAAGATGGGTTGGTAGAGAGGTTCAATAAAACCTTAAAAAGTATGCTTAAAAAGGTTGTTGATAAAGATGGGAAAAAATGTGATTACTTATGCCATATTTGATGTGTTCTCTTAGCAAACTACCTCAGTCTTCCACAGGATTCTCTCCTTTTGATCTGTTGTATGGGAGACATACAAAAGGGTTGCTAGATGTTGCTAAGGAAACCTGGGAAGGGTATCCCACACTCTATAAAAAGTACAATTGACCATGTATCACAGATGCAAGATAGGTTTGCGGCCATGGTGCCCATTGTCAAGGAGCATCTGGAGCAGGCAAAACAAGCCCAACAGAGGAGTATATAACCAGAATGCCTGGGTACATTAATTTGCCCCTGGGGACTGAGTGCTTATTTTGATACCCACAGTGGAAATCAAGTTTTTGGCTAAGTGGCAAGGGCCATATGAGATTAGGGAGAAAGTGATTGAGGGTAACTATAAAGTGCACCAACCAGGCAGGAGAAGGCCTGAACAAATTTACCATGTTCACCTAATTAAACCCTAGAAGGAGAGGTTAGCTCTGTCAGCTGAATCTTGTCTGCCAGTTGCTTCAATACCTATGGTTCCAGAAGTAAAGTGCCTGAGACACTGTCAACCTCTCAAAAGAATGAAGCTAAGGAATTCCTCACTAGAAACAGGAATGTGTTTTTAGCACTGCCTGGTCAAACGACCAAAAAAAGCATGATATAGTTACAGAACCAGGGGTCAAAGTCATCCTAAAGTCATACAGATACTGTATCCTGAAGCACAACGTGAGGCTGTCTCTAAAGTGATTTAGGGGTCAATCCGATTCCATGTGAAGGGTGCGATGTGCCGTTGCAATGGTATTAAAATGCCAGCAACAGACTGACACATCACACCCTTCGCAGCCGACACGACCCTGTATTCACCAAATTGGGCAAAATCAGGGCTGCCGTAAAGTGCAACCACTGCCACGATGACTCGCACTCGTGAGCTCATCGCATGGAATAGGATCGACCCCTAAGAATATGCTAGAACTTGGTGTCATTGAGTAGTCTAACAGTGAGTGGTCCAGCCCCATAGTTCTAATTCCGAAACCAGATGTCAGCCTCCGCTTCTGCATTGATTTTTGTAATTTAAATGCAATTTTCAAATTTGATGCATACCCCATGCCCCATGTGGATGAGTTTATAGAAAGACTAGGGACAGCCAGTGTCTTGCCACTGGACCTGACAAAAGGGTATTGGCAAATCCCATTAACCAACAGGGCGAAAGAAAAACAGCCTTTCCTGTCTCAGTACAAAGATGTTGCCTTTTGGGTTGCATGGGGCCCCAGCAACATTCCAATGTAAAAATCTAAAAACAAGAATTAATGCGCATAGTTATATAAAAAAAATATTAAAATTAAATCACAGATTACTTAATAGCAGCATAATTCGCAAACAATAATAGTATCCCAATTATAACAAAAATTACACATAAACAAATAAATGTAAATTACCATTGCACATTCCAACGTGCAATGGATAAAATTTTGAAGCCTCACAGGCAATATGCATCTGCCTATTTGGATGATGTGTAATCCATAGTCCAGACTGGGTGTCTCACTTCGTGAGAGTACAAGCAGTGTTGGACTCAATTAGAATGTCAGGGCTTATGGCCTACCCAAAGAAATTTACCATAGGTAGAGGTCTGATTAAGCTCCAAATGAACAAAATTGAGGCTATTCAAAACTGGTCCCGCCCGGTAAATAAAAAACAGGTGAGAGCCTTTTTGGAAATCACCAGGTATTACCGACGGTTTATTCCTAATTTTGGAACCACTGCAGTTCCCTTATCAGACCTCACCAAAGGTAAACAATCAAATATGGTCATATGGAACCCTGTGGAAGAAAAAGCCTTTCAGGAACTAAAAGCATCATGTACACAACTGGTGTTTCTTAATAACAACCAAATTTTCTAAAGAATTTGTGGTTCAGACAGATGCCTCAGAGGTAGTGGTACGGGCCATGTTGTCCCAAAACAGATGGGGATGAGCTCCCCATTATTTATTTGAGTAGAAAACTCAATGAACATGAGAAGAGGTATGCTATTATTGAAAAAGAGGCATTGGCCATTAAGTGGGCATTAGACACCTTGAGATATTATGTCTAGGGCAGATGGTTTAAACTAGTGACTGATCATGCTCCAAAATGCCAGAGCAACAAGGTGGTTTTTAACCTTACAAGATTTTACTTTTACAGCAGAACATAGATGCGGGGCACAACTGGCCAATGAGGATGCATTGTCTCCCATTTTCTGTTTAGGGGCTACAAATATGTATATATACACAATACAGTGCAAAAGTTTTAGGCAGGTGTGGAAAAAATGCTGCATTTAAGAATGCTTTAAAAAATAGAAGTGGGAATAGTTTTTTTTTCAATTAACAAAATGCAAAGTGAATGAACAGATGAGAAATCTAAATCAAATCAATATTATGTGGGACCACCCTTTGCCTTTAAAACAGCATCAATTTTTCTACATACATTTGAAAAAAGTTAGGGATTTTGTAGGATTATAGTCAGGTGTATGATTAACCATTCATACCAAACAGGTGACAATGATCATCATTTTCATATGTACTGTAGGTTTAAACACAGTCATTAACTGAAACATAAACAGTTGTTTAGGAGGTTTAAAACTGGGTGAGGAAAACAAAGGTGAGGTTGTGGAAGACAGTTTCACGTCACAGGTCATATATAATGGCAAGACAAGGTTGTTATACTGCATCAGTAAGATCTCTCCCAGGCACATACTTCAAAGCAGACTGGGGTTTCAAGATGTGACTTTATAGCTCTTTTGAAGAAGCACAAAGAAACGGTCAACGTTGAGGACCATAGACGCAGTGGTCGGCCAAGGAAACTAAGTGCATCAGATGAAAGACACATCATGCTTACTTCCCTTCAAAATCGGAAGATGTCCAGCAGTGCCATCAGCTCAGAACTGGCAGAACCCAGTGGGACCCAGGTACACCCATCTACTGTTTGGAGAAGTCTGGCCAGAAGTGGTCTTCATGGAAGAACTGCGGCCAAAAAGCCATACCTTTGACGTGGCAAGCAACTCAACTATGCATGAAAACATAGGAACTGGGGTGCAGAAATATGGCAGCAGGTGCTCTGGACTGATGAGTCAAAATGTTTAATAATTGGCTGTAACAAAAAGCAGTCTGTTCCCCAAAGGGCTGGAGAGTGATACAATAATGAGTGCCTGCAGACAACAGTGAAGCATTGTGGAGGTTCCTTGCAAGTTTGGGGCTGCATTTCTGCAAATGCAGTTGGGGATTTGGTCAGAATTAATGGTGACCTCAATGCTGAGAAATAAATGCAGATACTTATTCATCATGCAATACCATCAGGGAGGCATCTGATGGGCTCCAAATTTATTCTGCAGCAGGGCAACTACCCCAAATGTCATTAAGAATTATCTTCAGTGTAAAGAAGAACAAGTCTTGGAAATGATGATATGGCTCCCTCAGAGTCCTGATCTCAACATCATCGAGTCTGTTTGGGATTATATGAAGAGACAGAAGGATTTGAGCAAACCTACATCTGTGGTTAGTTTTCCAAGATGCTTAGAACAACCTCCCTGCTGAGTTCCTTCAAAAACTGTGTACAAGTATACCTAGAAGAATTGATGCTGTGTTGAAGGCAAATGGTAATCATGCCAAATATTGATTTAATTTATTTCTCTTCTGTTCATTCACTTTGCAATTTCTAATTGATCAAAATAAACTATTAACACTTCTGTTTTTGAAAGCATTCTTATTTTGCAGCATTTTTTCCACATCTGCCTAAAACTTTTGCACAGTACTGTATATTTTGGTTTTGGATCTGTATTAACTTCATATTCTGGGTTTGGCAAAACTGTCCTAATGAGTTTTCGTTTGGGATCTGTATTTGTTTTAAAAAATTATAAAAACTGCTAAAATAACATAATGTGGGCCTGTTTTTCTTCCTACGGTATTGTTAACCTCAATACTAGTCATTTTTGACAACCTCACAGCTCACAATATTACCTTCATCCTGTTTAGGCCAAAATGTTGCATTGAGCTAGCTGACTTACTAAGCTACTGTAAGTGACAGTAGTGGGTAGCACAAACATGTGGCAGTTCAACTTCAAACATGGCACAGGAAGCAGAGTGGCACTGCAGTGGCAGACAGGATGGCAGTTTAATAAAACTAATTGATGCTAAAAAAATTTTTTATTAATCAAGAACTAGTTCACAGGCCCAAGGGCAGTACAGGAAAATGGATGTGGCGTATGTAGTGGACAAGATATTGATTGATTGAGTAATTGAGTGATTAATCATTATTTTATTACTGCTATAAAAACACAAAGCAGAGAAGTGGAACATGCTATTAAAAACAAACAAGCACCCAAATGGATGAAAGTGAAGCATTATTAATTGATTAATTAATTCTAATTGATTGTTTGATTAAGAAAATTAAATTTAAGGCCATAAAATATTACATAGTCAGTAGCCAAGGATTTCTCACAACGGTTGAAAGAAAAGCCAAGAAACTTGATAGTTGCACTGCAGAGCAGCTAACTACAAATCAGCCTACTAACAAATGTGAGGATGCTGACCTGCTGGCCATTCTACCCCCCCTTCCCCCCAAAATGGAAAAACACTCATGTAGTATACTTATGAGCACCAGAGAGTCAGAGGGATAATACATACAATAACATTTTTAGTTTGATAAAAGACAAATAAAAAAAAAACTGGCCACCAAGTGCAACACACTTAGCTCACACTGCGTGGAGGCACAGCACTTACAGTATATGCACGTGAACAAAAAATGCATCGGGGAACAGCACACAGATGTAGTACAAACAATAGAAGAAAATATTTTTATCAACTGTTTTTAATTCGCAGCTAAGTTGACAATTTGGATATGTATGCGAACAAAAAACGCAATGGGGATAGTGCCCAGATGTAGTAGAAACAATAGAAAAAAAATGTTTGTACTTTAATTTGCAACTGCGTGGAGAGACACAGCACTTTTATATGTAGGTGAAAAAAATAGACTGGGAACAACGCACATAGGTTGTATAAAGTTTTTTTTTTCACACTTTTTATTATTATTTAATTTTTGTGCAAATGACAACTGCAGAGTCACACTGCTTATATCGCAGTGGGGTATGGCCTGTGGAGTCACAGTGCAGCACCACTGTGTGACAGTTAGACTAGTAATAATAATACCTGCACTGTAAAATGATTCGCTATCTGCCTGTACTGTAAATCTAGCTCGGCCAATATTAACAGTTTAACACTAAGGGTACTAAGGCAGTGGAGGCTCCAGAGGGGGGGGTGGGCTGCAGCACAGTTCAAAATTCAAATAGGGGAGTCACACCAACTGCCAGTGAGTCCCAGCCAATGTTTGGCTTTGTTTGAAATGACAGTTGGTGTGGCTCCCCTATTTGAATTTTGATCTGCGTTGCAGCCCCATCTCTGGAGCCGCCACTGACCTAGAGTGGATACAGCAAAGCAGCAGCCACTAGAGGTGGAGAGGATGGACACAGCACAGCAGCCACTGGAAACAGGAAGTGGATGGACACAGCAGCAGCCACTGGACACAGGACTGAATGGACACATCACAACAGCAACCAGTCGAGGTGGAAAGGATGGACACAGCACAGCCACTGGAGGTGGAGAAGATGGACGCAACACAGCAGCCACTTGACATGTTGCACAGCTCAGCAGACTGGAGTCAATGTGAAATGGTGCCCAAATCACTGCAGGAGGGACTTGTATAGAATCCGAAACCCGTGAGAATCCGACGCCGGTATGATGGCATTGTGCCTCGATTTGGAATCTGAGCAAGATGGGATAACCAGAGCCGCCACTCTGAGTCACTCGGGTCCTGGAAGTTCATTATCAGAAAACCAAGACCACACATCTATTTATTTATTTATTAATTACCAGTAATTTTTATAGCGAACACATATTCCGCAGCGCTTTACAGAGAATAATTGTCCATTCACATCAGTCCCTCCCCCAGTGGAGCTTACAGTCCTATGACATGTACACACATACTTACACACTGGGGTTACTTTTTGATGGGAGCCAATTAACCTACCAGTATATTTTTGGAGTGTGGGAGGAAACCGGAGTACCCGGAGGAAACCCACGCAAACACAGAAAGAATATACAAACTCCACACAGTTAGGACTGTAGTTAGAAATGAACCCACAACCTCAGAGCTGTGAGGCACTAATGGTAACCATAACACAGTCTGTGTTGGTCAATATATAAATAAATACATATACATATATCTTTGTTAGGAAGAATAGTGATGAGAGATAACACTTTGATCCAACTCATACATGGCTTATGCAATTTGTATGGTGAAGCACAATCCCAAGAATAAGCTTTCCAACCTTAAATGGTGGTTGGGGCTTCAAGACATAAGTCTGAACTGTACCTCCCATCTTATCCAGGCAGTGTTATGGTTCAACCCTAATCCTTTCTTAAGGTGAAAAGAACCTCAGCTGGTAAGGTGGTCTCACAGTCCTTGCTGGAGTTCCTTACAAGCATAGATCTCTCTTAGCTCTTGTGCATCTGTCAGATTTGGGACTACTGCATTCATCATTTTAAAATGTCACTTGTTTACACCCCTTATGTTAAAATGGGAAGCAGATATCGGTCCTATCTCTGATGAACACTGGTCACAAATGTTAGGGTCGATTAAATATACTACACCTTGTGTTAGATATCAACAGGTACATTTTTATGTTTTACATAGAGTATATTGCATTCCCATTTTTCTGTACCATGCTGGTCTTAGGGAGGACTCTCTCTGCCCTAGATGTGAGGAGGATCATGCTGGCTTTTGGCATTTACTGTGGGACAGCCCATTAGTCCATGTATTTTGGGAGCATGTTTGGAGGGATATTCTACGCACGGACCCATCTCTGCCGAGCTTCAGTGCTGAAATTTGTTTATTCGGTTTGGATTTAGAAGAAACACACTCCTTAGTATTGTAACGATATATAATGTGTCTATCTGCACTGGCCAAGGTAATTGTAGCTCGTACGTCATTTATGGCTGATCCCCCTGTTTTCCTTAAATGGAGAGCCTTGGTAAATGACGTGATTAAACACAAAAAGCATATGGTGTCATTCACGGCTGGGTAGGACTACCGGTGTTGTAATGGATGCATAAATTTGCCCTGCTGTAGGGGGGCATGTGCTTGGTTGGGTTTGAGTTACAATTGTTGTCATATGCAGGTATCCGATACCTTATTTGATATCACAATATATCTATACTCTCCGCTACTGATGCATATTACGATCTCCTTTTTTTTCCCCGGAGATTTTTTCTATATGTTCTATATATTTGTTGATCTGTGTATAATATTGGATATACAAATGTATTTCATCTGTTTGGTTTTTTTGAAGATATTATACTACAGCGATGCTCTGAGAGAATGCACTACTGATTTTCTTTTTTTATTATAGCATGTTTGACATGCTATGAATGTAACTGATGACTCTGTACTGAATGTAATTTTAAATTTTCTTCAATAAAAAATAATGATAAAAAAAAAAAAACTAATGTCACATCCATCTCCACTCACCCCTATCTGAGAAAACCCAAAATATCCTCTCTAACAGTCCCCAGCACAATCACTGCCCTGGCTTAATAAGAGCATCAGACTAATTGATGCTTGGAAAATGTTTCTTGTATTTAACAGAGTGATTTACTGCAATCAATTATATTATACTTGTTATGTATTACTCATGCTATAGTCACGTTTCATAACCACTGCATTTGATGTGTCATGTTTTCTTGCTTTAAAACTGATTAAAATGCAAAAATATTATACAGCTTGTTGTACGGAGGTGCAAAAAATGGAGGGCAATGTGTAATTCTAAGGAGAACACAGCTATATCTGGTGCTTGGTTTATTACGCAGAGACATTCCCTGTGCAAAGACTAGTGGTCAGAGTGTTATCTGTTCTCAGGACTAAAGCACAGAGTGATATTAGGTGCCAAATATATTATAAGTTGTGCTGTCATTTATAGCTATCCTGCTCAGCCCAGAAGAGAGAAAGGCAAAGAACAAGAGCGGAGACTTTGTGGTGCAAATTATAGTTTTCTAATACTCTATAATCATTCACAGGTGGGTAATTGATGACAGTTAGAGGTGAATCTGGGAGTATGAGTGCAATTGGGAAGCCTATAGGGACCATTTTAGAATCAAAAAAGACCTGGACGAGGAAGAAAGCAAAGATTGACCTTTGTAATATGGACAAAATGCTGAAAGAACATGCTAGGGAGAGTTCTTGTAGGTGGTAATTTTCTTGCTTGGTACAATGGACTAGATAATACTGTTATTTGTTAATAATATCATTGTGCGTGCTTGCATGCTGCTTCTGTATTATTGATACACTACAGGTTTGTGACAAGTAAAGGGAGGAGGGATGAATTACAGTAGGACAACAAAAGTGTTACTTTCCCTTATCTTTGTAAATATTGCCCTTTCTATTCTATGCTTTATTAGATCACGGAAACGAGAACATTGCCCTAGATACTATAAATCTTGTAGTTAGAGATGAATGTTACAGTGACTGTACCTTTCTTATGATCCTATATGTATTGGCAGCTGCACAGTAACATTCCTTTATGTTGGATCAAATCGAGAGATAGAGAAGTTGGCCATGTCAACCAATCAGCTTCTAGTTGTAATTTATTTAGCACATATGCCACATCTACAGTATTTTTAGTCCCAATGGACAACTGTACTTCCTCTTTTGCTTTGAATGCTGTCTTATAACGTAATGGGTATGAAGTCCCAGTGGCTGAATAGCCACCGGGTGAAGTACAGATGCTGGAAGTCTGATCGTTAGAGATCCCGACAGGGGAACTTAAGTGTGTAGCCATAACCCTCCCTTGGTGGTGCCTAACCTCCATGGGTAGTGCCTAACCCTATCCTCCCTGGGTGGTGCCTAACCTTTACTCTCCCCATGGTGGTGCCTAACCCTAACCCCTGCCTCCCCCTATCCTAAACTTAACCCTCTCCAGGGGGTGCCTAACCCTAACCTCCCCCTGGGGGTGCCTAACCCTAGCCCCCTCTCCCCCCTTTCCTAACCTTAACCCTCCCCAGGCAGTGCCTAACCCTAAGTCCTCTCAGGGGTGCCTACACATAACCCTCCCCCCCTGGTTACTAGCTAACAGTGGACGGCTTACCTTCATTTGGGAAGCCATCTGTCGATATTCCCAGAATCAGGATCTAGATGGGTGTCGGCATTTCGAGGCCTGTCTTTAGTCCCGAGTTGGGATTTAGACGCTGGCATTTTGATAAATTGCTTCCCTGCTTTTGGTCTTTTGACTACATCCCGTTATATCAATATGAGGTCATCCCATCAACTAAAATTGCTGTAGTACTAGCAGAGCAGGCCACCTTACTGCAAATGTACATTGCATATTTTTTGTGCCTATTACTCAGGAAGAGATGGACAAGATTTATCAAAAAATACAAATATCTTCAACAAGGTACAAGATCTAACTCTAATTGAGGTGAATCCAAGCCAGACTTAGTAATAGAACCAAAAAAGTAGTCACGTTGCTAACAATAGTCAAGGCAATCAACAAGCACACAAGCAAAGCAAACATCCACAGGGCAAAACACAGATGATCTGTTCTGGCACTCTGAATATAAACATATAATAAACTATAATGGCAATTACAGAGTGCTAGACCTGGTAATTTAGGTGATTTGCGCATATCAAAGTCTTTCATGATGCCCCACATATGTCCATACTTCATGTTGCAATGGATTCAGTGTGATTTACCGCCAGCCGCAAATCCCAACAAGGATGAAAATCCCGATCTTACAAGGGTAAGTATTCACTAACCTATTCTACCCCGTAACCCTAACCCTCCCTTAGGGATGCCTAACCCTAACCTCCCCCTAAGTGCCTAACCCTAATCCCTCTCTAAGTGCCTAAACTTAACCCCCCCTTCCCCACCACCTAACCCTCACCCCTCCGCTTCCCCTAGCATAAACCTAACCTCCCTGGGTGGTGCCTAACCCTAAGTCCCCCCCGGGAACCCTAAACCTAACCCTCCCCCTGCCCTGCTTACCTTCGATCGGTAAGCCATGTGTCAGTCTCCCGGCATAGGGAAAATTACAGGCATTGGGATCTCGACGCCTGTCATTTAACCCTTGCCGGGTTTATACAGTCGTGAATATGTTGATCGGCTTCCCGACTTTCCCACATATATATATAATAGGCTTAATCCACGGCACTCAACCATCTGGGGTGCCCTTGGTATCTGACCACACCATCTACATAAAAAAAAAAATATATATATATATATATATATATATATAAGCTTGAGCCCAAGATGGCAGATCAAGTTCATTTATCTGAGAATCAGTGAAGGGACTGGCTAGATGGGAATGACCGTGAAGCGGTGGCCAGCTTAACAAATGATTGCAATATTTTGGAACCAAAATTCCCTATGTTCAAAGGAGTTGCAGTTTGAAAAGCATGTGAGTTCCGAGTTTGTATGATATTTTTTATGTAGATGGTGCGGTCACATAACAAGGGCACCCCAGATGGTCGAGTGCCGTGAATTGAGCCTGTTGTTTATTTAAATTTTGTGGTCACACTTGCTAGGGCACCCTGTTTTTCAAATGTAAGACAAACTTTTTTCTTTTTCCAGGTGCTTATTAACTGATAGCCCTGGTTGTGGTCCTGTCTCTTTAAGGCAGGACCCAGTTTCATGTTTAAAATGTATGCAAGCTTGAGCCCAAGATGGCAGATCAAGTTCATTTATCTGAGAATCAGTGTAGGGACTGGCTAGATGGGAATGACCATGAAGCGGTGGCCAGCTTAACAAATTATTGCAATATTTTGGAACCAACATTCCCTATGTTCAAAGGAGTTGCAGTTTGAAAAGCATGTGAGTGCCGAGTTTGTATGATATCTTTTATGTAGATGGTGCGGTCACATACCAAGGGCACCCTAGAAAGGTGGATGAAATTGCAGAACCACACACAAGCGGCTGTGTAATTCCGTCCACCTGAAATGTTAATTCAGCAGGAGGTGTCTATTGGAAACAGACACCTCCTTGATACATCTGTGATCCCAGCACTGCGACTGAGGTCACAGCCTGGGATCACCATTGCAACCATCAGTGGCGATGGTTGATTCTTTAGACCGGGCTGGGAAAGCTGGAGCTTACCACAGCCTAACCGGGTCGTGGTCACTTGTGAGTCCAGGAAATCTATGTCTACCAATGTAGACCCTGGTTTCGTCCCTTCTGGGCAAATACCCTCATCTTCGTGGATGTTTGGCAACCACACCCCTGCTTCGTCGCCCAAATGCCGCAGCATATCAATGATGTGGCTTAGGGGGGGATGTCTGCGAGCGAGATAGCAGGACCTGTTTTGCACATGTGCAGACCCCAAAACTTTGGAAATGTGTGCTAACCATTGGGTTAACGTACATCTTTGAATCAGGCCTTTTGATAACAGAGTATTGAACTTGAGTATCTTTACCAGCTTTGCCAAGCACCTAACTAAATATTGTCACGGGGCCCATCCATGGGTTTTTGGTGTTTTTTAATGTGTTTCTAAAGCTTTGAAACTCATAGAAAATATGCCAAAAAGCTTTTACTGTTTGTACTGTTTGTAGATCCAATGGAAAATATTTCTGAAGCTAAATATACTGTAAACTATTCGCCTTTAAAATTGCACTATACATTTAAAATAATAAACTATCCATGGTATATTTTAGGACACATAATAGCTATTACATAAAGTATGGTTTCATCATCTTGATTTCCAGTTCTAGTGATCAATACAGAACAAAAATGAAATCTATTTAAAGTAGAAAGGCCTTTGGTAATGTATAGTCATATGGAGATCACTAATTAATACCGGAGGGACTCCTTAAAAAACTACAATAGTGCTGGTCTATTCAAAATGCATCTCTTTGCTTTTATGCTTAGGGTATATCTTAAAATTCTACTTCAAGTGGAAGACATTGTGGTTATAAATTCATAAGTAAGTCAATTGGCTGGGCTGTAAGGAACCTTTTAAGCCTTTATGTCGCAAGACTTGCTAACAACAATGATATTTGTCTGCATGGAAGAAACAAGAAATGCAAAGTCATTCAGTATAAGTCTTACTGTTCATTTGTAACTGGAAATCCACATTTCATTTTTTTATGTTGAATACAGTTGGAATGTATGTAATGTAAATGTATTATGTGGGGGCTGCCATTTCTTAAATTAATTGAACAAACATTTCCTTTACAGTGAATCCATACACAAGAACATGATTGATGTATTTACACCTTTTTGCCCGTGCTTTGCTCGTCATTATTATAATTATTATATGAGTACTGATATTTCATCTCTAAATGATTATATGGGAACTCATAAATAGTGAAGACAGTAATCAGATTTGTATGTTCCCTCAGAGAATCATTGTGGCCCTTGTACAAATATAAATAGTATAAAAGAAAAACAAAATACTAAAAATAAATAAAACAAGATGTGCTGCTCATAAATAAGACATTGGTGATGAATATGAAAAGTAATGTTTTTATTAAACAATATCTTAAAAGTGTTCAAGAAAATGCTTAAAAATGCTCTCCATTGTATTACACAAATTAAAGTGACAAAAGTATCCAATTAATTAAATAAGAACTATATGATTTATACTAATAAACTTGTAGTCTGTGAGCAGAATCATCTACAGCTGGACTTCAAATAAATCAAAGTCATCATGTAGGTCCCCTTATATATTGTACTGTACAAAACAGGATCCAATGATGTTAGTCAAATAAATAGTAAAGTTGAGCGGTTCAGAGAAGTCTTACAGAATTGAATTTGGGGTACAGAGTAGAACTGGCTCAGCTCCTCCCACCAAATTCGGTTCTCAAGATTAGGCAAAAAATAGTATTCCTTGAATTGTTGAATCCTGCATGTTTTGGATTAAAAATAAGTCTCTTCCTCGTCATTTCAGGCACCATTTCACACAGGAGAGTGGAAAGGGTTGTGGGCTGTAGCTTTGCTGCACTAGTTAACAGAGAGAGTTGTAGGTGATTGGAGTGGGTGGAAAGAGTGGAAAAGAAAGCATCTTTATTCTGTGTATCTGTGGGGGTCAGACACTAGCAAGCAATCTACAATACAGGCTTCTGTGTATGTTATGTTTGTCAGATTGCAAAACTTGAAGTGAACTGCACTTACTTACAAGGGTATCTATCTACACAGTACTACAATATATATATTGTGTATGAGAGCAGAGACAGTACTGTGATTGTGATTGTGGATATTCTATGTTTTGGAGAGATGTTTTGCCTATTTTTGTAGCACACAAATTAGTTCATAGTTTGTGTGTGTATGTCAACAGTCAGAATGACTACAGCTGATTTTAGGGTTAGGTTTAGGCTGTGATTAGGTTTAGGGTTAGATGACAAGTCAATACAAAATTGCAATGGGGACATGCCAACTGTCTACATTCTGTCAATGTCAACATTGACATTGTGTATGTTGACATTTGATACAATATGTGAACATTCTCTCCATGTCGACATTTTGAGCATCGACATTCAGAACATTCAACATTCTGAATGTCATTTTAATATAACACACATTTTTAGCACTTCACATGCTAAGTTACCTATGCATCCATGAGCAACAGGCCTGATACAGAGTTGTACGCTAATACTGCCGTGAATATGTATGCAGATGCTATGTGAAAACATGCAAATGTTCCAGACACTGGGAGATGTAATTGATGTAAACAAAGTAAACAAACCCAGCATTTACTATGCATCTTTTTTTACTGTCATTTACAAGCTAACATTGATGCCCGTCGAACATCTTTCTCCTATTGCACAGCAGATCTGACAGCAAACCCGCCATCAATCTGCTGCAGAATAGTAGCACTGCACTTAAAACTGTGATCTGTGCATGTTTTGTTTGCTTACAATCTGTAGAAATGTTTACAATTTGAAAATAGGAGGAAAAAAGACGTGGGTTCCTCCTAAATTCCATTTATCAATCAGCCGGGAGTGGGTAGGGCTGATGCTATAGCAGGGTGATACATAATGTGGGTTCCCCCTGCAATAAAGGGCAACTAGCCCTATTTCTACATATTTTAAGCAAACAGTTATTTGTGCAGTGCTGTACCCAAACTCACCTGCCACAGCCAGGTCTATTGTTTGGGCAAGTTGCACATCGTTTTATGGTCAATTTTGGTCGGTTTGCAATCTGACGCATAGTAAATCTTCGGTTTGTATACTTTTACATGTGAAATAATGATAGTTGGTTCGATGTTCTAAAGTGCTCAAAAAAAGTTTATATTTTCTCTGTCGGTTTTACATTTTAGCAAATCGGCTGCTTGTAAAACCGATGGAAAAGACAGACAATTTTTGTGAGCAGTTGACATGCATGTTACTCTAGATGCAACTAGTATCGACAACTGTATATTAGCTTTCATTTGTATAGGCTACAGCATATAGTACAGTATATCACTGCTCTTTCATCATGTTATTACTTAAGTTTCTATTACTTCCAAGCAGATTGGACCTTTTTTTTAGGAGTTTGTTGCTACTGAAGGGACATATTAATTTGAAAGATTATTCTGACAGCCAAGACGGAATTTCTGTGTATGTTTCCAGCACTATCACATTCCCCAGCCAGTGGTTATGATCCAGACTGAGTATTTACTGATTCTGTTAATTGGATTTTGTTCCCTTAATGTTTTTGTAAAACAAAATATTTACCTCAATGCTTTCTAACTTTCTATTTTTTATCTAAAACATTTAACTTAGTTCTGTAATCTAGGACAGGGCTCAGATTTATTGTACAATACTTTACAATGTGTGATATAAATAGGTAACTTTGTTAAATACTATACCACAGATGAAATGTAATAATACAAGCTTGTGTCCTTTCTGGTACAACAATATTAACTAACCTATAAATCAAAGTCTATAGAACCTATTAAGATATATACGGAAAATCCAATTGTTGACATCTAACTCTTTTAATATATTGTTAATGGCTGGTGAGAGGGACCATAAAAGTGGTTTCAGGTCTTAGATATAGGGAAATTAAAGGTCAATTCTAAAAGTCATTGCACAGAAGCAAAATGAAATATATGTCATGTTACACATTCTTACAAATGACTAGAACAAGCTATATATACTCTAAATATATAACACACAGTTTAGCTACTATCTGTAAAAACACATCCTGGCAAATCTGTGCCCTTTTAGTCAGTTCCATCCTAGTTCTCCTGATTATCTTCTGATTATCCTCTGTGCTGTACTGGCACTTGTGAATCATCTAAAGATGGGACAGCTACATGCTTTGCAACAGGAACAGTCGGGAAGCAGATGGACGGAATCCCGACCGCCGGCTAACCGACTGTATAATCCCGGCAAACCTTGGGACGATCTGAATTTTCATCCTTGTTGGGCAGCCGCTGTCGGGATTTGAACCAACAACTGACAGTTGACATATATATATATATATATATGGAATCATACTGAATCAATATATATTTATTTTACAACAATGATCCGACACTCACTGGTGAAGTAAATGAAATACTGGTCAAGCGCCCTACTTTACAGGGAACAGCGTCCCCACTGTGACATCCGGATGAAGTAGTAGATGGCCCTGAAACGTAGATGAGATGAATTATTGAATAAAGCACGACACTGCTTCACCTTCATTAATAGATCTCTGAGCGCTGCCTCATTCGCATCTATATGTATATTGCAACATGGGGTATTCAAATGAGGACTCCAGACAGGCAGGTATTTGGTAAAGCAGTGTCTTCTTAATGGTAGCAGACACTGCACCTTAGCACACGTGAGGTCTAGGACTGGACACACACACACACACACAGAGGCACATAACAGAAAACAAGCAAACAATACAAAAGTAAATGTCTCAGCACTCTTTGTACTAATGTCCGTGGACCCTCCAAGTCCTGGCACCCTAATGCTAACCACCACCCCAGCATATAGCATAGCCAGATTGTCCAGCATCAGGAGCAATGAGCAACAGGTGTGTGAGAGTTTTAATCCCTTTTTGTGCTGCTGACTTCCTGCTGTTTCTGGGCAACCTGGAAATCCTGGAATTCTATTTCCAGTTTGAGCTGTTCAGCCATAATTCCAATCTAGTTTTCCTCTCCCTTGGAGGGAGCTGATCCCACCAAAAATTGAGCGATTCAGGTGAAAGACCACCCCTCTCACCACAAAAAATATATACTGTTTATATATTAGAGATGTGAGCTGACCCTCATGTTTTTGGTTTTGGTTTTGTATCTGGATCTCCCTTGATTTTGGATCTGTATTGGTTTTGCCAAAACCTCACCTCCGTGTTTTGTTTTCGTGTTTTAGTTTTGTTTTTGGATCTGGATTTTTCCTTTAAAAAATAAAAAAACAGCTAAAATCACATAAAATGGGCCTTTTTATGTTCCTACAGTATTAATAACCTCAATAACATTTATTTCCACTCATTTACAGTCAATTTTGACCAACTCACAGCTCACAAGGGGACCAGGAAGCGTGCTTTCCAAAATTAAATAAACAATTGACTTGAATAATGCTTTGCAAATCTTCTAAAGGCATTTCCCAACCTGTAGAGGGACATAAAAAAAACATAGTTAGTGGCCTATAAACTGCCGTTGTTCCCACTATCCACTTAACCATATGAGATATATTGTGGACAAACGGAACAGAGCAGCAAATGCAACATTTCAGACCTAAGGTTTAAGTATTACGTTGTGTCTTTGAGTGCCATGCCTGCTTGCTGGGAGTTGATTTTTTTCAACCCAGAAAGGGACCAGGAAGCGTGCTTTCCAAAATTAAATAGACACTTGACTTAAATAATCCTTTGCAAACCATCTCTTCTGTAACAGAGTTTTCTGATATGTACAGGGACATTAAAAAAACTGAGTTAGTTAGTGGCCTTCAAATTGCCATTGTTCCCACTGTCCACTTCTTCTTAGACATTTGAATGTTATGTGGTAGGCAAAAAATTGGGTGGACAACACATGGCTGATTGATCAACCATGGCGACTGAATTAGTGTCATAAGGAAGAGGAGACTTTTTAACTGGGTGTCATGTTATGAGTTGGCCATATGGGGTATGTTGCTGTTAAGGGATCAGGCTGGTTATCAGTGGACACTTTAGTTGTTGTTATTTTGGGTTGCCATCTCCTGAAGGGTGTTCATTTTACCAACAGAGACTACCTACCTATCAGCTCAGGCATAGACACTTCCTGAGGAACATAGCTCTTTTCTCTGGAGGGAAGCCAAATAGGTGGGAGCCCCTGTACTTCCAACATTTGAAGCTCTTATCTCTCCACATCATCTATGATAGAAGAAAAAAAATGTCATTGGGGACAACTAGCTCCTATTTCTGTACCCTCCTTACCCTTTTTGGACAGGAAGTCCAGCATGGATATTTTGAAAGAAGAAGGCCTAGCTACAGATGGGGATGGTCCTCCCCAGTGGGTGTAGTCTGGGAGGTATTGGTTGGCAGGCAGCGGAATAACAAAGGCCTCCATGTTGTCTGTGCTTACTATTCCATATTTCAGTTTGTGATTCAGGTAGGAATAAAGTGGGCTACAGAACACGTCGACAGAATCAATGGATGTCTTAGTGCATTCTGGCCAAATACGATCCATGAATTCCCAGACAGATTTTAGACAGATGAATCCTTTGCTTGTAATAATCTTTGGCTGTATATAACACCCACATTTGCCAGGAATTACCAGACACTTTGAAGGCTGTAACTTTGAACTGCTTTATAGAAAACATATGAATGAAACCTTTCCACACTGCAGAACATGATGGAGAAATCCCTTGAAGTTCAGTACCTAGGGCATCTTTTTTCATGTTCTCTGAGGCCTTTCCTGACTGTAAAGAAAGATTCTCCACACTGTAGTCTTCCATTGTGACTTTTTAATGGTGATTTTAATGTTGTCAACAGGCTGAGATCCATCTCATCTGAGGGTTGTGTTTTCCCCATGCAAATGAGACAATTCACATCCAGAAGGTGACTCTTATGCTTAGCCATGGTGTCAGTCTCTCTTTTGGCTGAATTAGGCTTTAGGTTTTTTTTTTACAGATATAGGCTTTAGTTTTTTAGAGCATATAACTTTATAAGCTGTTAGGATAACATTTCTGCTATGTTTAAGATAAAAAAAAAACTTTTTGTAACCCCATAACTTAAAAAAAAATTTTCATTGCAATATTCATGCAGCCCCTTGACAGACAGCAGCACAGCACCCCTGCACAGCTATGCTGATGACAGGTGTGGCTAACATGCACACAAAAAAATAGTTTATTATTTGGGGCAACAGCCCCTCAACAGACAGGAGCACAGCACTCCTGCACAGCTACTCTGATGACAGTGACAGCAGACAGGTGCATCGAGAAGGACTATCCAAAAGAAGTTTTGATGGAAGCGGCAAGGAAGACTAATCAAAAGGAAAGATCAGAGTTATTGACTTACAAGGAAAGAAATATACAAGATAACAAATTAATTCCCTTTGTTACTATGTTTAATGATCAGGAGAAGACAATCAGGAATACTTTAAATAAACACTGGCATATTTTATTAATGGACCCCATCCTTAAAGATTTTCTCCCTCTAAAACCCCAGGTGGTATTTAGGAAGGCAGATGTAGGCCTTCACAGATGTACTGAATTATTTAAATAGAGTGTACTAAGCACCTTTGTCGCTCACATTTCAACCTTTGTGTACACTATCTTTATTTTAATCTATGGGGGCTAGCCACCACCAGACTTATGTTGTTAAGAGCTGACACCTTTAATAGAGGAGTGCTATACATGAGAGTCATTATAAACCCAGAAGGGTTATAAGGTGGTAATTTTTTCTGCTGTTGGCGCTGGGTACATCTACAATATCAAAATCATTCTGTAAGGATAATTGAGTTTTTTCCTGGCAGCTGTTGAAACTGAAGGAGGAGATGAAGACGTTTCACATGCGGCTACAGCTGACAATTTTTTGACCAACAGCTCTTTGCATAGTTTTAGATTTTGGTCTTTTGGAAAAAAACTCAAAAGGTAGGACTTAAACCTAGGATCCAGAATGGATATATTTTTCATATTTCAATAGATTGACGACTCTTGGATCCTGGTGAAGTGAATCAAGGGCTTGATCCACCAGTCCAACATACTTTGTGCAATCACTCCATTTCAGCTCCTCCTTCAGTTTCATCAGATGTTTTTGCAAAAGTTTGATGAGGGGAATGACCTGACTCAAGCTGGCAGTGTCTGAACTAACTTCACGCTTGGCAAGTTCAAAGGGTTTGAGAACCTTGCACAACACGGAAATTATTCTCCACTGCACTTGAGTAAGGTGCATTCACCCTCCACGGCCTATGTCATAGTCCGCTGTATAGGCCTGGATGGCCTTTTGCTGTTCCTCCATCCGCTGAAGCATACAGAGGATAGAATTCCACTGAGTTACTACTTCTTGCTTCAGCTGATGGAAGGGCAAAATTAACTGTAGCTGCTGGTCATGCAATCTTCGACAAGTGGTTGCTGAATGTCTAAAATGTCTGGATATTTTGCGTGCCACAAAGAGCATCTCCTGCACGCCCCTGTCATTTTTAAAAAAATGTTGCACCACCAAATTAATTGTGTGAGCAAAACATGGGATGTGCTGGAAGTCGCCCAGATGTAATGCTCTCACAATATTGGTGGCATTGTCCAAAATCACAAATCCCAAGGAGAGTCCAAGTGGGGTAAGCCATTTAGCAATGATTTCGCCGAGTTTTTCTAAGAGTTTCTCAGTGGTATGTCTCTTAGTGAAACCAGTTATACAAAGAGTATCCTGCCTCTGTATCAGCTGTCTTTTGGAATATGTTGCTGCTGCTGCTGCTGTTGTTCCTGTTGCTGTTGTAGGCAATACACCTACCCAGTGGGCTATCACAGTCATGTAATCCTTAGTTTGCCCTGTCCCACTTCTCCACATATCAGTGGCCAAGTGGACAGTGGGTACAATGGCATTTCTGAGGACATTAATAATTTTTTTTTAATGTCCTTCTACAGATTTGGAGTTGCTCTTCTAGCGAAGTGGAATCTTGAAGGGATCTGGTAGCAAGGACACAGGACCTGAATTAACTGTTGAAAACCCACTGCAGTAATGGTGGATACTGGACGCACATCTAATACCAGCATAGCTGTTATGGCTTCAGTAATCCGTTGTGCAACTGTGTGATTGCTGTCATACTTGTTTGCCCTTTCAAACGATTGTTTAACAGTTAATTGCTTTTTGGAGGATACGCTACAAGTAGTCTTCTTCCTGGTCCCCTTCTGGGATGAAGATCCACTGACAGCAACAGCAGCAGCAACAGGCGTAGTCATCAAGGATCCTTCTGAGGAATCATGGATAGGGGAGGAGTCAATCATGCTTGGAATACCAACATTGGATGTAGCAGGACTACTCCTGATGAGGATGTTGATGATGCATGTTGGTGTTGGAGATCAAAGGCGCTTGAATCTCACAGAGAGGGAGCAGGTAGGTGACACTGGACTTGTTATGTTTTGAGTTTTGGAACTTGGCAATGTACACTTTGATATTTGATGAATGCACTCCAAGTGACATAACAAGGAGGAGGTTCCTAGGTGGTTTTGGTCCCTCCCTCTACTCACTCTTGCATGGCAATGGGCACATATAGCTTGACAACTGTTGTCCAGATTGGGGTGGAAATAATTCCACACATGAGAAGTAGATTTTTTTGTCTTTTGTCCCGGCATGACAACAATGGGCTTTGGCTTTGTCAAACCATGGGCAACAGCTGTTGCCTTACTTACACAAAGGACATCCTCGACATCAACATCCTCATTACCAATACCTACATCTTCATCATCAACATCCCAATCATCCTTAGAGCCTTCATCCACCAAAATATCCTCCTACTCCATGTGCAATTCCACAAAAGCATCCTCAATGACTACGTCTGAAAGATGTTGACTGCCCTTCCCCACATTTACAGAGGTCACACAAATGTTAGAA
The DNA here is from genome assembly GCA_031769625.1 of Taudactylus pleione. Classification (NCBI taxonomy): domain Eukaryota; kingdom Metazoa; phylum Chordata; class Amphibia; order Anura; family Myobatrachidae; genus Taudactylus; species Taudactylus pleione. Next base: position 3,730,209 of record JAUIMM010000036.1, read on the forward strand.
CTTGGAGGATCCTCCAGTACACTAGTATTTAGGTCGGGCTCACACATGGCCACCACGGACACACTTGCACTCTCCTCGGGGATTTGTGATTTCAATTTCTCAGGGCACACAGTTGGTTTTTCCGGAGCTGTCTTAACAACTTTCACATTTTTAATTGGACCACCACCACTACTACCACAAGTAGAAGGGCTATCAGAATCAGCAGTTTTCTTCATAAAGTAAGAAGGCCAAGGCCTTATCCTTTCCTTGCCACTTCATGTAGTGAATGGCATATTGCCAATTTTTTGTTTATGTAAAGGCAAATATCTTACAAGTTTTTTTTTTCCTCATTTCAGTAAAACCTGCTTTACCATATCGATGGCGTGACTTAAGCACAGGGGCATGGATCTTCCTAGAGGTCGAGGAAGTTGATGGCCTTGCACTACTGGCGGCAGCTAAAACATGTGGTTCTGGTCCTTGCTCTCCTGTCATGTGACAGCCCTCCATATTTTTTCTGCAGTCTAGATGCAGTGTCACAATCACCAATAGTGTAGCCAAGGTGCGGTTACAAAATTCACACACGTGCAGTCGTGCGCACCCACAAAAATATTAGAAAAAATTACAAATGATGATTTTTATTTTTAGTCAGCTCCAGAAGAACTTGGCCCCAGAGTAACGATTGATCACCACTGTAGTCAGGCCGCACAAGTTTGCAACTTGCATTGCTGGCTGGCTCTTGTGCACTACTGCGGTTAAGGCGAAAACCCACCCACACAAACAAAAAAAAATGACACTTTTATTGTATTTTTTTTTTAGAATGACTGGAGTCAGGCAGCACAAGGTTGCAAAGTCTGTTACTGGCTGGATCTTGTGCACTACTGCGGTTATGGCGAAAACCCACCCACACAAACAAGAAAAAAACATGACACTTTTATTGTATTTTTTTTTTTAGATTGACTGGAGTCAGGCAGCACAAGGTTGCAACGTGCGTTGCTGGCTGGCTCTTGTGCGCTACTGTGGTTAAGCCTGTCAACTGCGCTTGCACACACAGAAAAATATAAAAACTTTAAAGATACCCCTGCACTGCTGACACAGTCAGCAAACCGGCACTGAGGACATCGCTGGCACCCCCACTCTGCCGACACCGCCGGCACTCTGTATTGAGAACACCCCTGCACTGCCGACAATGGGCCTGATTCAGAGCCGGATGCTATTTGCGCTCGCTCGTTCAGAAAAAGGGGCCGGATATTTAAATAGAGCGCTCACTCTTTGCGGTCTGTTGACACCTCTATGTCTGAACGAGCAAACGAAACATGCGCTTGCTATTTTTAAAAAAACGCCCCTGGCCGCTCGCATCATACATCATCTCCACTATTTATTAGATTAATCAAGTACATCGAAAGGCGTATGAACTGCTCACAGTGCTTGTGGTAGCATTTTCCTACCGCAATCATGCGAGCAGTTCATGCTAAAAGACAACCAAGTGACGTGGCCAATGACGCTGCTTTGTTAATTATGCACACCTTTAAAATGCCCATTTTGACCTTTTGGCACGCCTGCGTTCGGATCTCCACTCCCCATTTTCAAGCACCTTCCCCTGTTACCACCCACAAATGCCTCATTCTGTCACTCAAATTAGCAGGCATTCGCTATTTTGGGAGCACACAATTTCTGACTGCAATGACTAGTTCACGCATGCGTATTACAACCCATACGCATGCGCAGTTGTGCGAACATCGCTCGGAGCGAACGAGTGGCCGCTTACGAGTGGCTCTGAATCAGGCCCACAGTCAGCAAACCTGCACTAGTGTGATATCCTTCCAGTGTAAGCGATAGTGTGTGCAGTGGGGTCCCCCCATCATATGCACCCCAAAACAATTCTTACAAAGGAGACCTGTTCCTTCTATTACATGAAAACAATTGCCAGTGTTTGAATAAAAAAAATGAAAGCAAAAAAAAAATTAGTCTGTTGTCCTTCCAATGAAAGTGACTGTGTTTATGGTGGTCCCCCTTCCTCTAAATCATCTGCACCCAAAACAATTATCAAGTGTAAATAAATGACTATTTGGTTAGTGTCAGAAAAATCTCTCTTCTTTTAAAACAACTGCATGGTAAAGAAAATGGTCTCTCCTTTCCCTATTTCATTGTTTGTTGTACATTCACTTGGTGTGGTTGAACAACAGTAGCTTTACTCCTGTCCTGCTGTCAAAATAAAGCCAATTATGGATCTGTCAAAAGAAGAGTAGGAGCAGCAACCCAGTACTAGTGCTGCTGCTGCTGCCAGTCATAGAACTTCAACTTTTACTAAAGGTGGTCAATTAAGGTGGTCCAATTCAGATTAATTTTGAAAAAAAATTTCCGTTAGTTAGTCATGTTGATATTGATACATGAAATCAATACTTAAAAAAACACACAAGACAAAATATTATTTTTCTTGTTAATCCTACATGTGAAATATTCCTTAAAATAACTTTTTATTAAACACAATACCTGCAAATGGCAAGTTTTCAGTGCTCTAACACATTCACAGATAGTGAATGAATCAGTCAGTCAGTCAGTCAATTAATCAATCCATCAATGCTTAACCTGGCTTCCACTAAATAGAGCAACTTCTATTTACCTGTGCTGGCCTCGGGCCTTTGATATAGCACTTGATTACTGAAAACATTTTATTGCATTGTACAATTTACTGTATATTAAAATGTCATCCTGTCTGCCACTGCAGTGTCATTATGTTTCCGAGATGTGCTATATTCTTTTTAAAACTGCCATGTGTTTGTGCCGCTGCTCTGTCACTTAGTTTAGTCAGTCTTCTCACTGCAGCCTTTGGCCAATATCTAAGGTCTGGGACACAATTGCAGCTGGCAGTCCCCTATAAGTCTATAAATTAGCTTGATGGACAATAATTAGCTGAGCCAATGGTGATGTTTTGGAGATGGGGGTTGGTTATAGTTTTCTATATAAGGTTCCTTATTTTTAGAGTTAAGCCTCTTTGATCCTGTTTTTGCTGCAGTGTGCTGCTTGATTCAGAGAAATGCAGGATACAGTAACTGACTTTTAGTTTCTTCTTTATCACCCTGATCTGCTCTGCTTTTTGTTTTTCACCTCTTTGTTTGCTTCTTCCTCTTGTAGGTTTTTTCTCTTTTTTTTTCTTCCTGTGCTTTTTTTTGGATACTAAGTATTGATGGACTGTGGTCATCCCTAGTACACTTCCAGCTAGACCATGGTGCATTACTGGTTGATGGTGGCCTGGCCCATCCTCTCACACTAAGATAGGATTATGTACACTTCCCTGGCCATAGTTCTTGCTGAAGGTTCCCCTCCTGCTGCTGCTCCAGTCCCAGTTGAGGTTGTGGCTGCAGCCTTGGATACAAGAGTGGGGTTAGCCCGATCTTTACAGCAGGGTGGTTACCTCTCATTCTGCTGTGGCCATGAAGGTGGTGCCACAATTAGATCTGGCTGACAGTGCCATCATGTCTGGATTTGGGGGTCTCCAGATTTTGTGGTCTTGATATCCCTGGATTAAGGTGATGCCTTGCATACCTCAGCTGTTTTGGGGGCTGTCCCAGTGAGTTCCCTGGCTTTGTCTGCGCAGGATATTTCCTTCACAAAAGGATATCTGGGTGGATTGCCAGGTCTGGCATGCACCGACCTTGATATTATAGGCAGCACGGCCGTTATAGAGTTGTGGGCCTCTAACTAAGGGCTTCATCCTATATCCTTACTGGTGTTGTGACCCCAGCCAATTCTGTTTCTGTGTTTACTTTGGCTTAAAGGCCCCCAGACAGCTGGATGGCATGTTTACCTTTGTGGCATGTTACATTAAAACACTCCCATTATAGTTTTTCAATTTGATGCATTATTTGCATAACAATTATGGTATGGTCACCAGCACACATGGCTCTATATTGTGCTACTATGATGATGAGCTCCACTGCAAGGAGTCAGGTAGCTATTATTGATCTAGTTGAATCAAGGACATTGAAGTCTGGCTGGAGATCACTCACACAGCTTCTGTACCTGATTTAGACTTGTGCGCAAACCCAATGGTTTGCGTTCAAGTCTGATGGTGGGTGGACTGTACTTGCACATGACCTGCTTTGGGCATGTGCAGAATGGGACCTGTCTGTTCACATGCAGTGCACCCTAAGCCACAGTCTGTTTGACAGTCTGAAGCTGTTTGCGGTTAGGAAGGGGATGGCACCAAGCAGCATTCTGGAAAACGGGGGTGTGTTGCCCATGTTTTCTAAGTGTGTTGAGGCCAGTGTCTGGGTCTAATTATGCAGATTTACTGGCCTTACTATGGTTCTGAGATGGCCATCTGAGTAACCTGAGGGTGAGACAGAGTGGAGAAGTGGGTATACTGAGGTGACCTCTAAAACCACAATTGTAAAAGCTTACATACTCTGGAAAAGTCTTGACACTTATTTAATTAATTTCTGAAATGATTTCACTTTTTTTTTCATGTTTCCAAAGCTAATTTAAAAAATTAAAAATGTTCACTCTATTTAATAATAGCATTATTGTTAAACTAAATGTACAATACTGACGAAGTGTTACTGTAGAAAAACATATACATCAAGTTTTAATATTGTTACGGTTCTCGCACAGTTGTGTAAGACCTCTAGAGCCAGGGAAAGGATCTTCTACCAGTAACAGCCACCCGCTGTTCCCTTAGTGATTTACACCTCCAGCAGTAAAGGCTTACACAACCAACGAGAGACCGCAGGACTGCTGACAGAAACATGGCTGAGGAGTGGCAGTCCTTCCTGTACTGGTACTAGCTGGAGTGAAGCTGCAAGTGATAAATTCAGGAATCGATGTGAGTGACAGGATACTCTAGCAGTGGCAGATGATAGGTCTCAGGAATGTCTAAGGACAGTGGTGCAGCTGGGTAGTCAGGCAAGAAGCGAGAGGACAAACTAAGCAGGCTGCACAGCAGGAATGACCAGGACTGTGATACTGTAGGATATCAAGACAAGACTAGGCTAGACTAGACAAGAATGGACTATGACAAGATTGACAGAAAAACAAACAAGGACTGGACAGGCAAGATACATACAAGAACTAGACAAACAAGAACTAGATAGTATGGTAAAATGCGAGCTGCAGGAAATACAATAGAACGTTATGCATCCAACCAAGAAAGGTGCAGAATTAATGTAAGCTGAAATTAGGTAATTTTTCCTTATCAGCTCGCTGTAAAAGTATAGGTATCCTAATATAAAATAGAGAGGCACTGAGCATGAATGAAAGAGGAGGGTGAGGGGAGGGAGAAATCACAACAGGGTAAAAGGAACAATAATGAACCAAAGTAACCATCTACAGTGGATGAATCAGAATAATATTGACATGAACTTCTCTGTCAGTCCCTTAATTGCCACTAGCTACTGTACTATTGGCAAGTTCCACCTTACACTTATACAACACATCTACTATGGGCATAAATTCCAGAGTTTTCCATTTTTGGATATTTTTAAAGATATTCTTTGGTTTTTGCTGACATTCCTATAAAATAGGTGCTCTTACATCTACTGAAGACTCACACTATCAGCCAACAATGACTTGCTACCTTACCTGAGCAGTTCATGTTGATATTATTGGTTACAGTCAGAAACTTTCAAATCACCTTATAGTCATCTTAATAAAACCTAGTTATTGTAGTTTCCCAATTTAATCTGTTGCATATATATGAATATAGCACTGCCCATCATCCAGAGATAAGAGTTGCTCCAATGCAGTAGTCATCATGTTTCCACACAATCAACATTTTGGCCAGAATCTGTGAGTGCAGTAACAGTCAACCAATAGCGTAACAGGGAGATGTCATTGCTCTACTCTTTTGTTTTATTTTGTAAATCACTACCAATGACATATAATGGCATCCTATGAGTGAGTTCCCAAAGGAGGTAATAAGAACATTACAGCATATGGTGTGGCTTTATATGGAACATCCATGCACCATCTGTACACCATCTGTACACCATCAGAACTTGCACCAGCCCTATGGCATGTGTGGTTTCTCCATCCAGTTATCGCCTCCTGGTCCACGTGAGTGGCTGTGCTTCTTTGCCTGCTGCTTACAACGACACACCCATGACACACCCACATCTTTTTAGCCTCTTCCCTGATATCTCCCAGGAAACGCCCACTTGATTTCATAGACCATATCTCCACTTCTGTTCTGCGTCCCTCAGCGCTTATATTTGGGACGCATGCGTAGTGTGACTCAGATGCTTGCGCTGACTTAAAATATCAGCTAACTGCATGCGGCATCGACACTGCATGTCCCACAGGCCCTCAGTGACATTTCTTTCTCTCCCATACATCATTTAAGAGAATGGAAGACATTTGAAATTATTATTTACTTTTTTATTCTACGTGATCAAACCTTTATGGTCTCAGAAATATGAATCATTAATGAAAGGAAAAACAATTTTAGATTCAAACACTATCTTTAGTAAAACATATCCAATTCAGTTTCCTGGCTTTATATGTACATTTGAAAATTGTCCTTGCTCTTTGCTTGCCATTTTTGTTACTGAGACCAAATGCATTTGGAAGTGCAGCAAAGGCTGCAGGATCTGTTCTGACAGATGGGATCGGCTAACGTTCTCATGTAAAATGACTGATTTCACACACTGTTGGGCAAAAGTTAAGAAATATTTTCTTCATTAAATCCCTCTTTTTAAATTGGTATATAATCTGTGGCTCAGGGCAGCTGTCAGTTATAACATTATAAAATCCCAAGTTCATGAAAACAATTCTATTTAAAATTATATTTCAGATATAGTATTTGTGATTGGTACTTTTCCAAATGTTTTCTTCTTGAAGCTATAAGATAAAAAAAAAACAGAGAGATAGGGAAAAAAAATCAATGGAGATAAAGTACAAAGGAGCTTCAAGTTTGAATGATTTTATTAGATTGTGTGAAATGTTTCATCCCAATCAGATTTTAGTTGTATCTACTTTTAATCATAGAACAATTGTGTGCTTCATCAGCCTTATGACTATAGGATTTGAAGTTACAAGTACAAACCTATAATATTTATTGCATCTTTCTGTTTCAAAAGTTGTTGTCATTTAAACTGACAGGTTTCATTGCCAATGATGAAAATGTGCTATAGACGTATACAGTATGTATGTATCTATATGCATGTATTAATGATTCTTATTGCTAGAATGCAGTTCCAATGTGGGGTCAAATCGCAACTACCTAGAGTGGCTTTCTCATGCTCTATGCAACCTGAGCAAAGCCTCTCTAGATTGATTAGTTGCTTCCATTTGCTTCGGGTCTACCCAGAAGAAGCAGAGTAGTATTAATGTGGCATTTTCTTTCCCTGGTATTATCTGAATAATAATATGAGACTAGAAGATCCCTTTGCAAATAGGCAACTGATAAAGTGATGACCATAGAATATGGGAAGGATTTATTTAAAATGATCTTTCTGTTGTGTGTGATTTTTTTAAATGTATTTTTTGACACATGTAGTGGTTTATTTACTAAGCATCAGGTTTTAAAATCCAGTGCTTCCAATCGTGTTTATGTCTAAATTTAGAAGGGCGATGTTATTATTTGCTGCGTTTTGCCCTTTTAAAGTTCGAACATAAAAAGGTTTGGAAGCGCTAGGCTTTAGAGCCCAATGCATAGTAAATAAATCCCTAGTTTTACAGTAGCCAGTATGCTCTGACACCTACGTACAGTAAAGGCTGGCAATTGTAGGTATGCAAAAGTCAACATACACATGCCAAGCTGTTTATGACACCCAGGACTTGCTGGAACCAGTAGTAACACATAAAATGCTAATTTTTAACCGTGCCCAGAAATGTGGACTGTGGAAGATCAGCCCGACTTAAAGCAGGTATAAGAGGATTGTCATTGGCATGATTAATTACCTTTTGATGAAGTCGCTGATCACTTGAATAGGTGGAGTTACGCATCAAGGGAAGTTATTGGCAATCTAGAGCACAGAGTGAATGGATCCTTCTGCATTAAAGGGACTACACCAGCAGCAAGGGGGGGAGTCACAGTCTGGGACAGTCTGTGTAAGTTGCCTTATTTGCTGGCTTAAGTGGATATCAACATTCCTTCCACATTGTTGGCCAGGACTGGATACTATTAAAGTGGATGTAAATATATTAATTTACTAACAAGGAGAATAACAGTATGCAAAGGATCTAACTTACTAACGTGAAGAATAACAGAGTATGGATTTAACCAATTGGTTACTTACAAAAGAACATTCCAGTTTCTATATGTTCAATGATCCTGTGCAATTTAATGAATTTTCACTGACGTGATTGTGACTTAAATTTACATAATCAATTTTTATATTTACATCGGTCATGTGTTTTGGATTGAGGTTTAAATTATATATATTTTATTATTAATTTGACAACCAGTGATTCATTTGTTAGTCTTTGGATTTTATCACATTTATTTCTTTAACTGCAGCATGCAGCTATCTCTGCATACAGATATGTGAATTTTATGTAAAAATGGACCTACTTTTAAATATGGCCTGGGCCCTCAGTCTGTAATATAGATTTATTCAGATGTATGATGGTGATATAATCCTAAACCTAAATAAACTGAACCCAATACATTAGATGAAAAGCTATTTAAATTATATGATTTTCAGTTACTGAATTTAACTCAGATTCTGATACAATATTCAAGGCCTATTCATCATCGGAGGCCGTATAGCCCTCAATGATGAAGTATGCACCTCACCGCGGGATACTTATCACCGCAGCAATTCATCAATGTAATTCTTCATTCTTCATTGATCCAGTAATTCTTCATTGATCCAGTGCGGAGACAGCTGCTCTGAAAAGCAGCTGTCCCCGCGTTTAGTAGCGCAGTTACAGAAGTAATTGCATTACTTACCTGTCCCCATCACCGGCTTCTACCTTCTACGCATACATAACCTGAGGTCACGCATGCGCAAAGCCGCCGGGGAGTCAGTGAGGAGGCGGCCGATGGATCTGCTCAGATCCCGCTTCATTTCCCAAGAACTTCTTCCCATAAGAAGGAGTGGGGCTACGAGAACAAGCACCATCTGAGGATGTTTGCTGAATATTAGGTGACCTGTGATCATGAATAGCCTGGTAACTTAAATATGCAGAAACTAGCATTTCTGTATGGTTAATGAGCCATTTAAGTGTTGATGAATAGGCCCCTCAGTCAGGTTGCTAAAATGTGAATCTTCCAATTGTATTCATCAACTAGATATTGTGTATTATATTAGTCCCTTATTCAGGTAATTCACATCTTTTCTAAGAAGCTCAAGAACCAGCAGGAGGATATTGATCTCCTGTCTCAATAGTAGTCACTGTCCTCAGCTCCTAGTCTATAGCCAGTGCCCTCTAGTTTATGGCACTACCACCGAAAAATAATAAGGATTGCAGGGAATGTATCGGTCGTGCTCTGTATAAGGCTCACAACATTCTTTATCTAACGTATCAAGACCTGTCTTTGATTACTGTTTTAAAAATTATTAATATATTTGGCATAACTGAGAGAATGCAATTGTCTTCCCAAATTACCAGAATTCCTCACTGTAAGATGAGTGGATATATTAAGTATTTTGATCCAATGTAGCTTAATGTGTTTAGTATTCACACCATCATACACTGTTTCATTGATCTTATAGGAGGCAATTCAATTCAGCGAATTCTGAATAGCCCAATGCTATTTGATTAATCGCACTGTTAAGTCTGATTACAGGATTTCTGCTTGCACCCTTCCAAAGTGCGAGTAGAAATATGACTTAAGTGCCGGCAGCAATGCTGTTTTCTGACTTTGCACAATGATAATAGCCTCGTGGCCGTCACGTTAGTCGGAGAATTCCGGTTACCGTGACCAAACACCTAGCTTAAGACATGGTAACCAGCATTCTCCAACATAGGTGATTATAGTCAGACTTAACAGCACAGTTAATTGAATAGCTATGGGAACTCCTTCCCATGGCTATTTAGCATTGGGCTCAATTGATGTGCCTCCATAGTGCTTAAAGGAGCATCATCAATGCTTCTAATAGTGGAACTAGCCAGTGGTGGACCCAGTTGCTAGACAGTGGTAAGTCATTTACCTTCCCCATAGGCAGCCCCACAGATGTAAAAATAATCACTGCTGTTTTACTTAGTAATTCACTCTGTGCAACTGCAGAATACAAAGCTGACTCTCTGCTCACCAGCCCACTTTCTCTATTACAGTGCCATCTGCACAACCAGTGTCTGTATACTGAGCCTGTGCAGTCTCTTATTGCTCATTGGTTGGCACAGCTCAGTATCAGTGAGCTGTGCTGTAAAGAATGAAAGAGGCTATGGATCACTCAGGTGATGCAATCATCTGGTGAATGGGGTGCCTGGTACACATGGTGTCACCTGTTCAATTTGGCTCTGTTACTTTGGTGGTGTCACAACCAGGGTTTCTTGGCATGGTGGTCGACGGGTATTACCTGTGAGGTGACTGAGGTGGGGGGCATCTGGCAGTGGCACTGGTGTGTGGCAAGGGGCATTGGCTGTGCGTGGTTTTGCGCGGGCATGCTGTTACGTTGGGCTGGTGAGGCCTGGCAGTGCATCCATTCCTTTTGGCATGGGCACCGCCATCTTGCCTCTGGCCATGTGATTTACTTGCCCAATCCTGGTTTGTCACATACTCTCTCTGGCCAGTCATGGCACAGCACTTTGAATTTAGGGAGGTTCAGAGCCTCACTTCATTGCCATTGCAACATGTTTCTCAGCATAGCTGAGAGAGAGTTCACTGTGCTCACCACCTGTTACCTGTGAAACGCTACCTGCCTGCCTGCTTGTCTGCTCCAACCCCGCTGGACTACCCTGCATCCTCCATTACCTTCCCCTTGCCTGAGTACCTGAGTCCTACTGTTCATCCTGCACCTTGCCTCCACTGACACTCTGCTGGATATTTCTTCCTCAGTCTGAATTCTTCATTAATCAGTCACCACCTGGACAGTTCCCCTTGTCTGCCACTATTTGGACATTTTCTATTAACCAGTCACTACCTGGACATTTTCCTTTTGGCATGGTCTTTCGGACTGACTAAAAGATGATCTGGTAACCCGTGAGCTCCCTACGAACGTAAATGACATGATTTTGCTCTGTAACAAGATTGACCTATGCTTCAGAGAACGTCAGGCTGAAAAGCATAGGTCTGACAGGCAAAGGTCATCTACCCTTCCCTTGCCTACCCATCCAGCCCCTCCTCCTATGGACAAAGAGCCTATGCATGTGAATCGTACCCATCTCTCCAAAGAGGAACATCAGAGGATAGTAAAAAACCTCTGCCTATAATGTGGAGATTCGGGTCATCTGGTGGCCTCCTGTTCCCGCAAGTCGGGAAACGCCCATTCCTAACTGACACTAGGGACATCAAGTTAGGAGTAATGAGTCCGTCCTCAAATAATAAAGATTTCATCATAACTTTAGCTATAGATATCAAGCCTAAACCTGCCATTGTTACTGCTCTACTAGATTCTGGAGCAGCCGGCAATTTTATAACCTCTAGCTTGTGGACAAACTACAGATTTCTTGTTCATCCCTCCATCATGCAAATTCCTTGACTGCAGTAGATGGTCAGCCTCTTGCTAATGGAGTCATCACCAAAGAGACTCAACCAGTACTAGTCCATATTGGAGCACTCCATTCTGAGTCTTTAAAGTTTCTAGTGATACCTGAGTTGTCTCAAGACATCATTTTAGGACTACCCTGGTTATACCTGCACAATCCTAGGATAGACTGGTGCAAATTCTTTCATGGGGAGCTGACTGTCAGAAATCCTGTCTTCTCAAGATATGACCTGTAAGGAAAACAGCTTTACTAATATCTCCATTAATTCCTAAGGAGTATCAAATGTTTACTGATGTCTTCTCTGAACAACAAGCAAATGTCTTACCTCCTCATAGAGAGTGGGATTGTCCAATTGATCTATTGCCAGACAAGATGCCGCCTTGTGGTCGCACCTATCCTCTGTCCTTACCGGAGACCAAAGCTATGTCTGAATACATTCAGGAGAATTTGGAGAAAGGATTTATTTGCCCCTCTACCTCTCCTGCTGGAGCTGGGTTCTTCTTCATTGCCAAAAAGGATGGTGGCTTAAGACCTTGTATAGACTACCGAGGCTTGAATGATATAATGGTCAAGAATCGATATCCGCTTCCACTAATCATGGAGTTATTTGACAGAGTCAAGTGGTCCATCATATTCTTCAAGTTAGATCTTAGAGGGGCCTACAATCTCATTCGTATTCGCTCAGGTGATGAGTGGAAGACCGTTTTTAATACTAGAGATGGACATTTCGAATACCTTGTGATGCCTTTCGGCTTGTGCAATGCCCCTGCTGTCTTTCAGGGCTTTGCAAATTAAATTTTCTGGGAATTATTGTACATGTCTGTTGTTGTCTATCTGGACAATATATTGATTTTCTTGTCTTCTCCAGAGGAACATCAAAAACGTGTGAAGGAGGTGCTGTCTTGTCTGAGGGAAAACCACCTCTACTGTAAGCTGGAGAAATGTGTCTTTAGTGTACCCAGTGTGCCATTTCTCAGTTATGTCATCTCTGGCTCCAGCCTAGAAATGGACCCCAAGAAAGTACAGGTGATCCTGGATTGGTCCCAACTATAATAGAAGTTTTATCAAAGGATTCTTGTCACTGATGGCTCCCATTACGGCCCTGACCCATAAAGGTGCCAATCCTGCCCTATGGTCACCCAAAGCAGAGACAGCCTTCCAGCTTCTGAAACAAATCTTTATTACAGCTCCTGTCCTAAGACAACTGGACCTGGATAGACCTTTCTTATTAGAGGTGGATACCTCATCAGAAGCAGTGGGAGCAGTTTTATCTCAGTGTTATGAAGACAACCTAGTTCATCCCTGTTGGTTTTTCTCCAAAAAGTTATCTCCTGCCAAAAGGAACTATGCCATAGGTGAACAAGAACTCTTGGCAGTGAACTTGGCGCTGAAGGAGAGGAGATACTCACTGGAAGGGGCCAAATTTCCCTTCACTGTCTTCACTGACCATCGGAACCTTCTCTTTCTCAAAAATATCCAGTGTGTGAGTCCTCGTCTGGCCCAATGGGCCATCTTCTTTGCTCATTTCCAGTTCACCCTAACCTTCCGATCTGGAGCTCTTAATCAAAAAGTGGATGGTCTGTCTAGATCTCTCCTCTGTATTGACAATTCAGAGACCCCACGTAGTGCCCCTGTGCTGGAGTCAAGACAGTCAACGCCGTACAAATACAACCCCCTACTGGGAAGACCTTTGTGGCCCCGAAGTTAAGGAAGCAGCTCCTCACCTGTGCTCATTCCTCTCACTTTGCAGGTCACTCAGGTACTCGGAAGACTCTGGAACTTTTAAAAAGAAGTTACTGGTGGGCATCCATGAAGGCTGATGTGCTGGAGTTTATTTCCTTATGTACCTCATGTGCTCAGCTTAAATCTTCACATAAAGCCCCAGCTGGTGAATTGTTGCCGATGCCTATTCCATCACATCCATGGATGCATCTCTCCATGGACTTTGTAACATATTTACCGAATTCTCAGGGTTACACCACCATCTGGGTTGTGGTAGACCAATTTTCGAAGATGGTCCATTATGTACCTCTAAAGAAACTGCCTACTGCTCCTGACTTGGCTCATCTGTTTGTCCAGCACATATTCCACCTCCATGGATTTCCTGCCGAAATAATTTCTGATCGTGGTACGCAATTTGTGGCAAAATTCTGGAGAGCCCTATGTTCTGTTCTACAAGTAAAGTTGAACTTTTCCACGGCCTATCACCCTCAAAGCAATGGATCCACAGAGAGAGTCAATCAAGACCTAGAGACCTTCCTAAGGATCTTCATGTCATCAATCCAAGACAATTGGTCTGAGTTGCTACCATGGGAGGAATTTGTACATAATGCCTCCTACCAATCCTCTACTAATCAAACCCCATTTCTGATCATCTACAGTCTTCATCCTCGGATTCCTGAATTCCGAAGCCTGCCTGTCTTTAATGTGCCAGCCGTGGAGCATACCGTACGAAGATTTGCATCTAATTGGTCACAAGTACATATTGATTTGGAGAAAATGTCCTCTCGCTACAAACTTCAGGCAGATAGGAGATGTAGGAAGGTACCTTGCATGCAAGTTGGAGACCAAGTCTGGTTGTCCACCCAGAACCTCCGCCTTAGAGTACCCTCAATGAAATTTGCTCCCCGGTTCATCGGACCCTTCTACATCACAGAAATCATCAACCCTGTGGCATATCGCTTTCAGTTGCCTGCTTACCTAAAAATTCCTTAGTCATTCCATATCTCCCTCCTGAAACCCCTAATCTTGAACAAATTTTGCAAGGTCCTCCCTGTTCCCCCCCGCATCCAGACTGAGAGAAGCGTGGAGTATGAGGTCTCCCAGATCCTGGATTCTCGTATCCGCAGGGGACAACTACAGTATCTCCTAGATTGGAGGGGTTACGGCCCGGAGGAGCGCTGTTGGACCGATGCCCGAGATATCCATGCTCCCGCACTCATCAGGAAATTCCACTCGGCTCATCCTGGAAGACCTGGTGAGTGCTCTGAGGCCACCCATAAGGGGGAGTGGGTACTGTCATGACCAGGGTTTCTCGGCATGGTGGTTGACGGATATTACCTGTGAGGTCACTGTGGCGGGGGGCATCTGGTGGTAGTGCTGGTGTGTGGCGAGGGGCATTGGCTGTGCATGGTTCTGCAAGGGCATGTTGTCACATTGGGCTGGTGAGGCCTGGCAGTGCATCCATTCCTTTTGGCATGGGCACCGCCATCTTGCCTCTGGCCATGTGATTTTTCTTGCCCAATCCTGTATTTTCACATGCTGTCTCTGGCCAGTCACGGCACAGCACTTGGTATTTAAGGAGGTTCAGAGCCTCACTTCATTGCCAGTGCAACGTATTTCTCAGCATAGCTGAGAGAGAGTTCCCTGTGCTCACCACCTGTTACCTGTGAAACACTACCTGCCTGCCTGCTTGTCTGCTCCAACCCCACTGGAGTACCCTGCATCCTCCATTACCTTCCCCTTGCCTGAGTACCTGAGTCTTGCTGTTCACCCTGCACCTTGCCTCCACTGACACTCTGCTGGATTTTTCTTCCTCAGTCTGCATTCTTCATTAGTCAGTCACCACCTGGACAGTTCCCCTTGTCTGCCACTATCTGGACATTTTCTATTAACCAGTCACTACCTGGACATTTCCCATTGCCTGTCACTAACTGGACTTTTTACTATTTGCCTCACTACAGCACCCAAGTGCACTTTAGTGCTATACCCGGACTTTCTGTTTTACCACATTCATGTCTGTTAAGCCACTCATTAAAAACTCCACATTTACTTTTAAACCTGCTTGAGTGTCTGCTCTTATTACCACCCCGGGTTCACAACAAAACCAGAACCTCACAGGTGGTGGGTTCCTGGGTCCACAGGTGCCTTGGTCTGGTGCACTGCCATTAGTTAAGCCACTCAGTGCTTCCCAACACCAGTCCTCGGGGAACCCTAACAAATCATGTTTTTACAAGTTAAATAATTGCTTTCACTGGTGGATCTTTTAAAATGTGTCAGTCAGTAATGAACACTTCTGTGTTCTACAAAGGAGATATGGAAAACATACACTGTAATGGTTCCCAGGATTTGGGAAACACTTCATTAGATATGTGTGGATGATGAAGACAATATATGTTCATAAAAACAGAATTATAACATAGCACCAGGTAAGCTTTGTCATGACCTATTGTTTCCGCCTGACATGTCTTTTGTTATTAAGGTTGCTACTGACTTTTGTCTAATTGACTATGTCAGAGTTTCCCAAATCTGGTCCTCAAGGCTCCCCAACAGTTCAGGTTTTACAGATAATCACGGTTGTGCACAGGTGGTTAAATCAAATTGACTGCGATACTAATTAAATCACCTGTGCACAACCATGGATATGTCTAAAACCTCAACTGTTGGGGGAGCCTTGAGGACCACGTTTGGGAACCTCTGGACTTTGTTAAGTCTATTTGTAGCCTGGCTGTGCCATGTGTGCCTTAATCACAAGAATGCCTGCTTTTAAAATAAATAAATAACATTTAATTTTACAGGACAATTATCCCCTGATATATTAAGAGAGTACCTTTATTTTTCATTGCGGGAGAAGTATCCATAAATTCTATGGTGACTGCCATTTTGCCAAATTTATCAAAGGTTAGTTTTTCAGAGCTTAATGCCTGATAGTAAATCCATCTTTAGCCATCGTAGCCTATAGACTAAAATATCGCATTCTTTTTGGAGAAGGATCCATCTGCAGTAATGAATGTTTGTACATGCACATTCCAATGACAGCACAGTGTAGAAGCTGTGATGGGTTGAATCCAGAATTATAGTACTCAGTAAGCTACAGGGGATGGCTGGCAACTTTTAGCCTGGGGGCAAATGCATGCAGGTTGCCCTGGCAGAGTAGCATGTAGCCAGGGTGCCCGGAGCATGTGCGTGCTTAGGTGCCCCCCCCTCAAGTTTTCCACAGAGGCGGCAGCTCCATATGGAATTAATGTGAAGTAAAAATAAAAATATGGGGCAGCCCCCTGTAGTGGTGCCCATATGCAGTGCCCCCTGTGTCCCAGGAGAGGACCCCCTTATGCAGGCCACCAGTAGTTCCCCTAGTAGTGATCCTCCTATGCAGTGCCCCTTATACAGTGCCCCCAGTAGTGGTCCCCCCTGTGCAGTGCCCCTTGTGCCCCCAGTAGTAAGCCCCTTATATAGTGCCCCCAGTAGTGGTACCCCCTATGCAGTGCCCCCAGTAGTAGTCACTCCTTGTAGCTTTTATTGCCCACAGTAGTATTCCACCACTTGTACTGTCCCAGTAGTAGTCCACCACTTGTAGTGCACCAGTAGTAATCCCCCCTTGTAGTTCCCCAGAAGTAGCCTCCCTTGTTGTGCCCCCAGTGGTAGTCTCCCCCTTGCAGTGCCCCCAGTAGTGCTCTCCCCCTTGTAGTGCCCCCAGTAGTCTCCCCTTGTAATGCCCCCAGTAGTAGTCCCCCCCTTGTAATGCCCCCAGTAGTAGTCCCCACCTTGTAGTGCCCCCAGTACTGCTCTCCCCCTTGTGGTGCCCCCAGTAGTAGTTCCCCCTTGTGGTGCCCCCAGGAGTAGTCTCCTCTTGTAATGCCCCCAGTAGTAGTCCCCCCCCTTGTAGTGCCCCCAGTAGTAGTTCACCCCTTGTAATGCCCCCAGCAGTAGTCCCCCCCTTGTAGTGCCCCCAGTAGTAGCCCCCCTTGTAGTCCCCCCTTGTAATGTCCCCAGTAGTAATCCCCCCCTTGTTGTGCCACCAGTAGTAGTCCTCCCCCTTGTAATTCCCCCAGTAGTAATCCTCCTTGTAATTCCCCCAGTTGTAATCCCCTTGTTATTCCCCCTGTAGTAGCCCCCCCCAGTAGAGAGACACGTAATATAAAAAACACTTACCTGAAACCCCGCTCCTCGTCCAGCCGCTGCTATCAGCTCCTCCGTCCATCCTCCCGGGCCGCTTTGCAGTATGGGAGAGATGTCACGATGTCATGATGTCTCTCCCATTACCCACTGTGGGAACCTGAAGATGGCTCCTGCAGTGGGAGCAGTAGCAGCCGATGACAGTCTGAGAGACTCTCATCAGCTGCTGAAACAAACACATAGCTGCCGGAGCTGGCGGCTGTGTGTTTGTCACTGTGTAGCGTTGACCGAACTCCATCCGGTCAGCAATACATGCGCGGAGCAGCTGTGTCACAGTGACACAGACTGCCCGCGGCCTGCATGGCACTGCGGCCCGGGGGGCACATGGCACCCTGCCCCCCCGGGCCAGCCCGCCACTGGTAAACTATCATCCTATTGAATCTCATGTCTCTGCAAAAAACTATTGATAAATAGAACCAATAAATAATATATATTCCTATGTGCAGTTAATACCAGTGCCTGCATCCCTACTGCAAGCATCCCAGTGGTAAGTATTGGGGTCAAGGGGAGGGTTAGAGTTAGTCACTAGGGGGAGGGTCAGGCACTAGGGGTGTGGGATTAGTTTTAGGCTGTGGAGTGAGGTTAGGTTTAGGCTGCGGGAAGGGAGGGTTAGGTTTAGGGGTAGGGTTAGGATACTTACCAACAGGTGTAGGTATCCTAACCATGTTGTGATGCCGGCGTCGGGATTCTGACTGCCGGCATCCCGTACCCAACCCATTTCTTTTCCTGGTGCAACATATCCATATTAAAACAGGTGTAATTTCACTACTGCCCAGATACACCTTCTGAAATAGGGCTGCCTCTGAGATGCGTACAACTCTGCATCACCTGTAGTTGTGTATGCTTTGTTTCTGAACATGCACAGAGTGAAAACACACAAGATACACTCCACAAACATTTAATTCAAATCTACATCATACCTTGTCTGACTAGTAATTCTGTTCTTCGATTCTTTGCTATTGAGCCTAGAAAATTTACTGTCATTATATATAATAGCTAGGATACCCAGCATTGCCCGGGTTAAAGACTGCACCCTGAAGTACATCTGCAGCCTTATTTGTTTACATTATCCTCACCTATGACCACATTCCACTGATCCTGAACAGAACCCCACTGTTTGCTAACATGCATGCAATCATTCGCACAGTCAGGGCCATTGAGGGGGGCCTGGGTGTCAGCAATGTTGATTTGGTGCTGGCCCACCAGTTGATTACAGCTGGCACACTGGCAGGCAGTCATGAAGAGACAGCATCGCCGATTGTAAGGCAATCAGAGCTTGTGGACTGGCAGCCAATCAGCAGTGGTTGCTCCTGATTGGCTGCAGGACTTTGAGGTCTGATTGGCTTGCAACCGGCACCAGATTCAAATTGCTCCAGTGCTGTCTGCCCATGTCTGCCTGCTGGTGCGCCCACTGTGATTAGATCCCTGGCTGCATCCTGACAGGTTCCACTGTACTTGATGTTATCAATGCACTTGGTAATCCACTTAATTTTAGAGATGTGCGGGTTCGGTTTTACTCGGATTTACTCGGTTCTATTCGGCAAAATTATTGCAAGTTCAGATTAGTTCGGGTTTATTTTATTGGCTATCCAAAACATGTGATAGCCAATAAAATGCCTTTTTTTAGATCCAAACATATTCGAGTAAATCCGAACCTGCACATCTCTACTTAATTTATGAACCTACTGTGATTTTATGATAAATTACTGTTATTTCGCCTACCACTCATTCTGCTCTGCCACCCCCACCATACCACATCACTCATCCATCCACATTCATAATTTTCCATCCTCATTCCTGTTATTGCCACCAATATCTATTGTCCATGCCATGCCCACTCACATTGCCAGCCTCCACCCAGCTCAAAACTGCACTCTTACAGTATGTGTCTCTTTTTATTTTACTGTTCACACTTTCCCTCTTGAGAAGCACCTTTATGTGCTACCTTTTACTGTCATGTCTGTCATTCCTTACATCCCTCCTCCTTGTCAGTTGACATTGCTGGAATACTGCCAGCTGCATCCATTTTCTTTTTAATTTTAGTCTTTATATAGTGCCAGCATATTCCATATTGCTGTACTAGCACCAAGAATGTGTTTAGTTTTTTTAAATATAAATCAGTCCCAGCCTCAGTGGGACTATCACAGTTTAATACATGTACACACTAGGGCCAGCGTAGTCAGAAACCAAATAACCTACAACATAATTTATAACTGTGGAGAGAGTCCAGAGTTAGCAGAGGGTACCTACAGTATGTAAATAGAGTGAGCACTTAAAAACTCCACACAGATTAACCCATGGTCTGGAGCACTGTAAAGAAACAATGCTAGCCACTGTGCCACCAAATCTAATATGATATTACAAATATGCTCATATATCCTCTATGTACCAAACCAAAACAATAGGAATTCTGAAATGCTTACTATGATACATGTAGCTTAGTACAAATTCTTGCTAGTAGTATATATATATATAGTAAATGAAATAGTGAACAATCACATCTAATTTTGCTGAGTTTAAAATGGTTGTCATATGTTACATAGTGTTCATAGTACAATAAAGGCGAGACCTTTGACCTAATAGTGTCTATTGTGGATTAAATCATGATGGAATGAATCCCACTGGCAAAATAACTGTCTTAATTCAAAACCTGTTCCTTTCACGCTCTGGTAAATCTGAATCATTGTGTCAGAGATTAAAGATGCTTGTAACAAGGTAGAAGATCAGAGGTTACTTAAATCTTTACCTCTTTGATTTGGGAGGCTGGTGTTCCAGTCAGAGACAGGACTCAGTGGTGTCAGTTATATATGGAACACAGAAAAAAATAACAAACCATCCAAAAGAGAATACATATACTGTACATTGCTAGAGCAGAAAATAACCTGTCAGTTTCAAGACTGTTCTTGCTATTTTTAGCCATGGAATCATTGCATTATAGTGTACTGTATAGTACAGTATCTTCCTTTTGAAATAGCTTAATGTCGGTTTAGCAGGTTATTGATCTTTATTGTTTTGCATGCTCCGATGTTTTATTTGTGACTAGAACAAACAAAATCAGTTTTTCTTATATTGACTCTAAAAGTTGCTGACATTAGACACTTTCATAGTAAAGTAACTTTATAAACCTATATTGGGATTTCCTTAACTTATGCTTCCAGCATACTGTAAAATTGGGTCATTAGCACCTCAAAATGTCCTTTAATCATATGAGACTGCAGGCAAAAAACAGATATGGAAATTACAGAAGCGACAAATAAATAGATGTTGTTTTCTGATATTTTAGCTAATAAACCAGAAAAATAATTTTGCTGACCCAGCATACGGAGCGATGAATCATTTCGCCCCCTAGTATTTGATAGTCAGCAAGCAGGGCTGTCACACACAGTAAGTGGGCTGCAATTGTTTTGGGGTGGAATGAGTCAGTCATTTGTATAAAGCACTCTGGAGTTCCTCTGCTGTTTCAAGCTTTGAGTGCTAGAACTTAAAAACAAATCTTCTATGCATACACTGGCCCCTGTGCATGCGTTGAGGGGCAAATCCATGACCAACATGGAGGATGCAATAGAATAGCCTATTAACTATTAAATAATACACCAACAGAGAGGATGCAACAAAATTGTCAGTTCCCTGCCCAGACATTGGCCACTGTGCATGACTGAGGAGAAAATCAGGGACCAACAGAGAGGATGCAACAGCAAAGCCAGTTCCCAGGCCCACAGCCCATCTTTATGGGCTGCTTTAGAGGTAGATTCTGCCAGTGGTGATTAGTCATGGTTGCGATGTACAGTAGGTGGACTTTAAGCAATCCTGGTGAAACTCTGTACAACACAATTTGATCAAGAGTTTTGTTTGGCATTTAGATGGGAGAGACAGTGAGTCAGCCACCAAATAATTCTCTTACAAGAAGATATTTACTTTATGATCTTTTGTGATCTTTCTGAAAGACAGCATAGTAAGACTGTTACCCTTTTAAATTCATAGTGGGGAAAACAATTCTACCTGATCCCATGGCTGTAACTGGACTACATTTTGTGGATTAAGTAATCCAATTGTATAACTTGTGAGCGTTATATAAGTAACTATCAGAACCACTACTTATAGTAAAAAAAACATCAAATCCAATTCTAAATCCCATTAATAAACCTCTTTTAAAATATCTTCTGGATGAAGTGAATGTCCTTTTCCACATTATAAGTTCCAATATGCCTAGCATTTTCTTACAGTTTATTCTGAAAATAAGTGATTTTTGCACAGTGGAAATTAGCAAAATCACAGTAAAATTTCATATAAATGTAGTTATGCAGTGGAACAGGGAACAGGCCATTTTATGAAAGGGAAAGTTTACACATTACACATGCTGGAGTAGGCAACAGTTTCCTAAAGTACTGTAACTGTAAAATTATGCCCATGCTAACATGTGGCCTTAGGAGACGTAAATATAGAGTAAAGATACAGAAGTCATCAACTTCAACTTGATGATGAGAACTGCCTTAGTAGTATATGATAATGAAATATAAGCAACCATCGCTAGTGGTATAGTCTGAGCAGGTTCTTGCCAAACTAAGGGGATAATTATTTTGAGATCATCCTGAAGAAGCGACTATGGTAGTACAGGATGGTCACACTATAAAAGAGAGACCAGCATTGTGTGATCCTTTTATTATAATGATCCTTTTATTATAATGCACCAGCCTGGTCAGTGGTGATATTCATTCATGTACAGTAGGTACATTGTGTATATAATGTATTTGCTATCATTATATGTTTTGTTCTGTTTAAACAAAGTGATAAATATGAGCCAGGTGAAGTTCATTGAGGTCTAATAATTTATGAACAAAATCAGTTCCGTAAAAGAAAACTAGTCCCATGTTGGATAGTACAGGGGCTCATCCTGGTTATGATACATTTGTTAAAAGGGTTATAATGAAAATATGACAAATCAAAAAGTCCAATAAATTGCAATGTATCTCATGAGCAGGCCTCTACATTCCATTTGTTTTCATATCACATTTATTTTATATAGCTTATGTTATTGTTTTACATACTGTATGCTCTTTTTTCCCACTGTCAGACACTGCAGAACACTCGAACAGGTTCCCACAAACACGCGTGAGTTTTCCCAGACCAAACTCGCAAATTTACCAAGAAGTGAGTTTTTCAAAATCGTGTTTTTCGATGGTAAATGCAAACATGTTTTGTCGTGTGAGTTTTAGGCAAAACAAGCGTGAGAATTGATGTGTTTATAAAATACACGTGAGAATGGATTTGTTTATAAAACATGTGTGAGAATGGATGTGTGTACAAAACACGTGTAAGAATGGATGTGTTTATAAAACAAGTGTGAGAATGGATGTGATTATATAAAACACACAGGAGAATAGTTGTGTTTTGAAAACACACAGGAGAACAGTTGTGTTTAGAAAACACACAGGAGAATGGTTGTGTTTGGAAATCACACAGGAGAATGAATGCATCATCCAAGAAACATGTTCTGATTGAAGCAGTCACATCATGTACAGTACACATTGTCTAAGCATATAAAAATACAACAAACAGCACAACTGTTGAGGGTTTTGTTAGTTGGAGGTTGCAGAGGAACAGTGAGGAGTGTGTTTAGTGGTGTAGGAGAGTTATTGGTCTTTCATGATTGTGTTTTTTTCATTTGTCTGGTCAGTGTGTTTTGTGTGTGTGGCATGTGTGTGGGTAGTAGGAAATGAGGTTTGTTTTAGTTTGTCTTTTTTTCTGTGTGTTTTGCATATGTATAGGGAGGGGGAAAGGAATATATCCAGGGAAGAGGAGAGGCAGGGAGGAGGTTGCATCTCAAGAGGCCCTATAGGGCAGTACAGGCAACAGTGATCAGAGGTGCCCAGGTTGAGGGGCAATACCAAGAATGGGCGCTGTCACAATTCTCGGATGGATTATGGATGCTGCCTGTATATAGGGAGTTAGCTAGACCTATGTCTTAGGCACAGAGTCTATTGTGCCGGCGGTATTCACCAGGGAACCTCGCAAGAAGGTATGGACTTGGCTGCATCTGACACACAGGTCGTGGCCCTCAGGATAGGTTCCCTTATACAGGTGCTGGTAAACTCTGGATGCAGTGGAGGAGACATATTGCTTAGTCAACAGGCCGGGTCAGAACCAAATGGAGTAGACAGTACCAGGGAGCAGGCATAAACAGGTCACAGTTAATAGCTAAAGTCAAAACCAGATATCAGATGCAGTACCAGGGGTCAGGCGAAATCAGGGTCACAAAACAAAGCCAAGGTCAGAAAACAGGTCATGGAATATCACAGGAACACTGGAGTTTAGGAAATGAGCCTATACTCTGGCACATGTGTGCTGCCAGAGACTCCCTCTTATAGGGAGGACTTGAAAATCGCATTTGGTGCACCTTCCCATTTAAATCTAGAACAGGACAGCGTGCGCTCCTAGGAGAGCTGCGGCCACCTGTCACAGCTGCTGGGGGGAGCCGGAGAGCATCGGCAGCAGGTGCCTTGGACTCCTCACCCACTACCTGATAGACCAGTGACGCCGGACCTGGTAAATGCACCGTGAAGTCTGGCGCAAACTCATGCAAACACTCACCTCAGGAGGTCATCTATTTGAAAAGTCTATTTTGTTGAGAGTTTGGTAATTTCTCACGCGAGTTTCAAAACTTGATTCTTGGTAAATTTGTGAGTTGTATGGTTTCCTATGGAAAGTACTTGCGAGTTTGGCAAATGGTGTATTTGGTAGTGTTTTGTAATCTCAAGTGAGTTTTGATGTCTGTTTCCTACGAGTTCACATGTGTTTGCCCTTACTAAATTTGTGAGTTGGAAAAACAGGTTAAACTCGCGTTAGATTGCAAACTTGCCTAAACATGATTCTTAGTAAATTTACCCCTATAACACATCACAAATGACAATAATAATGAATATCAAAAAGAACTGTGCTGGAACTACAAATTCAATCAAGCCCTAGCAGCTATCACTGCTTGGTTATGCTGTTGCTTGTAGAACTTCATGCACAAGCATACAGTGCCAGACTGAAACATAAGGGGACCACCAAGGGAATGCAGTGGCAGTTTCTAATGCTTAAGGAGTGTTGTCAGTCTCCAGACAGGGTGTGACAAGCCGTCACTGAGGTTTTGCCAACCATTAGAGAGGACTGGTGTGTCAGGACTGCTAAATTTTGATTGGCAAGAGGGTTAATCTTGGTGTACCTTCCATAGAAATGAACCAAGCCCCCATGTTCATCCATAGTCATCTAATCAAGTAACATTGTGTAATTAAATTGCATAGTCTGGAACCTGAACCCTTTAGGATAGAATGCAGCCCATCGGGGATTTTCTTTGTACCACTGTGGTCCAGTCTAACCCTGCCAACATGCCTGGAGCTTGTTGACCTAGTTGAACATATAGTTCAACAAAAATATCTAACAGTAAAACAAATACTCCAAATATATTTGTATTTCCCTTGTTTGTACCACTTTATTAATTTCCTATACCCACAGCAAATCTTCATTCTATCCTGAAGAATTTAAAATGGATTAAAAAAAAAAACATGGACATTTGATTAGGTCTTGCTTCTCATGGAGCCCGGGGTAAAGCCAAGCGCATTGATCCTCTACATTTTTTTTAACATATTTATAACTTTATAGCTTATCTAAATTGTTTTACAGATAAGATCTAAAGCTCTTATTGCCCATGTGATTCATACATAAGTTAGTGCTATTACCAAATATTGACATTTTAATTTGTAGGTCATATAAAAGGTCACTAAAACCAAAACTGAAAAAACACTACCTAATACTAACATATTTATTTCAATAAATATACATATATTTTCAATTCATGATGACTAAAACCTTGTGAATACACTGTTTTATTATTCTGGACTATTATTGTGACAGCCCCATGCATATGACAAGGTCAGTGTGCCAATTACTACAGCAGGTTGCAACAACATTTTGAAGTTAAATTGCTATATCCTGTGGATGAAGAAACTAAGCTTCAAAATGTTGATGCAACCTGCTATCGTGTGATTGAAATTCTTGTGTGTCACCACCTGTGATATTTATATACATATAGTTATACAACTAAAAACATAGACAGAGCTGATGAGGTGAGTAATAATCATAAATAATGAATAAATATATGCCCATAGATATATAAATATATAAAACAATAGTTAATATTTATTAAACATTGAATAACATTCGAACACTTGTTGGTCCTAAAATATATGTATGTAAATATCACATATATGGGAAGGCACAACCTTCATACAATTCTACAAATATTATGCCTATATATAGTCAAGCATAAAAAATCAGATGTCCACAACAGCAATAATAAAAAGGGATTTTGTATTTCCCCAAAAATCCCTTATTGATAATACATGTCAAAAATGAGCTAGAAACTCACTACAGCAGCCAATGTCAATTGGGATAATCAGTCCCAAAATATTAAATGGATGAAAATACTGTTAAGAGCCTGATGTTGTAACAATGTAGAAACCTCCATTTATAGAATGAAACCAGTGATTAAATGTTCCATTTAAATGTAGCAATATTTCTAAAAGCAAAATGAATGTTCCAGCTTTTATTGGTAAAAGAGCCATTTGGTGTACTTGCCACTTATGTTGTAAGAGAGCGGTATCCGGTTTTTGGGGCTTAGCCAAAAGATGTGTGGCAGCTGATATTGCCAAGGCGGTGTAATGGCTGGTTCTTCCCACTTACTGTATGTCTTACTGCAGAGGGAGCTAACAGAATGATCTGCTGTGTGTGCCTCTCACTCTCCAGGATAAATTTACTAAGATTCGATTTGGTCCCGATTTTACAACTCAGATAGGATCGATCAAAAACAGCCGTTTATTTCACTTAAAAAATCAGGAATTTACCATGCTCCTGGTTTTGACGGGATCATTTTGATTGATGGTGAATTTGGTCGATCTTGTCCGTTTTGAAGTTCCGATTTAAATTGCCAAATTTGTCTCCCAAACAAGCAGGCTGCACATACTATATCAATGAAATATGTGCAGACTCTTCGGTTTTTTCCCTTTTAGGGTTAATTTTTTGTTAAAAAAATGATGTGAGTTCCCCCGCAACAGGCTAACCAGCCCCGGACTTGCCAGCCTGTCCTAGTACCTAAAGTTACGGGGAACAAAACGTGTAGGTTTCCACCATAAATTAGGTACCAGCACCAGGCTGCAGGGCCAGTCCTTGTTTCAATTATAGGGGAAAAAAATTATGTAGGGGTCCCCCTATAATTAAAACTAGTACCAGACCCTTTCTAGTGGTGGGCTGATGCCACAGCCAGGGGAGCCCTTTTAAAGGGCCCCCCAGCAGCAGCATCAGTTCTGCACGCTAGTCAACCCAGGCCAGGGATTCCTGGGGAGTTGGGGACCCCCCCAATAAAGGGGACCCCCTCTCCAGGGCACCCCTGGCCTATGCTTATAGCCCAGGGCTATCCCAGCCACCCTAGGGCAATGGTTTGGCGGGTTGATAGTGTATGTAGTGTATAAAAAATAGAATTAACAATGTTGCCTCTACAGTGTAACTACAGGTCCCAGCAAGCCTCCCCAACATGCTGGTACTTTACCAGCATGCGGGGCACTAAGGGCCAGCTGGTACCTGTAGTTCACCTGTAAAGGAATGTGTAAAAAAAAATACAAGACACACACTGTGAAAGTACAGTTTTATTACATACATACACACATACTCAGCTACATTACCAGGAGTGGTCCCCTTGTCCAAAGTAGGCATCCAAGATCTTCAGAAAACAAAAAAATCAAAATTGCGACCCACGCAACAGATACCAACCAGGATGGTTGATATCTCCCGAATGAAATGCTTAGACGCAGCTTCTACCTTTATAGAGCCGTATCTGAGCGTTCACTGGCTGAGAGAGGTCAGCCCCCACCTCTCTCAGCCAATTAACGGCTCCTCCATTGAAGTCAATGGAGAGCAGCAGGTTTCTAAAGTTTATTCTGTGTTTCTCACCATTGACTTCAATGGAGTAGACGTTCATTGGCTGAGAGAGGTGGGGGCTCACCTCTCTCAGTCAATTAATGCTCAGATATGGCTCTATAAAGACAGAAGAAGGATCTGACTATATATAGGCATAATATTTTTAGACTTGTATGAAGGTTGTACCTTCCCATATATGTGATATTTGCATACCTATATTTTAGGACCAACAAGTGTTTGAATGTTATTCTGTGTTTAATAAATATTAACTATTGTTTTATATATGTATTGGCATATATTTAATCTTTATATATGATTATTACTCACCTCATCAGCGCTGTCTATATTTTTAGTTTATTAGTTTTTTTCTTTGGCTTGCTACCAGATTAGATAGCTGATTAGTGAGGTTAATTAACCCCATTGTGACTCTGTTCAGCACCAGTGGCTATTGTGTTTATAAATATATTTATACAAGCAGTACGTACTCTACGCCAGTGGTTCCCAAACTGGGGCACTTGCAGGGGTGCCACGGGTTGGTAGACAAGGACCAAATCAAATTATTGTTTTGAGTGACTTGAAGATCCAGAACCCATGGGTACTGTGTACTGTGGGCTTGTTTCAGAGATGGATGGTATTTCAGAGCCGCACACTAGCGGCTGTGCAATTCCGTCCATCTCAAATGCAGGGACACCTCCTTGCTGCATCTGCAATCACAGTTCTGCAAACGAGGTTGCAGCCTGGGATCACCGTCACAACCCTCGATGATTTACACATTTGGCCAGACAGCAGTAGCTGAAGTTTACCATAGCCTGGCTGGATCCTGGACTCCCCCACTCCTCCCCCCAAGCAAGTCAATCATGACCCATTCTGCACATGCACAGGACCGGTACTGTACTTGTGTAGACCCTAAACCATCAGAGATGTACGCCAACCATCGGGTTAGCATACATCTTTGAATTAGGCACTGTTTCATTATTCCAATGTGATGTATACACTATGGGCCTAATTCAGAGCCGCTCGCAAAAAGCGAGCGCTCCCTCTGAATCAGGGCAGCCGCTTTTTTTTAAAACCGGCCTCCTGGCCACTCGCATACCTGTGGGTGAACACCCACAGCTTTTGCGAGCGGCCAGGTGATGGTCGCGATGGTGACCATCGTGACCATCGGGCTTGCAACAAGACACTTGTGGTAGGGTCTCATTCCCGCAAGCCCCAGTGAGCTTTTGGCTCTAATAGAGCTGGAAGCTCACCACTGACATCACTCGTGATGTCAGTGGTGCTTCCCCCAAACAGTAGGCGTTCCTTTGGGAACGCTTCCCTTTGGCCAGCCACCCCCCTGCCTGCCTCCAAAACGGGGCGAGCTGTCGATCAACATCAACAGCTGCCCCTTTTGGATGCGAGCGCCGGAGGGAGTGATTTATCGCTCGCTTCGGAGCTCACGCATGCTGCGTGTGCGCACTGCCCGGCATCGACCCGCTTGCAAGCAGGTCTGAATCAGGCCTTATGTACATTTCAGAATATAGTAAAAAATGTAAGTGACTGGTATTTTTGTAGCTAATTCTTTGTTGTCTGCATATTCACAGGACATGTAGTCGGTATTCAGTCATAATGTCAACAACAGAATGTTGACATGTTCTGAAAGTCGACGTGTTCAATATGTCAACATTGTGCATGTCAACAGTCAAAATGTCGACCGTGCATTTTAATGATAGAGTTAGGTTTAAGAATAGGATAAGGGTCAGGGCAGAGGTTCCTAGACTTGCTTCTCAAGGCATCCTAATGGTCCACATTTTAGGGATATCCATAATTGACCACAGGTGAAGTAATTAGTACCTCAGTCAATTTGATTTAACCACCTGTACTCAACCAAGGTGATCTCCAAAACCTGAACTGTTGGAGAGCCTTGAGGACTGCATTTGGGAATCTCTGGGTTAGGTAGGGTAGGAGAATGACAAGTGCCAGCTTGTGGGACAGTAAGGGCCCACTGGAACCTCTAGTTCACCTGCAAAATAAATATTAAATTAAACACAAGACACACATACTGTGAAAGTAGAACTTTATTACACTCACACATACTCACCTCCAATCCCTGTACATGTCCTATTCTTCCTAAAACAAAAAAAGCACAAGGTTCAGAGCAGAAAGCCCTATTTAACGCAGTTTTCTGTTTGAGCCTCAGGAGGAGGTGAACAGAAATCCACATTAAGTGGCTGCAGCGGGCAGTAATTGTAAAGCCCTGGGCACTCTATCGCAGATAATTAGCCATTCAAGGCTAATTTAATTCAGCCCTTAGAGCTACAAATAATCCATGTAATGCAACCATTATTTTAGTTTGTTTTTTAAACAGTTCTCATATGGTGGAAAGGTTTTAAATGTATTTTAAATAATTGTGAAGAAGCTCTATATTACATTTTAATTTTAATAAATATGTAGAAAGGGAAAGGCGGCACTCACAGGTCTGATGAAATGAAAAACTTGGCAACTGTGTCTGCCTTGTTCAACGTTTCAGTCTCACATGACTTTTATCAAGAACACGTATATATATTTTTTTACACTTCGAATTCTTTTCAGCAGCATTTAGTACTGCATGAATTATGTTTATCTTGGGGAGAGTTGTGGGCGCATTAGGTTTACCCAGTGGTGGGCAACTGTAATTGACATGTGGCTCTCACTCATTTATCAGCTACATGTTGTAGTGAAGCTCTCTATATACAGTAGAAATATAGGACATGATTCAGAGTTATGAGCAAGTAAAAAAAAAAAAAAAGAACAGTCTGCACTTTGGTTAAATCATGTTGTACTGCAGGTGGGCAGATTTAAAGAGCTTCATATCTTAATTCTAATTTTCCATTTATAAAACAGCTGCCCAGTATTTATTTGCTACATGAAAACAGTAACAGAATCAGGCACAGATAACATGTGTATATTCACACATATGCATAGTTATATGCACCTTGAGATACCCTCACCCCTTACAGGTATGCCTCAATAGCTATAAGACATAACCATTAGCCATTACTTTCACCTGCCCTATAGTAAGGACAGAAGAGGCATATTATCTCTTATACCCAGGTCTGCTTAGTTGGCATTTGCATAAACGCGTAATCACTACCCTATTACAACTCAATTTCGGTTGCAAGTTTAAGTTCTTTATGTAAATATATACTACTCTACATTACTTATACTAGCATTCACCCATTTCTGAGCATGGGCTCTGCAAATTACCATATGATGTACACACTCCACAAATGCACATAAGTTCAACTCTAGATTTGTGCTACTGTATTGCCATCATTTAAGAAACAGTGAAGAGAAGTAGTGTTAATGTAAGAAAGTAAAAATGCTTAGACCTCTACTTCCAGCCTTGGAGGAGTTTTTAATAATCAGCAGAATATTTCCAAAAATGAATAAGACTTATTACCATGTATCTTCTCCTTGTGGGATTTTATAAGTACGTTGCCATTGATACCTGACATTTTGACTAAGATCAAGTGCATTATGTCTTCGTATCAGTTTAATATCTGATAAATCCCTCTCTGGGAATTAGATGAATTAGATGTTAAAATGTATTTTAGAAAAGGGAACTGGAAGGAGAGGTTGCTGTTTCATCTGCACTAGCACTGCATGACACAATGGTGTGGTTATTTATTAAATAGAAGAACACTTAAAATACAGTAAACACATACTGTATAGCTCATTTCTAAAAATGATGAAGAAGCATTAAATGAGTAGATACTAGCCCACTGATTTAAATGGACTTTATGTTAAGCATACAAATTATCTTCACTAAATTATTATGGATTTAAAAGCTGCCACAAATTGTCTGCAGTACCTTCAAGGAGATAAACATAAAAACATTGCAGAAATGCAATACACGGCAGCTATTGTAACTTTAGCATAAGTACATAGCAGAAGTACAAAACATAACTGCAGTATAACACTATGGAGTAGGTGAGTAATGCTGGGTACACACTGTACGATATATCGTTCTTATAGCCGAAAAACCATATAGATCGCTCAGTGCATTGTTTCGTGTGTACACACGATACATCTGTGATTGACGTCATTCACAGATATATTGCATTGGTCATGCAGCATGGCAGATACAATTTAGCTCACAGATATATTGTGCGCATCATCCGGTATGTATCGGCGAACGACCGATCAATTATGCTAGCTGCAGGAAATGTCGGCAATGACATCACAACTAGGTGGGCAAATTTAAATGCACGCCCAGTTGTGATATCTGGCCAGACAGATCAACGGCTTAGGGTCACCATGGGGTCACTCTAGCTGGCCAATGCAGAAGCACAAAATAGATCAGGGAATCTCTGTCAGCCGACAGAGATCTTGGCCTCTTCCCTCCCCCCTACAGTGGTGGCACACCTCAGTTTGGGGAAATGGAGGCTGTCGCCAACCCCTCACTGCTCAGAAATGGCAGCAGACTGTCAATCACTGACAATCTGCTGCCACTTGCATGTGGGACTGTAGACCGGTAATGTACATGCACAGAGGAGGCACAATTGGGTCAGTGCACATCCCTGACTCAGCCGCAATGTGTTGTATGCTAATTATTATGAGCAACATAATAATTAGCATACATTAACATACAGCTCCAATAGAAATAGGGTGCTATTTTCTTTCCACCACAGCCCAAATATATATATATTTAAATAATTCAGGCCATCTTTCTCCTCCCACTCGCTCCACACACACATATATATATATATATATATATACACACACACACAAGTTCCACAGTCAGCCGGCACTCCAATATAGGAAAACAGTATACAGCTCCAATAGAAATGTTCGGGATTACAACCCCTTCCTCAGGACCACATACAACAAAAGACATACAAACAATGAACCCCTTAAATACCCCCTTACTGTACCTGACACCCAGCCGCCATGCTGCTCACCAGTCCCACCCGACAGGCTCCCGTTGACGCACTTCCGGGTTCCAACAGGAAGTGTAACCATGGTGAGCGCTGCTTACGCTCCACGGTTCTCATCCTCCTGCATTCCACCGGGTCCACAGCTAGTTCTAGCGGGCAGACATGTAGCCGCTGGTGGGGATGTCAGTATAGTAGAATCTAAAAATACAAAGGAGGATGAGAACCGTGGAGCACAATGGTTACACTTCCTGTCGGAACCCGGAACTGCGTCAGCGGGAGCCTGTCGGGTGGGACTGGTGAGCAACACGGCGGCTGGGTGTCAGGTACAGTAAGGGGGGTATTTAAGGGGTTCATTGTTTGTATATCTTTTGATGTATGTGGTCCTGAGGAAGGGGTTGTGACCCCGAACATTTCTATTGGAGCTGTATACTGTTTTCCTATATTGGAGTGCTGGCTGACTGTGGAACTTGTGTGTGTGTGTGTGTGTGTGTGTGTGTGTGTGTGTGTGTGTGTGTGTGTGTGTGTGTGTGTGTGTGTGTGTGTATATATATATATATATATATATATATATGTGTGTGTGGAGCGAGTCGGAAGAGAAAGATGGCCCGAATTATTTAAATATATATATATATTTGGGCTGTGGTGGAAAGAAAATAGCACCCAATTATAGAAGGGGAAAATGTCTATTGGGTAATGAAGTCCTTGGGTTTGGGCTGTACATTAGTTCTAGTGCTGGGTAACCTTAATGTTGTGACATACAATGACATTCTAAAAAATTGAGTGCTTCCAACTTGAGGCAATAGTTTGGGGGAAGCCCTTTATTGTTTCAGCATGACAATTCCCAAGTGTGGTACACCAAAAAATTATTTGGTGTGAAAAAACTTTACTGGTAAGCTTAGAGCCCTGAGCATGGTCGAAAACATGAAAGCTCTGAGATTTCCAGGAAAAATATGTTTTACTCATGACTAGGCACTACTTGGTACCCTTAAATTCAGTTCTTTCAAGTTTATCCAAGTAATCTTAAAAATGTATCAAATTATGAATGGCAGACGTTGATCCACTACTTATCCACATAGAAAGTGGGTATCAGCAGTCTGTTAGAAGCATCTGAGATGTAATCATCTCAGATCCAAAGCATTCATATGAATCTTCAATGTTGTCTCAATCACCAAAGCACAGTGGAATATATCCATACAATAATACATAAGGGATAATTTGATTTACTCCACAGCTAGACATATTTTCTACATGAGATATGTGATTTGCTTACCATTTTTGTCTGAATTGTGCTCAGCATCAACTTTATTTTGTGATTTGTCTCCCACTAATATTGAATAATTGTTTGGAAATATTTTCGCTCTGCTGTGGTGATTGAGACATCACCAAAGATTTAATGTGAATGGTTTACATCTGAGACGATTACATCTCATATGTTTCTAATTAACTGCTGATACCCACTTTCTATGTGGATAAATAGCTGGATCAATGTCTGCCATTCATAATTTAATACGTTTTTAATCTTACTATTGTTGGATTCATATATTCTGAATATTGACTACTTGGTACAGCATTCTGCTATGGACGTGTTTTAATGAATACTATTAAAAGCTAACTTTTAGTTTAATTTGGGTAGGTTGAGTGCCCCAACTAAGAGAGTACTCTTCTCTTTTTTTTCCACATACTATTTTACTCTCATGGGTGCACCTTCAAAATTGAATTGTCTTAACTGCATCATGTGCTAAATTTAATACATTTTGGACAAGACCTACTCTCTCCTACATTAATTCATCCTGTTCTTCATGTAATCCCCTCCTTCCCCTTGGGACACAAGAGTTTTTCCAAGTCCAAACCGCTCATCTCTAATATATAGACATAATCATATAGACATCTTAATACAAATGGTAAACTTAGTTTATGTCAGGTGAGGGGCATATGCAGCATAACTCAGATGATGCAGATGCACTATATAAACCTCTTGTCTAGTGTCCTTCTAACCTACAGCTCCAGCAATGAAGGCAGCACCATCTCAACAGGAGATGGACAGGGGACAGGTAAAGGCCTCTGATGTGTATGGGAGATGGCGTGTGGAGGGGAAAAAGCCACAGGGCAGGTCAGAGTCCTTGGACTGATTGTGCATTAGGTTAGGAGCAGCAGTAGATGGAGAGACAGATGTAATAAGTAGGCTGGTCCCATGGATGGGACCACCCACTGGGAAGCAAATTAGTGTTGGGGCTGGCCAATAGCCATAGTTGCCCTTGCTTAGTGCTGGGTCACTTAATTAAAGAAGAAATACAGTATATAACCTTAATAAACCAGCTCAATGGGAAAACTTTCTGTGAGGCTTATGGCCAATCATCCCCTATAAGCATATTTATCAAAGCAAGAAGAGTTAGATTTGGAGTTTGAACTGAATTTGTACTGTACAATAACAAATCAGCAGTTTCACATATTCTGCAAAGTCTTAAAACTGTATCTCTTTCACTGTATTCTACTCAAGCACCATCCACATCTGCACCCAGAAACATACTGCCCATTTGCCAGTTCTGGCATATGAGAAAAGAGCCGATAGCTTGATGGAAAAAGGACGGATAGCTTTATGGAACTACCGGTCCTCAGCATGGCGGGTGTTGTTTATATAAAACATGCTGTGATTTGACATCATGGTGTCATGTAACTATTGGGTGTGGGCAGCGAATGAACAGTAATCCTTCCACATACAGGTTTAATAGCATGGTCTTTCACAGGTGTTCTCACGGGTATACATGTATGTTAAAGCAGTGCAGCACAAATAATTTAGGTGTCAGACCATGTCTATTCTAAAAATATATTTTCCTTATTTACATGATTCCCCCAGTTCATTATTTGGTTTCAAAATGATAATAAAACAATGTATACACACAGCTCCAATAACTCTACCAGCTCATACTTGGTGGCAGAAAAAAAATTATGTAGAACTCCAAAATCTCCACTTGCACCTTCTCAGAACCAAACTTATGAGCTCAATTCACTCTGTGAGATTTTCACTAGAGCTCTCCTCAAGAACTCTCTGCTACATCTCTTCAGACCTGTTGTTGACCTCCAC
Source organism: Taudactylus pleione (assembly GCA_031769625.1). NCBI lineage: Eukaryota > Metazoa > Chordata > Amphibia > Anura > Myobatrachidae > Taudactylus > Taudactylus pleione. The sequence goes on from JAUIMM010000036.1 coordinate 3,765,603, forward strand.
ACAACTGTGTCCTGTCCCTCCATCTCAAACACACACTCAGGGCCTTATTTGGCACAGGAAGGAATTGCAAAGCTGCACACAAGCATCTTTGCAATTCCATCCTTGCAATTATGGTAATGCATGCATTACTTATCCAAGCTGCATCCCAGGAAGCAGCATCGGATAATCTGCGATAACATTGGCCCCATGGGATCTTAATCCACTTCTGATATCAGGAGACATTACAACCATCTTTTAGATTGTAGACTTCCTCTGTACATTAACAGAAACACTGAACTACTGTATATAGTTTTTTATTTATATTAAATAAAGTATATTAATTAGTACTATCCACATAGCATCTATAAAAGTTCAAATACCTTAATAATTATTTGCTCACAATTTTTTCTCAAATTCTTTTTATTTTGGTAGTTTTAACAATATATTTTGCAGGCATAAATTCATATTTTTTAAACAGCGTTTCAATCAAATAAAGATTATTGTATATAAATGAGTGCATCATGATTTGATAACTACTTAGCCTTTCTGTTCTCTTTAGCAGTTACTGTTTGCTTATACTCAGGTTCCGATCAGGGATCAGTAGGAATCTGGCCTCCATTTGACTTCAAGGCACTATTTATTGAATAAATATAATTCAAGCATTCAGCAGCGGGTGTCTGGCAGACCCACAAGGACTCCTACACAGCCTAGAGCAGGGGATCCCAAACTTTTTTGAATCACGGTGCCCTAGAGTATCAGCATTGTTTTCATGGTACCCTAAGCCAAAAATTTGTTAATGAGAAATTCAGAAAAAAAAATGTCATCAGGCTCAGTTATGTGGTGTTGGACAGGTTTGCACTTCTGATTGTCCACATATTTACATTACATTGACTATACATAATTTAATTTGGTGCTAAGACACCAACTGGAGGCACCCCTGCAAGTGTCCCGAGGCACCCCAGGGTGCCACAGCACACAGTTTGGGAACCACTTGCCTAGAGGGTTATCCAACCCTACTCAAATAAAATTAAAATCAAAAGATAAAAATTGGTAAAGCAAATTGACTGTATGGTTCAAAAATACTGTCAAATTCTATATTTCAAACTTTGTTTCTATTACTGTAGTTGTGTATGAAATTACAAAGATTTTTAGAGTTAAACAGGAAAATTACATCTACATAAATGCATGTATTATATGGTTTTAACTTTTTAAGTAAACATTATACAGTAATCTGGGTTTTGGTTATTTATAAAAAAAGAAAGTGTATATGGATATTAACTCAAAACCATTCATAAGCTTAGAACTTACTTGCCAACATTCCTGGGCAACTTTCCGGGAGAAGCAGGAGGGACGTGCTGCTCTCCTATTTGGGGGGCGGGGCCAGACGATTGACAGAATTAGGCCCCGCCCTTTTACAGAAAACCCCCGCGATTCTTGAGTCTGTGAGCAGGGGGTGGGGCTAAATGACATGATTTGCACCATTTAGCCCCTCCCCTTCCCTACGGACCCGAAAATTCCAGGTAAAATCTCCCCATCCTGCCCACTTCACTAGGAAGTGGGCGGGATGCGGGATATATGCCTACTCTTCTGGGGGCGTGAGGGGGTTAACCGAAAAATCAGGAGCCTCCCGCGATTCCTGGGAGAGTAGGCATGTATGGCTTAGATAGAACAATCTTTTACAAAGTATTATTGAAAGCAAATGCCTGGTTAGTTATGTACTTTATTAGTAAATATAGCTTCATATCATTTTCTACCATAAATATTGGAATTTTGCTTTGTTTCTTTGCTCTTAATGGAACTAACTTAAAATGATGGTTTCCTCTGTTGCCAGCTGTCAGTTTATTCAGTGTTATCAAACAGACTTTTCATTCGTCTAAAATATAAATGTAATGTGAATTTTGATTCAGCAGTATTCGCAAATACAACTATGGGCCTGATTCAGAGACGGACGCTAATGCGACCGCAACTGCATCTCCATACGCAATGCAGTTGCAAAAATATGCTAATGTTAGCAAAGAACACCCGAGCATAAAGACGCCCACTACTGCCTTCACACAAGCGTACTACTATGCATACATACTTAAACATTGGTACCATCGAAGTTCATTTGCGGCCATTTTAGCCTTGCGGCAGGTCTGACCTGACGCAGACCAAGGAGCTCTTCTACCAAGCAGAGATGCGTATGCAATTGTAGTGGCTAATTTATGCACGCCCACGTAACGGCGTTCAAACGGCCAGGCACGCCTGTGTTTCGCTAACCACCCAATCAACACCCCCAAATGGTCACTTCTTCTGCAGTTGCATACACCTCATTAGATATATCTGTCCAATCTGTCAGGGGCGAAGGAAAATCTGATCCATTTTCCAGTGTTTTGGAGCAAATTTTATTGTTTATTGCTCCTATACATTACCAGATTTTCCTTTACACCAGACAGATTGGACAGATATATCTATAGGTGTGTATGCAGCCTAATTGTTTTAAAGTGATTGGTTTCCATCAGACGGGACTAATCTTTTAATGCTTAGATTAAATAAGATGTGTAATTGAATTTACAGTATCAGCAAACTAGTTTATCTGGCAGAACTTATTCACTAGAGAAATATCATATTTTCTTTTGAAGTAGTTGTACCTTGGTTGTCAATTAGCTGGAAAAACTGTCATTGTTTACTTCACAAAATCTTTACTGATAGAGTATTTTCAAGGAAACATTTGTCACATATGTCACTTTTCAAGGGTTGTTTTTGCATTTCAGAAAATATTCCTTTAAATCTGTTATTTTTATTTCAGTATCTAATGCATATTTAGGTCAAGATCATGTGTTGGTTCAGGAATCGTCTTGCTGACAGAAAACACTGCAGGCAGAAGAAAAACTTTGATTTTGCAAAACATTTGCAGTTTTCTCCTGTAAAAGGATTATTTTTTTGGTATTTTGTCACTGTAAATAAGTAATCATTTCTATGTACACCTTTGATATGATAACACATCTCTACATGAAAGAGCAAATGCATCTTGCAGAGAGATTACATTGATGCAGCACCATTTCATGTAAATATCCAAATTGTTTTTATCGTTCCTGGAAAGTGGAACATATACTGAACAACAAGTTGATTTATATTGTAGTTTTTGTTGATGTTGTTGTTATTTGTAATAGCCATCATTCATTTTGAGCACAATCAATGGTGAGATTATAAAATAAAAGTTTCTGGGTCAACTAATTAAGTATTAAACAAGTTAAAAAATACATGTAGTGGGTTACTTATTACAATGGTAGAAAGTTATGAACCATAGGTGACCCCACTAATATGCATCTATTGATATGACATAAATGGAGAAAACACATACTGTATCTGGCTTTAACAACAGAGAGGTATAGGAGCACCTTGACTCGCCATCACTTCACCCTATAAAGTCAGTGGATTCAAACTACAAGTCTTTTTGTCTCAACAGGCTAAATTTTCCAATTTTATCAATAGTTACTCAAATGGACAATTAGGATAGAGGGACTGTAAAATAAAAATTTCTGAAAATGTCAAGGTAATCTTTAAAGTGTACAAGTCACTTGTAAGTGAAAGCATCCACTTTGTAGGCTGCAACCAGTCTGCAGACTATCCATTTGGTAGGAACTGGTGATATCAGTGAAGCACTGCATGACTAATATTCATGAGGCCTGAATTGTATTCTTAATGTACAGGTTCCTAGCAAATGCATAAGCTGATGTCTTCACTATGACAGACCACTTCAAATTTACCTAAAAATGGCCACCAGACTACTGCAGGCCTGCCTACCCTCCTGATTTGGTCAAGGAGCCTCTCGAATATTGGGTGCCGCTCCCGTCCCCTGGAAAGACAGGCAAGCCTCCCAGCTGCCACCTGCCCCCCGACTACTAATAAAACTTCTGCAGCATGGGTGGGCGGTGACGCGATTCATGCTGAATTGCATCATCATGCCCCTGCCTTTTTCTGGCATTGTGAAGAGGGGGTGGGCCACGATGATGATGATGATGCATGGCCCTACCCCCACCTCCAATGCAGCATCATTACCTGGCCATGCCCCCTGCTCTGCACATACATTCTGCTCCCTCCCAGAAGGAGGGAGCTGAATGTCGGCAAGTATGGACTACTCCCCATACCAGATCTCCTCACGTGCCCATCAAACCTTCTCACGTACCTTCATTCTTCACCACACATGCCCTTACAAGGCTTTCAGATCTCTTCCTATGCCCACTATATGAACATCAATCTACCCCTGCCAACAATCTCCATCAGCACTTGGGTCACAATGCTCCTTTCCCAGCCAGGGACCACATTAACAAGTACAAAGAGTCATTTGCAGCCTAAGAGATGTGGGTTGGCTGTTGCTGCCGTAAACAATCTGCTACATTAGCTTTGTCTTTCTATAACAATAATTACACATTTGTAAATGCAAAGTAGAAGTACAAAGTTTTTTGGTAGAATTTTTACACAAAATCCACAACTTTTGACATGGAGAAAATGTAACATGAGCAATTCACTCATCTTAGTTAGCATAATTCTGCTCTATAATTTACTGCAATAGATTGGTTTGCTTTAAGAAACCCTCTTACCCAACTTAGCCAAACAAAAGAAACTTTCATTACTGCATGAAGTCCCTTGGAACTTTAGGATTCACAGCCTGTAGTCCAAAGGAAATCCACTGCAGATGCCTTTTGTTGGCATGGCTCATTAGAATAACTGAACCTTTGCTGCTCTGGTAGTTGGTTAAATGGGATTTATAGATGGAAACAATAGTGGAGTTCTACTTTTACCAAGTATCTATAACACATAAATGCTTTATCCGGCGATTATTTGTGTCCACAAGCTTCCCTAAAACATCTATAGACTACCCAGTGTGACATATTTACAATACACCTGAGAACGTCTATCTAAAAAAATCGAACACACCAAAATCATATGACCCAAAGGTCTACTTATTAAAGGCAGTAATTTGTATCATTATGGTTGAGTTATGGCAACACACTTGCTTGCATCCATCATTAAATGGATTAATGCAATGACTTATAACATGTAAGACATCAAAACAATTTATGGCAAGAAGGTAGAAAACAAAAACCTATCATGAGATAAACAACTAAATTATTAAACTGAAGAGAAACACATTTGGACCACAAACAAGAAACTTTGTGACCACATGTGATATCATAAATCTTACGATAACCTTTAAAAATAAGCAGTTTGTTCCAGTAGAAGATGAGCATATTATTATTAATATGCAAAGCTTTAAAGGCTATTTGCAGAAGCCACCTGATTCGTCAGCTAATTTGCAGTGTCACATATGTAGCTGGCTGCCCACACATAGCTTTGAGGCAGAATATTTTACTGCAGACAATGGCTCAGATCCAATAACAACACACAAGTAGATGATTCCAAAAAGTCAAGAGCTGCAGATCACACTGTCTTTGGCAAATATATTCTTTCATCTCAACAGGACTGTGTTTTTAATCTATCCCAATTTTAAAATGCAAATAATGCTACTCAGATAGCTATAGTAATAGATTTGTATATAGCCTGTATAACATTTCGGATAATATTTAAGGATTACTTTGCTGTAACCTAATAATGTAACATTCAGTATGGATTTTAAAATATGCATTAGTACAAACTAAAATAGTTTAATTTATGACATACAGTAGTCCTCACATGAATTACTATGCAACCACTGGATGTAGGCCAAACTCATAATCTCTCACAGGATGGCTGACATTGTACTCGTTTGGGTGGTTTTAGACAATCTTGCAAAATAAAACAGTATATTCCATGTGGTTTAACACATTACTAGGCAAATATGCTCTATTGATTTGTGTGTATTATGGGAAAATCTATTACATTAAAGATGTGTATATAGTAGGATTTACCATCTGTACTTGTGTAAAGCTATTTTTTGTAGCAGCTCCATTCCACTGACATCCAATGTACCTATCCTGGGGAATTAAGATATAGCTCTCTTTTTCAATTATATACTATGGTATCCTTAAAATAAAATAAAAACATGACACTATAGTAGCTTGATCAACTTTAGAGATGTAACCAAGATGCTGTCAACTTAAGGCTGTTTGTGTAGATCTGCATACATTGATAAATTAGAATCCTTGTTGGAAAATATAATAACATGCCAGTTCAACAAAGTAGCTATATTAGTGATGTGGTGGCAGGCCATGCACACCATATTTCTGAAAATGGGAACAACTGAACTTGAAGATGCCCCCAAACCATTTATATTTTTAGGTGTGCAAAATTACAAAAACTGTCCTTACCATAGTGCAATAGTCAGGAAAATCAGAGGAGTAACAGCAGCAGCACCATCTGAATTGTCAGTGGAGGCAAAGGTGGCTAGGCAGCTGTTCCTCAGTTGTTACAATTTTGGTTGAAACTAGAGATCTCAGCAAAAGAGATTGTAGGGGTGGGAGTTGAATTACAAATTTTCCAGAGATCAGGACTAGTTAGGCCTCAATAGGTCTTGGATCTGTATAGTAATTCCTCCAGAGATATGGAAGAGGTAGCATATGATTTATTAAGATGCTTTCTGTATTGTATGGGTCAATAAGATGTTCTCTGTATCAAGGTCACAATAATGCTCTGTAAGCTATACAGTTCCCTAAAATGCACTTCCTTTTTCTATATTGGTCACTAGAATGCTAACTAAATTATGTAGAGCTGGGGTTCTCAACTCCAACCCTTAAGTATCTCCAACAGGTCATGTTTTGCGTACTTCTGTCTGTGGAAGCAGGTGAGATAATTACTGACCCAGCAAAATAGATTAACTCATCTATGCATGATTATCGACATCCACAAAACATGACCTGTTGGGGGTACTTGAGAAGTGGAGTTGAGAACCACAGATATAGAAGTTACTCATAGGCTCTCTGTATTTAGAGAGGTCACCAGGATTATCTATGTATTGTACATATGTGACTAGAATGCTCTATATATTATATATGTCACTAGAATAGTTTCCACTCTGAATATTAGTCAGAAGGAGCTAGGAGATATCATGTTGTATTATATTCTTTGACACAACATTTTTATATATTTTATTGGCTACATAAAACTTTACCAACATTAGACAAACCATGCTCATGGATTTTTGTTCCACCATTTCTTCCATTATAGCATCAGTCATTGTATTGTTGAATCATTGATTGCATCATAGTACTTTTAATGCTGATTTAGAGACTCAGGGCCTGATTCAAAGTTGGGAATATAGTAATGCTGCATACACACGGGATGATTTTCCTGAACGATATGAGTGATAGTGATATCGTTCAATGATAAATCATTCATATCCTTAATTTTTATGCAGTGAACGATTGACCAACGACCAACAATGCGCGTTCTTGCACATCATTATCTATCGTTATCCAATATCTATGGTTGCCAATACATGCAGGCCAACTTGGACTATTCTGTCAAGATTTGCCTGTAAAGACATGACTTCACTGAAATATCTATCATAAATATCTATCAGTGTGTACACCCAAAATCGTTTGCCCTGCACTGAGGAAAGAGCAAGTAACTGTGCATCATGGTAAGACCATGCTGTACTATGGGGCAGATGTAAAATGTGCAGAGAGCATTAGATTTGGGAGGGGTGTGCCCAAACTAAAATCTAATTGCAGTGTAAAAATAAAGCTGCACAGTATTTGTGGGCTACATGCAAAAGCCACCAGTATTTACCTCACATGCAAAAAAATTATGTATTTGCTCCCCTTGCACTGCAACATGGTTTAGTTGCTATTTAATAGCAAATAATGTGGATTGCTTACTATTTCTTACTCTTTTCCCAACTTTGAATCAGGCCTTCAGTTGCACACAGATATAAAAGTGTTTCCTGGGACATCCTAATCGCATCACATTGCAACTTAGATGTATTTTCTGCAAAAAAGACACCCGATGCTTGCAGAATTTGACAAAAAAAGATGCCGTACGTTAGCTGAGTTGCATAGACATGGCGGCTCACTCACACCAGGTATGTTGTGCTGTATGGTGTATTGAGTATAGATGTAGGAGGAAACATCTGTAATTACTGCTGATCTTACCTGTTTCTAGAACACTGGCATATCGTATTTCCACTACCAGCACCAGCATTGTTGCAACTTGGATACAAATATAAAACTTTTAAAGTGGAGGACGCAGTAAACAATAGTTCATGTAAGTGTGTGGACTTCTATATCCTACCCTAATTCATTGGCATTAATATATTATCACTACCTTTGACAGTGGAAAGGACTGGAATTGTGCAAAAAGAGCATTTGTTTCCTAATTGATCCCACTGACTTTGGTGCTTTTTGCAATTTTGCATACATTTGTTTGAATGTTGGTTTCGTTGATTCCCATTTTCCTTCCACATTGTGACATGTATCAGGTGTTGATAATATCCTGAGAGTACTGTTTCTTAAATATTTTTTATTTGTTTTAATGATTTGTGCATATTTGATGAAAAAAACATGTTTCGAACATTTTGAGGAATACATATCATTATATATTTTATTCTTTGATATTTTTGTATCATTCAAGTTCCCTTAGAGAACATTCGTTAGTACCAGCTCCATCTCGCTTTCAGAGTGTATTTTCCTTTTTGTATCTGTAATATTGGAGTTTTGGTGTAGCTCCACATTCACTTTGTATTTGTGGGTAGGTAGCATGTTTTTTTTGTACAACTAAAGTTTATCCCCATTATTTATCTTGAGTCATAATATAAATGTCTGAAAACTTGAAGTGACTAAAACACAGTCCATAAAAGTCCTGAAAAAGAGTCATCCCTTCAATGACAATCCTCCTTGACTTGTTCTTCATAGAGAAGAAAGAGAATATGCCATTCAGTAGGTGTAGGTAGCTTAAATGGAATTGTAATATTCGTGATCACATTTCTATGATTGAGGTGTCAGTCTCCCCTTGAGTGCCTTTTCAGACCTGATGAGTTCTCCTAGGTAGGAGTTCTATGTTGATCATGTGGACACACATCTACTGAGCCCTATAATAGGTGCTGTTTGAGATGAGCACAATCTCCAATCAAAATCTGTTTTTGGCTCTGATTGTTCCAAGAAACAAAGTCTTCTACATCAGATGGCGGATTCTTCACACTGCGACAGATTAAGCAAATGATCAACAGAGAACTCTTACCTAGGAGAACTCATCAGGTCTGAAAAGGCACTCGAGGGGAGATGGACACCTTAATCCTAGATGTGATCAGGAATATTACAATTCCATTTAAGCTACCCACATCTACTGAATGGCCTACTCTCTGTCTTCTCTTTAAGGGCTCTTTTTACTACAATACGCATTTGTAATGCAGATTGTAGTGTGATATTACCGACTGATATCGCATTGCGAATTCAGGCAATATCACAGGGATTTACTACAAATCCCTTGCAGGGACAGAGCTTGCGAGAAAGCTCTGTCCCTGCGAATCCTTTCTGCACTCTAGTCACGATATTTTCGCAAAAAAATACCATGACTAGTGCCCCGCATATGCGCCGACCGGGCGCCGCTGCTACCCCCTGGTGCTAAGCCCCGCCCCTGACACTAAGCCCCACCCCCCCATGATTGCAAACCACTCCCTTAATAGCACTTACCTGCATTCAACGGTGCTCCGTTGATGTCTTCCATGCCTCTGGTCAGCTGATATCTCATACTGCACTGGGACCTGATCACCTGATGACCAGGCCGCAGTGCAGCATGGGAGACCAGCTGACTGTAGGGGAGTCATCACCGGAGCCCTGACCACCGGTCCATGGAGTCAGGTAAGTGAATTTTTTTTTGACTATTTGTTTTTGATTTTTTTGCAGTGTATCAGCATGTGGTCTATTTAGACACACAGCTGATCACTGGGACCGGCTCCGGGCTCTGCTCTGCCTTTTAGAGCAGAGTAGAAGTAAAGTAACCGGGGGAGACCCTGGATAATGCCACCTCCAGGTGGCGTTATTATCACAGGGCCTCCCCAGGTATTTTTTTACAATTTATTTTTAGTAACTCTGGTCGGATCACATTTCCCATTACAATGATGGGGAAATGCGATCTGATTACTAAAAATAAGTGATACTTAGGGGTTGGAGTAGAATTTTACGAATTCTACTCCAATTGCCCTGTAGTAACTGTAGGTGATTCTAAACTAATGTGAAAAGGGTATGAAAACACCCACTTTATTTTAGTAAAAATAATGATAATAAATAGAGCCCTAAGGAACACGTCAAGGAGGAATGTCATTGAATGGAGGACTCTGTTTCAGGACTTTTATGGACTGCTTTATAGTCACTTCAAGTTTTCAGACATTTATATTATGACTGTTACCCTAAAGGAGTTTGCGCTTGGTACAGTATATATATATATATATATATATATATATTTATTTTTTTGAATCTTTAAGGATTATTTACTAACAATGCTCAAATGTGCAGCTAAGGAATAAGGGCTTTATTTAGTAAACATAAAAACACATTTTCCGTAGCATTTTAGCTGGAGAAAATAATTTTTTTCTCTTCATCCTATTTATAGACTATAAAATAAAATAAATAATGTTCAGGTGCAATGTTAATATTAATAATATAATAATTAACACCACAGTCCTGATAATATTCCTGCATACTAAGTTCTGCTCCCAAGCAATTAAGCTGCATGCACACGGTACGATCTATACCACCGACTTGAAAGATATCTTTCAGTGAAGTCATCCTGCCACATCTCTGAACAGGGAAAGTTGACAATATCGTGCAAGTTGTACTGCATGTACGGACGATCATAGATATCATTATCGTTCATGCGGGAACACGCACTCACTTGATTTTCAAACTGTAACTCCTTTAAATACAGGGAATGTTAGTTCCAAAATATTGCAATAATTTGTTAAGCTGGCCACCACTTCACGGTCATTCCCATATGGCCAGTACCTACACTGATCCTCAGATAAATGATCTTGGTCTGCCACCTTTGGCTCAAGCTTGCATACATTTTAAACATGAATATGGGTCATGGCTTAATGAGACAGGACCACACCCAGGGACGTCAGTTAATAAGCACCTGGAAAAAGAAAGAAAACGTTTGTCTTACATTTGAAAAACAGGGTGCCCTAGCAAGTGTGACCACAAAATTTAAATAAATGACAGGCTTAATCCACGGCACTCAACCATCTGGGTTGCCCTTGGCATGTGACCACACCATCAACATAAAAAATATCATACAAACTCGGCACTCACTTGATTTTCAAACTGCAACTCTTTTAAATACAGGGAATGTTTGTTCCAAAATATTGCAATAATTTGTTAAGCTGGCCACCACTTCACTTCAAAAGAGTTGCAGTTTGAAAATCAAGTGAGTGCCGTGTTTGTATGATATTTTTTATGTTGATGGTGTGGTCACATGCCAAGGGCACCCCAGATGGTTGAGTGCTGTGGATTAAGCCTGTCATTTATTTAAATTTTGTGGACACACTTGGTAGGGCACCCTGTTTTTCAAATGTAAGACAAACTTTTTTTTCTTTTACTAGGCGCTTACTAACTGATATCCCTATGTGTGGTCATGTCTCTTTAAGCCAGAACGCATATTCATGTTTAAAATGTATGCAACTTGAGCCAAAGGTGGCAGACCAAGATCATTTATCTGAGGATCAGTGTAGGGACTGGAAGATGGGAATGACCGTGAAGTGGTGGCCAGCTTAACAAATTATTGCAATATTTTGGAACTAACATTTCCTGTATTTAAAAGAGTTGCAGTTTGAAAATCAAGTGAGTGCCGAGTTTGTATGATATTTATATATATATATATATATATATATATATATATATATATATATGCTGTCATCACATGATGAAAGGGAAACACTATATAAATACAAATCATTACGAAAGGATTATAACATTGTTCTGAGGAAATATTTCATTATACCTCAGGTAATTATATGTATAAATAAGTATCCAATGAGTGCTCCACTTTAATCTTTCTTTTTTCAGGCTTAGAGAAACAAGAAAAATTAAAGTGGAGCACTCATTGGATACACTGGATATTCATTAATACATTTTGAACTTTTAATTATTAATGCGCTATCTTATCAAGGATTAACCTTTGAATGGCTGTTTATAAAATAGAAAACTGCAGTGAAATCACTTTGAATGTGATGTTATCTATCCATGCTGCTGGTAGCTGATGCTGGACTGCTTGTTATTATATAGGAGTGTTCAGATATTGATAAACAACTTGAATTAACTCGCTGCAAATGATGTAACACGGAGGGGTGCCTAGATGTTTAACATTCCTACCTCTACTTGCATTGAAAGTATAAATGCCACATATGCCTTGACAAATGTCAGGATTTGGGAAACAATACTTTCACACTGAATAGGTGTATCTTCTGTTCTTTTGCCCAGGCATGACAATGTGTTTCTTATGACTAGCATAAAGTGCTGGCACTGGTGGCTGACCCAAACAACATGATCCTCCTAAATTCTGTAAACCTAATTTAGTCAAGAACATTTGTCATCATTATGTCAGATGCTCAATTATCCCCTTCGTTCTGTTGCACATTTTAAGCTTCCAAAGAAGCATCCTCAAATTCTAAGTCTAAACCATTATCATTATTACTTTTACTACTACTCATCCTTAGATTTGCAGAGGGTTCAGAAATAGTTGAAAGAGGCTTCTCTAGGATTACAGTATTCAGAAATGTAAGACTTACACATAGCACTTGTGGACACCATTAGATTCTCCTCAGGAATCTATGAAGTTTATGAAACACACAATTTAGAGGTGACACATCTAGACCCACAGCAAGAAAGTGCTGCATGTGAAGATACAGAAGATTCATGGCCCTGGCTTTTGAAATAGGCATTCTAGTGCTGAAAGAGCAGTAACAGTCCACCAGTTACATATAAAGGCCATGGTCCGAGCCTTTCCTTGGCACTGTGTGTGGTGTACTTTATGGCTTGTTGTAAATTTTTCATTTTTGGCATTAATGTTTCCCTTCATGCAGAATTATGAGGTGATGTTTTCTTTAATATTGTCAAACATTGTTTAGATATGGAGTGCTCTTTTTTTACATGCACTTCTTACTCCTTTAGCCCCTTTTTAAAAAGTAGATGGTAAAGAAGTACTTTGACAGCCAGCTGTATTAGTAGAATGCTCCTGTTCTTCTTTTAACTGATTCACAATGGATTTACACTAGGACAGGAGAAAGGCTACTATACCTGAAACTGCCACAACATGAAGTGAACATACTATGAGATATGGAAATAGGGGACTACTACCTTTGCCATGCAGTTTTATTGAAATACTTTTTTTTTAAACCAGAAAAAAATGTCTTTCTTCAGCTCTTATTATTTTGTGGTACAGCTGATGAAGCCACAACACCCAGTAAGCACAGTGACCACTTGTTGGCTGATATCCACTACAACCCAAACACACTCAGTCTTCCCTATAAATATATATTATAAAGTTTCATTTAGAGACAATGGGGTATATTTACTTATAGTCAATTTTACTTGATTTGGGTCAAAATTGCTGATGTGTTTCTGGTGCTAAATCACATTTACTAATACTTAAAAAAACAAATGAAAAATTGTCTGTTAGTACTCATACATCAAATATGTGATTTAGCCTCAGAAACATAACATTAATGTTGATCGATTTTTGATCTATTTCTTTGATTTTAAATTGATCAAAATTGATTAAAATCATCCCTTAGGAAAATTAGGAAAATACATATATATATATATATATATATATATATATATATATATATATATATATAATGTGTGTGGAAAATATGCTGTAAAGTAAGAATGCTTTCAAAAATAGAAGTTTTTAATAGGTTATGTTTATCAATTGACAAAATGCAAAGTGAATGAGCAGAAGAGAAATCTAATCAAATCAATATTTGGTGTGTCCACCCAAATTGATGCGTTCAGCATCAATTATTTTAAGTACACTTACACACAGTTTTTGAAGGAACTCGGCAGGGAGGTTGTTCTAAACATTTTGGAGAACTAACCACAGATCTTCTGTGGATGTAGGCTTGCTCAAATCCTTCTTTATCTTCATATAATCCCAGACAGACTCAATGATGTTGAGATCAGGGCTCTATGGGGGCATTTTCATCACTTACAGGACTCCTTGATCTTTTTTACACTGAAGATAGTTCTTAATGACATTGGCTCTATGTTTGGGGTCGTTGTCCTGCTGCAGAATAAATTTGTAGCAAATCACATAACATGAATTACTTATATGCAATCCAAAACATGCAAGTTCTGACATTTCCAGTAAAATTAAGTTATGACTAATTTTGAAAACCAAATTTGGGGAACTGAGCCATGCCTCAGTTAGACACAGTACCCCAAAATTTGGTTCTGTTGGATTTATCCGAATGCACACTACTCATCTCTAAAACATATAGGCTGTTGGGAGGTGGATGGCAAGCCAAGACAGAGGTCAGGGAGACCTGGCACCATTGGAGTCACAGGCAGCAGCAGGTCTTGGAATGTATGACTTGTGTATACACATCCCAGTCACAAGTTCAAACTACACATGCACCATAGATGACTCCTTTCATCTTGCCAGAAATAGATCGATACCACTTGGTCTGTCCCGGTACTAAAATCTAATTAAATATGGTGAAATTGCTCTTCCAATACACAGTATAAAGTGATGATATCGGAAAATCAATTTTTCCTAATCTCTATAAATAAAGCCCTAAATCTATAGCAACAGTAACAATCAGACATTTTTTATCAGTGCCTAGTTTGGCTGTTATGGATTAGTGCAGATTTGTACTTAGAAAGTGTTTGTAAATAAAAACTTGTCCTTGAAGTTTTATAATACACATGTTATATATAATCAAGCCCAACTATGTAAAGACTTGTGAAGTGTATTTGCACATTGCAGCTGGCAGCGCCAGCCCAGGAAGATTGTGGACAGCCTCTATCCTCCACTGCCACATTTGCAAGAGCTCTGCCAGTGGCAAGTGGGAGATAGCAGACTGAAGGAGCCAGCACAAATTCTCTGGGAACTGGGTGTTAGGGTGACTGGGAACATCATTTAACACAGGTATAAAGTGCGTGCACCAAGACTCCTCCCTAGTGCACATATTCTATTTACCCAGCTGACATCCAGAGGGTTAAGAACAAACAATACCATGTGACTGTAACATCAGAGACATTATCCAAAAAGAACCCTCAGCACAACAGCTGTATAGACTATATACTTGGACTTATTTTGGATGTTATATGTGTATGCAGGGAATGAAGTCACAGACTAGATTACATAGAAGTGTTACAACTGAATCAGTATAGAGCCATATGAATTTTTTACTTTTATTTCTTTATTTATTTATTTGATTATTGCATGTCTCACATGTATGACAGTAACATACTATTAAATATAGTTTTATCTTATCGCTACTATTTTTTTTTCATGTATGAATTATCAATTATTATTAAGTGTTTTTTATCTGTGTATAGCTAGATAAATCACAGCAATTATTTTACCTCAAATGCACACAAAAAAATAATCTTTTAGTTTTAACATTGTAAATAATGAATATATAGGATTTGCGCCCAAACCTACAATTGATTGCATAGAAATAGCCAATTGTTCATTGGCTGTGAAGGAGCCACATAGGTCCAAGGTGGCACTCCAACCAGAGACAAATCAAAATACGCTGTAGAATATCCCAGAGGTGCACAAAAACCACCCCCCAAAAAATCCTCTGTATATGAGTCCTTGAAACCGTACTGTCCATGGTTCCTTCCATGAAATTTACAATATCCATAAATAGCCAAAAACAAAGCATTATGGGTCAACATCTCGACCATTATTAATTTTCTAGAGCTGCATAATGATATGGTTTTAGATATTTTCTTTTTTTTATTACAGACATTACTTTTTTTTAGAGCTTTTCCTCTATTAAAGCAGCTTTGGCTCTTCATTTGTTTTTTTCATGGCATTTTTTGCAGGTTACAGATTTATATTTGGAATATGTTGCTACTAAATTCTGTTATTGTTCCATATATACTGTAGCAATTACACAAATAACTAGTCTTTTGAACCATTTTGTTAGGCATCAGTCACCTTGGGTCACAACAGCATCTGAAAGAATTGTAACTACATACCTGATTTAAAGTACAAGTCACTTACTACCAAAGTTGGGAAGACCTCCAGGAAACTAAACCCCACATGCATAGAGACAAAACCTAAATCATAACAACTGATAAAGTTACAGTAAGAAAGTCAGAAATTTTCACTGTGAGAGGGAAATATGAATCTTATAGACAAGTATCAAGGTACTAGTTGCTTTGAGGAGAGACTCACTTGGCTGTGGTAGTTGTCAGAGATACACCACTACCGGTCACACCGCTTAGTCTTGAGAGGTGAGGTGAGATCATATTAGACAAAGTTGAAGTTATAAACATGAAAGATGATACTGAAGGTGATAAAAATGCAAACAAAAGGAGATTCTCTAAAGCACCAGCAGATAAACAAAATTCCAATTGGTAGGTGTTAAAAATTAGTTTGGATTCATACAATCAAACTTGTTTGTCTATTTCATAAAGAATTGAAGGCTGAAAAACTATTGACATTCTACAATTTATATAGCATTGTATAATCTCCTAGGTAAATGCAGTAGTTATAGCTTTTTGGTGCTTTGAGGTTACACCTGTCTAATGTTTATTAAATAACTAAATTGCTGTTCAACTTGGTGAATGCAATTTCAAAGAAGTATGTAAGGCATAAACTCAAAGAGGGTCAAGAAGAGTGAGTGAAATTAAAGTGGTTGAGGTGATTGTTAACAAACCCTTAGAGCAATTTGGACACAAATGGGAGCAGAGAGATGGAATGGTAGCTGGAGAAATAGAGAGGGTTAACAGATTTTTTTTATATTTTTGAGAATAAAAACTCTCAATGATACAGTAGATGATGATTTTAAGTCAGAGTGGAATGTGCCATTTGTAAAGGACAGATACTGTACAATGCACTCTCCATCCTGTACAGCACCCACACAGGTCATAGCTGTCACTCACTTTATTTGCTTGACTTCTCTTCAAACTCTAATAGGATGTCTCATACCTTTAGACCTGGCCCTTCTTTGACTAGATTTTTCTGCCTGTCAGACAACACAGAGAATGGACTGAAATGTATACCTACTTAAAGTTAATCCAACAGGGACTGAGCAGCGGGATTTAGAATGGAGACTAATCTTTCAAGGGAATAAAAAGTAAGCCTAAAGTCTAACTTGCCGACATCAATATAAATGTAGATGGTGAACTAAATATTATTATGTTTACCAATTTGCTTTGTTGTTGTGCAGAGAACATGAACAATGGATATAAAGTAACAAATCTATGTTCTATATTGAAACCAGTCACTTTGCTAATCAATTTAAATTTGAAACCTAAGCCACACTTTAGAGTAAATGATCTCAACTCTTATATAACATAAACTATACACTGGAGCTTCATGAAAATATGAATAAAGTAGATTGATTCCAAGTCTCTAGCAAATAATAACTAAATATGATTATTGATTATGTTTCATTTGTATCTCTTTTAAGAGGAATTATTTCATTATTTGAAATTATCTTGTGTACTGAATAAGTTTTGAATTTAGCAGTATTTATGATGGTTGAAAAAATAAGGTAACAACACCTCTCATTGCATAATTGTGTTCAATGTGTACATATACTGTACATATAATCAATAGTATGGCCTTGGTACAGATTACAATACAATATAGTGCCCATACTTGTCTATGCATTTGTTCGAATGGTACACAAAGGCATCTATCCCGGCATAAAATAAACTTGTGTTAAGCTCCTGAACACAGGTTATGAAGTCTATTTTCTCTCTTTTTTTCTAATAAGGACATAATGGCTTGCTGAACTTCACAGTTGGTTGTCACCTTCCACCCAGGTGCTTCTTTGAGATGGAAATCACTTGGTGCCAGATCAAGGCTGTAGGGAGGATGGTCCAGTACCCCCCAATGGTAGCAACGTAATAACTCACACATGTGGTTGGCTGACTGTGGCCTGGCCTGACTCCTGTTCAGAGAAATCCAGGTAATTTTTTATTAATTGCTTTCCACAACCAGCTGAATGTGTCACAATAGTGGATAGCATTCACAGTATCTCCATTGATGAGGAAATCAACAAGAAGCATGCCCTTGTGGTCCCATAACATGGTCGCCATGACCTTCTTTGCTGATTAAGTTTTTTTTTATTTCTTTGAAGGTGGGGACAATGCATGTTTCCATGTCATTGATGCTTGCTTTGTCTCTGGTGTCACATGATGCACCGTTTCCTTTCCTGTAACAATACACTACAGAAACTGCACTCCCTCCTCATGGTACTGCTTCAAGTGCATGAGAGACAATCCCATCCTATTGATTTTGTGTATTTCTGTGAGTTGCTTCAGTATCCAGTATGAACACTTTTTCCTGTATCCCATTTGCTCATGATTGATGTTGTGCACAGTACCCACTGAGATTTTCAGATCTTAAGCAATTTCATAAACTAGAATGTGTCTGTCCTCTTGAAAGACCTTCAGTATGGCAAAAATTGGGATCTGTGGTGGATTTGCTTGTCTGCCCTGCTATTATCAAAGGCAATGCACCAAATCCAAACCTGTTTCTGTGACATGCAGATACCACCATACGCCTTGACAAGATGGTTATTAATTTCAGTTGCTGATGTGCCCTTTAGATGCAGAATCTCATTCCACTACACACCTTAATGTTTGACCACGTTTCCACCAACCCACCATCTTACAGCTCTGCCATGATGACAGTATAACTGATATAAGGTGCAGTCTATTGGCGGTGAGGGGAAGCAGTGGTCTACCTGCTCTGACCTGGTGGGAAATTACAATGAAATAGAGAACATTACACATGTGTGAGGTCTTGTTACCTTACTTATTGAACCACCCTTGTGGCAAGACTGAAATAGTTCTAATATGGAACTAATGCAGTTCTTTGTATGTTAAAATAGTGGTAAGAGGTAGGAGATCACTAGGGAATTACAGATATTTTTCGTACTGAGAGTTGCAAAATGTGATAACTGCCAGGTGAGATGTGCAAACACTGAGAAAAATGAAACTAGTAACCCTTTTGAGTGAAAACCTCATTACAACAGAGTTTGTATTATTAATGTACAGAATGTGTGATACTCATAACATTATATAAATAGGAATACAACCTTTGATATGTAAGTCAATTGCAAACAGGGGTGTCAAACATGGCCAGATTAAGCCTACGGAGGGCCCAAGGCACTGGAGCCAGAAGGAGCTCCCACTCCTCTGGCCCTCCCCTTCTTGTCAGCACTGACCCCACTCGTCATCATCACTTAAAGAACATATAAAGTTATAAATCATAATGCAATGTTAATTGTTAGAATAGATGATAGGTGCAAATAAAGTAAAGGTCAGGTGTGTTAAGAGGGTGGAGTCCCATGTCTCTTTAATGGTACTGTTTTTGCACTGCCCATGCCTACTTATGGTGGATACAGTAAACCACTGACTCACTTGAGTCTATCTTTGGTGTGGCTGGCTTGTCAGCTGGGGTAAGCTGGTGTGTGTCATCTTCACACTGGAGGAGCTGCTGTCTTTGCAGTGCTCCTGGGCAGACTTCTGGGTTCCTGGATCTCGTGTGACTGTGCATGTCTCATGATATCCAGTGGCTGGTTCCTTTTTGCCTCTGTTACCTCCCCCAATCGCTTATTACCTGTCATTCAGTTTACAATTAAATCCTCTCTGTGACCGCCTTTGCTAACCAATCTTTGCATGTGCATAGCGTGGCTTTGTCACATGCACAGTAGCAGACATTGGCTCTCTGCCTCCGCCATAAACATTGCATCCCCCTCTGTAACAGGCCCTTAGCTATACTCCCTTCTACCAGATCAGACAGATCACCTTGTGGCCCTGATATTTTTTGTTGAATACCATATTAGAGAACTGTAGACATCTAGGTATAGCAGGGTCTACAGTAGTGATAATAGATTTGGATACAGTATGTTTAGTATCTTTAATGATCTTTATGTAGTAAATAAGTAACCATTTTGACATTAATGCTTACAATTAATTTATGCTATACATAACATTATGCTATACATAACTTTAAAGTGTTTTTTTCAGGTCAGGCTCATTGTTGCCATTTTTAGTTACAGCAACAACTACTAACATAACTAATATACTCCATCCATGAGAAATATGCATTCTATGCTTTTGAAAATTGCTCTGCTTCACTTTATGTACATTTTAAAAATATTGAAATTCTAGTCCGAATGTTAATAATGGCTGATTTGCAAATAATTTTATATCTGTCATTTGCAGTTATTATTCATCTTCATATATACACAAATACTTTACATTTTTGTTTCCGGTGTACAGTATGTTATAAGTGCTACTTCTTCTATCTCCTGTTACACATTCTCTTTATGTACTGTGCTTACAATAAATAAAAAAATAATGAAGACATTTGTTGTTAAATACATTTATTAACAAATCTTTAATAGAACATGAAGCAATACATATTTAGATATTGATGTCTAGTATAAAAAAATCTGTCAAAGCGGAGATTAGTTATAAAATGGCATTTTCGTAGATGTGATGGATTTCAGAAATGAGAAACCTTTTGGTTTAGGTCTGCCATGTAACTGTAATAGGTTGTGCCAAATTATACTGCTTGTCTGTTAGTTGGATTTCTAAAACCTGGTAAAAGAAAGAAAAAACAAAAATGTTATACTTTAGACAATGTATTGCTAATATATTAAAATGTCTACTTACTTGTACTATCATCAAAATGATCTAACCATCTAAGATCTCAAATGGTTATACAGGATGAATAGCATGATATGGTCCGTAGGTAGTAAAATGTGGTTTTATTTGACAAACTCACTGCAATAGCTCGGTGGTATGACATGGTGGTGGGTATATCTAACAATAAACTACATGTACAAAACTACTGTATAATAATTTCCTTTGCCTGCACAAGTTTTAAAAAATCTTGGTTTGCACTCAAACAAAGGTAAACCAAGGAAGGAATGTGCGGGTTGTCAACTGAGGACATTTTCCCAAAAAAGTACCTGTAAATCAGAGACCCAATAACTGTATTTGATCAGACTCTTGCATATGTTGTTTAACACTAATGGGAAATATGGTTGAAGAATCCCTGTGAACTGATCATGTGTACGGTAATCGTCCAACTGCATTAAATGGACCAAAAATATGCAAATGTTCATGTAGAACATTGAAAAAAAAGTTAGCATATAATGAAGTAGGCAATGAGATGAAAAAACATAACTATGATGATGATCTGGGGAAGTTTGCTCATACGGGCTTTAAAAATGTCCTTAGACATTTCTATCTCTGTGGCACACAGACTATAGATACACACATGTAGATCTGACACTAATCTTCTACTAGCAAGCCCTAGAAATGAGCTACTGGTGATTAAGGCCCTTCATGAGAATAAATTATATTGCATCCCATCCCAAAATGTGAGCTCTTACCTAGCCTTCTGTATCTATGAGGGCCTGGGAATACATACATCTTGTCGACATTCATAATGTCAACAAGACCTAGGTTGTCTCCAGAACTCTGGTGCTGGGATGTCAACAAGTGTGAAATGCTACTGAAAGCATTTTCACGGGCACCGGCAGTACAACTGCCAATGCTACAGAATGATTAATGATCATGTTTACAATTGCACTGCTGGTGTCTTTATATAGCATTTCATACTTTTCGATCTACTGTTGCCAGTGTTCCAGGGTTAACCTAGCTCTTATCCACATTTTGAATGTCAATAAGACAACTACGTACCAGGGCCTGCATCAATAAATGCCTTTATAAGTACAATGTTTACAACTGTTAATAATAATTGTACCAATATTTAACTATTTACATTATGCTACTGCACTTACCTCGTTTTCTGCTTTAAAATTAGTAATAACATCAGTGGCACCATTATATAAAACTGAAACACTTCTTGCATTTACTCCAGGGCCCCAAATGGAAACATGTCCAAGATGTAGAGGATTTGCTTGAGATAGGTAATTATTTGTAGATATTGTGCTTGTTACATTGTTCTGTGGGAAGGAGGAGGGAAACAAACAGATAAATATGCAATATAGGCTTTCACACATACAGAGAGCCTGATTCAGCAAGGAACGCATGCCAGCAGATGCACGCACTCGTCCACTGCGAGAATATGCTAATCAATGCATACGCACGGGACCGCAACACAAGATGGAGATGCCCAGCCCCATATTAAGCCATCCATCTCCCATTAGTCACAGCCTGATCAGTATGCAAGATATCGTAAACATCGGTATCATCGAGAACCATCGGACTCACACACTCAATAGTGGTTGACCTGACCTGTCGCAGGATTTTGGCCGCTTCTTGTGTACAGCTTATGGTATGGCTGCCTATGAAGCCACACTGCCTTAATTATGCATGCCCCTATAACGGCATTATAACGCCTGTGTTCGCCTGACCACCCCCCATCACCACCCACAAACAGCACTTCCTGTTAATCAATATCAGAAGGGTCTGCGTGCACACTGCGTGTAGTCTGCGTACCATAACCTGATTGCACTCGCTAGTTCACGTACGCGCAGTGCGATGCATACGTATGCGCAGTGCGAATTAATCGACCAGTTGTGTGTATTCTCTCCCTTGCATTCCTTGCTGAATCAGGCCCAGAGTAACTTAACTGCTATGTAAGAGAACCAGGTGTCAAGTCTTCAGTTCATCAGAACTTACTACACATTGAAAATATAACTAGACAAAAAAAGTAGAACTGTATTGATATTTTGAGCAGAACATGACATGAGAGGCTGATAGTACGGTAGTATCTGTCAGTTAGAAAAACTCAAGTTTGGTTCAATAGTATTTTAAAGGTGAAAAAATGCAGATTAGACCTCAAGTGAAATAGGAGATGAGATCTGTTAAGATGCTATTAATACTGTGGGATGGGTTAGAGGATGGGGTAGGGAGGCTGTTTAAGGTACAGGGATAGCCAAGGAGATCCATTTTACCTTTTAGTCTGTGGATCAAACCAATATCCACACTTAGGGGGAGATGTATCAAAACTTTCAGAGAGATAAAGTGTAAAACACTTGGACACATAGCAACTAATCAGCTCCTAGCTATCATTTATCTAGCACAGTCTATGAAATTAGATTTAGAACCTGATTGGATGATATGGATAATTTCTCCACTTTATCAATCTCAAAGTTTGATACATCTACCCACAGTGAGGGAGCCATTTTACACAGGCATAAAGAGTTTCTATTTTCTTTCAGGTGATTCTATGGTCACCCCATTCAGCAGATGGGGAAACTGTCTGGACAGATTGTTTGCTAAATCATTAACACCTTTGTTCTTCTGTGAGCTTACTTGTCAGTTTTACTATTTCTGTGTAATATTGTATTTTATAGTAGATTGTGTTGTTTTATTTGTGCAATTGTATATGTTATATCTTTTCCAGTATTACTTACTGATTTGTGGTTAATTTCCAGGTAAGATTTACTTTTATAGAACTTTAAGCCGCCTTGTTCTTCATATTGAAAAGCAGATAAGTATTTGGGTAGATAGACTTCAAGCACAGTGAATACCCCATCTTTTGCCACCAGTTCAAATTAAAGGCTCCTGCATAGCCTCCCTTTCACTAGCAGCTAATTTAGGGTACCCTCCCTATTAAGGTTGTACAATTTTTAAATTTGAATATTGTAATAAATCTAGCACCAAGAGCTCCATTATGCTTGTGACTCGCCACCACAAAAGTACAAACTGTGATATATTTCCTCTCCAATTTCATGGTAATGGGATTGTATGCAGTGGGGCCACCCCAATATAAGTGGTGTGAGATGGTGTCCGCAAATGCTGTTGCTCCCACTCTTTTTGCAGTTCATTAATTATTGCTCCTTTTGCCATAGCCATATCTTTGTTTTTTAGGGCAAGGAAGGCATCAGCCATGCAGCAGCTTATGACATTCCATGCAAACAGGGAACTGGAACATTGAACTCAAAAGAAGTTCAAAATTAAAATGTTACAATTCCAATAAATGTACCCCTTTGTGCTCAACATGCAACGTTATATAGTTTATATAGTTAATGGCTTGATAGAGCACTACTAGTGCAGTTCGCTTAAATGGATGATGTAACTACATAATGTTATTATCGGGTGGGCAAAGGTTAATAGATTATTTTCTTTTAATCATTTTTTAGTTTTATTGCAGAAACAGTTACAAGATGACTGAATAGCCATTGTTGAATGTTAAAAATTATGTCTAAGATCTCTTATCAATAAATGACAGCGTGAATTAAAGAACAGTTTTCCAAGATGCGGTACACAGTACCAAGAAACCCCAGATCACATTTACAAACTGAAACTTATATTACTTCCCTTGGGAGTGCTCCCTATTGTGTTGAGTAGTAAGTGGTTTTATTTTATGTTATATATCAATAATGGAGGGATTTTTTTATTTCTTTTTTACAGATGTACCTGATACTGTTCAGGGATCACAGAGTAGATCATAGAGGAGGATTCTGTAGGTGGCTTATAATAATGCATTCTGTTAAGAGCTCTTCCAGCACAAGTTGGAGACTAATTCTTATACTATATACACAGTAGTCACTGTACTTATTTCCTTTATTTCTTTTTTCCAGTTTGTGCAACATTAATACATTGCTCTTATCCCCTGATCCCATTATACAGCAATTACCTTACTTTTTCATGCTTAAAGGATACATATGAAATAGACAATCATAATTTGTCTTGCATACATTACTTTTACTTACAAAAGCTAAGAAAGGATGATATCAAATTCTAATATTACAGTATATGTTTATTATGGGAAAATGGAAGGGTTTTCCATTACATTTGCTGAATAATTGTAAATAAATGCATTACAGCTATAGAATACATTTACCCCAATATCAAGGAAGTGTCCACATACTGAAAGGATAAAAGTAATCTATTGCTGGATTTTGATACTTTGTCATATAGTTACAATTGGTTAATTATTTAAATGTGTTTTAGTAGATTTTATGTTTTTTTTGCTCAAAGGTACAGAAGTAATCTTTACATAGAAATCCTTAAAATCCAAGTATTCTGGATAATAGACATGTACTAGAACATAAAAAAGAACTTTTTTATTTTACTGAAAATTGTTCTGAAATGAGAAATAGTTTCTATCAATATGAACAGCACATACCTTATCCGCACTGAATGTTCCCAAGAAATAATTTGGCTTTTCTATTGAGTCTGCAAAATAAATTATTAGTAGTCATGTTAGCATATTACATGGATCTTGTGTTTGTTTCCCCTGCTACATCTCATACCATTCAGAAAAAGTTTAAATACTGAAAAGTTGTTTCTTACCGTATGTACTGAAACAATTGTTTAAAATGTAATTATTAGTTGAACCCACCTATACTTTCTCCATCATCCCAGAAAAGATTGCCACGTGCTTTGCCTTGATCATCCAAGGCAACTATTAGTCCCATAAATTTCTGCCGACTGCAATCACAACAAATTCATGTTATTGAATGTTATACTACTTAATATTATATTTCTTCTTGATTAGACATCTATTAACTAATTTGCAAATCCATGTCCAAACATCAAAACATTGTATTATGAAAATACCGTCCAGCAATTAATTTCCAATAAACCAGAAAAACTTTTAGATTCCAACACTTAGACCAGGGATAGGCAACCTGTGGCACACCTGTTGCTGTGGAACTACACATCCCAACATGCAATGCTACAGCTTTTCTGACAGGACATGCTACAGGTTGCCTACCCCAGACTTAGACAACATCTTAATATAAACTTTATTTGAAAAAAAAGACAACTGCAGAAAACCCTCGCCTAAGACTTTAATAAATGAATGAATAAATAAAAGAAAAAACTTTAAATATTACTAGAGGTTACCTTGCAGTAAAATGATTACAACTGGGAATCAGAAAACTATTACCATGCTGGCCACCTGTGACTCACTGGCAGGTGAAGGAGAGTCTGCAGCCCACTTAAGCACTTGTGTTTAGGTATTGAGAAAGAATTGTCACTTTATTGTATTTATTTTTATTTTATACAGCACAGAAACTGTAAAATCATTACCGTCACTGAGGTCAAGAGTGTCCTTAAAGTGACTCTGCTATTTTGATATTGGCAGTTAATTACATAATTGTATTTGATATTTCACTTATTTTGTTCCTCTTTTGTTCCGAGGTGTTTTGTAGTAATTTCATAGTGCCGGCAGGAAAGGATGAGGTGGGGAGCAGAGTCTCAGCAGCCACATCATGATGCTGTTAGCACTGCTATTTCGGGGCATCTTATAGAACCTTTTATTGCCAATATGGCAGATTTCATGTCTTCTATTTTCAATATGCTGCAGGAATTTTCTAGGGACAGTATTGTCTCTGAGCATTCGGCTGCATCAGAGCAGATTCATAGTATGCCTGCTGCTACTCTTGGTCATGGGTCTAAGGCTGCTGCAATATTTCTGGTTCTTATGGAATGCTTGTCCTAGAGGGAGAGGGAGGTCCAGTGTTTGTCACCTGCACAGCCGATGGCTCCACCTGCAGCAGCCCCTGTAGCACCTTTTATAGGTGAAGTTTTTGCATTTATGATCATGTCTTCCTCTATAGATGCTGTGCCTTGGTTACTGGGCCAGCTGTGAGCAGTTCTGCTATCCCTTCTTTCCCTTCTTTCCCTTCAGGCCAGTTGACCTCCCTGGCCAGCCAGTTCTGTCAGGCTATGGGGTCTGCTAGATCTCCTTTTTCTTTCCCTCTTCCTGCTGCTTCTTTTGCTGCTTCATGAACCTCTGCTGCATCTGTTCCTGTAGAGGTCACAGTTGTTGATCCAGTCTCTGAGTTGGAGCCATCCACTTTATCTGCACAGGATGGGTCTCCCCCATCTTTTGGGGATTCTGTCAATGATATTTGGAATGACTTTTGAGAGCATAATACAGAGGATGCTTTATCTCAATTATCCATGGATGACTGTCCCGGCACTGCAGGAATTATTCATTATTCAGGTTTAATGATCTCACTAGTTCTTAATTATTGACTCTTCTACATTAGATAGTTCCAAGAGGTCCAGGAAATGAGCAGCAACATTTACTAGATGTGAGGCAGTCAGGAGGGATATTGCTTACTACATAATGACTTATGTGAAAAATCAAAATAACAGTAGAGGGCCTGGTGACAAATGTTTTTACGAATAGTTTGTTTAAATATAAAAAATGCATCTTTTAACATTGTTACAGTATATGGGTATGATGTGCATTATTATTAATAAAGTTTTATATGCTTTAAAAGAAAGATTATAACAATAAATAATTGTAACTTTAAAAAGAGTAAGTTTTAAACATTTACAAAACAGTTTAATTATTCTATGCTGTATGAGAAACTTCAGATAAGACAAATAATTAAAGTGCACTTATTGTACTCACCTATAAAAAGTGTTATTAGCAGATTCCTGCCATGGTATGATATATCCACCTCTAACATGAAGGTTAATATACTCAAGGGGAGCTGGCAATGTTACCCATTTACCACTTTCAGTAATTACTTTTCCCTACAATGGAATGTGAATAAAGAGAAATTACACTGTAAATAAGTTGGATATTTGAACTTTGTGACACATTGCACTGAATTACTGTAAACCACACAGTCTTGCTGCATCTGCTTAAAAGGAGCCTCAGATCATTACTCTGAGCTATTGGGGAGCATTAAATCTCACTTCCCACTTTTCTCCTCTCATCATGATACTACCCCGCCACATGCATGACTGGGCAGAGCACAGTTATCACATTCTAATGAGCTGATTGGCTACAAATAAAGCTATATCTGCCCTCTTCAAGACTAGGAAATAAGGACATGCTGAAGATGAAGATTAATAATAAGATCGATTGAGACTTCTTGTTGAATAAAACAAGGGATAGCCCATGTCTGAGATGTTTATTTCAATAATATTGTTAGTAATCCCAAAACCTTATTATATTGTTTCCATATAGTGAAAATTATGGATTTGATAACATTGGAATCTTTAGCTATTATTTCCCTTTACCTGGACCAAGTGAGCATATTTTCATCCTAATTGCTACTGAACACACTGACAGCATTCAACGGCTGAATAATCGGAGTAATTAATTAAATTTGTTACTTCTGTATTTTTTCTATGAATAATGACACAAATATCAATACTCTGATCAACTTAGTGTACTGTTGTCCAACTGACACCTGTTTGTGGCCCCCAGCATGATATAAACAGAAACCAGCAGTTTCAATATGGCATTATCTATTAGGATCACAGCATAACTAGTTCATCAATTTCATTTTAAGTCCTGTATTGTTTTGTTTCAACTGTATTTGTTAATTTTAAGAGTTTTTTTTAAATGAAGCAAAAATTCTTCATTTTAAAAAGTACAGTAACTTAATTTAAACAATTAGACTGTGTTTTCTGCCTTGAACTCCCGGATTTCTAACAATATGCAAAGCTTCAACTTGTCTTTGCTGCCTTTGAATAGTGGGGCTGCTGGTACCATAATTATCTACTACAGATATGTTAAGTGATTGCATTATAATATTTGCATTCACTTTAGAAAGGAAATGACAACAACAAAAATAGCAATTACTACTTTTATTATTTTTTTTAAATGTGCCATGTCCATAAAAAAAGTTATAATTTTGGAAAATATACAATTAGATTCTAAATCAAGTCAACATAAAAATCTTACCGTGTGATAATCATACCAGCGAGCATTTGGTATATATGCCTCCACTGATCTTTGATTCTTAAATAAAGCAGAATGTGGGTATTAAAGGCTAAATAGAAGAATACTTTATCATTACAAAATGGAATTGCACACAACAAGCCAAGGCTTCTGTACTGTGCTCACACTACGTGATTTGCATTTGACAATCAAAATTATAGTTATTATAGTTATCCTCATCCACACCCATACACAGTGGCCCTAGATTGGGTCAAGTTAAATTAACAATGTTTCACCATACTTCGATCATCCTATAAGGTGTCTGATGAAAAAACTTAGCACAGCTGCTACCTCTAGTGAAGATGATAAAATGCATATTTTGTTTTCTGAATCATTGTTCAATGGATCAAGATTGAATTTACTCCTTTCTAGTTCCTAAACCCATTTTAAAACTGTGATGCTGACAAAAACAATGAGGTTCAGTAGAAATACAGTAACTATGGCAAAAATGCTAAGACTAAGCAACATGTTTTTAATGGAAAGCATGGTTATGTAAGATTAAATTGTGGAACTAAATGTACTCACATCCTCAAGAACTGGGCTGATCATAAAAGCTGGTCCCCATAAGAACTGTTTGTAGACATCCCATGTTACTTTATCAGAGGTAAATCTGGTAAGAGTATTTGAAAACATTGTTAAATTGGGCAAATAATTATTGAAATTCTACAGTTATTGAAATCATATCAAGTATATATATATATATATATAGATAAATATATATATATATATATATAAAATGATACACAACTGATCCGGCACTCCCAATGTATGGTATAGATATACCTGCTCTGGTGCCCTCCTTACAGGGAACAGCGCCCCCGATATATATATAGCAGAATGTACTGTGCATCCTGAGGAAGGGACGGGAGGTCCCAAAACGTTGATGGATTAAATTTCTGCTTTTGCATATTCTGTTTGAAGGTCTCTGAGTGCCACCTCTGTGTGCTATATATATATATATATATATATATATACATATATATATTTACACTATGTGGTTAACACTTACAGAGACAAATTCCACAAAAATAAATTTTGCTACATATTAAACATTTATGTTACTTGTATAGTATTATTAATATTTAACTGTTTTGTATTAGAATTTAGGCTATAAACTGGCAAAGTGGAGAGCTTGATATTTGTAGGATATTGATATTAGAGGATGATGATATTGCTAATATATATGACTTTTTTCAGGGTAAAAGAGCTACTGTATCAAAATATTCACTACTAAAAATGTAATCCTCAACTTAAAGTAAACAAATAAAAAAAGTTAGCAAATAAATAAATAAACAAACAAATAGCAATAAGACACAAATCTTTCTCAGCCTCAGAAGAACTCAAAACTATGCAGTCTCAAAAATTAACTTACAGTATTGGGGCTCTCAAATCTGCTGCACCACTTAGAAGGTACATTGGTAATATATTGATACCCATGATTAAACTTTCATTTTTTTATTTTTAGAATGTAGCATCTAATATTAGCAATATGTCTATACATTTTCATATATCACCATCTGTTTCCAAATGACACCAGTCTAATGACCTTTCATAGTAAGCTCATTAGGAGCATTCAATGTCTATTTTGTTGGCATTCTGAGAATTCAATGAGGATATGCAAATGAATATGTTGTTGCAGGATAATCATTTGAAGTGGACTTGCTGAGCAATAAAGAAATGAATAATCCACATATAGATAAACACATGCTACATTTATTGTTTGTGACAATGGTACTGTACCTGGCTCCCTTACATCTTTGACTGCTTGTTAGCATACAGTCTTGTTTGTTATTGTGTTAGATATTAATTGTCAAATTATATATTGGCACTATATATTTAAATGTCAATAAATATGTTTTTTTGCCTAGCTCAGAATGCTACCCTGGAAATGGAGGGATAGTAGCAGGTCATGTTTAATCTATTGAACAAAGAATAATACTGTGAGCCACATATATAGAGACACCCAAGGCTATTTTTCTGGAAAAATAGGTTCAGAAACTGATGGTGGAGCTACTGGGGGTTGAGCTACAGAAGAACAATTATATATATATATATATATATATATATTATATACTTATATATATATATATATATATATATATAATCCATAATGAAAGGCGGCAATCAAAGTCTAATAAATCCATTAGTAGACTCTGAGTGCCGCCTTTCATTATGGATTATATTGATTAGGGGTATAAACCCCACAAAGAGGGCACCAGAGCAAGTTTGGCTATTTTCCCCTGCTTACTGGAGTGCCGGAGGATTACACAATATATATATATATATATATATATATATATATATATATATATAGTATCTAGAAAAGAAAGCACTCAAAAGAGCCTTTAAAATAATACGTATCTTCTAGAGAATACATTTTGGCCCAGTACATTACATCACAGGTAATGAGGGGATCAGGAACTGAGTTCCTGCTGAAATATAGCACTGGCGATACCATTGGAGATGTTAGTGAATTGGTCCAATATTGCAGGTCCATCCATGTCTAGTGCAATGTCTGAGAATGGTTCAATCTTAAGGGGCCTATCAATTAGCAGATAAAATGAACGATTGAATGATATATCGTTCAAACGTTCATAATATCTGCTAATGGATAGGCCCTGAACGATGACAGATGCGTACTCCCGCGGCCGATAAATCGCATCTATCATCTGTCCAACATGTTGGTTAATTATCGCATATAGCTGTATGATATTAGCAATAACGTGCAGTTTATATGCGGTAAACGATGAACAACCAACGATGACAGATAGTTGCAGCTACAGAGCGCTGCAGAGAAAAAAATCCACTCCCTGAATGATGTCATGCGATATCATTCATCATTCGTCATTTGCCAAAATCTGTCATGTACATGACAGATATCATTCAGCACAGCCGCTGGAATTTTCAAGGGATATCTTTTGTCTTTCATCGCTCAGAAATACATCTGCTATTAGATAATTTCAGACAGCAATAAATCAGGTTGATACATTGCAACTGCTGGCCATTGTATGGCCATCTTAAATCAGTGTGGCATAACCATGAATCCAATCATATATCATTATACATGAATAACTAAAAATTAGAAATGAAACAGTAAAAATTAAATTAACAAGAAGAATATATTTTTTAGAAAGTATAGACAACTTACTCGTGTAACAAGGGACGGACAACAGTGGTTCCCAATGTGTGTGCTTCAAACAATAGAGTGTAAAGGTATGGCAAAAGTTTGTATCTGATGTTGAGAACATTTCTAGAAATGTTTTCAAAGTTTTCATCAAAACTAACAGGATCTTGTCTCTGAAGAAATAAAGATGAAGGTGCATAATTAATGTTATTTGAATTCATATAATAAACTTTTCTAAAGCACTGTGATCTTGTATATACCACAAACCAATGAAAAATAATTATCATAATAATAATGGGTGATCAATAAATATCAGGAATATGAAATGTTTTCAGGCTTTTTTTAACAATAATTTGTATTGAATTTTTGTTCCTTTTTTTCAAACAAAAAAGAAGGGGTACAGAAAACAGAGAATGGAAAGAAAAAACATAGGGGTGGTGCAGGCAAATATCAGTCAAAAAAATCAAAACATCACATTAAACCAGAAAACAAATCAAAATCAGGGTATGACATACACAAATAGTAGAGAACACTCCATTTCAGGCTTTTTAATAATTTTCAGTAGTCAAGCTGGCATTATCTAGACAGTGATTTTTAACGACATTTTGACTATACAAAATGGTTTGCCATCCAGCTCTGATAGAAGCTGCCATATTGCTTAAGTCAAGTACATAAAGACTATAATAAAAAAATAATGATTAAAGTAATGAGTATGGTCCTGAGATCAGCACTGAGGAAATAAAATATTAATTTAATGCTTTTCAAAGTGTTTTATTGAGTTGTAATCATGGTGTGTATGTGCACTGTGTCTCTACAAGGCTTGGTTACATTATCCAAGCTATAGATAACATGATCATCTAATTATTAATAACCCAGATAATTAACTTATTATTTGTGGCATAGTGAAATGATATTGAGAAGGAGAGAAAAAAGGTAACAGGTCATTTATTTCAGCAGAACTTTAAGTTTTCAGTTATATTTTATCTAAAGTACTTAACGAATGGCCCCAATTACAACAATGTCTATAATGTATGTAAATAAAATTGATTCAAAATGTTGATAATAGAGATCTTTTCATTGTTTAGAATTACATGATTTGTGCTTTTTAAGTTATTATTACAAGTTACTTCTTAGTCCTACATCCTATTCTACATTTGAGCCCTTTGTACAAGTTTTCCAAGTAACATACAATGTAGTCTTTTCCATTGTGATTTCTAGCATAAGGGTAGAATGCTCCAAGCTCCATCCAGCGAGCACATAGCTCATATGTAGTGTTTCCAAAGAAACCACAAATGTCTGCACCAGTCTACAGAAATGAAAACAATATATGTATTAGTCAATGCTGTTTGCAGGAGAATATCATTTGCATATAAAAAGGAAAATTTGCTTACATATGACATTCCAAAAAGACTAAACTCCATCATACCTGTAAAATAAAGAAAGACATTTATTTTAAATAAATTATCAAAATAACTGTACTCTATAATTTATGATATTTTGGGGCATATTTACTAATTATTGGGTTTTAGAACTGATAATTAGAATTTGGTATAGACATTGTTCATGGCAATAAGATATTAACATTTGCCTGAATGTGCTAAAAATCAGATGCAGAAGAGGTGCTCTAAACGGGGCCTGTCCCGCCAATGTGTGAAGAAATTATTACAAAAACAATCATTTTCAGGAACCCTCTCCCAGTAATTTTGTGAAATGTTGGTCATAGGCTACTATTGGGTACACCATCTGGAGATGGCATTATACAATTGGGTCCAAGCTCCTTGGTAAACCCAGCACCCCCTATAGAAACCTATGGGGGCTGCGGCTGTTGTTGGAAATGGAGGGACCACAGCATATATCGGAAATATCTGGTGTGGTTCCTCCATGATACATTCGGTGGATACTTAATATTTGTGGATATCCCCTGAAAACTTCATGGGTTTGCTATCTCTTATTAACATAAATAGAACCTACAACCTTTAGTGAATAAACTCTGACCATACCTCCCGGAAACAACTCTCAGCCCGACCAGTCCTGTCATAAAGCACCATGCAGCAATATTAATCTGCACTTTTTTTGTACCCATCAGTTAAATTTTTCACATACATCCTTCTTAATTCTATACAAACTTATCTAGTACACAGACAATAAGCATTGTCATTTAAAAATGATGGTCAAATTTATTTGATAGATCAAATTGAAATTTTAATTATTCTGATTGAATTTATTTAAGCTAAAGTTAAAGTTGCTGTAGTATGGTAGTCAACCAAGAACAGATGACAAACAAAAACAATCATACAATTCAAACATTAGCTGCAACTCTCCATGAATCAATAAAACACACTGGTGGACTTGTGTTGCTACCCAGGAGGGACATTTATTTGCCTATTACATCATATAAAGGGGAGCGCATCCACTAAAGCATAAGCACATGTAAACAATGCAAGTGTTGCACCATCACCGAACAAGCAAAAGACATTTATTAATACACACAGGGAGGGATGGCAAGATTTACAGAAGAAAGGAAAAAAACTACTAACTGACAAGCTTAACACCTAACTGGTTAAAATTCCTTTCACTCATTTTCCAAATATAATCTTAAAGGAGCAACAACCAAAAACAGTCTTAAAGGGGTCTTGCTTGAAAATCCTAGGGGTTTCATTATGCTCAGCCAGATCCCCAGTCAACATATTAAGGATATAACTACATAATTGAAACCCATATCAATTCATTGTATCTCAATCCGTAGCTTAATTTTCTTATCTAATGGGAAATAAAGTGTTACATATAATTATTGGTGATATTGGTGAAGGAAGACAGACTCAATCTACCCTCTACTTCCTAACTACAGATGAGGCACTGTGACTAGTTCCAGTCATTAAGGAAAAGGTTCAGGAGTATGGCCTTCAAGGTTCATATGGTAAAATCTCATCAGACAAAACTTTGTTGATATCTTACTATAACTATTACTATCCTATTTATTATTTATATGCATATACTGGACACAAACAATGCAGCAAAAACTATTTCACATACATCAAATATGTTCAAATAATTGCTTACCGATAATAGATTTATCAATCTGGTTCCAGGCAGCTGAATTATCTCCTAGCCAATGTCCTGCCCACTGTCCAACTGTTGGAAATGTAGAGCGGCTGACAACAATTCCTCTCTTTCCAGTTATGTTGTGCAGAACACTTTTAGGAGACAAAATAAATAATTATATATATAAATTCAATAATTGTAAACTAGAGTATGAATTTAAAGTGAACTACATTTTTCATTCCTTTATTTTTCATTAATATGTGCTAAAACTAAACTGTTTTTCAGCAATATACAACATTTTCATTAAGATGTGCAACCCAATGAGCATGATCAGGAACAGAGAAAGTCATTCTCAGCAACCAAGTATAAAATGATGATCCGCTTAATAATTTGTAAATACTCTGATGACTTCATCTTGTCATCATCACAAATTATTAATATTATTTAGCAAATGGTCAAAAAGATGACTCAGGAAACAAATGATTAAGATAAAGAAATGCATATGTATATATAAATATATATATATATAAATCCACAGACACAGCTGGTATATAATTCAATGATTCAAGACCATTTTATTGTCTCGTCATCAGGATAAACAATACAGTACATACTGACCTTATAATACCCTCCACCGTCACCACATGTTCTGCTGGAAAGCGAGACTGCCGATGGACGCTGAGAACCAACGTCATCATCTGCCGCCCGCTACCATGGCAACACATAATGCATAAACAAATACGACCCCTCCTACAATCTCCCAACACATAACACTATCCATATAAAATACTTTTTTACTCCAAGGAGCTAAAACATTGTTTAAAGACTATGCAAATTACAAAAATTATGTCATCCTATCAGTATATAAATAAAGGTATCATCCTATCAATATATATATATCAATTAATAAATTCTGTACTAAACTCCATCATAGAAAATATATTATAAAGCAACACATGACCATCAAAGAGCCTTTTAAATCAAGCAATGCAGACCCATACTTTTGTTAAGCCCCTTAGGTGATAAGGTCTCTAATCTATGGATCCATTGAGTCTCACAACGCAGAAGTTTACCGGCACGATTACCTCAATGTAAAGAGTCAGGAATGTGATCTATCAATATAAACCTTAGGGTGGACAAATCATTTCCTGAACTCAAAAAGTGCCTAACAACCGGTTCGTCACTATGGCCATTCTCCAGTGCTGACTTAATGGCTGAGCGGTGCAATGCCATTCTTTCATGAATGGTGCACTCCATCTTCCCCACATAACTCAATCCACATGGACAAGTGATCAAATACAATACAAACTTCATTAAGCATGTTAATCTGTATTTGATTGCCAATCACTTCCCACTGTGAGGGTGTCTAAATTCAGTGCCAACATTTGTGTAGCGACATGTAAGGCAGTTGAGACATCAGAAGCATCCTGTCTTTAAAGACAAATAATTTGAGCCAGTAGCCCCATTAGAACCTAAGCCTGTAACATCCATTCTCATGACAACATTTTTAATATTACGTTGCTTCATATAACATGGCATGATATGTGTATCCTTCAAGTTTAATGAATCATCGGATTGTACAATGGGCCACAAATTCTTGGACAGTCTACTGATCTCCTTACTCCTTGGGTTAAAATGATTAACCATGGTAGCTTTTTCTCAGGTTTAGATCTGTTGTGTCTACATAGGAGATGTTCCCTAGGGATCCGCATGGCACGTCCCTTAGCTTCAATCAAAGCCCCATGCTGATAACCTCTTCTAAGAAAATTCTGAATCATCTTACCCATATGTATTTTGGCAACCTCTGGATTGCTACAAATACATTTGGCATGCATAAACTGAGAATTACAGTAATCCATATTTACATTGTTTGGGGTGAAAACTACTTGCATGTAAAAGTTTTTTCTGTCTGTAGGCTTTTGAAAAAGTGTAGTTGCAATCCTGCCCTCTAACAAACTCACTTCCACATCCAAGAAGATAACTCTATGAACATCAATGGAATAACTAAATTAATGGGGCTAGATGTTGCATTATGGCCCTCCATGAAATCAAATTGTTGTTTAGAGCCCGACCAGATCAAAAAAAGGTCATCTGTATTGCGACAATATGTCCTAATGCATCCTGCTATAGTCTGATTGCTGAAAAATATCCTGCATTCCTCCACAAGCATATAAGCATTAGCATACAACGGGGCTACATTGGACCCCATCGCACAACCGGATATCTGTAGGAAAAACCTACCATCACACAGAAAAAAATTATGTGTCAGCATCATTTTCAGCAATTATATTAGCAGATCCACATCTGGTCCCTTATATAACTCATTTTCAACAACCAATGTACGTACTGCTGCAAGACCCTCACTATTAATAATAATAGTGCATAGATTTGAGATGTCTATACTGCACAAAAAATAATCAAGCACAACCAAAGTACCTAGCGCTATTCAAGCAGGGGTATCAAACACCAGTGCAGCAGTAAAAAAGAGGTAATTGTCAACCTCACTAGCACAAACAAAATGGTAAGAAAACTGCGCTCTAATATTAATGTAGGGACATATGGTACAAACAATTATATATGGATGTAGAATAGTTTAATAAATCTAAAAATTAATCACAATGAGCATTTCATATAAAAAGCAATACAATAATAAGCACATATACATGAATACATAAACATACACATCAACATACATAGAAAAATGCCACAAATATATAATTCTATGTAAGACATATAATGAGTGGCATTGAAGTATCAAAGCACAAGTTGATCAGACACCTATAGGATTGTATCCCAATGGCCAGATACAAGTTGCAACATAGAAACTAATTGGAAACATAGTAAAGCTGTTTTATATCAAGATTGAATGAATGTTCAAAAAATTTAAATATAAAAAATAGGATTCCTGGGTGAACAGATTAAAATAACTGTAGTTAATACCAGTTCTCTCTGAGGATATATATTGTATATTAAGGTGCCCGTCACAATCATGAATATTGCACTGTGATATAGATCGAGGACTCAGCAATCAATAGTGCTCCAGCCTTAATGGTAAAACACAGTCCTGTTGTGGTATACCAATTAATACATAGCAGTCCTGAAAGAATACTCCAATAGGTGTAAGAAATAATTCAGGAATACTGCTGGTTGCCTGTGACCAATAATATATCTGAAGATTTATCAAGACAGTAGTGAGTACCATTCCTTAAGTTCTGTGTGTACTTAGGAATGGCACTCACAGTCAGCAATTCTATATGCAGATCCACATCCAGTCCCTTATATAACTCATTGTCAACAACCATT
The DNA here is from genome assembly GCA_031769625.1 of Taudactylus pleione. Classification (NCBI taxonomy): domain Eukaryota; kingdom Metazoa; phylum Chordata; class Amphibia; order Anura; family Myobatrachidae; genus Taudactylus; species Taudactylus pleione. Next base: position 3,803,842 of record JAUIMM010000036.1, read on the forward strand.
GTACGTACTCCTGCAAGACCATCACTATTAGGAATAATAGTGTATAGACTTGAGATGTCTATACTGCACAAAAAATAATAACCAGATAATTCACCAACCTCCATTAATTTCTTCAAGAAAGCAGTTGTGTGCAATAAAAAACAGGAATATTGGTAATACATGGTTGCAACAGGACATCAAAGTACGTGGAAACAGCCTGAAATAATGAACCCCTCGCCGCTATTATGGGCCAACCAGGAGGACATATGATGCTTTTATGGAGTTTCAGCAGTGTATAAATCAGGGGAACAATACGGTGAGCAGAAATTAAAGCTGTCATCAACTCCTCATTAATCAAACCCATCTGCACAGCCATAGTCAGCAACAGAGTTAACTCCTTACAAAATTTTATCGTAGGGTCCCCAGAGAGTAATTTATACACTGAGCCATCGGCCAACTGTCTTTCTACCTCAGCCTTATATACAGATAAATCTTTAATTACAATAGCCCCACCCTTATCCACGGGGCAAATTATAATATCTGTATAACCAGACAGATCACGCAGAGCTACCCATTCCATTTTGCTCAAATTATTATACCGTACACATGAATCATCTATTTTTCAAAGATTCAATACCAGAATATAACATACGAGTAAATGTACGTATAGACGAATTGACAGAATATGGTTCAAATGAGTTTTTTCTGTAGCTTCCTCAGCTGACTGGAAATATGAATCCCACTATGCTCATTCGTCCCACCACTGGCTTTGGCTCCTTTATAATATTCATGCAGCTTTAGCTGACGAGAAAGTTTGTATTTCTCCACTTCTCCTTGTAAATCGTTAAATTGAGCCCTGGGGACAAATGATAGACCCCTGCTGATCACTTGTAATTCCATATCAGTTAATGTATGTGAGGAAGGGTTAAACATTAGTGTCTCCGCTGCAGTGGGGGTCTGCCAACTTGCCCTCTGTCTTTTCCTCTGACCACCCCTTGTAAATTTGCCGGCGCTGCTTGTGGAACCATTTCGAGTGAGAACCCCTAAAGGGAGTGCAGATGCACCTGTATGCCTCATGGATTGCCCCTCAGAATCACCCATAGAGGGCATCTCCTGGGATGAGTCTATCCAGCCATCTTGACCAAGCACGCTTCTCCGTTGGTACTGGCCTCATTCATACTGTCCCCACTCCCTTGTACCTGCTCCTACCCAGTGGTATACTCTATTTTGCTCATAGTCCATATTGACTTTATCCAACTTTTTCTTTTTAAATGCGATAAGGTCACGCTTATATGTTGCCACTTGGCTGGTCAATTTCTCAATCCAATTAGTTGATACATTGGTTTATCTTTTCTTTTATCAGAGATAATTCCCTAGATGACTCTTCAATCACTAAAATCATCAGATCGAAGCTGCATTTATTCAAAACAGCAATCCATCTTTTTCAGAAGGAAACATTAAATTTACTGATGGTAGGAGAGTTATGCACCCTAAAGCCTCTAGGGATACGTTTTGCCTTATGATAATCACTCAATGATATTCCATGATACAAGAAATCAGGCTCTTTTTGTTTAAGGCGAATCCAGTCTTATACAAAAGCTCTAAAGGAGCAGCCTCCGTTTCATCAATTAGATATTGTTCAAACAAAATTGCCTCAGCTTCTGACTCTGAGAACCTGAGAACAGTTCCTTGTGTTTGCATGGCCAAATTCACATTCTCTGTCATGTCACCCGAATCATGAAGATCTGCCATCTCCAACAAATAACTGAAAATCCGACAATGTGTAGTATTCCAATAGAGAGATAACTCAAAGCTGGGTGCTGTTGCCCAGAGCAATTCAAGCTCGCTGTGTGAGCAGCAATGCTCAAATATACATATCACACAATAGGCAGCACTCCCAAAATCCAACAACAAAGATGCCGGTGCCCTCCTAGGTATCCCAAAGCTATCCAATAGATAGAGAACACTCAGGTGGCACTTGGTGTATAAATCCACAGACACAGATGGTGTATAATTCAACATTTCAATACCATTTTATTGTCTCATCATCAGGATAAACAATACAGTATATACTGACCTTATAGCACCCTCCACTGTCACCACATGTACTGCCAGAGAGCGGGACCACCGATAGAAGCTGAGAACCAACGTCATCATCTGCTGCTAAACTAAACTGTTTTTCAGCAACAGTTTCATGTGCAAGCCAATGAGCATGATCAGGAACAGAGGCCAAGTATAAAACGATGATCCGCTTAACAATTTGTAAATACTCTGATGACTTCATCTTGTCATCATCACAAATTATTAATATTATTGTGTAAGTGGTCAAAAAGATGACTCAAGAAAAAAATGGTTAAGATAAAGAAATGCACAAATGTATATCTATCTCTCTTTCTCTCTCTATATATAAATATCTGTGCATTATCACTTTGGGTTGTCCTTTTTAAAAAAAAATTACTAATCCAGCAAATTGGTCCTCCACAGTGTGTGCCAGGACATATGTCACTCAATTCCTTATATATGGACTGCAGCTCCCCTTTTATTTAACCGGGATTCACAGGGTATATATAATCTGTAAAAATGTAAGAAGAGAAAGGGGCACTCTATCTTACATTAATCAGTTTCATTAAGACATAGAAAAACACAAATCGATTGCGTCATGTGAGCAGGACTACAGTGCGGTGTGGAGATCCGGGAGGCCAGCAATTGAGACGGAGTATTGCTAGTGGGGTGCAGTATATTATCATGTGGTATCCAGCCCACAGAGCTTTTACACTTGGGACGAGTCCATTAATTTCATTGCCTGGAGATGTGTTTTTCTATGTCTTAATAAAACTGATTCATGTAGATAAAGGACCCACTTCTCTTCTTACATTTTTACAGAATATATATATATATATATTATATATATATATATATATATATATATATATATAGCCATCTACTGTATATACATGTGACCTATATGTGAAATAAGAAATTTATCTATTGCGGTCTCTAAATCTTGGTTGATAATGAAGCGTTGGCTCACTGCCAGATACAGCCTACTTTCAATCAAAAAGGGAAGTGACCTTGATATTTTCCTTCATTACAGTTATATTTAAATTAGCAAGGATTTTCAGGTCACAGATACCCATAAAATGCTCTTTCTTCCTTTTTTTTCTATCTTGCTCAATGGAGTGAAAATTAAACATCCCTAATGTACTGTCATTACATCTTACATTAACTGCCAAAATACTGTTTTAAGAAAGGACAATTAGCATAGATTCAAGATTATTTTAGAATTAAGAAATTGATTGAATTACTGTGCAATGTATGCTTGTGTGCAAATACTGTAGCAGTTGTCAGGTAGAGAGTGCTTTTATTCTGCCAATATTAAACTTGTTCATTTTAGTACAAAAATACTTGGTAAGCCAAAGAGCAATTCAGTTGTTTTGTAGAAAATACGTATTTTTTTATTATTAATGTTTTTAATTACCACTGTACCTGAGGCAAAATGCTTTAGAGATGAATTGTTTTGATTACTAAAAGTAATCAGAAGGTAATCAGGAGGTAATTCTAGCAGAAGAACGCTCTGAAAACACCAATATTTGTATGGAAGTTTTGACTATAAAATGTGATTTGAGACATTATGACCAAGAACTTGTGTCATCATATAACACAGGCTGAAAGAACGTACTGTGTTTAGATTGAAATGTAGCAAAATTTGAATACAGTATCACACAATGCATTCACAGAATAATATACACTAGCTAATATTTTGTTTTAAAATATGTTCTGTAAAAGACACCAGAGATGGTTTGCACTCGTCAATGGTTATTCCTGCTGTGGGGAACGGCAGGTGGCAGGACAATCAGGGAAGGAAACAAAACACTTGGAGCGCTGACAGAATTGGTATATAAATTTAAGGAGTAAAAAAGGCAGTCTATATAGTCAAATGAGCCTGATAATCCAAAGACACAATATAATATAAAATATAAAATAGAATTGTAGGCTCCTCGGAGTATATAGCAATCAATGATGGATCAAACGATACAACAATGAAACAATAATAAAATGTAACATGTGACATGTAAACAAAATATCAATTGAAGAGGGACCTGTCACATTATGTAAAATATAGAAAAGTCAGCACAGCTCAGCGTGCTAATATGTTTATGTGCAGAGCACATGGTATACTGCAGGGGATCAAATTGCAGTCACACATATATCTAGGTAATGGGAGGAGGGTCACCAATGGAGTCTTTAAATAGTAGTTGTAGATTAAGCTCCTGAGACCTTGATGTGCTTAGAATTGAAATAAGTAATAGAATGTTCTTACCCCCTGTTTTAGTCTGGACACCAATCAGGGCTCAGCTGGTCAACAGAGGATTTGCTAAGATCTGTGCACGCTACTTCAAAAAAAAAAAAAAACCTTACAGCCCCACAACCATTGACGGTGGAAACCATCATATCCCTGCCATCGATGTCATAACCATCTACCATAGGTAGAAAACTATTGATGGCTTTTGATGGCCATCTGTAACTACATGTAATTCTTATTCTAAAAGTTTATAGTGATATCTGTTGTGTGACTGCTATTATGGGGCAATAACTAGAGCCATTAAACAGCTAATCAACCACACAGGATATTATCAGAGTTTGTATCCTGCCTAATAAAGTTAAAGCCATAGAAGTTATGTTTACCAAGTTGTAAATCTAGTATACACTAAAATTTAACGTTGATAGAAATGACATCATAGCGGCTGCAACATGCACTTTAGATGTGACGTGAATGCACACTCCGTAGCCGCGATGATGGGACAGATCACCTAGAGAAGGAAAATGGGAATGGGGTAGTGTAATAAAATGGGAAGGGATTGGGTGGGGATGGAGCAGGATGGGATGGAGTGGGGGTGGCTGAGGTGACCGTGTTCATTTACTAGTTGGATATAAAATCAAAAACAAAGGAAAATCTGTCCCTTTCACAAAGCTGAGAGCTGCTGGCTTTGAGGTCCCATAGATGTGGCCGACTTTGAAAACAGGCAGATGTTCGAATGGATTTATGATCAGCTGCAATTGTTCATTCCTCAGGCTTGCCTTAGCATCTGCTTAATTTTAATATTGCGGGTACTCATAGTTGGGAGTAAATTCGCACCTGGCAAACCATATTGCAATACAAGTTATGCAAATACATTTATATTTTGCAAGCAGGATAAATACTGGCTTCTTCTGCATGGTAGACAGCTTTCATTTTATGCTGCAATTTAAATTTCAGCTTATGAAACACCACCTATCTCTAAATCTGCACATTTTAAATCTGCCCTACCTGCAATGAAAAATTACTTTACCAAAGTAGAAATTTACTCCTTTTTTAGCTCTGCTTCCAACTCGGAGACAGCCCCTGCACTTTTATGTATAGCTGTATAGTTTGCACAGCGGCTGCTAGATGTTGGAATACAAAGTTCTTTCACACCATTCTCTTTTGATTCCTAATAAAGTCTAAGCAATAGCAGACACACTTATCTGTAACAAACAATACAGTTCATTGCCTGTCTTTTAATACAAGAAATGAATCTACATAACTTGACTTACTCAAATGTTGGCTTAGCATGGGACCAGCCATACAGATTGTGGACATCATAGTGTCTCACCGGGGTGCCATCTGGAAGGAATTGTTGACTGTCCATGCATATAGTCTTGTGCTGCAATCCCAAATCTTTTGAATTCAGGGCTTGAAGAAAGAAAATACAGTAATATATTATTGTTAATTTAGTGCCTGGTCTTACAATAGCTACATATGTGTCCTCATACACCTAGACTTTTTGCGTCATATGGTGTAAGATGCCTGATGCAACAATGGCATTGATTCATGTGCTGCACACGTTTTCTTCAGTTTTATGTTGGTACGCATAGTGTACTAGGGGCCTGATTTAGTACCAATCGTAACTGCGATTGCAATAGTGATTACGCACACAGTTCAACTGCAATAGTATGCTAATCCACTGCGATCGCTATGCCACCACAGAACTACATAAGGAACGGCCACTTTACCTTACATACATCCATAATGTTTAGAAAGACTGTGAAACCATCGGTACAATCGAGTACCATCTCAGCCTCACGCACACTTGCAAAAGGTCAGACCTTGAATTGCTAACTTCAGCGCACGCTACGAGTCACTCATGCTGTGTAAGGCAA